>CM053559.1:43077978-43281498 GCA_028646485.1 Cryptoprocta ferox
GTCTTCTGCCCATTTCTTCACTGGATTGTTTGTTTTTTGGGTATGGAGTTTGGTGAGTACTTTGTAGATTTTGGATACTAGCCCTTTATCCGATATGTCATTTGCAACTATCTTTTCCCACTCTGTCGGTTGCCTATTAGTTTTTATTTGAGTTACTCTGTGTGTGTGTGTATGTGTGTGTATGTGTGTATGTGTGTAAAACTTAATTTTTTTAAAGTAGCCCAAGATTCATGGTAAAATTGAGAGGAACATACAAAATTTCTTATATATGTTTTGCCCCACCATATATAGGCCCCCCATTATCAACACCCTCCACCAGAGTGGTACATTTGTTACAACTGATGAACCTACATTAACACATCACAATCACCTGAAGTCCATAGTCTACCTTTGGGCTCACTTTTGGTGTCGTACATTCTATGGGATTAGATAAATGTATAATGACATGTATCCATCATCATGTTATCATACAGAATATTTTCACGGTCGTAAAAAAAAATGTCTGTGCTCTACCTGTTCATCCCAACTTCCCATTCTCTGGCCCCTAGCAACCACTAATCATTTTACTGTTTCCATAGCTTTGCCTTTTCCAGAATGTCATATATTTGGAATCATACAGTATGCAGATTTTTAATACTGGCTTCTTTCACTTAGTTATATGCGTTTAAGTCCCCTCCATGGCTTTTTATGGATTGATAGCTCTGATCTCTATACAAGTTTATCCATTCATCTACTGAAGGACATCTTGGTTGCTTCTAAGTTTGGGCCGTTATGAGTAAACAGCTGTGGAACTGTGTAGGACTTTGTGTGAACATAAGTTTTCAACTGCGTTGGGTAAATACCAAGGAAAAAGATCACCAGATCATGTGGGAAGAGTATACTTGGTTTTGGAAGAAAGCTCCAAGCTCTCTTTCAAAGTAGCTGCTCCATTTGGCATTCCCACCAGCGGTACATAAGAGTTCCTGTTGCTCCACGCCCACACCAGCATTTGTGGCCAGCAGTGTTCTGGAGTTTGACCATTCTAATAGGAGTATGGTGGTATGGCGCTGCTGTTTTAATTTGCATTCTGCTAATGATAAACGATGTGGAACATCTTTTCATATGCCTATTTGCCACCCGTATATCTTCTTTGGTGAAATGTCTGTTAAGATCCTCAGCCCAGTTTTTTATCTGGTTGTTTGTCTTTTCCTTGGTGCTTTGGGTAATTTTTTGATCAAGAGTATAGTAATAAAATACATCCTAAAATTTTTATATCCCTGAGAGGATCTCTCTGTTGTTCCCACAGAAAACAATACATTGGCCGAATGTGGAAATGTTGTGGACATTACCTTAACAGGATCCCTTCATTTTGGATAAAAGTTCTGATGACAATCTGAATTCAAAGTACTTTCAAATATCACAAAACCAGTTAACAAAGAGATGGAAAGATGAGTAACAAATCAGATATGAAGAGTTAATCAAGGAGTTGCAACTATCTGCCAGAAGAAAATAAGGCACACCGGTCGAAAAGAAAATATATTAGACTTATAGAAGAAAATTTTTAGATTTGAAAAAGACCCAAGATGGAAGATTAAGCACACTAACCACATGCCAAGAAAAATTAACCATGGAAGGGTAGAAAACAACCAGCTTGGAGACTATTTTCTACCCAACAGTGGGAAGGAAGATATTGAGAGACCACACACTTTTTATTTTGAATTACTTGATGTAGTTCCTTAGAGAGTGGTGTCAGACAGAAGAGCTGGAGAGAAAAGAAGCAGGCAGCACACAGCCAATTTTATAGCTACTGAAAATTATCTACTGAGCAAAGAAAATGATGCATTAAAGAAAAAGGTAAAATGCAGTGGATCAGATATTCCACACAGGAGATTCAGAATAAAAAGAAAGCACTATTTCTGGGCTATTGTCCCAACTCCCACCCCACAGACCCATGAGTACCCAAGTGGTTAAACAAAGAATCCAAACCATTAACACCCAGCTCCCACACCACTCATTTTTTTTAAAGGGAAATATTTGATTCAGTTTGCAAGTATACACAGATAAGAGTCTAGAGGAACTCAGCCATTAGTATTCTTGGCAAAATCATGGATATGGATGGCACTGGCCATATTCCAACATGAAGAAACCAAAACCAATGATAAATCAGCATGGAGCCCTTGAAATCATCTTGCAAAGATATGTAAGAAATAAATAAGAAAAATGTACTCAGCCAACCACAGATGAAGGTTGTGCTTTTTTGAAGAATAAGAAAAGATCATTTTTATACAGTAATAGTAACTTAAGAAAATTTCAGAGAACATGAATGCTGTGAAAGCATCAAAGAATATGTGATAGAATAAGAAATAGAAATGGAACCATTAGAGCTATAAAAAATTGAAGAGAGGAATAAAATTCGTTGCATTTTTTGTGTCAAATATCTTTTGCAGGGAAAGAAATGTAACAGGATAAATACAGCTAAAGCTAGCTCCGTTTCCTTTCTAATCCTTCCATTCCCCAAACATAATTACACTCTAATTGGGTATGCTTCCTTTATACATTTTCTACAAATGTATGTGACCATAAATAAGGAATAATAGTATTTTGTGCTTGGAATTTACACAACCATATCATATTATGTAGATTACTACTGTAACTTGTTTTTCTTTTTTAGCTAAGCTTTTTCATGTCGATCTATTTCAGTCAAATTGTTGTCTAGCATTTCATTGTATAAATAAACCTCAGTTTATCCATTCTCCTACTGATAGGATTACTAATCAGTATTACTAATTACCTTTTGTGATTACAAATAGCTCTGGAATAAAAATCCTTAAGCTCATATAGATGCAGAATCTTCAAGCTCAAATAGATGAAGAACTTTCTCTGGAGTAGACTCCTAGAAGAGACTCAGAACTATGTACAACTTGGACCTGACAATTTTTCTCCAAATTATATTCTCCTCAGAATGTAAACAGTTCTAATTTCCTTCCATCCTTGCCAAATACTTGGCAATTTACAGCATGAAATGGTAACTCAGAATGACTTTAATTTGCAATCCCTGATTGCTATGTGGTTGAGTATCTTTTTATAAGTTTCATAGCTCATCATGAGTCTGCTTTTGTGAATTGAAAGGCTCATTCATATATTCTAAGATTGGGTTAATTGGCTTATTCTTTATGTATTGTGGATATCAATCCCTTAGGGGCTAAAGGCATTGCAAATATTTTCTTAAAAAGAATGACTTTTCTTTTAATGTATAAAATTTTTGTTAGAAATTTAAAATTGTAAAATGCACCCATTTTACCATTTAGGATTTGTGGTTTTATGTCTAAAGGCACTGTTTTTTCCCTGATGTAATAAACTAATCTCGTGCATTTTTCTTCTAAAAGTTTAAACTTTTCTCTGTTCATATTTAGGTCTAAGAACTTTTTTGAAAACAAAATTGTAAATAGTTGTTGAATTTTATCAAATGCCATTTCTATACCTGTTGAGATGTTTAAATGGTTTTTTTGCCAATCTGTCTACATAGTTCAACACATTAATAGTTTTCCCAATTTATTGGGAATGCTAACCTGCTTTGCATTTCACACACACACACACACAAATGCTATGATATTTTATGATCACTAGTACTTTAATACCATAAAAGAAGAGATAAGCCCCAAGTAATTTTTATTCCCAAATACCAACCCAAGTAAATGAGACAATGTGGAGGGAGACTTTGAAGTAAATAACCTGTCCTTGCAAAAGTTATCTTATAAACAAAATAAATAAGTGACTTCCAAATTAACTGTACAGTACAATGCAAAATCACCTCATATTTCTCCAATGCATTGATGCATTTGGTTCCTAATGTATTATTAGAACTTTGTTACTTTGGCTAAGTGAGACTGACTTTACCATTTTCCATTTATTTATTTATTTATTTATTTATTTATTTATTTTTATTTGAATTCAAGTTAGTTAACATATAGTAGTCTTGGCTTCAGCAGTAGAACCCACAAATGCCCTCCTCAATGCCCATCACCCACTTAGTCCCTCCCACCTCCCTCCAGCAACCCTCAGTTTGTTCTCTGTATTCAAGAGTCTCTTACGGTTTGTCTCCCTTTCTGTTTTTATCTAATTTTTCCTTCCTCTCCCTTTTGTTCATCTGTTTTGATTCTTAAATTCCACATGAGTGAAGTCATATGATATTTGTCTTCCTCTGACTGACTTATTTCGCTTAGCATAGTACACTCCAGTCCCATCCACGTAGTTGCAAGTGGCAAGATTTTATTCTTTTTGATCTTTGAGAAATATTCCATTGTATATCACATCTTCTTTATCCATTCATTAGTCAATGGACATAGGACTTTTTCCATAATTTGGCTATTATTGATAACACTGCTATAAACATTGGGGTGCATGTGCTCCTCCAAATCAGTATTTTTGTATCCTATGAATAAATACCTACTAGTGCAATTGCTGGGTCATAGGCAGGATAGATCTATTTTTAATTTTTTGAAGAACCTCCATACTGTTTTCCAGAGTGGCTGCACCAGTTTGCATTCCCACCAACAGTGCAAAAGTGTTTCCCTTTTTCTGCATCCTCAAAATGCAGAAAATGCCTGAGTTGTTCATTTTAGCCATTCTGACCGGTGTGAGGCGGTATCTCCTTGTGGTTTTGATTTCTGAAATGCAACAATGATTTTATATCCTTCTACTTTGCTGAATTCATGTATCAGTTCTAGCAGTTTTTTTTTTTTTGGTGGAGTCTTTTGAGTTTTCCACATAGAGTATCCTGTCATCTGAGAAAAGTTGAGAGTTTGACTTCCTTCTTGCCAGTTTGTATGCCTTTAATTTTGTTTTGTTGTCTGATTGCTGAGGCTAGGACTTCCAGTACTATGTTGAACAACACTGACAAGAGTGGACATCTATGTCGTGTTCCTGACCTTAGGCAAAGCTGGGTAAAGGGTATATGGAAACTCTGTGATGGTTTTGCAACATTTTTGTGAGTCTGAAATTACTTTAGATACAAAGTGAGAAACAAAAAACAAAACACCAGCTATTGGATTTTGTTGCTGCTCCCTAATGTCCACGGTTACCTTCATTGTTTCCTTCCTTTTACTTTTTTTTTGGTTTACTCTCTTTTTTCCTTTTGTTTTTGTTTTGTGTTTTTTGTGTTTTTTTGCTTTTTTGTTTTTAACTTCTTCAGTTGGATGCTTAGCTTATGATTTTTAATTCTGTGTCGTGTCCTGCAAATGTCTTTGGGTTGGTCGTGTGTTTCTGCATAAAAAATGATCCCCAAAGTTGGTAGTTTAAGACAACAAACAAAAAGAAGAGACTCTTAAATACAGGGAACAAACTGAGGGCTGCCGGAGGGGAGGTGGGAGGAGGGATGGGCTAAATGGGTGATGGGCAATAAGGAGGCCACTTGTTGGGATGAGCATTGGCTGTTACATGTAAGTGATGAATCACTAGGTTCTACTCCTGAAGCCCAGACTACACTGTATGTTAACTAACTTGGATTTAAATTAAAAAAGAATAAAAAAGGACAACGAACACTCAGTAACATCACAACTTCTGGGGGTCAGGAATCTGGGCTTGGCATAGTTGGTTCCTCAAGCTTTGTGGTTCTTTAGAAGCTCCCATGAAAGTGCCAGCTGGGGCTGCATCCAACTCAAGGCTTGAGTGGGGAAGGATCTACTTCCAAGCTCCCCCCACCATGATCATTAGCAGATTTTAGGTCTTCATTTGTTGTTGCCCTCAAGGCCTCAGTTCCTTGCTGGCTCTTGGTTGGAGGCTGCCCCAACTCCTTACCACATGGGCCTCTCCATGAGGCAGCTTCAACAGTGAGCAAGGGAGAGGCCAGGGCACAAGCAAGATAGAGGTAACCATCTCCCACACCCTGTTCTCAGCGCCATCCTCTAATGGAGCCCTATTCTCTTCACTGAAAACAAGTCATTAGGTCCAGCTCATGCTCAGCTGGAGGGGATTACACGAGGACCAAAACACCAGCATGGGAATTAAGAGGAACCATTTTAGAAGCTGCTTACCACAGTATTCAAGGCTATCCATTTTGCTCTCGAATTACATTTCATACATTGATATCACTGTGAATGATCTCAGTGTTAAGTCTAAATATTTCATGATTTCCAATATAATTGTATCTTTGATCCATACATCGTTTTGTAAAAAACTTTCATATACATATTTCTACCATCAAATGTTTTGCTTTATACCTACAGTGATATTCCTTTCATTTTTTTCCTTTGTTGCCATTTCTGTTAAATGGATTATACCTTATTTATTTACTTGTATTCCTCCACTGGCTAAGTAGTACTATTTATCAAAGGGATTGCCCATAAAAGTTTAACATGCATACCTGATATCTAGAGATGATCCATATTTATAGCTGTCTTCTGAATAGTAAAAGCCCTTTCAATATTTTAACTCCAATCTCCATTCCTCCCATTTTACAAATTACTGTTATTTAGTAATCCATTTCCACCTTATTTTAATCTCTCATCCACCATTAATGATATTTTACTCTTCCCCCACCCCCAGGCTTTACTTATTTAGATTCATCCACATGTTTACCAGTTTTGTTTTATTTTACATTATTTTTTAAATTATAGTTGTTGTTTGTTTTAGGGACTTTTCGGGGATTTACAGTTGTTTTCTTGAATCCTTCCATCTGGGTTCAGTTTTCTTCTTCCTGAGGTTCACTTTTAGTAGTTCTTTCAGAATACTTCTCATATGTTGGATATATGTTGGAACTCTTTTGCTCCTCTTCCTTCCTTCCTTCCTTCCTTCCTTCCTTCCTTCCTTCCTTCCTTCCTTCCTTCTTTCCTTCCTTCCTTCCTTCCTTCTCTCCTTCCTTCCTTCCTTTTCTCTTTCTTTCTTTCTTTCTTTCTTTCTTTCTTTCTTTCTTTCTTTCTTTTTCTTCCTTCCCTTCCCTTCCCTTCCCTTTCCTTCCCTTGCATTCCCTTCTCTCTTTCTTTCTCTGTTTCTTTCTTTTCTTTCTTTCTTTCTTTCTTTCTTTCTTTCTTTCTTTCTTTCTTTCAAGTAGGCTTTATGCCCAGCATGAAGCCCAATGTGGGGCTCAAATCCACGACCCTGATATCGAGACCTGAGCGGAGATCAAGAGCCAAATGCTTAACTGACTGAGCCACCCAGGTGCCCCTTTGCTCCTGTATCTTAAGTGCTCTTGTATAAATTGTCATTTCTTGTATCTGAGCTCACCTTCTTCTTCGTCTGCCCTTACATTCTGCTATTGAGCCTATCTATTGAGCTTTGAGTACAGTGAAATTTTTCATAATTAGAAGATCTATCTGATTCTGTGACCTTCTTTTCCACTGGTTTTCTTCTTTCTTTGAGATTCAGTGCCTTCTTTCATTTGTTTAATTATTAACATTCTTACTCATTTCATCATTTTTTAATCTAAAGAGTGTGAGGTGTTTATTCTCCTGCTTGTTGTTTCTGATTTTTCCCCTTGGTGGATTGTTTTCTCATATATTTGTATTTTTTAATTAGAAGCTTATGTTTAATAGTTTTTTCCCCTGTGGGAATTATTTGTGGAAAAAAATGATGATAGTTTTGCATTTGCTTCTTTTGGGTACCTTAGGTAAGTCACAAAGCCTTGGATGAATTTTCAACTTAATAGAATGTAAAAGAAAAGAAAAAGTAAATTCACACTTCAAACTAGTTCTAGTTGCTAAGACTAGCTCTGGGTTTCAACCAATTGGAAAGATGAGCTTCATAAAGAGGCTTGATTCCATTTCATATCTATTATTACCCAGAGGTCTTAATACCTGCCCTTACGGAGCAATAAAATCCCAGCCCCTCTTCATTACCAAATATAAAAACTCAGTCCTTTTTTATTTATTTGTTTGTTCATTTCTTTCTTTCTTTATTTTTTTGAGCGAGAGCCAGAGCTCGAGCAAGGGAAAGGCAGAGAGAGAGAGGGAGACACAGAATATGAAACAGGCTCCAGGCTCCCAGCTGTCAGCACAGAGACCAGTTGGGGGTTCAAACTCGTGAATTGTGAGATTCAAACCTGAGCCAAAGTCAGACGCTTAACTGACTGAGCCACCCAGTCATGCTCAAAGCTCAGTCCTTTAGAACAAATGAGCAAAGGGGGGAAGAAAGAGAGAGGAAACCAAGAAACAGACTCTTAATTATAGAGAACAAATTGATGGTTATCAGAGGGGAGGGGGGTTGGGAGATGGGTGAAATAGAGGATAGGGATTAAGGAGGGCCTGTGTTGTGGTGAGCTCCCGGATGTTGTATGGAAGTGTTGAATCACTACATTGTACACCTGAAACTAATATTACACTGTAGGTTAACTAACTGGAATTTAAATAAAAACTTGAGAAAAAAAAAAAAAGCTCACTCCTGGCATTTTTGTGTCAACTTGAGTGCTCGCTGTATTGGTTTTCCACTTTCTTTTTATTTCAGTTTCTCAAACATTTCCCTTCCTTCTGATCAGACCAGCTCTGCCTCTAAAAATGTATTGTTATATGATATTGTAACATGTCATCGTGCTTTCCTGTATAGTGTGAAGTGGGCCCCGCAGTCAGAATTTCCTGTCTGATGATAGAACCACAAATTTGCTGAGACTCGTGTGTCTCCCCGTGGGAGACATTGTATCCAAACACAAATTCTCCCCTGGATGGCTTCACCCTCAAGTTTTCCAGGGACTCAGGCTGAAACGCAGAGTATTTGGCACCAAAGCAGTTTGTTTATCCTCAAATACTACAAGACCACTCATACTTACATAAATAGTGCCATGACAACAGAAGGGGGCTCTCTCCTGGAACATGGCCCCGTGTTGTCCACCTGGGCCTCACCCAACCATGCAGAAAATCATGGAAAGGAAAGGGACTAAGAGATTTAAGTGATTATATAATACATGCTAAATATGTATTTCAGAGAAGGACGGTTTAAATGATACATAATCAGTAATAAATGGAACAAAAAATACTCAGAGATGGAATAAATGTAAACCTCCCACGAATGAAAGACTGAAATGTTCATCAAAATGGCTTATCTTGTTTCTGAAAAATTAATAAATAAATAGAAAATGACCAAGAATATGTTTCATTTTATGAACAATTTTACTTAAGCTCTAGGATAAAATAAGCACATAATTAAGTGAATATTATTTTGAACCAAAATATTTATCATAAGAGCAAACAAGAGATAGAAGTATAAAATAAGTCACAACAAATCTCTAATCTTAAATTTTGAATTAGAAATAACAGTGTGAACTGATGATTTTTCTCCCTTAAAATTGTCTTTTCTAGTCCTGACCTCTGAAACAATGTATAATCAGTGGTTCAAACTACCATTCTTCTCTAAACAGACCTAGAGTTGGTGTAGGAAATGTACAGGAATATTCTAGAACATCTTGGCACCAAAAAAAAGGAGCTACCAAAGACTAAGGGATTGCGTCAAAAGTACACACAGCCAGCTTGATGCGCTCCTACGGTAAAAGATGTGAAAAGATGTGACAATTTGAGCATCAATGAGAATAATGATTTCAATTGTTAAAAACTCACTAAAAATATAAAATTCTATGAGTTATTAGTGATATTAAGGAAAGAATAAAAAAGAAATAAAGTATAACTCATTGCACAATATCAGAGGTTACCAGTGCACAAAATCATTTTGAAAATTTGTAGCAAAAGGAACAGAACAGCATTTATCCTATCTTTGCAGTATGAACTGTTTCAGAGGAATCAAATATCTTCAGTGGAGGAGGGCATGTTTTTGTCTGTACAGAAACTGCTAATAAGTGCAGAAGGAATTACAGAATTAGAAAAATCACCATTTTACAACTTCTACAGAATAAAACTTCAGATAATGGTCATCAATAGGCTGTAAAAGTGCTAGATGAAGTGTTGATGGAAACTTTTATAATGAAGGAAATGGTGTCAGCACCTGAACCCTGAACCTAAGTATCTCTTAAAAGTGAAACAACTGGGGAACTCCTGGGTGGCTCAGTCAGTTAAGCATCTGACTTTGGCTCAGGTCATGATCTCATGGTTCATGAGTTCAAGCCCCTTGTCGGGCTCCATGTTGACAGCATGGACCCTGCTTGGGAACCTCCCTCTCTTTACCCCTCCCCAGCATTTCTCTCTCAAAATAAGTATACAAAAAACACTCAAAGTGCCTTCTAATAAGATGCACTGTGAAACTATAGCACCATCCACAATGAAACTTAAACCTGAATATAAGTACCCTCCAGATCCAACTTCCAGTCTATAAGAAGTACAGGAGAAACAAGTCAATTACAACAGAGAGAATGTTTTATGACAACAATTTTATGAGAAACTTAGAGATATAAGAAAATACAAATAATGAACCTTATTTGAATCTTAATTCAACCAAACTAACAGTGAAAAGACATTTTTGGACAATGTATCAATTATGAGAGTGAGAATATGGGCTAAATATTATAATATTGAATTATTAGATGATGTTAAAATTATTAAATAATTAATAGTATTAAGTAGGATATACTTAATTTTTAAAATGTAAGAAAATGTCCTATATATTTTTAAATTCACATAAAAATGTTTACGGGTAAAAGAACATGGCATCTGGGATTTCCTTCAGAATACTCTCGCCAAGAAAACAGAAAGGGTGTGACAAAACCAGGCTGGCAAAGTGCATGGTTGTTGAGATGGTAGTTATAGAGCATTCTTGTAATCTTTTGTGTATTCTGGAATTTTTCCTAATAAAAGTAACAAAAGAGAATGATTTGTCTCTTAGCAAAGCACCAAATTTGAAGAATAAAAACTAAGAGTTTTCCAGTAGTTATGCACATGAAGCTGGTCACCTTCAAAAATTTTTTCCTCTGATACGTTAAACAGCAGGAAATCACGGAGAAATGTCTCTAAGGCTGCAGAAAACTTCATGTACCCCGAGAAGACTTTACCCAACCAGGAATTTATTTACAATGAGGGTAACAGAGAAAAAGCTTTTAAATATGCACCAACTCAGGACTGTTAATAGCTTCAAAATTCTACTTGGAAAAATAATCCAGTCTACTTCAGGATGAATCAAAGTCAGGAATGTAGGACTGGGGGTTTGTGATATGGAAGAACAGACAAGCGTAAATCCAGTTCCAAATCATGAGATTATCCTAAAAATTGTGCTCGTTATCTTTATAAAACATGATACAGTTTTGAAAATTAATGATAGAACAGCCCAATACTCTTTAATATCCCCTTGTCTACTGTCCTTCATAGTATTTATCATAATTAGTAATTTAGACATTTATTTATAAGTTTATTTCATTCAGGTCTGATTCCAAGCATGAATCTATAAACTGGTTAAGAGCAGGGACCACTTTTAAAAATGTGTATAATTTTCATCACAGGGGGCGCCCAGCATCTAGCATAGTGCCTCCCACATAATAGGGATTTGGGAGTTTTTTGAAGAAATAATTACAAAATAATTTGCAATTATTCATTAAGGCAAAATCCCCAAAGATGACTGTAATGTGTTAGAATTGGGGATGGTTTTTTTTCTTATTTATTTATTTATTAAATTTTTATTTGATTTGACTTGATTTTAGAGAAAGAGCACACGAGTCCGGGAATTGGGCAAAGGGAGAGAGAATCCCAAACAGGCTTCGCACTGTGAGAGCAGAGCCCAACATGGGGCTCGATCTCATGAACCATGAGATCATGACCCTAACGAGACTCAAGAGTTGGCTGCTCAACTGACTGAACCGCCCAGGAGCCCCTGTTTTTAACCTTTTAAGATATCCAAACAGTTTTATAAAGTGGTTGTTCCATTTTCTACTCCTGCCAGCAGTATAGGGCCTTCCAGTTCCTCCCAGCCTTTGCTCTTATTTGGTATGGTCAGCCTATTTAGTTTGAGCCATTCTAATTAGGAGTGCGGTATTATCTCGTTGCGGCTTCAGCTGACAGCATTTTTCTCGTAAATCCCACCATTGCTGGCTGCTTAGTGTCCCCACCAACAGCATCTGTAAATGTGAATTCATTCACTAATGTGACGTGTGAAGCAAAACAAGCACTTTGCAGTGTTCTCGCAGTGCAAATGAGATGTGCTTCTCATTTCTGTTTATATTTATGACCTCAAAGTTCTATATATGGTGCCATAAACACAATTACCTAGGTTCTTCTCTGTACCAAGGTGACCACCCATTTTTTATGTTGTTTTATGACTTATAAACGTTCCTTCTCATTTAGGCACGGTGTTACCAAAACTCAACACTGTCTCTTGACCTGTTAGTCATATGCACTATATTCTGTAGGAGGGAAGAGGAAGGGAAGGGAAGAGGAAGGAAAGTGGAAGTGGGAATTGCAATTTGTAAGAATGTCCTGTTATTCCAGGCACTGTGACAGGCATTTATGAATGTTCTCTCTCTCTCTTTTTTTAAAGATTTTATTGATATATTTTTTTAGTAATCTCTACACTGAACATAGGGCTCGAACTTATAACCCTGAGATCAAGAGTCACATGCTCTTCTGGGGTGCCTGAGTGGCTCAGTCAGTTAAGCAGCCAACTCTTGGTTTTGGCTCAGGTCATGATCTCATGGTTTGTGGGTTCGAGCCCCACTTTGGGCTCTGCACTGATGGTGTGGAGCTTGCTTGGGATTCTCTCTCTCCCATTCTCTCTGCCCCTCCTCCATTCAAGCTCTCTCTCTCAAAATAAATGAATAAACATTAAAAAGAGTCGCAAGCTCTTCTAACTGAGCTGGCCAGGCACCCTGAACGCTCTCTTCTAAAGCTCCATACAGCCGTCAGATCTGCTGAGGTCAGGCTGTTCTTTGACATGTAGATAAAATTGATGCAAGCCTCCCTTATGCATCCCTCCCGGATTCATGAAATAGTTGTGAATTCTCAGGGGGTGTTGTAGTAGACTTTTTTTTTATTGCCCCTCTTTCTAGCCATGTGAATTCTCCTTTTCCTACAACTCCTGATTGCTGTTTGCAGACTCACTTGTGTTCAGGGCTCCTGACTCAGTCTCCAGGAGGATCATCGCAGCAGATCATACTGCCCAGGCTAAGCCATTCAGTGTGCTCTGCCCCCCTTGACCGCAGAAGTTGAGGGCTGGGTGTGTCACCTAGTCTGGTCTAATCAGAGAGAACCTCCAGGCTTTGGTGTGCATATCTGAAACAAAGGATCTCTCTCCTGCTCCAGAGGATATGGTTTGTGGCGTGGTGTAAGGGCTGGGGCTGTTAGAGCCATTTGCTATCCTGAGAGAAGCCAGTTTGAGCCAAACTAATACCCAGATTGAAACAGTCAAGGGATTCTAGGAAAGATGAAGCTCCATTGACACCATAAACCAAGATCAAGCCGGACCTGAAGCCTACCCACTTCTGTACTTCTTTGTCTTGTGAGCCAGCAAATTCCCTTTGCTGTTCAAGAAAGTCACAGTCTAGTTTTACATTTCTTCCATAATAACAGAGAGTAGTTTACATTCTGTCACTAATTCAGGCTCTGCCTGAACTCATTCCAGCACACTTCCCATAGCTCTTGTGTCTGCTGGTTGCTATGGACTCAGATATGGAATTAAGCTCTTCCTTCTCCTGAAAAAAAATCTCTCACACAAGAGTTTGTGTGCATAGCAGATTTTGCTGCAGGTTTGGGATTCAGAGTACACATAACGCAGGGGAAAGCAAGAGTGGCAACAGCATATGCAAAAAATATTGAATGTTAGCTGTTCCTGTTTGTAAGAGTGTCTCTGAATCACCTCATGGAATATGTGGGGCATTTCTCCCCTACTCCCATGCTCTCAGGCTCCTTGACCTTCCTTGCTGTTCTTCCTGACCTATAATTTAATTTTATTTAGCTATGTCTTTGTTACCTTGTCTTCTACCTTGCCCTTAGATATTGCTGGCTAAGCAGTTCATCAGATATTTTCCTGAAGAAATAAAATTCCCTCCCCCCAAAAGGATATTCCTTTTAGGATTTAGAATAGTGTGAGTGTATTATTATGCCATTATATACATTAGGTTCTGTTTCATAGGTGTCTTCTTCTTCTTCTTTTTTTTTTTTTTTTTTTTGGTCTAGTACCATGACTACAGTTTTACAATCAAATGGATGTTTAAGAATCATAGATTGTAGGGGCCCCTGGGTGGCTCAGTTGGTTAAGTGTCTGACTTTGGCTCAGGTCATGATCTCACAGTTTGTGGGTTCGAGCCCTGTGTGAGGCTCTGTGCTGACAGCTCAGAGCCTGGAGCCTGCTTCGGATTCTGTGTCTTCCTCTCTCTTTGCCCCTCCCCTGCTCCTCCTCTCTCTGTCTCTCTCTCAAAAAAAACAAAAAACAAATAAACATTAAAAAAATCATAGATTGTCTTTTTTAATGTTCTGCATGGATTTGTCTATTTGGCTTGGGGATTTGGCAGATGTAAAATGTTATAACTGGAAAAGACATTAACAATCCAACACTGGGGCACCTGGGTGGCTCAGTTGGTTAAGCGTCCAACTTCAGCTCAGGTCATGATCTCACGGTTCATGAGTTCAAGCCCTGTGTCAGGCTCTGTGCGGACAGTGCAGAGCCTGCTTAGGATTCCTTCTCTCTCCCTCTCTCTCTGCCTCTTCCGCACTTCCCCCTCTCAAAATAAATAAATAAACTTAAAAAGTCCCACACCTTTGTTGAGGCATGGTGTCATAGAGGCAGTAGTGGTAGAGATAAGAGAGGAACCAGACAGTTTGGCTCCTTTGGGATCTACTGTAAGGCATGTGACAGTCACTAGGGACACTGCTGAATTACTGTACATAGGTATGATACTGATCACACATCCGATTTGGTATAAAAACTCTAATTTAGTGATTTGTACAACACTGCCATCCAGGAGATATTGCATATCTCAGTTATCCATATGTAAAATTATTGTTGTGTGTGGATTCATCTCTAACAAACTTTGTATTTATAACAGTCAAAATACTGCAATCAGTGTCCTTGTTTGTAAAATCAAGGTTTAAAATAAAAGTCTGTCTTCTAGGGCTGATGAGAGGATGAAATGTGTTTATATGTATATGTATATATGTGTGTGTGTGTCACATATGAAGTACTTAGGATAGTATGTGGCATGCAGTGAATACTCTAGTAGGTCTGTAATTTTCACATTTTTTTGGTCTCAGCATCTGTTTACACTATTATAAAATATTTACTTATTTTATTTATTTATAGATGCATTTATGTTATGGGTTAAATTTATCAACATTGAGTCTATTAGGAATTAAAGCCAAGAAACCGTTAAAAATATTTATGAAGTCATTTAAAGTAGTTACATAATAACATAATTCTTAAATTATGTTATTATGTAACTTAAATATTCTTAAATGAGAAATACCCATACTTTTCCACCAAACCAAATAATTAGTAAGAGAAGGTTGACATTGTCTGACACTCATGCAAATCTTGGTAGGGGCTGGCTTACTAGAAGATGCTTCTGCGTTCAATCTGCTACAAAATCACACATCAGGAAGCTTTGGGAAGGTCTGTGTTACTCTCCTCAGAAACTGAGAGTGGAAAAAGGAAAATCTCATTTTAGGATTAATTTGAACAATTTCCGACCTCACGGGCCCCCTCAAGTGGTCTTGGCGACCCTCAGGAGTCGTCACATGTACTTATACCTTGAGAACCACTCCTATATTTTCTTCTATTATTGTAATGATTACTGATGAGGAGGAGGAAAAAGGAAAACAGAGAAAACCAGGATAGAAATGAATTTTCCAGAGTTAGAACTGTGGGTGTGAGGTTCTCTTAATGAACCTGGTCCCATGCAGACATTCATTTAGGATCGCTTGTCTTTGAAAGTGTGGAACACATTTAGGTCGAAGTGCTATCAACCTATTGATATGAGAGATTAAAGGACAGTGATATTCAGCTTTCTCAGTCATGTGAAGCTACAGGCATGAAATAAAGAGGAAAAAGTCTCCCCCTCGTACTGTAAGGAGACAGTATGAGTGTCTGCCACGGTGCAGAATTTTCATGAGAAGTTATGTGTTAGCATTTGGGCTCAGGTACCAAAACTGCGGGTTGTAGAGTGAAACCCAGGAGCATTTCAAGGCCTTTTTCCAAGGATGTTCAGGCAGAAGAAATATATTCTGGCAGAGCGAAATGCATAACTGTAACCAAAGTGTTTCATGAAAGGGACAAATGGAAATTAAGGGACAATTGGCTACTGGTGCCAGCTTTTTCTGTTTTCATCCAGGATAGAGTCTCCTGGAAGAAAAGATGGGAGAAGGCGGAAGTCTAATAACACATTGGTAATGTCCACAAGGCCATCCTTGCCCAGAGTCAACAGGCTCTTGGACTCTTAGCTGGTCACTTGAAAGGTAAAATCTTGTCACTGCCTCCCAGGGGAAAAACAGCACTCCTGATTCACGTCGTAGACAAAAATCAAATAACACGTCCTCATGGCCAACAGCGCCTGGCTCAGCATTGCCGAGCCCCTCCCACATCTGTAGTCCTGGGTCTCCGTGTGTTGGAGTTTCTCTCCTCCCACTGTTCCCTTTGAAAAATAATCATTCTGCTTTGAGTCCTTATCCTGTGCTCAATTTCTCTGGAAATAGGAAAGTAACAACAACAGAGGATCCCAGGGTACAGATTAGTTATAACTGTTCAAGAGCCTGTGGAAGTCAAATCTGTCTAATGCGGCTCGAGGAAACGGATGGCGGTTGAAAAGTCCATTCCAGAGAAATGATCTACAAAACTTGAAAGGAGAGGCAAAAATGTGGTATCGAGGGGGGCTGCAAAGAGAGCAAGCAGCGGCACACTCCAGAAACTGATGGCACCAAAGTGAAATTCTAGAACAAAATGGACCTTGAAGAAAGAGGGCAGGAGATATGTCAAACAGGAGCAAAATGAAGACTGGAGGAAGGGGAGGCTGCCAAGAAGTATTGAATGTATTCTACACCCCCTGTACTGTCTTCTGTGCCCCTGTCACCTGGGTCCTAAACCAGCCTTGGAATCCCGCAGCAGTGGCATGGTGGGCCTGCTCTAAAGAGTGTTCTGCCATGATTCTTATTTTAGGAAGAAGGCTGGAGTCATGAGGACCCGGAAGAAGAATTGGGGGGTGGGACATCCAGGGGTAAATATAAACAAACCAGCTGGAGGAAACGTGAGATTAATCTTTTAGAGACCAGAAAGCAGAAGAATAAAAAACAAAGAGTGGTAGAGAGGTGGGACAATAAAACTGGAAGGAAGGAACAAACGACACACATGAGAAAGAATAGATCTCCACAGAGACAAAGAGCAGGAGTATAGACGTGAAGTCCCCTCAAACATGTTGTGACAGCAGGAGCAGAAATGGACGGAGTCTAATAGGGTGGACTCGTCTTGGTGACTTTTGTTGAACCTTTTATTCTTTTGGTTCTTGCGTTCTAGTGGCACTCAGCGGCATGGTCTCTTCTCACCTTAAACATTGCCAAGGATTTCTGGAATAACAGAGATGATCAACTCCTCACTTTCTCTTGGTCCTCTGTGTAGCTCTGATCTCTCAGTGTTTTGGGAGTTTGATGAGTAAGAAATTAAGGGCATCTGGGGCACATGGGTGGCTCAGTCAGTTAAGCATCCGACTCGTGATTTTGGCTCAGGTTATGGTCTCATGGTTTGTGAGGTGAAGCCCCATGTCAGGGTCTGTGCTGGTGGCATGGACCCTGCTTGGGTTTCTCTCTCTCTCCCTGCTCTCACTCTTTCTCTCAAAAGAAGTAAATAAAAAAACAACTTAAAAAATTAAGATATAAAAATAAAAAAATAACTTAAGAAGTTAAGGGCATCCTGTTCTTATTTATTTATTTTTGAGAGACAGAGAGGGACAGCGTGAGCAGGGGAGGGTCAGAGGGAGAGGGAGACACAGGATCCGAAGCAGCCTCCAGGCTCTGAGCTAGCTGTCAGCACAGAGCCCGACGTGGGGCTCGAACCCACGAACCGTGGGATCATGACCTGAGCTGAAGTCGGACGCTCAACCGACTGAGCCACCCAGGTGCCCCAAGGGCATTCTGTTCTGAGAGGCTAGAGAGTTGATCTGATTTATGGTGACCAGTTGCTTCTTATCTTTTTTTTAATTTTTTCTAAGTGTTTATTCATTTTTGAGAGAGAGAGAAAGAGAGAGAGAGAGAGCAGGGGAGGGGCAGAGACAGAGAGGGAGACACAGAATCCAAAGCAGGCTCCAGGCTCTGAGCTGTCAGCACAGAGCTCAACGTGGGGCTTGAACCTACGAACTGTGAGATCATGACCTGAGCCAAAGTTGGGTGCTTAACTGATTGAGCTGCCCAGGTGCTCCCTCTTGCTTCTTATCTTCAAGATCGTCAGCTGTTGAGAATGGGCATGTATGTCTAAGCTGTGAAACAAGGCGAGAGCCTTGAAGGGTTGGGGAAAGCACTATTTGATGGAAATTTTGTGATGGAAAGGGCAAATATTTCACTTGATGCATTTTCCTTCCTAAATTCTATGATGGAAATAGGAGTAAAAATTAGTAGAAATACTTCTTTCCCTTCTTCATTTGTTTTTCACTGCTCTGACCTTAAAAGGGGCCGTCACCCACACCGATGGAGGACCAGGAGCTGTTGCTGAGGCTGTTCCCTTGCCCTAAATAGCAGGTGCCCTTTGTTTCTCTCACAGGCAGAATCCTTCCACCTGTCTTCAAGGGAGCCTTCCTTAGTCCTCCAGAATTCATCTTTCCTGCCCCTCTAGAGTCCTCCCATATGGGAAAATAACTAACATTTCCTGGGTAATCTAAAAGGATAACTCAATTTATGGACAGTACCATTGAGGAGTTATAAGATGAGACACTCAGGACACAGAAATTGCCAGTCTCCTGAGGCCACACCCAGTCAGAGGTAAGGGATAGAGTAGATCCTAACCCAAGCCTGTAAATGTAAGCATCTTTCACCAGAGAAAATCCAACAGTCCTCTCAGGTGAATCTTTTATGCATTTGGTTTATTTTTTAAAAGCAAGCTGTGCCTAATTTAATTCATTTATATGCGTCTGTTTCCCACTAGATTATGAACCTTTGAATGACAGGAAGTAGGTCTTATTCAAGTCTCTCTATTACCCAGAACACCTATCAGGAGATCGTACTCACAATAAATATCTAAGTTGTTAGTTGGGTAATTCAAAACTACCTTTGTGTCTTTTTAAAACAGTTTTTAAAACATGTATTCATTTTTGAGAGACAGAGAGTGACAGAGAATGAGTGGGGGAAGGATGGAGAGAGAGAGGGAGACACAGAATCCAAAGCAGGCTCCAGGCTCTGAGCGGTCAGCACAAAGCCTGACTCGGGGCTTGAACTCACAAACTATGAGATCATGACCTCCCCACCTTTTGCACATTTCTTTTGTGGAGGATGTTTATCCCCATCACCCCTTTTCTCCTACCATTTTCCAAGTATTGTTTATTTTGAGTCAATTTCTTAGGGAAGTTTTGCCAATTTCCCCTTCTTCCTTTGATATAGGTTCTCAGATTACTCTCTTGCTTTCCTCTATAGCTCCCAGAATAGTTTAAAATTTTACATTTCTGGGATTATTCCACAAATATCTGTCCAAACTACTACAATAGAAGACCTCTGAAGAATTAGTCTGTATTTCTGTACCTCCAGCGCTTAATACAGTCCCTAGCACATAGTAGAGTCTCCTTAAATATTTGTTGAATGCATCTGTACTTTATATATGGTAGCCATTATTCTGACCATTACCTGACTTTCGGGTTTCTTCTGAAAAGCTCCATCTTCAGATTCACAGCAAGTTCAAATCATGGCCTGATTCATTTTGAGCAGTTGTCTTTTTGTGTGTCTCATCTGTAAGATGGGAATAATTGTACCTGCCTTTCTGAGTTGTTAGGATTCAGCGAGCTAATGGCATGTCAGGAGTCTGACACTGTACCTGGCTCTCTCTATCGTGTTGACCAGTAAAATGACTGTAATTAACATAGGCCAGATGGTCATTAAAACAACCCAAGGGTAGGCAAACAGTTGCCTCTAAGCCAACCTGGACCACTGTAATTTGCAGGTGGAGCTTCCCTGGGGTCTTCAAACTCCCCCTGCAACCTGCACCCCCACCCCCTCCCCGGGGTGGCGCCCACGAAGCTTTGATATCAGCGGGAGATGGAGCCTGCAGCCAACACCCCGGCGGCCGCAGCGCTACGTGGGGTGCGAAGCAACTGTCCTGCCCCGGCCCCCGCCCCGGGCTGGGCTCCAGCGCGGGTTCAGACGGCGGGCGTGGGGCTCCGGGAGGGCGACGCCGCCAGGCCGCGAGGGGTCAGGAGCGCGGTGGAGGCGGCGCGCCGCGCCCCTCCTCCCAACTTTCCCTGGTCCCGCGGGTCTCCGCGTCGCGGCCTGGGGTCCGCCCGCCCGGGGTCCAGTCAGGCCAGGCCAGCAGCGTCGCGCTGCCGCACCCCATTCCTGCAGCCCCCTCCCCGCGATCCCGCAGCTTGCGGGCAACTTTGGCACAGCCCTCGCCGCTTCCCATGGCGGCCGGGGCCCGGGGTGTCCCGGCTCCGCTCGCGGGCCTGCGGGGGCTGCGGAAACCCCGGGTAGGTGTGTGCCTCCAGGGGCGCCGACGGACTGGGGTTCCGCGCGGGCTGTGCGTTTTAATCATGTTGGGCGGACCTTTCCAGTCCCCCGGTCCCAGGAGGGGTTCCCAGTTTCTGCACGGGTTCGTTTTGTTGGGGGATGCCGACCTGTGTGTGTGTGTGTCGGTGTGTGTGTGATCTGTTTACACTGTGGGGCAACTCTTAATGAGAAGTCTGTAAGACTTAAGTCCTTCTTTCCTCCTAAAGCTGTCTTCAGAAATGTCGAAAAAAATTGTTTTCTCTTACTCGAAGTTCCTCTTAATTAATTTTCGGGTGATGACATAGTACCACTCTAGATTATACATAATGGTATCTATTCTGTATTAAACATTTCTCAACACCTCTCTACCTTCCCAACTTAACGTTAGTTTTAAACCTTGGAAAAAGCGCCCCCAGTTTAATACCACAAAGTTTTCCTGCAAAAAAATTTGTTTTGACAAGCTCGAGACAGTACACCAACCGATGACCTGAAGTTTACATGCAAACGTTGGTAACTTCACAAAGCCACCAAACTAATAGTTGGTCTTTATGGCTTTGGATTCCAAAGAACAACCAGGCAGTATCCGTCAGGTTGTGCGGGAAATCACGCTGTGATCTCAATCCTGAAAGGGTTAAAAAGCTAATGGATTATTTTCATGTCATCCTTATAATAGCTGACCCATGTGACATCAGCAATCTATCCCGAAGTGTGTGGGATCAAATAGCTTAACATAAATGAAAAAAAGTTGAAATCTTTGTCATCACCTTACATCACCTTACATCAAGTAAATCATTTCCTGACCTTTCGGAAAATGAAAAGTTTAGTGACTACTATTTACACACTTTGAATATTTTATATTTGAGTGGTCATCAGAGTTTACACAAATGATTGTATATATCCATTTCCAATCAACAAATATCAGGGTATCCGTGTTATGCGATGGTTAACATTTCAAGCTTTTCTGTAAAGGTGACGTTGTACAAAAACTGTGAAGACTCCTGCATATTGTCCGAAGGTCATTTAGAGAATCTGAAAATAAAATCATTAGGGACAGCTTCACAGAAGTGGGGCGAATACTTATGATTGAAAAAAATGTATATGGTGGCATAGAACTCAAGGCCTCAATCATCACATGAAATAGTTAATTTTGTTTTTGTTTTGGTCTTAAACACGGTGCTAGGGCATTAAAAAATCTTCATAGGTTTGTTAAACCTTTAGCAGCAGATTACAGCCAATGTTTTGTCTTTGGTGAATAGCTGTTTGTCTCACTTTATTTACTTGGTATTGGATATTTGTCAATGTCATTTCATATCTACAGAAAATTCTTACGCTCTATGGAGGTAGTGAATGTGTGTGTGCGTGTCTGCCGGAGGTCACATGACGGTTTCATCCTATTTGGTGGAGCAGCTTGACTTTTTTTCCCCTTGCTTTTGGTGATGGTTGTGAGTGCAGAAGTTGATTGACAGATGCATGCCACAAACCCCCATTCTCCTTTTCCAAGACAACATATGATGGATTGCGATCTCTCAGCCCAGCAGGATACGGGGACCATGCAAGCTGTAATTGGTCAGGTATGGAGTCAGCCATTTCTCAACTCCCCTTTTTTCCACAAGGGTCTCACCATATGATTCACATAATTCATATTTACAGTACCATCTTTCTATCTGTATCTTCAGCTACCTGCCAGCGCAGTGCTGAAAGTGCGGGAGGCAATAGGTACCCAGTAAATCTAGCCAGGGAATCTCAGCCTCAAACTTCCATGCGAGGCTTAACAAACAAAAATTCAAACAGCAACGACAACAAAAAAATCCAAGGACAAATCTAATTTATAATTTGGTCTGGATGTTTCTTTAAAAAAATCTATTTTTAAGAATTTATTTCTTGTCGAGATTGTGATCTCTGAAAGAAAGCGTAAGGAGAGAATAAGGTGCTATGTTTCCTAGGTAGTAGTTAAAATTGTTCTGTTCCATATTTTTATCTCTCTCTCTCTCTCTCTCTCTCTCTCTCTTTCTCTCTCTCTCTCTATGGAAAATAGAAATCGAGGAATACACGTGCCTTTACTTCTAACCCAGATAATGTGTGATTGAGCCTGGTAAATGTAGTAGTGGTCTTGGCGGCTGCAGAAGGGGCAGGCTGCAAATTAAACACTGCCACACTCTGAAAGGTCCAGGTGGTCCGCTCGGCTTCCTAATGCAATCCAGCACCCCAGCGTTAATAAACAGCTCTATTTAGTTCCTCCTCCCTGGATCCAGGGAGGTGAACTGATCTGGGGCTGCTGTGATGAAATGCCAGAAGAATCTCTCTCTGAGGCCTCACAAGCTGATTTTTAGAGCTTTGCTGTTCTGTCGTCTTTGTCTTCCAAATGGGTCAGTGAGTCTTGCTCTTTCTGTTTGGCGCTTTCTGGGCAATCGGTACTTTATGGTTGTGTTTAAATGTTTGCGTCCTTAAGCTGAATCAGAAGGGGAAGGGATCATTGTATTTTCATTTGCCTTCAGATAACTGCTGCAAAGGAAGGGTGATTTTTCTAGGATGGGGGTGGGGCGAGGAAAATGAGAATATATGTGGTTTCTTTCTTTCTTTTTTTGGTAATGTGTTTTTGATCCCATTTTTCCTAAGTTATCTAGGCTTACTTATGGACTGTTAACTCAGCCATCAGAATGTGGTGACGAATATTGATAAACTCTTAAAAGTTTTTTTTTTTTTTTTGCACACTTTCCAATCAAGACAAGCGGGCAAAGTGATGATGTGAAATTTGTTTGCTGTATGTTAATAGCATGGTGGAAAATACACCATTTGACTCTGTTTTCAACCAAATTATAGCAAAGCACTTTAGGGTTCTGAAAGCACATGGTTTATTAATACCAGCATGCTTCATAATGTGTTTTTAGATGGGAAATGTCAGATATATAATACCATGTTTCCACAGGCTCACACTATTTTAAAAGCAGTAGATATCTGCTTCAATGGAACAATATTTTAAAAAACTTCCAAGTTGGTTTTTGTTATACAGACAGAAAGTAAAGTCTCTGGGCATACATTGGCAGGAGAAAATATATAAAGACTGATTTTATATGCTGTTAATACCCATTCAGTGTAGGTGTTCACTGATGAGCAAGGAAGAGTATCAAATCTAGCTACAATAACCAGGGCATATAGAATTAATTAAATAACCTGCTAAAAAATATGACCTTTTCGTAGAAAAATAACACTTGAGCTCCTGATCACAGTTTTGTCCTGTTTAATAAAACTTTTCTTGGGTTGTAAACATGTTCTCTCTTCTGAATGTCATCGTGCGGCCATAAGACTGTGCAAAATTACTGTATTACATTCCCACGTAAAAAATAGGAGTTCCTTTATGTACATTTCCCTTAGTTGGGAAAAGAAAGCTTGTTTAAAAAAAAAGGGGACACCTTTCTAAATTTTTATGCAATACGGTTTTTGGAAATCATTGCAAAGGTATATACTTTTAAAAGGTTCAAATATATACTTTCAAAAAGGAAAGTGGTATACATTTTACAGACACCAGATTAAACTCCTAATTTGTCGGGGTCTGAAAGTGGTGGTTATTATTACATAGCTCGGCATTTTGTACGTTTTAAAGAGTCCGTATGTCCAGGAATTATACAGTTAATGATTTGTTACAAATACTTTCTAAGTAGTTGCGTCAGAGTAGCCACTTGTTTTCTGAAGAGCTCATTTCTCTTAAATTATTTGTTATACAAAAGCTCAGGTACTGTTGTCAAGCTGGTAAATTATAAGAGCAGTTGTTCTGCAGGTTCTAAAAATTTTCTGTATTAAAAATGTACAAACGTAAAAAATGTGCAAACTAAAATGCTTACTTCTTCTGAAACATTCGTATGCGAAAGGAAAGTAAAAGAGTATATACTGTCCCATATGCATCTAGAGATGGAAAAAAGAAGAGGGCATATGTTTTTGAAATGATTTCCTTTTAATTGTTCTAGCACAGATAAAAATATTCACCCAGATGGCGACCTCTAACAATAACAAGAATGTGAAAATAATTTTTTACTGCTTTTCAGGCACTCATAATCAAAAAGAAATGTTTCCTTTAAGATGTGGATTTCAGTATCCTCCTTTGCTTACTCAGCAGATGCGAACAGTCCCGTCTGATAATGCAGATGTTAGTTCCTCCTCAAATACATATTGGAATAAAAAATATTTTTGTCCTCCCCCACCCTCCTCCCCACCCCTGTTCTTAATTCAGTTCCTAAGTGGATTTGGGTTGGAGGAGCGAATACCCAATTGTCAGTGCTATTTTCCATTCAGAATAGTGAAAGATTCCCATGAAATGTGATCTTTAGGTTTTTCATTCATCTCTAAGATCAAATATCCAGTTGCTTCTCCTGGAGACAAGAGTAGACTTCTGTGCGTTGCTGGCCATGATCCAGCTCGAGAGAATGTACTCCTCCATGGAGGAGATATTGCTCATAAATGTCTTTCCCCCAGGACTTTCTCTCCCCCCAGCAAGCAATTAAGCAGTCTAGTACTTAAGAACAAATTCCCTGCCTAGGCTATCAAGATCAAGAAACTTGTTTCATTCATACAGTTCTTGGAAATCATCTGGATTTTTGATAGTTATCTGGGGGCACACTTCCTAAGCCTTGGAACTATAGGGTAGATTGTTGTCTTCAGATGATTTTCAAATCGACGCGAACTAACCAGTTAAGGAGGTTGTGAGCCATAGGTTTGAATACATTTAAAAATGAAGACTCGCATTTCCACCTCTCATAGTTATTAAATGTTTACTGCATTTTTTCTTTTTTGCAGACCTTGAGCTTGTGAGTGACAGATTAGTTCATCAGTATTACAGACCTCCTGGTTGTTGTTGTTTTTTTTCCCCCTCATCTCATGCAGACGGGTCACTGTGTCCAATCCTCCTTCTGGCACTGCTGTCCCCAGAGGACCCTTGGCCAGCCTGCCATCTTGATGCGCAGGCCTCAGGGTCTGGGTTGGCTACACATTTCTTATACTGCCTTCTGCAGATATTACAGAACAGAGGATATTAAATTAGTTGTTAATAAAAACAACAGATGAGGCAAATTAGATAAAAATATTTATCAAGCATATCTAAGAGTTAGCTAGGAATGGGGAGAGACACAGCTGGTTAAAAGTGCTCCTGGGAACGCTTCGAGTGGAATGGCTAAGGGGTCGGGGGAAGAGCAGAGAAATTATCCTTAGTAGGACTGGAAGTGCAAGCAAAAGCTTTTGCGATTTATCCTCCCAGTAAAATGGGTCTTTTTTTTCCCCAAAGTAAATTAAATTTTTTAAAATATTAATTTATGTTTGAGAGACAGAGAGAGACAGAGCACAAGTGGGGGAGGGACTGAGAGAGAGGGAGAGACAGAATCTGAAGCGGGCTCCAGGCTTCAAGCTTTCAGTACAGAGCCCGACGCGGGGCTCGAACTCACCAACTGGGAGATCATAACCTGAGCCGAAGTCGGACACTTAACCGACTGAGCCACCCAGGCGCCCCTCCCAAGGTAAATGTAGACAATTCAGTGTTTAAAGGTGGCACATTAGGAAGGGAATGTGGTTATTAGAGACAATGCTCAAGAGTGTATCCTAATGGCATAGATGTCAAGTGCATTTGGTTTAATAGGATCTCAGTGCGAGTTTTCTCATGTGAAGATTTTAAAACCCAAAAATATTTCATTATTCTGGTAGCAAAGCAATTTTGCATGTGGGTTTAGTTATACCTTGTTCCCGAGAGTGTTGAACAATGGCTATAAGTACAATGTGCTTAACTAGTACATACTCAAGCTGATATGGAATGGAGGTGGCCCAGGGACAGGGGACCCGAGTGGTGTGTCAATAACACATTGCCTATTCTCAGTCTGTTTCCACTGATTTTCGTGCCCTTTATATAAAAATTAAACTTTAGGTCTAGCCTAACCCTGTTTTACACATGCCAAGCATAACGCCCGCGTGCTCTAAAAGCTCATTTTTGTAGGTATGAATGCCCTTTTCATATGAAACCAACATATCACTTCAGCAAATTTATATACTTCAGGGATGTGAAATTGTTGTTTGGATTTAATTGAGAATACTGTTTTTGAGGGTATTATAGGTGAAGAGTATACAGTTTACTAAAAAAATACAAATTAATTAAGGATTATTCTTTCTGAATACGAAATGGTGCTAGTATTCCTTTGTAAGGAATTTGTACAATGAATTTGTACTATGTATTTCTAATGGACTCAATACTCCATTTAGAGAAAAGTTGGTGTTAGCTTTTTGTATTCTATGGGATGAACTCAATTTTTATTACCTTTCAAATATTTTTAAATTGAAGTCCCATATGTTACCTGAGCAGGTGTTTAAATTATAAAGCCAATCCTGTTCATTAAAGTCACAGTGTATCCATATAGTAATGATACCATACAATAAAGTCAATATTCATACTAAACTAGAACATGAAAGCTAGTCTTGAAACCATACTTTCTTTTCTCTTATTAAGATCAATTAATGAAACTCTCTCTATCCAAGTATAAATTTCAGTGCTTAAGAATTGAAAGCTTTTGGATTCACATCGCTAGGATATAGAGAGAGGTTGCTGGAACACGGAAATATGCATGTTTAGCATGAGACAGTTTGAATATAATGTGTTTCGTGTATATCAAGTCTGTAGTACTTGTTCGGGAGATGGGTGAAGGAAGGATCCCTTTGTTGACAGTCACTTTGCTTATGTAAACTGCATTTTACCAGACAGTTGAAAGCATCTTTCTGTTTTCATCTTTATTGTTTGCCAAAATTAGAATTTAACTAACGTGTCTGCAAATCTTGAAAAGCCCCACTTTCCATTGCATTGTGATATCATAGAAGCTGTTGCTTTTTTTCCTAACACTTGATTCAGTAAAGAGTCAGGTTGTGAAAATAAAATGCAAATGTCAAAGGATCGGACTTGAAAAATAAGCAAAAAGGTAAATATTGGCCATAATTTGAACACGAGTAGAAAATTTAAATGACACAACTTTTAAACTCATTTAAATTTCATGGCCAAACTTTTACCTGGGAGATAGGAGCTGCTCTCACTATAATTTCACACCTCCATTTATGTTCTTCCTTTTCTTTCTCCCTGCCTTCCTTCCTTTTTGTGGCACGGGGGTGGGGTGGGGTGGAAGGTTGCAGGGGGGAGGTGAAACATCTGCCCAATAGAGTAAATTACCAAGTCAAGACTTGTTCTGGGATCACATGTCAATACTGTGTTGAGTCATGTTGTCTTGAGCTGGTCCCAAATTATAACCAAAATTTGTACCAGTTTTGCCTTTTGCACAATTTTTCTGAACCTTAGACTGAAGAAGGAAGCACCTGTCATTACATTTCACTAAGATTCATTTTTCTTTCTATTATTTTCTTGCTCTTCCCAATTCTACTATGTGAGCCAATTATGAGCGAAAACTGCCTAATTTTTATGGGATAAATTCTTCCTGTTTTGCTCGCTGCTTGTGCTATTTTCTTTACTCCAGCTATAAAGTTAATTCACATTATAGTTAATTCACAACTACCACTTCTTCCAAATATAAAACCGTTGTATGCAAGGGAGGGCAAAATAATTGAAAGCATTTCTGATTATTCATACTAAAGGCAGCTCTCGAGGTTTTACACCAGTTATTTTTCAAGTTGGTTGGCTTCAGAAAATAGCTTTTTGTTTTATCACTGGCTTTAAACCCCCCATGATATGAAGGACTCTTTCTTTAAAAGACAGAGATTAGCTCTTGATACTTGGTACTGATTCTGGGTGAACTGCAGCCCTATTCCCTTCAGCCACATTTTTCTAATCATCACAACAGGGAAAAAAAATGAAGATCAACGGAATATTCTAAATTTCACCTCTTTTCCATCCTCCTCACCCCCCCACCCCCACTCTGTCCAGGGGGTGGCTTCCTTCAGTTGTAAAAGATGCCCATACAATTTCCAGCTCCCACCTCCTAAGGTCAGAGATGCAAATAAATGTGTCCACACCTTCAGTGAAGGAAAAGGAAATAGTTACTTAAATGCGTTGCCCTGGTATTTTGCTCTTTTCCTTCACTGCCATTTCCCCCTCAGCTTTTCCTCTCGTCCCCGCTGTAATCCAGAGTCAGTGTGATGAGTAATAAGTGAAAGTGAATCCTTGTAGGCTGCCCAGGCGGCAAAGGGCACAGGAGAGAGAGGCAAGACCTGGGGCAAAACAAAGCAACACGAAAGCAGAGAACTGACCGACACTCTGCATTCGGTAGTTAGTATTTTTGTTAAGTTATTTTGCAAGCTGATTTCGTGTCGCCTGGCGATTTTCGATCACAGTAATAAGCAGTGAAACGATGACTTTAGGACAAGACAAATACAATTTTAAAACAAAGCCAAAAGGAAAAAGAAAGAAAGAAAGAAAGAAAAGCTGCACAGTTGTTTGTATCACGGAGCCACGGAAAACGAATTTTAAGATTAAGGCACCCTTTATTTGGGGAGCGTTCTGTGAGATTAACCAGGGCTTACGTGCTGTGCAGGAGCAGCCTTATTAAAAGGGATGCTTCCTGTGGTTAGTATGATGTTGACTTGGCATATGTTACAACTTTCATTGTTCACGAATAATTAGAAAGTGGTTTAAGAAGAGCACATCTATGCCTAACACCTAAAATCTAAACACTTGCAGAAACAGATCTACTTTAAAAAGATTAAATACTTTTTCAATGGTGTTTTTTGCATCAATCAGAACTCAGACCAATGCCTCTTAATAAAAACAAAGCGCGTCATTTACAGAGAGGTTAGTTTTCAGTGTGGAATTCAGGTACAGATTTTTTTTAATGTAATACTTTATTATTGAGAGTAAAAGGCAAAATACTACACCAGCAGAGAGACATGGATATCAGAAACCCTAACTGATATTGAAGGTATGTGAAAAAAAGGTAGATATTTCTTAAATTGTCAGTTGTGTTCTTTTAAAATTGGATGTCAGCGTGGGTAAGAATGGGGCCAGGTACACAGTCCTAGGCTCTGGCAGGTCAAAAGTGCTTCACATAGAGCCAGTTAATTTTGTGAGCCTTAAATAATACTAGAAAACAAGGCTCCCTCAACCTTTTAGACAAAGGTTGAGAGTTGGGACAAACGTAAACCCCTGCTTAATGTGCAAGAATAAAGCCAAGAACATCAAGCTCATTTCACTTAGTGTCAGCCCTGATGATTCATCATTATGGTCAGAGCAAACTCTGGTCTCTGGGCTGAAACAATTTTATCCTTTTTTTTTTCAAACAGAATGTTCCAGCTTGGATCTTATATCCTTAGGGTTACAATATTGAATTCTGAATCGGGAAACTTAATCTTGCAGCCAGATTTGACAAGATGCTGGTTGAACGGGAGGCAGAAGTGATTGTAGGATGAAATGCCCCGGGTCAGAATTTGGGAAGAGAAGAGATTTTGTGGAAATTTGGCTGTGTTAGAAGAACCCCAAATTTGAAAATTTCTCGTTCAAGGGTCTGAAAAGTACATCACTGGCTGTATTCTTTTTCTCTGTTTCAAATCTCTCTTTAACAGAGTTGATTTTTATTCATTCTGAAGTGTATTTCGGAGTGTCTCACTAATGTTGCTAATGTAAAGGCATTCAGAATAATATTCAAAAGGTTTCAGGGAACAAAGACGAACATTATTGTCCAAATCCAAGACAGTTAAACTGTATTTCTTCTCAAAATGCTAATACTTTGATTTGGTTATAATGTTTATTTATTTTTGAGAGAGACAGAGAGAGTACAAGCAGGGGAGGGGCAGAGAGAGAGGGAGACACAGAATCCAAAGCAGGCTCCAGGCTCGGAGCTGTCAGCACAGAGCCCAACGTGGATCTTGAACCCATGAACTGTGAGATCATGACCTGAGCCAAAGTCAGATGCCCGACTGAGCCACCCAGGTGCCCCCAAGTTATTTCTTTCTTGAAAACTTTTTCCATGTGTAAACAAACCTATTTGTAGATTTCCAGGGACTAAAGAATTTGTAGTAAAAATGAAAGTGAGGCAACCTAATTAGTGAAAACACACCCACACACATGCACATGCATGCACACACACATACATCCTAGACATTTTAGAATACTTATTCAACCTCTAGTAATATAAAAATATTTTAACTGTTTTCAATTTTAGTACCTGAAAAAATTATGGTAGGTGTTTATTTAAAATACTCTTCCTTTCAATTAAGTTGTTCAAGCAAATGGAAATACACTTTACAACTTCTAGAAATCAATTGTAGAAATTTGAGTACATAGTTGATCACCATACTATAAAAGGATGATTATTATGGTAATGATGTTGCCATTACATGGTATGGTAATTTCCTTCCAAAAATAAGGATGGTTTGTTTTGCAGTCTACTCCCATTTCGGAGCTACTTCCTACAAGTGCTGAAACGTACCACCTGAGATCGTTTTCTCTCTTTCTACCATTATCCATCAAATAGGAGCTAAATAGCTAGTTCAGGCAAAGAGTGGAGTATCTGAGTAGAACGTGAACATGAACACAGTTGTTATATGCATGCAATCGGGGCAAGTCACGTAGTAGAATCCTGAGAATCTTTTAAAATTTTGTATTAAACAAATTATAAAAGCAATGTGTGCTTATGACAAACAATAGCAACAACACAGGAGAATATAAAGTGAAAACGGAAGTACTCCATTATTCCACTCCCCACAAGTAACCATCATCAATAATTTATTATATTGTTCCAGAAATTTTCTATGCACATAGAAGCAGAGAAAATCTTCAAACACTCCAGATTCATGCTGTAGACAGAGTTCTACAACTTTCACATTTTGAAAACATACCTTGATCATCTCATATTATTACGAATAGATTTCCATCCTTCTCTATAGTATTCCCTTTCATGGATATACGCTGACTTACTTAAGGACAGTTCTTTTCTCTATTGAGATGTAACTGACATACAGCATTATATTTGTTTCAGGTGTATGATATAATGATTCAAAATTTGTGTGTATTGCAAACCGGTCACCATAATACCTAACCAGTTCTCTCTCAATGAGCACCCGACTTTTCAGAAATAAGTTCGTCTCTGAAATAAGACCAACAAAGAGAGGTGTTTCATCCCTCTTGGCACGAAAAATTCCAGAATCTTCTAAACAGGGTTTGCTTTACCAAAAGAACTCATAAGTAGCGTCTCCTAAGAGAAGGTGATGAGTAATGTTAGAAGCGAGGGATAGCTTTATGCCCCAAGAACACTTATTTCGATATTGAACACTCATGCCAATGAAAATAGCAATAACAATCACGATAGTGTATTTAGTGACAAAGAAGTAAGAATAAGAGATAATGACATAAGGAGCCAATTCTCAATCAGTTACCTTATGGCTCTAAGACTTCTGGGTTTGTTTCAAGCCACCAATTCAGCTGAACAAAATGCATAACTTATGTTCTCTCATGGGCCTCAATGCTATTTATTAAGATAATTGACAGAGATATATGTTTCCAATGCATGATTCAGTTAGTATACCTAGATTAGTGAAAAAGAGACCAGAAGAAATTCATGGTAATTAATGTCAGTTAAATTCCTGTTTTCTATATTTCATATTGTCAGACTAATCCTTCAACCATGATTCATAGGTTAAATAATGCAGTCAGGAGAAGGGCCAAATCAAACCTAATCAGACATAGCCCTTGAATTCAGGTAATTTAGGGTTTTGGTAAGGTGGACAAAACACATACTCCTTAAATATTTAAGAGAATGTGAACATTTCTTTTAGGATAAGTCTGTGTTCGGTCATCTTAACCACATCACTTCCCATATACTAAGGAGAAAATGAAGTGGGTAGTGATGAAATCTTATTTGTGTAAGAGATGGAAGTATGAGCTGCCTGGGCCATCTTGTGTAAGAGATGGAAGTATGAGCTGCCTGGGCCATTTTTCCCGTCCAGATATCCAGATTCCCAGAACTGATTCCAGGGAGTTGCTGGTTGGGGTGGGGGAGGGGCATGCTTTCTCTGTCTCGCTTCTTCCCTACAGAGGCCAGGACAAGGAACCTGGCTAGGAAACAGTCATGTGTCATTTATAAGTTTAAAATAGCTGGTTCCGCGCATGAAGCTTGAAACTGGCTCCCAAAAACAAATTTCAGAGCAAAGCATTGGTCTTAGTGCTCTCAACTGAAACTCACAACTCTGAGAAGTTAGGTGCAAATCATCCTTCCCATTTAATGGGAGTGGAAGCTGGCCCAGAGAGGTTATATGTCTTCTTCACAGCCCTGTTGCCAGTGAATAAAATAAGTCAGCTTTGAACCTAGACATACTTTCTAAGGGTTCACCATTTTCCTCTCTTCCACTTTTTAATGCTGGCTGCCCCTGAGAACCACTGGGACAACCTTGGAAAGACCCACTGGTATGCAGGATCCATTCCCAGAAATTCTGATTGAGTTTATCTGGGTAGGGCCTGGGGGATGGCACTTTGAAGAAGCTTTACAGGTGATTCTAATACATTCTATCGCAGTGATTAAACATTGTCACCCCCTGACAGCATGCATGTGCGTGCACACACATACCCGCACACAATCATAAATCCACAGCAGAAGAATGGGGTGGGGGGAGAATTCGGTCTGGGATTCACTGTGTGTGTGTGTGTGTGTGTGTGTGTGTGTGTGTGTGTGTGTGTTTCAGTGGGAATCTTGAATCTTGTAAGCTTTGTTGAATATCTAAGATAATTTTTTGAAGTTTATTTATTTATTTGAGAGAGAGAGAGCACAAGAGGGGCAGAGAGGGGAGGAGAGAGAGAGAGAATCCAAAGCAGGCTCTGCACTGATGCAGGGCTCAAACTCATGAATTGCGAGATCATGACCTGAGCTAAGTCAAGAGTTGGACACTCAACCCACTGAGCCACCCAGGCGCCCCTCTAACATAATGTTTAATAACATTTTTTTTATCCAGAAGAGAGCTAGATACTTAGCCATCTTAAAAATAACACTAATAATGATCCACCAATTCATAAGCACTTACCAGACACCAGGAACATTCTAAGCGTAATTTAATCCTCATGATTTCTTTGTGAGGGAGTTACTGTTATTATCTCCTTTTACAACCTAGGAGACTCAGGAAGTGGCACAAGGTCACTTGTCACATGGATGGCAAGTGGCAAAGCTGGATTTGAATTTCCTAAACTGTAGACCATCCTCGGCTCTCTTAGTTAGAAACAGGGACACACAGTGCGGCTTGAAAAAAGGGCACCAAGAAGATGGTCCAGGGTGACATTTCATCTTCTCCTGTGCCAAATTCAGAGCACACCAGCCTGGACGGTGGTTTGCACTCACTGTAATATTGGTGCTAAACTAACTTTTCCACGTACCTGAATAAGGCTGATCAAATCTGTCAGAGTTCTGAACGTCAAGATGTTAATGCCACCAGGAAGGAAGTTTGTCTTCCTTGAACAGTGTCATATAGAAGCCCTAATGGTAACTGAATGCTCTTATTTTACCATGAATGCTGTTTATCTGCAACTCTCTCATTTTCTCTCCTATTTTTACCCCAGTGGACCTAGTACATGATAAATCCATGAATCCCTAATAGTTGCACGTTCTTTCTTTTAAAAATTTTTAAATGTTTATTTTTGAGAGAAAGAAAGAGAGACAGAGCATGTGTGGGGGAGGGGCAGAAAGACAGGGAGACACAGAATTCAAAGCATGCTCTGGGCTCTGAGCTGTCAGCACAGAGCCTGATGTAGGGCTTGAACCCATGAGCTGTGAGATCATGACCTGAGCTGAAGTCCGATGCTCAACCGACTGAGCCACCCAAGTGCCCTGCACAACATTCTTCTCTTTTTATGTTTATTTATTTTTGAGAGAGAGAGAGAAGAGTAGAGAGGGAGACACAGAATCTGAAACAGGCTCCAGGCTCTGAGCTGTCAGCACAGAGCCCAATTCGGGGCTTGAACCCACAAACCCTAAGGTCATGACCTGAGCCCAGGTCGGACGCTTTACTAACTGAGCCACCCAGGCGCCCCAATAGTTGCACATTCTTATGGCAGGATAGGATGATATTCATGACTACAAAGAAACAAATACAAGGCAAATCAAATCTGACAACAGGGCACACACAAAAAAATGAGGTGTATGCTAGAATGCAAGAAAGTAGGCAAGGATAGGAGTTGAAGATTTTGTGCATTAAGATATTTGAAAGTTTCTCACCTCTTCACACCTCTCGTCCTTCAACATCTCTTGAAGACTTTTTTTGTTTGTTTGTTTGTTTGTTTTTTTCAGTTGGACCAAATTTTGAGTAGAAAGAGTTCAAAAGGAAACATTGAAGGCAAGAGACCATGCTACCTTCTGGTTATTTGCTTAAAGTCAGCCTGTGACGTTGATAACGCATCATAGCACAGGGGCTCAAATTATGTTTATGATCAAATGAACACAAAAGTGTGTCTCTGATCCACTAGCCATGATTTGAGTTTAGGAAAAATTATGATTATATGTTAATATAAAATAAATAGGTGTCCCATGCGCTCATTTCTTTTATTCTACTGGCGTTTTAATGGGCCGTAAGTAAGATCATTTCTTTGATTCCTGAGTTTATTTCCCCTTTGTTACTTACAGAGCTCATTGAAAAATGTGGCTTCACATCTGCAGCCTGATGGGGTGTTTATGGCTCATGACCCTACATTTTGATCTCAGGATGGCCTACCAAAGGAAAGTTTGAGTCTGATGAAGAGACCCATTTATGCAGGATTTCTGCCTCCTATGGGGAGTGGGGTATAGAGGGGAAAAATCAAATTCTTTCTGGCTGTGGAGGACCATGGGTATCAGACTCTTGTCACTTACCAACATGATACAGAATTTCTTCTCTTGTGCCGTGAGAAGTCCATTCACATGCAAACACGAGGCCAAAGGATCAGAGTTTCCCTGCCTCATCACACCCTTTTTACTGGGCAATTCTATTTGGATATGGGTCATATTGGTATCTTATTGGAGTCATTATCAGACCGAGAGTCCAAAGGGGTTTTGAACAAACTAAGGTCCTGGGATTTTGGTATTTTCAGTCCAGACTGTTGCAGAAATGGTTCCTTTTCTTTCCTCTCCCGCCCCTTTATCTCTTTCTCTCTCTCTCCTTCCTTTCTCCATTCCTCCCTCTCTCCCTCCTTTCCTCCCATCCTTCCTGCCCTCCATCTTCCTGTCTGTGAAATTGGCCCATAATGTTAGACTGATTGAAGGAGTTGCCAGAGACTCTACAGGGTTTTTGTCTTCATACTCAGCATCTTGCCCTCCCCTGGCCCCTGCTTTCCATAACTCTTCAGTCTTTCTAGAGAAACCTCCCAGCATGTTTGGGCTCTCAATTATTGCTTCCCAATGATTCCTCCATCACAGCCTTCCCTCTTCTCATTTATATCTCAGTAGAATGTTCTTTCTTCTTCAGTGGTTTTGAGTTGCTTTTGCTCCATTTAGCTCCCTCTTAAAATTCTTTGTCTGGGAATTTTGTGTGTGTGTTCTTCTACAGGTTTCACTTTAGACTATGCAAATGGGACCTGAAAATTATTATTTTCCATGTTCATATTGATGTCTAAAAAGAAAGTGCCTTCCTCACCTGTGATTTCTTACTCGTATTTCGTATTGCACTTAATTTAAGCAGCCCTCACCGTGATATCCAGTGGATGCTTATTTTTGGCCCATCTGAATGTTGAATCTTAAAAAAATGAAGGAGGTCCTATTTAGTGGACTTAAAAGACAAAGAGCAGTGGGAAAATGAGGGCATAGGATTTGTGTTGCAGGAGTTTATATTGACTGGATGTTAAGTTGTATGTGGATCAAATAAATAAGGCATGACCAAAACAAACAAACAAACAAAAAAACAAACAAAAAAACACAACTAAGGGATATCTTACAAATCTGGTATCATTTTCAGGGGTTTCATGAAAATATTCCTGTGTGTGTTTAGTGGTAAAAACAAATCTTTTCTGCCACTTAGCCACCTATAAACATGTTCCTTAAAATATTACTCTGGGTGGAAAGCTTGTATTGCTTTACACTTTAGCAATGTTTTATGCAACACAGATCAATTGGCTGTGAATAATTTTCATATTCCTACAGTCTAAGATATGGATTTAAATCCATAAGTTTATTTTAAGTTTAAAATCATGTTTTAAAACTTTTAATACAAAAGGCCACAGAATATCCTGTTAAACTGGCAACTACATGTGTACTTACAACTTGAAAAAGTTAATGAGTAAGGAACATAATGAATGAAGAAATTGTTTTGGTACTTAGAAAATAAAGGCATGAGTTTTGACTCCTGTTGATTCTTGATAAAATTTTCTCAAAACAATGCACAAGTAAAGTTACATTAATGAGCTATTTTATAATTTATATTTATGTGGGATAGGCAAACAGAAATATTTGAACATTTGCCATTTTTTTTGGTTTTCCTGCTGAATTTTAAACATAATAATTAAGAGAATGTATATATATATATATATATGTATATATGTGTGTGTGTGTGTATGTGTGTGTGTGCTCTTATTTTAATGAAATAAGTATTACTCTTCTGCAGACAAATTGAGGGAAAAGAAATAATAGGAAAAGAAGGAGTTTTGTGAGATCAGTAAAAAACGAAGTATTGATTGTTTGGACGAGCCTCATGTAAAACAGTTATGAGTTTCAAGTTTCAAATTAGAATTCCTTAATGTTATGAAATACGAATGGTATGTAACAAGAAAACCATGAAAATGTCAGGGATACTGTCTCAGGACAAAATGGGAAGTTTTCATGGGTGACAGGTTTAGGTTTATGGTTCCAAAACCAACCTACAGAAAAGTCTGTCCAGCATCTGCAGTGAGACTGAACCACATGTATGTTTGAATTCAAGGATCTTAGAAACATGCACACATGCATGCACGTACATGTAAGTCAGTTTTCCGTATAGAAAGTCGGGTGCTTGAGTGCATGTTTCAGAGCATCTGGACTCTTTTTTTTTTTAATGTTTATTCATTTTTTGGGAGACAGAGAGAAACAGCGTGAGTGGGGTAGGGACACAGAGAGAGGGAGACACAGAATCCGAAGCAGGCTCCAGGCTCTGAGCTGACAGCAGAGTCTGATGCAGGGCTCGAACTCACGGACGTGAGATCATGACCTGAGTCAAAGTCGGATGCTTAACCGACTGAGCCACCCAGGTGCCCCGAGTCTGGCCTCTTAATACACAAGAGGGTCAACATGCCCTAGAGGCTCTGGGGAGGGGGGTGGTGGTGGAGGAATTTAACTCCATGCATTCCTTGGTGCCATTTACTGCCCTGGGTAATATTCATCTTGTTTGTCTCCTAAAACAATCTTTTGTACTTGGCTGAAGAAACTTTTTGTTCACCTGGAATTCAAAGTATTGGAGGCTAATACAAAGGCAGACCCATCAATTATGTTAGTGCCAACTCTTCTTCATTAGTCCCAGTTTCTCTTTATTAGTTGAGAATTGAATATTTAAAAAAATATTTTATAATTTTATTTTATTTTATTTTTAAAACCCATCATCCATTTAGCTCATCCCCCCTACTCTTCTCCCTCCAGCAACCCTCAGTTTGTTCCCCGTATTTAAAAGTCTTTTATGGTTGGTCTCCCTCTCTGTTTTTATCTTATTTTTCCTTCCCTTCCCGTGTTCATCCATTGTGTTTCTTAAATTCCACATTATGTGTGAAATCATATCATATTTGTCTTTCCATATGTTTGTGAAATGATATGATTTTTGCTTAGCATAATACACTCTAGTTCCATCCATGTTGTTGTAAATGGCAACATTTCATTCTTTTTGATTGCCGAGTAGTATTCCATTGTATATATTTATACCACATCTTCTTTATCCATTCATGAGTTGATGGATCTTGGGCTCTTTCCATAGTTTGGCTACTGTCAATAGTGCTGCTGTAAACATCGGAGTGCATGTGTCTCTTTGAATCAGCATTTTTGTATCCTTTGGGTAAATGCCTAGTAGTGCAATTGCTGGGTCATAGGTAGGGTAGTTCTATTTTTAATTTTTTGAGGATGCTCTACACTGTTTTCCCAAGTGGCTGCACCAGTTTTCATTCCCACCAGCAGGGCAAGAGGGTTCCCCTTTCTCCACATCCTTGCCAACATCTATTATTTCCTAAGTTGTTCATTTTAGCCACTCTGATAGGTGTGAGGTGGTATCTCATGGTGGTTTTGATATTAGATTGAGAACTGGATAAATATCATGTCATCCCTTCAGAATGGCATGGGAACACTGAGCTGCAAGAGTGCCCGTGGATGAGGACAGAGAAGCGACAACCTGGAAATAGGAGAGAGAGTGGTGTGCTGTTGTGGAGGCAGAAGGACTGGCAGCTGGCAGGGTCCGGGGGAGAGAAGGGGCCAATGGAAAGGAGAATGAATTCTGCATGACCCAGAGGGAGAAGGCATGGGAATTTAAGCAAGGAGACACAGTCACCAGGACCAGGGCACAAGGGAGCATTTGGACACAGAAACAAGGTGGTTGTCTGATTACAAATGACAGGGCACAGGGACAGAGCAGGACTAGAAGGCTGACATACGTGAGTGTTCTTTATAGTGCCCATGACAGACGTGGTGAAGTAGGATGATGACAATGGCCACCTCAGAGGGTCACTTGGAGGATTAACTAAGATCATCCACACAACGAATGAAGCTCAGTGTTTGGTGCACAGAAACCACTACTATGCATTCACTGTTTTTATTATTGTCATCCATTGACTTCTTGTGCCTTCCCTCTCTACTGGAACTTTCCTTGTAGAAGAAATGGAAATGCCCCTCTACCTCTGCTTTCTGTGTGTCCTATCATTCACCACACTTCTTGAAGCTCCTTAGCGACTTGGCTTTCTTGACCCTAATCTTCTATTCTTGGTTTTTTTTACCCCTCATTCTATTTAACTTGCTTCTTATTTTTTCTGCTCTCCAGAAACAGGCATTCCTCAAGGTTCAATCCTGTGTTCTCTTCTATATTCTCATCACCTTTGGTAACTTCAACTAGCATTTCTCTGCATGTCTATTGACTGTATCTACCTGGATCCTTGGTTTTCCCCTTACCAGCATCATGTTGGAGCCTAAACAAGTCTTTCCTACAAACCCATTCCACCTAAAAGAATAACGATGAGCACTTATTAAACTCTTACTGTGCGCCAGACAGTGTTCCTAACTTTTCATGTGTTTCTCTCTAAATTGAAGCAAGTAGCTGACCTGGGATTCAAACTCAGGCAGTCTGACTCTGTGTTTGCTCCTTTTGACCTGCTTCTTTCTGCAGAGTAGGCACAGCCTTCCATTCACCTCAGCTCCTCCCTCTCCCTCACCTCCCACATTTAATGAATGGATGGGGCTCATGGGATCTACCTGGGTTGGAAATCTCTTTGACTAGTCTTGCTTCCTCCCTCTTTTTCAGACTTTTGTTCCTCTCACTTGGACTCTTGAACTAACAACTGCCCTCTAGTCTCTCCGTTCCACATCAGTGGCCTTCAAACATTTCTACTTTCAAATACATTTTACACAAAAGCCCTAAATGTACAGCAGACAAAGGCAGTGGAGCTCTGAGGGAAGTTGGGTGAGGAACCCAGATTCTCCCCTGCTCTGTGCTGACATTGTCCTCCATGGTGGCTCCTGGTGCCTCAGTGGGAACTTTGGGGCGTAAAATCCACACCTGAGCCAAGATATTGGATAACTTATTTGTGACACAGCTCTGAGTGGACTCTTCCCCCGCTGAAACATTCCATGGTTCAAAGACTTGGTGATGATGTCATGGGAGCCCCACTCTGTTTTCATGTGCGTTTTTGTTCCTTAGCTGCCCCCACTAGGACTCTAAAGTCTAGTCTAGATGAACTAGACTATTATTTCCTGTCCTCCAACATCTGCAGTTTCCTTCCTCCATGCCTTTGACTTTCCACAAAATTTCTGTTTATTTAAATGCTGTTCATTCTTCTGAAACGACAGCCCCTCCAGGAAGCCTTTGCCCACTGGCCTAACCATCTGAACCCTGAGAGCATGTTATGCCTCCTTTTGACATTCACCTTCTGTTTTGTATTAGGATTATTGTAAACATGTGTTCTACTTCCCCTTTGATGCTAACCTCTCAGGGGTTGTCCTGTCTATATCCTTTTGGTGCCCACACTAAACACACAGCCTTAAACCAAGACCCACTGAACACAAATGTATTGCATATGGAGAAAACAATTCAGTCATTTGATAAGTGGGGGTACTGGTTAGGCAAAGTTTTAGGCCCTGGGGAAATGAGATCCCAGCTTTTATGGCATGGACAGCAGGTATGGACACATGAGCAAATATGATAAGGTCCTCCTGTACAGAAGTATACATTTCTTATGGTTATAGAAGTTGTAGAGGAAAGAAGTCATCAAGTTCAACTGACCCAAACCCCTTTTGAGCCTCTTTGCTCAAAGAGATGGAATGATTGGACCAACGTCAGTGGCCAAACCTGGGTGAGAAAGACCCCATTCTCTGGGCATTATGTCACAGCTTTTATGCCACATCTCATTGGCCCTTAAGCATATCTTACTGACTTGGAAAAATGTGTGAAACAGGGATTGTTCTTTGCAAAATTACCTTTATATCCTATTTTCTCTGTCCACTTTTATTTATTTATTAAAATTTTTTTAATATTTATTTATTCTTGAGAGAGAGAGAGAGAGAGACAAAGCATGAGTGGGGCAGGGGCAGAGTGGGAGAGGGACACAGAATGCAAAGCAGGCTCCAGGCTCTGAACTGTCAGCACAGAGCCTGATGCAGGGCTCGAACCCACAAACTGTGAGATCATGACCTGAGCCGAAGTCGGATGCTTAACCGACTTAACCCAGGCGCCCCTCTGTCCACTTTTATAATGATTAAGTCTTTTCTCTTTTCCTCCTTCCCTCCCCCTCCCCCCCACTTGGTCCCACCCCCATCCCAAACAATCACGTGAACCATGTATGTGGTTATGTATTGATCTACCACTCATCTCGGTTAATAAATTACCCGTGACATCGCCTAGATCCTGAAACTTCCTGAGGTTAGGAGTCAGGGAAGGAATCTTCTTCTATATTCTTTATCAGGTACATTCTAGCTTGAGCTGTCTTAAGTGATTAAGGTGTGCTAGAGTGAATTTTAACAACCCAGGGAGATAGAGTTGCAGTCAGCTCCCCAAGAGAGAGGGAGCTTACATGATACATAATATGTCTCATGTTTAAAAAGAATACATATATCTAGACATAGGTACATGTTGATATTTATTGAGATTTCATGGGACACCTAGAAATACATTATAATATCTGAACATGTACAAATAAGCATTGAGAGGCTCCGTGAAGTATTTTTAATGCCAGGGGAATGTGAGAAACATTTAAGTGGTAAGCAACTAATTGTGTTAGTTGTTCAATGGTGAGTTGGAAAAGAGCAAGGGAGGAAAGGTCAACCATTATGCTTAAAGACCCAACAGTGCAAGGCTCAGTAATGGGCATTAGAGGGTTAGCTATGAGAGACAGGTGCTGGAGTTGAAGTTTGGGGGTCGATTCTAATAACATTTTCACTTTACGGACTTCTCCACGTGACATTTGAAGAATACTGTGGAAAGTGTCTGCTCTCTAGCCAGAAGAAGGAATTCTCCATTCTTTGTAGAACTGTGCGGTCGCACTGGGTATATTTCCTTATAAGCTAGTTGAGGCAAGGGCCATATTTTCCCACAGCCTCTAACACAATGCTTTACACATAGTAGGCACTCAATAAGGATTTGTCAGGAGTATGAATGCATAGGGTTTCCATAAAGGCACGATCCAAGGCTGTTCAGGTGGTTGTTACTCCAGTTTTATTGCCATTTGGAACTTACAGCTCCCCTAGCAACTATAACTTGTACTCCTCGAGCATATGTGGTATTTAGTATTTCTGTACGTGGTGTCAACTTTCATGTCATAATATACTATATATGTAAGTGGTTAAGTTACAGTTGTTTGGGATCCACAGGCTTTTTCCCATCTAAAATAAGCCCTTGCTAGCCATCCCAGTCTATGAAGAGGTAACATTCATTGGATGACCTTTTCATGCCTAACTTCCTCCCCCCGCCCCCTGGCTCCCCAATTTGGTAGACACATCCAGTTACAAACATATGTTCTAATGACAAAGCTATGCTAAATAGCCTTTTTGCTAGTAGCACTATGACATTAATATTTTTTTATTAAAAAAATTTTTAAGTTTATTTATTTATTTTGAGAGAGAGCAGGTACAGAAGTGGGGGAGGGACAGAGAGAAGGAGAGACAGAGTCTCAAGTAGGCTCTGCACCATCAGTATGGAGCCCAATGAGGGGCTTGAACTCACAAACCCCGAGATCATGATCTGAGTTGAGATCAAGAATTGGGTGTTTAACCACTGCGCCACCCAGGTGCCCTGACATTAATATTTCTAAAGGCTATTTCAATGCTTACTATTGCTTTGTCAGGGGCACTTTTATATTATAGCTATATTTTGGGTTTAAAATAATTTTTTTAATGTTTATATATTTTTGAGAGAGAGAGAGAGAGACAGAGTGTGAGCAGGGGAGGGGGAAAAGAGAGTGGGAGACACAGAATCTGAAGTAGGCTCCAGGCTCTGAGCTGTCAGCACAGAGCCCAATGCAGGGCTTGAACTCAAAAACCGTGAGATCATGACCTGAGCTGAAATTGGACGCTCAACGGACTGAGCCCAGGTGCCCTGACATTAATATTTCTAAAGGCCACTTGTATACTTACTATTGTTTTGTCAGGGGTACTTTTATATTATATGTGTATTTTGAAAAGAGGGATCAATTCAAGAGTTGGTCTGGTTATGTGAGATGGTCCTAAGGACAATGACATAGAACAAATATGTTTTCTTCTCCTTGTGCAACCAAAGATGAAAGGTAATGGCTTTGTTTTCCTAGAGTAGATACCATAACTTTTTTTTTCCGTTCATAATTACAAAAATTTTGAGTTTCTTGAAGCCAAGAAAAATAACTAAATCTCATCTTAGTTCTTCTTGTATTTACTGGTTATTTTATTTTGAAAGAGAGAGAGAGAAAGAGAGAGAGATGGAGAGGAGCAGAGAGGTTCTGCATGGAGCCTGACACAGGGCTCGACCTCAGGACCCTGAGATCATGACCTGAGTTGAAATCAAAAGTCAGAGACTTAACCAATGAGCCACCCAGGTGCTCATTGGTTCTTCTTGTAATTTAGCTTTGTGAGCAGAAAGCCAAGAAAAGAGGGCAGTGTGCTGGTGGCAGGGAGGTATTAGGGGAAGTCAAGTGGAGCTGAACACCCTCTTCTCCAGGTGCCTGCAACACGTGCTGGTGGACATTGGAGCACACTATTTAAGCAGACTGGCCTTGAGCCAACAGATTTTTCTGTTCATGTTACTTGAAACTTAGCGATCTATCTATTGTACGCTCTGAGGGAAAACCTCAATGTATCTATATCTTTATAAATTGAGAGCACCTTATTGTTTAAGACTGATTTACTTATAAGGCTCTTACCCTTCTGGTGATGACTTAAACACTTAGTGAAACAAGTGTGATACTTTACCAATGTTTATTATACATCCTCAACTAGTATCGGATGCCTCTTCACTGTAATTCTGCTGCTAAATATTCTCTTCGTCCCTTCCATGCCTTCCACCTACTCTATTCTCTCAACACACACACACACACACCCCACCCTCCCCAATTTACAACTAGATATTAATCTCCCTCTTTTATATTCGAAGTCCTGGCCTTGAGACTGAATGCTTATGATCTTTGTTTCTTTTTTGTAAGTCATAAATGGGTACTCAGACATATTTGTTGAAATGGAATAAAAATGCTCTTAAATTTTGTTTGTAGAATATCTAGAAAAGGTTGGACTTAAAGGAGGCATTTGTTCCCACTCTTGTCCGTTGGTGTCTTCATGGCCTCCATGCACAGGGTCCAGTGCGGTGTCCAGCCATCCTTGTCAGAAACATGACCTCTCCTTTTCCTTAGACCTTCTGATATAAGGCCAAAATGACATGTTCCATATCCCTTGTTTGAATAGACTGATAAATGAATTTATACCTAAATGTTAATATGTGAACTACCACACAGCATTTATAGTTTAAAAAGAGTTTCATGGCATTACAGTATATTAACTTTCAATATTAATGTGATGATAGAGATTTCACATTGGGTAGGTGAGAGAGATGTTTCTGGGTGAATAGTTCACTCAACCTCTCAACCCATACCACTTAAAAGGCCACTTGCTCTGCCTTTACTTATGTAATGCTTGTACTTGATAGCGCCTGTATGGTTTGCAGACAGTTTAAAAATGACTGCTTATGGGTCTAGTAGCACTCAGTTTCTATACTTAGACAAAATACACTAGAAAGATCATTTTGCATCACAGACAATTTTGGTTTTTTTCTTTTCCTTTTTTTTTTTTTTGTATTAGGTTAGAGTTCATAATCAGAGTTGAAGACAGGTCAATGATGATGGATTAATTAATTCATGTGATTTTTATTGAGTGCTGGCTATGGGCCAGGCACTACATAATGATAACCAAGATAATTGTGGTCATTGTCCTCATCATCTAGATTGCAGTGTACATAGGGAAGAAATGAAAAACCAGTGAAAAATAAAGAAAAATGCTAAACTGAAATAAGTACCAGAAAGGAGATAAAAAATTTTGCTAAGATGGTGAATTATGATTGGTGGTGTAAAGCCTACTTTAGATGGGGGCTTAGCAGAAGGCCATTTTTAAGCTAAGTCCTGAAGGTTGAATGGTCAGCTTGTGGAGAATAGGGCTGGTGAGGGGGTGAAAGAGATGAGGATAATGATGATGATGGTAGAAATGATGATGGAGTTGGTGGTGGTAATGGAGATGATGGTGGTGATGTGATGATGATGATGGTGGTAGAGATGATAGTGGTGATAGTGATTATGAACCATAATGAGGATTAAAACTACTCTATGGTAAAAAACAGAGCTACATCAAATGTTACTCTTTGACATTTTGTCAAAGAAGACCTAGAAATAATAACAATTGGAATAATATTATATAACTTATTTAATCTTACCTTTGCCCAGGAACAATGTACACTTCAAACTATAGCAAAAGACCAAGCAATACTTCTGCAACTTTTGTATTTTCTTTTGTAGATGATGAATCATAGAAAAAATAAAAACCAAGTGACTGCTCTCATCCTGTTCTTCTTTAAGCAAAATTCAGCAGTTTTGAAAACAGTTTAATACAGTACTTGCCTTGCCTTGAGGTCAGTGATTTACAAGTATTAGGGAGAAAAATAATGTTTAGGGGGCCGTAAAATAATTACTGACCTGCTATTTTGTTAATTTATTGATTTGATCAATTTGTTCAACGCACTAAGTTTATTCTTCTCTTCAGGGAGAATTTCTGAATATTTCCTGATGGTTATCTCCTCCTTCCCTGCCATGCTCTTCCCTCTTTTCCTTCTCCTTCTTCTCCTACCAAATCATCCTTAGCATCGACATGTGAAGGTGTCATTAATCATCAGGCATTAATGTTAAGTGGCATCACAGAGATGGTGTTTTAAAATTGGCTGAGTTGCTATTAATTCTGTGTACTCTTACTCATTATCTACAACAGAGAACTTATGGAAAAACCATCACATTTTATTTATCTTTTGTTTCTGAATTTGAGATTTAAGGACATGGAAATGATCTCAGTTATTTTGTTAACTGGAAAAAGCGAGGTATAAAACTAATTATATACTAATGCTTAATTTTGTATTATGAAATCTAATATTATGAAAGCATAAAATGCATATATACATATTTTTGTATGCATACAAAGGCCATCAAGATAATGTTAATCTTTTAGTAGTGGGATATTTTAGAAAATTTTGTTTTTTCTTTTCCTAAATTCTGAAATTTCAGTGATAAAAGGGGTACTTTGGAAATAAACTACAAGCAAAACATTAACTTGTTTTAGCCTTTGACCTGGTATTCCCTGTCATTTAGAAAATAATCAGAGATTTGGGTGAACAAACTGTGTACTCTCTTGTCGATTTACATTAGCACTCACACACAAAAAGGAAGGATCTGGTGTCGTAAAAGAAGAGAGTGGTTAAAAAAATTAAAGGTAATAGATCATGTGACATTAAAATTACATTTTCAAAGAAATTGAATAACCATTATAATGTGTCATGTTAAGTGGAAAAATTTAGTTTATATAGTAAGATAAGAAGTACATAAAAGCAAAAATGTATGTGTGTAGGAGAAAAGACCACAAATAAATAACCATAATTTGTGCCATGGTAATTTCTAGGTGTGGGGAATCATGTTTCTTCATTTTTCAATGACTAAGCATCCCCTTTAAAATGAAATATATAAACATTATTGTACTTAAAAAAAAAAAAAAAGAGTCAGAACAAGATGACCCAGAAAGGAATCATTCAGATGTTTTGGTGAAAATAACCCTGGAAATATGTTACTTTTCTCTGTGTTCATCCAGTGGTTCAAGTAAACAATAGCAAATAATACCACTGAATTTCTCAGACACTGTCTAAACTCTAGAGAAATTTGAAGAAATCTCAAGCTTCAGGGTTGGACTATTGGATTGTCTAACCGGTTATAGCTTGGACATATTATTGTTAATATGATTATTAGACACGTTACCGTCTCAGTGCAATTGATCAGGGAGTTCAAGCACATCAGGAAGCCACAGGAGAGTTTCCTAAGGGCTTGCTTGCATACTTCCATACAAATGGAATACCAATCAGCTGTATTAACCTCAGCGCCCCACTGGGCTACAGGACAAACCCACTGTATGAACTGACCCAATCGCTTAGGCTTCCTGGGACCTCTGGCTTAGAAAACTGTGGGCTAGCAGTGCCTGGTACAGAGGAAGCCCTCAATAAATAGGTGACGGCTCAGGGGCACCTAAACGCATTTGATGCAGACTATATCCCATCCCATGGTCTTAACTGGAAAGTAGGCACTTTATGTTTGATATTTACGTGAATGGTACTGCCTGGGGTAAAAAGGTAAAAACGGGAGGAGTAACTGTATTAACTGTAATAACAAGATACTGAAAATCATGGCTGCCAATTACTGTGCACCGGTGTGTGCCAGGCCCTGCAAGAGAGGCCTTCAACGTTCACCAGGGACGCCCCCCCTCCACCCCCAAGTTGCTAGAAGACTTGTCTTTTCCTGATGGTTCTAACATGGGAAGAAACACAATGGCCAGGCTCTGGGCATACGTGATGTCTAACGCCCCTCACCGCCACCCCTCCCTGCCCCCGTCCACCTGTCCTTTTAGTCTGCACCCTGATGGTGTTCCATCTCTGTCCGAGGCAGATGAGATTCAAGGTGAGAGAAAGAACAAATCCTGTAAGGTAATTCTGTCACTCACCTCATCTTCATAATCTTCCCTGAGCTTCCTCTGCGGCTCACCCTGGTATTGATCGAGTCACAGGCTATAGCAGACCGAGGCAGGGGGCTGAAAACCTTTCCGAGCCACCCGCGCCAGTGCGCCCGTTTCAGCTCCGAGAAGAAAAGCCTGCTGTGAAAACAATCAGTGCATTTGCTTTAGATCTAAGTGATTCCAACTAGGTCGATGCTTCATGCTGATGTGTTGAAAACATTTAAAAAATTTCTCAGAGTTTGATTTCCACTGGAACATTATGGCATGTGTCTGCAGTTGTTATTTTTCACGCACGCAGCCGACAACTGCTTCCTGCCACTGCACACAAAAGCAGTGGGAACACGGAGCCTTTTGTCTGCGTGGAGGTTTACTATGAACGCTTTTTTTTGGTCAAGAGGCAGGAACACGTGCCCAGGTTTGGTTGATAAGCCGCGTGTGATCTTGACCTGCGGTGGTAGGGGTTTTTGTTATGGTTTGTTTTGCTCCTGAAGTGAATAGGAGCCAATGTATACCAAGTATAAAAATGTGAGCAAATGGGCAACTTTCTGTTTGGTTTTGAGTTTTTGAGATTCCTCTCTGTTCTGGCACAGACTTTTACGGGGCCACTTATAATAATGCCAAGAGTAGCTTTCTCTTCCAAAGGATCCATCAGATCTCTGCAAGTTTATGTTTATATTTAGATATAATTGGAGCTCCTCAACAGGTCTTAGCATCCAGTGGAAAAGAAAAGCATTTACAGAGGAGAGCGCTTACCCAAATTAATATTTATTCAGTGTCTGGCAGGGACTCAGGACAATACTTAATAGTAGAAGGCACAATCGCATATTTTCTACCTGAAAAATAATCTGTAAAGGACAGGAACACTGTACCAGCATTTCTGTGGTGTCGGGGGGACAGGACAAGGGGTGGGAAGTACACTTTGAAGGCCGGGAGGGGGGGGAGGGGGGGTTTGGGGGGGCCGGTTTGTCAGGGGCATCCATAACTTCATTAAATCTGATCACGTTTCCAAATTCCTCATCCTGGCTATTAATAACAGAGCCCAAATTTGTTAAGAACAAATCAGAAAAACATAGGGTGCCTGGGTGGCTCAGTAAGTTAAGTAAGCATCAGACTTGGGCTCAGGTCATGGTCTCGTGGTCCATGGGTTTGAGCCCCGCATCGGGCTCTGTGCTGACAACTCAGAGCCTGGCTGTGTCTCCTCTCTCTGCCCCTTCCCCGCTATGCTCTGTCTCTCTCTGTCTCTCAAAAATGAATAAATGTTAAAAATTGTTTTAAAAAGAACAAATTAAAAAAAAAACAAAACTAACCTACAAGCCACACCCTCTGAATTACTTTTCCTTTTTTTGGAGACAAAGTCAAAGGACTGGCATTAGCGCTTTTTGTTTTGTTTTGTTTTGTTTTGTTTTCCATATAGTTCCCTGGGAGATTTGTGGCTGAGTCAGAGTTAGAACTAGGTTGTTAAGTGTTCCGTCTGCCAAGTCCTGTAAAAACTGTGTGTGTCACTTCAGCTGAATTTTCTTTGCAATGCCATCATTTAAATCAAATGTTGGGGTTTTCTTCTAGGCATGAACTCTCTGGGGTTGTGTTACCCTGTTTGCTGTTTATTGTCAAGACGCCGAGAGAATGTTCTTGTAATGATCCAAGAAGAAGTAGCAAATGAATGCTCTTCTTCAGGTATTTTGTTGATTTCTCAGAATGCCTGCCAATAGGAAAATTTCCACAAAATCGTCATCTGTGAGTTTACTGTATAAATCTGGGAGAGAGCATTATGGTGTTTCCTTTAGTGAAAATAAGTGAGATCCCCTTTTTCCTCTGATCTGCTGTTTCTCTCAAAGGCTGGCTTTCTTTTTTCATCAGAATTATTCCTTAGTTCATGACCTTTCCTCACTTCTGGTTAGTTCTGCACCCATGAGTGACATTGTGGTTTATTTTGCTGGACACCTATATTGAGTACCTGTTGTTTAGTCACTTGGCTATTAGTCCTTGTATTCTAAATACAAACTGCCTATAGATGGCCCCTTGTGGAATTTTTATTTGCTATTTTTATATCTCATTTAAAATTTTTTAAAATGTTTATTTGTTTTTAAGAGTGAGAGCGAGAGAGAGCATGCATGGGGGAGGAGCAGAGAGAGAGGGAGACAGAGAATCCGAAGCAGGCTCCAGGCTCTAGCTGTCAGCACAGAGCCTTAGGCAGGGCTTTAAGCCATGAACCATGAGATCATGACCTGACCTGAAGTCAGACGCTCAACGGACTGAGCCACCCAGGCAGGCGACCCTCATTTTAAAGAATAAGATCAAGAGGGTGTGGCTTTTATGGGGAAAGGTACTATAGATCTTTTGGGTATGACTTTACACTTGTATTTCGATACGTATTTGTATCTGGAAGGCCCAAAATGTGTTTGGGGCATTAGGGCAGTGATACCCATGGCTTCCTTCAGGAGGAGGTGGGAAGAAAGTTCCAACTGAATGTACTCAGCCTTGAAGCTACAAAAGTCTTGTGATTAAGGAAGACCCAGGTTAAGGCTGATAGATCTGGAGGCAGAACTTGTCTGCAGCTTTTGAGTTCTTTTTCTTCTTTTTATATTAGACGTTTGCTTCTCTAAAATGGGACAACAGTTCAGAATTTCTTGGTCTATAGAGTTTGAGAGCCCGGAGATAATATAATCAACAGAGCTTGTCATGATAATGCTACTTCACAGTGGTCCATAGTTTGAAGGAGGCAGCATCTACGTAAAACCTTGTCCCTTTCTTTCCAATAATGGTATTTGGCTAAAAACATTACGAACGTGTTGCCATCGCAGGTCAACGAGTAGGGGAAAAATTCTGATATGTCACCTCTCCAGCACCATTTCATTCATTTGGAAAACAAACTCCTTGGGTGTGCTGTACAACTACTATTTGTACTTTAAATGTACTATCAAGAGCCCTATTTGTAAAGAATTTATGCACTTAATTCATGTACTCAGCTTGTCAAGGTACTCTGTTTCTGGATATTTCTGCCCCAGAGCAATGGGGAGCGTCCAACATGAGCTGCAAAGAGAAAAACTATAGGCTCATAATAAGCCTACAGTGGCTCATGCATGAACTTAGGCTACTATAGATTTTCCAGAAAATCAAATATGGAAGTTGCAGAAATATCTTCTTGCCAGAAGAAGGGACTCATTATGGGACCATTAACTGTGTATCTCTTGGGAGTTTCTTTAAGCAATTATTTAAACGCCAGTGTTTCCCAGCAGAACTTTTGGAGAAACATAACCTGATGCTGGCAGTTCAGCAAATCTGCTTTAAATGAGCATTTTCCCACAGGAGATTTATTTCTGATGGGCCAGTGGAAATTGCAGGTGTCCCCGGAGTTCTCTTTCTGCTAATTGGGAAGGCATGTTTTCACAAGAGTAGATGCTTTAAGTATAAAAATGAAGGTGAGCATACTGAAAAAAAAAAAAAGGATAAAATTAGCATTCCAGAAATAATAAAATTTTAGACACTGTTCAGCAACTTTTCATATACAAAAATCCTGCACATTGGATAATGTGAAGACAACATTATTGAGGAGTTGTGTGACACATGTAAGGCGAGTCTTAATTCGTCTGATGAATCCAATTAAACTACTGTGTATGGAATCTTGTCGATTCAGAGGAAGCTGAATTGTAGAGTTTTCATATTTCATCGATTTATTTTTATTCTTTTGCAATACTCTAGCTGGTCACTATTGCTTTCGTCCTCGAAAGGAAACTGCAGGCTTTTGTTTTTGTTTTCTGGGCTTCCTGTGAACTTTGAGGCTCATGGAGAGCACTATCTCACAAATGTTGGAGAGCTCTTTTTCACAAAAGGCAATAAAAATATATCCCTGGTTTAATAAATGGGCCCTCCCTCATTCTTAGTTTCCTTTTGACAGAAGCTGAATTATTTCCATAAAGCTATTGCTTCCTTCTTTCTAGTGCTATTGACCCTTTTTTTTTCTATTAGTGGGGTTCAAGAGCCTTATGGCAGAAGGATGACATATGGGGATACATTATTGTCTCCCTCCTTGTGGTTCCCATTCAGATGACCACTGAAAGTATTTAGCTTTCTTACTTATGGAATTTTTAAAAAGCACTGAATTTAAAAAAATATATTAGTACATTGTCAGAATGTTCTATTTCGTTGACAAGCAGAATTAAAAAAATATTTGGATGCCTAATAATTTCTTGTTCTTCAAATCTATTTTCTCCTATTGAAAAAATATTATGAAGACTATTAATCATACCTGTCACTCTGATTATATCTATATCCCTTATGATTTAAAGTAGGAAGAGATTTAATTCAGATGTGGAAGTTGGTTTTAAGAAACAGATTAATTTGATTATTCATTTGTTCATTCATTCTTTCATTCACTTCATTCATTCATTTATTCATTTACTCACCAATTAATCAATGGATATTTGTTCAGCTTTATTACATGGTAGGCATTTTTGTTGAATGCTGAGGATAAAAGTAAAAACACACATGGTTTTTGCCCTCAAGGAGTTATGGTTTATTGTAAAAGAAAAAAAACCTCACATAACTACAATGTAATGATATTTGCCATAATGTATCCAATGTACAAATATTTTTTGAGTCCCTACCGTGTGCTATCTTCTTAGAGTCCAGGAGACCTCGTCTCCTGTCACGTGTCCCCTTGTCCACTCTAGTGTGGCCACATTGGTCATTGGTCTGACCTCTTTCAGTTGCAAATGAAAAATTCAAATCAAGCTGTTAACCAAGAGAGGGTAATTCCTGCCTCACCTAATTGATAAGTCCAAGCTCTGAACTCAAATAATTCTATAGGGGCCATGTCTCTGTCTCTGTGTCTCACCAGTATTTTCCTTTCTTCCTCTCATTACTTTCCCCTACAGTAGGAAATCTGCAATGATTCTTATTGCTCTTTTGGAGTTTACAAGCTCGCTCTTTAGTTTAATTTCTATGTCAGTTGGTAGGAGTAACCATGCTTGAGGCAATGACCTGAACTTATTTGGTCACAAAACCTCACCTGAACTGGTATGTTCAGATTATTTACATATTTTTTTCTGTAGAAATGTTAATTAGGGCGATGTTCCAGAATGTGCTGGAGTATTACTTAATATATATTCTAAGCATTGTATTATCCTTGTAAAATCTTTCAAATTCTGAGTTCAGATTCATATCTTGCTCTAGTGGAATCATAGAGGGGGTTGTGAGCCTGTATAATTAAGTATTTTATATAGTTGAATCTAAAAATGGGGGAAAACATTCCAGTATTTGAAATATTTGCTACAAAACAAACATAAAGTGTTTCACAGGTTAAGACATACAGTTGTATGTCTTCAAAGCAGTGTCACTAAAAGTAGAAATACAATTAATGAAAGTTGGAAGTGGGGAGGGAAATGGAGCAAAATATTTTTCCTCTTGAATATTTTAATACGCTTTTGCCTTTTCATGAAGAAGATTCACTTTCTCCACCAAGAAATTCATTACTTAAGATTCATTTGCTTTCGGAAACACTCTTTTCCATGGCTTCAAGGTCTGTTACAGCCTGACTTTCAAGATCCGCTGGATGGCTATCTTCTGGAATTTCCTTGCATTTTGCTTCCTTATTTGGGCCATGGCTTCTTACAATCTCATATTCTCCTCACTCTTGAATTTCATTTGTTGCTGCTATTATTCTTGGAGTATATTTTCAAGTAATTCTTTCAGAAAAAATCTGCAGATGGTAGATTTTGGGAGTATGAATGTCTGAAAACGACTTCATTTTGTCTTTACTTTTGATTGATAGCTTGAATGTAGGCTCAAAATAATTTCCACTTCAAACTTATGAAGGCATTGTTCCGATGTTTTTGTCATTTAGCATGGCTTATGAAATGTCCCAAACCAATTTGGTCTTTCTTCCTTTGAAGGTAAATGTAATCTCTTTGGAAGTTTTTAGGATCTTCTTTAGAATCCTGGTGTTCTTGAAATTTTAGAATAACGTGTTCAGATTTTTTTCTGCATTCTTTCTGCTCACCGTCAGATAGAATCTTTCAAAATGAAGACAGATTTGGTGGTTTATTTAATCTTTGGATACTTTCATCCTTTTATTCCTTTGGTAAATTGCTCATGTCCCTTTTCTTAGCTACCTCTTTCTGGAACTACTAGTAGACAGATGTGGGTCCTCCTGAATTGATTGTGCTGAAATCCTTCATATTTTCTGCTTATTTGTCATTTTCTTCTAGATTCTGGAATGTTTCCTTGACTTTTTAATTTAGTATTCTATCAAGCTTTCAAATGTCAAGAATTACATTATGAATTTTTACAAACCCTGTTCCTTTTATCATTGCAATCTGTTCTTGTTTTATGAATGAAATAATCTGTTGAATCTCTCTCATAAAACCAACTGAAATTAGTTTAAGATTCCCTGCTCTTCTCTGAATTATTTGTTTCCTCCAGCAACAGTGGATACTGCTGTTCATTTAGATTCTTTTGGTTCTTTTTTTTTTTTTTTTTTTTTTGCTATGGTTTTTCTCAAGTATCTGACAATAGTTGGTTGCCCATTTGTATTTATGAATTAAGTATAGGATAATTATTACATGTTGCTTTCACGGCTTTCCTTTGCAGCTTAACTATGTCAGGCTTCACTCCATGTTATGTGGGACTAGGAGTAATAGTTGAGCAGTTTGGGTGTGCCTCTCAGACCCCAAAAGAAAGTTGGACCCCATGCTGGGGTCCCATCCTTCACTCTGGAAGCCAGTGTCTCCATTTTGAAAAATGTTGACAAGGGTCAGATGGGACAGCCTCATTCAGACCCTGATTAAATAATGAAGTCTTTTTATCAGGCTGTGAGATGAAATATTCAGAATGGTATGAGAAAGGGAAAAATGACTTTAATGTACTCAAGATACTCAAATATCTAATCAGAGTATTACTATATAATAATCAGATATCACCCATCTTGTGTTCTGAGTCTATTTTTTTTTTATTTTTTGAGTTCATTTATTTATTTTGAGAGAGACAGAGAAAGCATGAGCAGTGAGAGTGGGGGGAAGGACAGAGAGAAAGATAGAGAATCCCAAGCAGGCTCCACACTGTAAGTCGGATGCTAAGCCAACTGAGCTACCCAGGCACCCCTCTGAGTCTATTATTGATGTCATTTCTTTTATTTCCAAAGTCTGTGTAGAAGTGTTAATTTACACAGTTAACGACAGTGAGGAGAAAGTGAGGGCTAACTGGTATATCTGCATGAGAAATTTAAGATGGTATTTATATCTTCTTCAGGACTCGTTTTCATTACTGTTCCATGAAAATTTGAAAAGAATATGTATTTTACATCTGTTAGATGCAATGTTTCTCTCTTACTCTTTCTCCTCAATAAATCAGACCCTGTAATTGTGGTATTCAAGTACTCTATATTTTTTATCTCCTTGATCTGTCACATTTTGAAAGAAGCATGTTATCTCCCATAAGACTGCACTTTCTGCCAATTTCTCATTGTATTTCTAAAAATTCTTCATCTAATGTATTTTGTGATTAGTTTTTTTTTCAATGTATGAAGTTTCTTGACATATCCGTTTGGTAGAGTGTACCATTTATAAATATGAAATATCCCACTTAATGCATTTTGCTTCAGCTTTACTTCAATAGTAATATTTTTCCATCTGCTTTCCTTTATTTCCATTTGCTTATCATATCTCCAGCTACTTTCAACCTTTCTTTATCATTTTATTTAAAATGCCTTTTTAAACAGCCTCTGAACTGTGTTTTGCCTTTCTTCCCTAATTTTAGATATTGTCTTTTATATAGAAATGCAGTTCCTTCCATGTTATGTTAATTGATTTGTTTCGTATTTGTCTTATTTTTACCTGATACCTTTTATGTTTTGTGGCCCTTCCCTCCCTCCTTCCTTTCTCCCTGTCTTTCCTGTCTTTCCTTGGAGTGATCAATTTTTTTCTTACTGATTTAGTTCGCCATCTCATTTATCTTTGCTAGTGAGGAGTATTATTTTTGTAAGAAATATACTTGGCCAGTGTTTTAAAATTTTCTTCTAATGTTTTTTTTTTTTTTTTTTTTTTTAAGAGAGAGGGAGGGAGAGACAGAGTGAGAGCAGGGGAAGGGCAGAGAGAGAAGGAGACACAGAATCTGAAGCAGGCTCCAGGCTCTGAACTGTCAGTACAGAGCCCAATGCAGGGCTCGAACTCACGGACCAGGAGATCATGACCTGAGCCAAAGTCAGATGCTTAACTGACTGAGCCACCCAGGCACCCCTAGTTGACCAAAAATTTTTAACAGTGAGATCAAAACTGTATTTGTAGCCTCTCTCCATAATTTCAGGATAAAGATAAGAATTTTAGTATTCATTTACTCCATCCTAGTTGTACCATCTTTTATTAAAAGTATACAAGGGGTGCCTGGGTGGCTTAGTCGGTTAAGCATCTGACTTTGGCTCAGGTCATGGTCTCAGGGTTTGTGGGTTCAGGCCCTGCATTAGGCTATGTGCGTCGGATTCTGTGTCTCCCTCTCTCTCTGCCCCTCCCTTGCTTGTGCTCTCTCTCTCTCTCAAAAAAAAAAAAAAAGTTAAGAAAATAAATAAAAATATATGAAATTTTAGCTCCAGAATGTATTAAAAATAAGTTTATTTTTCCTTTCAAAAGTCCTTTTTTCATAATTGATCTAAGCTTCAAGAGCATATCGTTAGCAATTTCTTACACTTAATATTTACCGTAATGGTCTTATTCCCCAAATATCTCCTGTATACTAAAATTCCTTTCATTCTATTACATTTATGTTGACTCCTGTCTGCCTCAGTGATTTTTTAAATAGAAAGCACAAAGAATCCTTGCATTAAAAAAGGTAAAAAATAATGATTTATGTAAGAACAGAGATTTCTAGAAATCTTATTGCATTCTTTAGTGTTAGTTTGAAGATCCTTGTGAGAAAGTATTTTGACTTACCCATAAAGAATTTAGGAAATAAAGACAATGTGTGTATTAGTGTGCGTATACATATAAACTGTCATTTTTGAGGATGGGCGTGCCTATAATTTGGACATATTCTTCCTGTTTCCTCTCCATGGTATTAAGCAATGGTTATAGTAGAGGATGATATTTTAAGTATTTTATTTGTACAAATAAAATTTGGCAACCGTTTAAAAAATTTTTATATTGATTTCTAAGATCCAATTCTGGCAACCTACAGTTCTAGCATCTTTAATGTACATATTCATGATTTTATCTTTATCCTTAGAATTCAGAAATTTCTCAGGATATGTCAAGAGATGGGCCCTTAAGAAATAATCCTGCCTTGCTCCTCAAAGACCTTTGGACATGAAGAAAAAGGTCTACTTGCTCATTTTTTGTGCCTGGATCCTCCCCATCTTTTTTTCTGGATAAAATATTTGCTCAAAATCCACTAAAATGGGGACGCCTGGGTGGCTCAGTCGGTTAAATGTCTGACTTCTGCTCAGGTCACGATCTCACGGTTCGTGAGTTCAAGCCCCACGTTGGGCTCTGTGCTGACAGCTCCGCCTGGAGCCTGTTGCGGATTCTGATTCTGTGTCTTTCTCTCTCTCTCTGCCCTTTTCCTGCTCATGCTCTGTCTCTCTGTTTCTCTCTCTCTGTCTCTTTCAAAACTAAGCATTAAATTGTTTTTTAAATCCTCTAAAATGGCTTGAATCTATATGTGTATTTAATGTCCAGTTTCCTACAGTTTCTATATTTTCTATAGGTGCTATTAATTCTGTTTGCATAGCCTGATTACCTTCTCACCACTCATTTTTTTACAATAAAACACACAGATGTGCATTTCAATCAGTTTTGACACATGTGTGTGCCTGTATAACCACTACCCCCACCAAGACATAGAACACTCTCAGGGACACAGAAACCTCCCTAGTGCCTCAAAGTCATTTGTTATTTGTTATTATAACTTACGTTTTTCCTGTTCTAGAGCTTCATTTAAATAGAATCATATGGTGTGTTCTCTTTTAAGTCTTGCTTCTTTCCAACAGCATAATGTCAGAGATTCATTCTTTTTTTTTTTTGCATGTGTCTCTTTCTTTCTTTCTTTCTTTCTTTCTTTCTTTCTTTCTTTTTCTTTTTTTACATTTCTCACCCCACCTTCCTTTTTCCCTTGAGGAGTATTCCATTGGGGATAAATCTTGTTCATCCATTCATTTCTTAGATATTTGGGTAGTTTACAGCAATTGAGTTCATACTGAGCTACTATGAATACACTGCCCTGAACATTCTTGTACAAGTCTCTGTATAGACATATGTTTTCATTTCTTTTGGGTAAATACCTGGGAGTGGAATTGCTAAGTCATGGGATAGGTATATATCTGACTTTGGAAAAAGACTGCTAGTGTTCCAAGTGGTTGAACAATTTCACATATCCAACCACAGTGTATGAGAGTCTAGCCACTCTGTATCCTCACCAGCACTTGGTGCGGTTGGTTCTGGCTTCAGCCACTCTAATAGGTTTCTAGTGGTGTTTCATTGTGTTTTTAAAAATAGTTTAGTTTTTTAAAATTTAGTTCCAAGTTAGTTAGCAAGTAGTGCAACAATGATTTTCAAGAGTAGATTCCTTAATGCCCCTTACCCATTTTATAGCCCATCCCCCCTCCCACAACCCTCCAGCAACCCTCTGTTTGTTCTCTATATTTAAGAGTCTCTTATGTTTTGTCCCCCTCCCTGTTTTTATATTATTTTTGCTTCCCTTCCCTTATGTTCATCTGTTTGTATTTTAAAGTCCTCACATGACTGAAGTCATATGATATTTGTTTTTCTCTGACGGACTAATTTCGCTTTGCATAATACCCTCTAGTTCCATCCATATAGTTGCAAATGGCAAGATTTCATTCTTTTTGATTGCTGAGTAATACTCTAATATATGTGTATATATTAGATAAAGAAGATGTGGTATATATACCACATCTTCTTTATCCATTCATCCGTCGATGGACATTTGGGCTCTTTCCATACTTTGGCTATTGTTGATAGCACTGCTATAATCATTGGGGTGCATGTGCCCCTTCGACAGCATACCTTTATCCCTTGGATAAGTACCTAGTAGTGCAGTTGCTGGGTCATACTGCAGTTCTATTTTTAATTTGTTGAGGAACCTCCGTACTATTTTCCAGAGTGGCTGCACCAGTTTATATTCCCACCAGCAGTGCAAAAAAGATCCTCTTTCTCTGCATCCTCGCCAACATCTGTTGTTGCCTGAGTTGTTGATGTTAGCCATTCTGACAGGTGTCAGGTAGTATCTCATTGTGGTTTTGATTTGTATTTCCCTGATGATGAGTGATGTTGAGCATCTTTTCATGTGTCGGTTGGCGATCTGGATGTCTTCTTTGGAGAAGTGTCTATTCATGTCTTTTGCCCATTTCTTCACCGGATTATTTGTTTTTTGGGTATTGAGTTTGATAAGTTCATTATAGATTTTGGATACTAACCCTTTATCTGATATGTTGTTTTTAAATATCTTCTCCCATTCCATCGGTTGCCTTTTAGTTTTGCTGATTGTTTCCTTCACTGTGCAGAAGGTTTTTATTTTGATGAGGTCCCAATAGTTCATTTTTGCTTTTGTTTTCCTTGCTTCTGGAGACATGTTGAATAAGAAGTTGCTGTGGCCAAGGTCAAAGAGGTTTTTGCCCTCTTTCTCCTTGAGGAAAAAGGATGGGCTTTTTTTGATGGGCTTCCTGTCTTATGTTTAGGTCTTTCATTTTGAGTTTATTTTTGTGTATGGTGTAGGAAGTGGTCCAGGTTCATTTTTCTGCATGTCGCCGTCCAGTTTCCCCACCACCACTTGCTGAAGAGACTATCCTTATTCCATTGGATATTCTTCCCTGTTTTGTCGAAGATTAGTTGGCCTTATGTTTGTGGGTCCATTTCTAGGTTCTCTATTCTGTCCCACTGAACGGAGTGTCAATTTCTGTGCCAGTACTATACTGTCTTGATGATTACAGCTTTGTAATACAGCTTGAAGTCTGGGATTGTGATGCCTCCAGCTTTGGTTTTCTTTTTCAAGATTGCTTTGGCAATTTGGGGTCTTTTCTGGTTCCATACAAATTTTAGGATTCTTTGTTCTAGTTCTGTGAAGAATGCTGGTGCTATTTTGATAGGTATTGCATTGAATATGTAGAATGCTTTGGGTAGTATTGACTTTTTAACAATATGTATTCTTCCTACCCAGGAGCATGGAATTTTTCCTTTTTTATGTGTCTTCTTCAATTTCTTTCATAAGTTTTCTATAGTTTTCAGTGTATAGATTTTTCACCTTTTTGGTTAGATTTGTTCCTAGGTATTTTATGGTTTTTGGTGCAATTGTAAATGGGATCACTTCCTTGATTTCTCTTTCTGTTGCTTCATTATTGGTGTATATGAATGCAGCCGATTTCCATACATTGATTTTATATCCTGCAACTTTGCTGAATTCATGGATCAGTGCTAGCAGTTTTGGGGTGGAATCTTTTGGGTTTTCCATATAGAGTATCATGTCACCTGTGAAGAGTGAAAGTTTGACTTCTCCTGGCTGATTTGGATGCTTTTTATTTCTTTGTGTTGTCTGGTTGCTGAGGCTAAGACTTCCAATACTATGTTGAATAACAGTGGCAAAAGTGGACTTCCCTGTCTTCTTCATGACCTTAGGGGGAAAGCTCTCAGTATTTCTCCATTGAGGATGATATTAGCTTTGGCTCTTTCATATATGACTTTTATGAACTCGAGGTATGATCCTTCTATTCTTACTTTCTTGAGGGTTTTTATCAAGAAAGGATGATGTATTTTTTCAAATGCTTTCTTTGCATCTATTGAGAGGATCATGTGGTTCTTTTCCTTTCTTTTATTGATGTGATGTATCACATTGATTGTTTTGCAGAGATTGAACCAGCCCTGCATCCCAGGTATAAATCCCACTTGGCCATGGTGAATAATTTTTTTAATGTTTTGTTGGATCCGGTTGGCTAGTATCTTGTTGAGGATTTTTGCATCCATGTTCATCAGGGAAACTGGTCTATAGTTCTCCTTTTTAGTGGGGTTTATGTCTGGTTTTGGAATCAAGGTAATGCTGGCTTCCTAGAAAGAGTTTGGAAGTTTTTTTTTCCATTTCTATTGTTTGGAACAGCTTCAAGAGAATAGGGGTTAACTCTTCTTTAAATGTATGGTAGAATTTCCCTGGAAAGCCATCAGGCTCTGGACTCTTATTTTTTGGGAGTTTTTTTTTATTACAAATTCAATTTCTTTACTGGTTATTGGTCTGTTCAAATTTTCTATTTCTTTCTGTTTCAGGTTTGGTAGTTTATATGTTTCCAGGAATTTGTCGATTTCTTCCAGATTGCCCATTTTATTGGTGTATAATTGCTCGTACTATTCTCTTAGTATTGTTTGTAATTCTGTTGTGTTGGTTGTGATCCCTCCACTTTCATTCTTGATTTTATTTATTTGGGTCCTTTCCTTTTTCTTTTTGATCAAATTGGTTAGGGGTTTATCAATTTTGTTAATTCTTTCAAAGATCCAGCTTCTGGTTTCATTAATCTGTTCTACTGGTTTTGTTTGTTTGTTTGTTTGTTTGGTTGTTTTTTTGACAGCATTGATTTCTTCTCTAATCTTTATTATTTCCTGTCTTCTGCTGGTTTTGGGTTTTATTTCTGTTCTTTTTCCAGCTCTTTGTGGTGTAACGTTAGGTTGTGTATCTGAGACCTTTCTTCCTTCTTTAGGAAGGCTTGGATTGCTATATATTTCCCTTTTATGACTGCCTTTGCTGTGTCCCAGAGGTTTTTGGGTGTGGTGTTATCATTTTCATTTTCATTGGCTTCCATGTACTTTTTAATTTCCTCGTTAACTTCTCAGTTAGCCCATTTGTTCTTTAGTATGATTGTCTTTAGTCTCCAAATATTTGTTATCTTTCCAAATTTTTTCTTGTGGTTGATTTTGAGTATCATAGTGTTGTGGCCTGAAAATATGCACGATATGATCTCTATCTTTTTGTACTTGTTGAAAGCTGATTTGTGTCCCAGTATATGATCTATTCTGGAGAATGTTCCATGTGCACTGGAGAAGAATGTGTATTCCACTGCTTTAGGATGGAATGTTCTAAATATATCTGTTAAGTCCATCCAGTCCAGCGTGTCATTCAAAGCCATTGTGTCCTTAATTTTCTGTTTAGATGATCTGTCCGTTGCTGTAAGTGGGGTGTTGAAGTCCCCTACTATTATGGTATTATTATCAATGAGTTTCTTTATGTTTGTGATTAATTTATATATGGGTGCTTTACATTTGGAGCATAAATGTTTACAATTGTTATGTCTTCTTGGTGGATAGACACCTTAATTATGTGTCTATCTCTTCATCTCTTGTTACAGTCTTTATTTTAAAGTTTAGATTGTCTTATATAAGTATGGCTACTCCGGCTTTCTTTTGGTGACGATCAGCATGATAGATGGTTCTCCATCCCCTTACCTTTAATCTGAAGGTGTCTTTAGGTCTAAAGTGGGTCTCTTGTAAACAGCATATAGATGGATTGTGTTTTCTTATCTATTCTGTTACCCTATGTCTTTTGATTGGAGCATTTAGTCCATTGACGTTTAGAGTGAGTACTGAAAGATATGAATTTATTATTATTATATTGCATGTAGAGTTGGAGTTTCTGGTGGTGTTCTCTGGTCCTTTCTAGTCTCTGTTGCTTTTGGTTTTTGTTTGCTTTTTTTTTTTTTTTTTTTTTTTTGTCTTTTCTCCCCTCAGAGAGTCCCCCTTAAAATTTCTTGGAGGGCTGGTTTAGTGGTAATGAACTCCTTTAATTTTTTTGTTTGTCTAGGAAACATTTTATCTCTCCTTCTATTTTGAATGAGAGCTTGGCTGGGTAAAGAATTCTTGGCTGCATATTTTTCCGATTTAGCACATTGAATATATCCTGCCAATCCTTTCTGGCCTGCCAAGGTTTGGTGGATAGATCTGCTGCAAGTCTGATCTGTCTTCCCTTGTAGTTTAAGGGCTTTTTCCCCTTGCTGCTTTCATGATTCTTTCCTTGCCTGAGTATTTTGTGAATTTGACTATGATATGCCTTGTTGATGGTCAGTTTTTGTTGAATCTAATGGGAGTCCTCCGTGCTTCCTAGATTTTGATGTCTGTGTCGTTCCCCAGGTTAGGAAAGTTTTCTGCTATGATTTGCCCACATAAATTTTCTACTCCCTTTTCTCTCTCTTCGTTTTCTGGGACCCCTATGATTCTGATGTTGTTCCTTTTTAATGAGTCACTGAGTTCTCTAATTTTTATTTCGTGCTCTTTTGCCTTATACTCCCTCTTTTTTTCTTCATAATTATTCTCCATAAGTTTGCCCTCTATATCGCTCATTCACTGCTCTGCCTCATTCATCATTGCTGCTGTGGCATCCATTTGAGATTGCAGCTCAGTTATAGCATTTTTTATTTCATCCTGACTAGCTTTTACTTCTTTCATCTCCACATAAAGGGATTCTAATCTATTTTCAGCCCCAGCTAGTATTCTTATTATCATGATTCTAAATTCTGGTTCAGACATCTTGCTTGTATCTGTGTTGATTAAGTCCCTAGCTGTCATTTTTTCCCTGTTCTTTTGGGGTGAATTCCTTCAATTTGTCATTTTGAAGAAGGAAAAGGAAGTAATAAGGTAAAAAAATTAAAATTAAAAAATTAAAAACAATACACACAAAAAAATCAAATAAATTATCCTAGATCCTAAGTGTGTTTTGGTCTGGTTGTTGAAAGGAGTTTGATAGATTAGAGAAAAAAGGGAAAATGAGAAAAGGGGGGAAAAAAAGAAAAAAGGAAAATGTTTGAAAATTTGAAAAAATGAATACAATGAAATAGAATAAAATGAAATGATGGAAATAAAATAGAATTTGAAAAATTTACAAAAAACTAAAAAATATAGTAGAAAAAAATAAAAATATTTTTAAGAAAAATGGAAAATAAAAATAAATTTTTTTCTCTTTCTGTATTCAAGAATAAGAAAAGAAAAAGAAAAAAAATTGAATAGCTGGACCAGTGAACAGACTGAAATACGATTGAAATTACATCGGTTTCCCCTAAAAGACAAGCTATGAAGCACTTTATAGTCCCTAAACTAAGAAGTTGGCGAGACTTGTGTTTCTAAAGACCGAGGTTGGCCCAGTTGGGTGGGGCTTAGTGTAATGGCTCAGTTCCCCACTAGATGGCGCTGCCTGGCTGACTGGGGTGGATTCCTGTGGTGCGAGTAGGCGTGTATGCGCATGCGTGGGAAGGGTGAAAATGGCGTCAAGCAGCTACCCAGTCTCTCGTACGGGAATGCTGTTCTCCCTGACCAGCAATCCCGCACCCCACCTTTGTCTCCGGCTTCCATCCACTACCCGCTTTTACACTGTCTGTGACCAAGCTGTCAGGCTACCGGGCGGCACCTCCTTCCTCCTGAGTTTTATCTCAGATGCGGATGTGTTACCCGACCCCTCACTTCTGACGGACTGAGGTTTTGACCGTTCTGTCTGCAGGAGGGTCTCACTGAGCGATGGCCAGGTGCCGGCCACACCCAGGACCGTTCATGGGACCATCCTGCTGCAGCTGATGACCGTGCTGCCACAGAGACTGTGGCTGGGTGCCAACCCGCCCCAGAAAAAGTCCACGCGATCATGTAGCAGCTGCCTTTCAGGGATTGTGGAAAATCACAACACACACCTGGCACTGCGCTTCCCCCTTAACATCCTTTTGATAGCACCAGTGAATGTGGTTGTTCTCTGGTGTCTGCTGGGACCTTTGCCTTGTGGGGAGGCCACACAGCCTCTATGAAATGTCCTCCCAGTGGAACCGGCTCTCCAGTGTGGCCTGAGGACCTTGTTCTCTGCTTCTGGGGATTTGCCCTTCTCACCGGAGCACGGCCAGGTATGGAGCTGTGGAGTTTCAGATTCTGCACTCCCCCTGTTTATAGAGTCTTAATGGAATTTAAACCCTCTCCTTTCTCCTTTCTCCCTTTTTTGTTAAGTCCCTTGCATACTCTTTCTTTTCTCTCCAGCTGCTTTCATGTGTGTGTGTGGGGGTGGTTTCCTGTACTCTCCCCCCCCCCCCCCCACCTCCGGCCTCTCTCTGCAAGCAAAAACAGCTCCTCCCTCCCCTCCGTGGCTTCTCTCTTTCCCAGTTCACCTCTCTGCACCGCATACCTGCTGAGTTCTGTGGTTCAGGTTGTGCAGATTGTTGTGTTAATCCTCAAATCAGTTCTCTAGGTGTGCAGGATGGTTTAGTGTTGATCTGGCTGCATTTCGGGGAAGAGAGATGCAAAAAAATCTTCTATGGTGTTCTGCCATCTTGGCCTCTCCTCACTGTGGTTTTATGTTGCATTTCCCTGGTGAATAATGATGTTGGATCTTTTCATATGCTTATTGACCACTTGTATATCTGCCTTTTTAAAGTATTTGTTCAAGTCTTTTACCTAGTTTTTAAAATTTGTATTTTTAAAAAATAGTTGGTTTTTTTTGGGTTTTATGCTAGCCCTTAATGGGTATATATATGTATGTGTGTGTGTGTGTGTATATATATAGTGTATATATAGTGTATATATATGATATATATAATGTATATATGGGGTGTGTGTATATGTATATAGTGTGTGTGTATATATATGGTTTATATATGGTATATATATACATATAAAGAGAGAGAATATTTTTATCAATCTCTAGCTTGCATTTTTATTTCTATAAATTTTTTAAAATTATGTATTTATTTTTGAGAGAGAGAGAGAGAGAGAGGGAGCGAGCAGGGGAGGGGCAGAGAGAGAGGGAGACACAGACTCTAAAGCAAGCTCCAGGCTCTGAGCTGTCAGTACAGAGCCTGACGCAGGGCTCCAGCCCATGAGTTGTGAGATGATGACCTGAGCTGAAGTCGGACGCTCTACCAGCTGAACCACCCAGGTGTCCCACATTTTTATTTTCTAAACAAAAGTTTTTAAGAGCAGAAATTTTAAATTTTGATAAAGCCCAATTTGCCATGTTTTTTCCTTTGTGGTTGGTGCTTTTTGTACCTTGTCCAAGATGTTTTGGCACTATCTATAGTGTCTAGAGCATTTTTGTTTGTCACAACTCAGGTGGGTGGGGAGCTAATAGCACCTAATGGGTAGAGGCCAAGGATACTGCTGAGCATTCTGCAGTGGCCACAACATCTTCCTCATCACCTGGAATTATCCAGCCCCAAATGTCAATAGTGTCAAAGTTTGAGGAACTGGTTTCAAGTGACACAGAAATGTCCAAATCACTTTTAAAAAAATCTTTTTGGAAGTTTCCTATTAGGAAGATTGGTCCATTGAAAGCACTCATTTGTTGAGCCCTTTCTATGATGCAGGCTCCATTCTAGTAGTTTATGTATTATCTTATATAAGTCTGACAAGTAAGTATTCTCGCCACTTTACAGATAGAAATCCGGAAGCCAGAAAGGAAACATACCCCCACTGAGGTCAAAGAGCCAAGATTTCTGTTTAGATCAGTGTGATAGTTTTCTGTACGACTCAAAGTGTTCTTGGTGTTTGTTTTCATATAAAATTTAAATTATCACTTAAATTACTGATTGTCCTTTAATCTTATTGTAATACTGATACTCCGAAGAAAGGTGTGCTATGTTTGCATTATGATGATAGAATACTTTAGGGGGAAACATAGGGCAATAAGGAGAGAGACACTTTCATTGCCACTTTAGAGATTGCCAAGCTAAGCAACAGCGGTCAAGTGCCTCTTCTGATACCCAAGAATGAATTTAGGCAATTGATTGCTCTTCCTTCTATTTTTGTTTTTGTTTTCCATTTGACTGTCCAACTTTCTGATGATTGAAAGTAGTACAGAGTAGGTTTTGCTTAGGATTAATAAAAGACATAAGCAATTTTTCCTGACAGCCCAGAAAACAATGTAAGTAAACTACTTATGAAAATTGTAGTGTACTTCCAGAGTGCTTTGAGCAATTTGAATGAGTAATAAGAAATATATTTGTATGCTGAGACCTTTGAGGCTTCCTTCAAAAATATGGGGTACCTTGGATATTACAAATGGATATCTTTCCAGAAATCCTACCGTTGAACAGGTGTTCTCCAAATCAGTCCTTAGGTTTTCTGCCATCATCCAATTACAACCATGCTCTGTGCTTCTGTGATGTAGATTTAGATTGTGGTACCACAGAGCTCCAAATACCATTGCCCACAAGGGCTTTTTTCACCCTGTGCACAAGCTTTAGGAGTGTAATCCCATGCCATCCCCATGGACAGCAAGGATGGACCGTGCCTGCCTGGCCCAAGGCCCTCAAAATTCATTTAGAGCGGCTCTGCTATTGTGATTTATTTACATTTCTGAAGTTTGATTTCACAGTGCTTGAAAATTTTTCATATGCAGGACAAAGCACAAACATTTAACACTGAAAATAATGGCTGACCGTGAGTTGCCTCTCTGCCAATGTTGCTTATCATATCTCCTTCTCTTCCCCCATAAACATGCAACTTGTGTTCCATCCATAGAAAAATTTTTTATTAAAAATTTTTAAACATTTATTTTTGAGAGAGAGAGAGAGAGCCCGTGCGCGCACGTGCGCACACAAGTGGGGGAGGGGCAGAGAGAGGGAGCCAGAGGATCCAAAGCAGACTCCACCCCGTGAGTGCAGAGCCCAGTGTGGGGCTCGAACCCATGAACCTTGAGATCATGGCCTGAACTGAAATCAAGAGCCAGATGTTTAACTGAATGACTCACCCAGGTGCCCCCATACATAGAAAATTTATGCAGTTCTCAAGAGTTATCTGAAGGTGTCTTATTTCATACCTCTACTAGTACATGCTGGGTTGTTTTGTTTTGTTTTGCATTTTTTACATTCTTTTCTACTTGGGGTGGGAGAATGTTTAAATTTAAAAGATAATGTTAATCTGTATTTCAAATGGATACACCAATTTATATTCTTACAGAGCATATTTAAAATTGTCCATTGAGCCATGTGCCCTCCAATACTTGGTGTAATCAAATGTATTAATTTTTTCCAATCTAAGGAGAGTAAAATTGTATCTCATTGTTTTCTAATTGCATTTCCCCAAGTATAAATGAGGCTAAGCATCTTTTCATACATGTATTTGCAACTTCTTTTTTATCTTCTGTGAAAAGTATGGTTTTTTTTGGTTTGCTCACACTTTCTATTGTTTTTCCTATATTATATATTCATTTGTATTAAGAATACCAATATTTTTCCATAATAATCATTCTAAAAATAGTGTCTCTATTTTTGCCTTAGCTTCTTTCTTTTTTTAAAAAAAAACTTTAATGTTTGTTTATTTTTGAGAGGGGAGGAGGGGCAGAGAGAGAGGGAGACACAGAATCTGAAACAGGCTCCAGGCTCTGAGCTTTCAGCACAGAGCCCAGTGCGGGGCTTGAACTCACAGACAGTGGGATCACGACCTGAGCCTAAGTTGGATGCTTAACCGACTGAGCCACCCAGGTGCCCAGATTCTTACTTTCTTTATGGTGCATTTTGATGGGCAGAAGTTTTTAATTTTGATGCAGATAAAATGAATTTTAAAAGTATTTTATGTTTGTTGCTTTTAGTGTCTTGCTTAAGAAGTCTTGACCCACCTCCATGCTTTAAAGATATTCTCTTTTATATTTCTTAAACATTTAAGACTTACTTTTGCTGTTTACATTTAAGTCTTCAATCCACCTGGAATTATTATTTCTTTTTGTTTGCTGAGTACAAGGATCCAATTTCATCTTATTTTTTCTGTCTGGATAACCCAATGTCCCTGGCAGTATTTAATAAATACTCAGTCTTTTCCCCAGTTATCTGCTATATTACCTCTGTCATAGATTAAAATTTCATTTATATGAGTGTCTGTTTCTTGGCTTTTAATTCTGTACTAACATTCTTTCTTAACTCTGTTTCATAAAGGTCTTGATATTTGGTAGGGAAAGTGCCCCAAACCTTGGTCAGATTTTGACTGGAATGTCTTTTTTAAAGCACTGGGGAGAATTAACATCTCAATGCCATTGAGTTTTCCAATCAATGGTCATGGTATATCTCCTCAATTACACAGATTTTCATTAATATCTTTTAATATCTTTTTATATTGATTTATACATATTCATAGAAAAATTGTACAGTTTTTTATAAACATTGTGAATATCTTTTTAGAATTATTCTTAGGTGCCTTGTAATTTTGCTGCTTTTATTTTTAACAGAACTTTTTCAACTCTTTGTACTCTTTTAAATTTAGCTTTTCTAATTATTGTTGTTATATAGATTATAAATTGCTTGTATTGTCTCTATTTCTAATATTTTGTCTTATATTCTTTTGTGTTTTTTATGTGGACAATTATACAATCTGAAAATTTTACTTTGTTTCTTTCCTTCGCATCTTTTATGCCTTTGGTTTTGTGCCCTACGATACCAGCTAAGATCTTGGCTTCAATATTTAATAAAAATAGTGATAGAGTGTTTGGCTTATTCCTCATCTTAAAGGTACCTGCCATTTTTCATAATCAAGAATGATGCTTCCCATAAGTTTGTTATAGAAGTCCTTTAAAACAGTAAGGACATTCCTTTTATTTCTAGTTTGCTAAAAATTTTATCTCATATTTTATATTGATAGTCGATTTTCAGTCACTTTTCTGCATACATTAAAATGATCATACAATTGTTCACCTTTAATCGTTTAATAGAGCGAATGTCCTTTATAGTTTTAAATATTAAATCATCCTTGCATTCTGTGATAAAATGTGACTTGATCATAATCTATTATTTTTATATACCACTAGCTTCTGTTTTTGTAGATTTTTGAGTCTTGGTTCATGAATGTGATTAGCCTGTAAATATATTTTGTCCTATATCCTAGCTTCTTTTATATACCACTAGCTTCTGTATTTTGTAGATTTTTGAGTCTTGGTTCATGAATGAGATTAGCCTGTAAATATATTTTGTCCTATATCCTAGCTTAGTTTTGGTATTAAAGTTTTACTGACTTCACAGATTGGGAAGTATTTCCTCTTTATTGTTCTTTGAAGGAGTATTTACAGGTTAGAATGACTTTTTAAAAGTTTTTTTTTAATGTTTATTTACTTTTGAGAGAGAGAGAGAGAAAGAGGGGCAGAGAGAAAGAGGGAGAGAAAATCCCAAGCAGGCTTTGCGCTGTCAGCATGGAGCCTAATGCGGGGCTCGATCTCATTACCTGTGAGATTATGACTTGAACTGAAATCAAGAGCTGGACGCTTAACCAAATGCACCACCCAGGTGCTCCACTTTTTAAAAGTTTTATTTGTAGAATCATCTGATCCAATTTATGTATGTATATGTAGAATTTAAAATTAGGGATTCAATTTATTCAATAAGATTGGAGATATTCATGCTTTCCATCTATTCCTGAGTCTCTTTGGAAGATTTTGTTTTCTGGGAAATTGTCCATTTGACTGGGGAGTGATATTCGTAGGCATACATTTTTTTATTGAATTCTCTCATTAATATGTTTTTTATATTTAAATCTGATTGAATGATTTAATTTAGTAGCTGCTTACAATATATGTTTTATTTGTAGTTTTATTTCCCTTGTTTACTTGCACATTTTCTGTCTCTCTTTTTGTCTAGATTATTCTTTCTTGAGACCTGAGGGTTTATTAGCTTTTTCAAAGGAACTTTTTTTTTCTTTTCTGATCGTCTCCATTGAATCATTTTTTTAAAGTTAACTAAACTTTCTTATCTGTGTTAGTTCTTTCTTTCTACTCTCTTTGAATTAATTTTATTGATTTTTCACTAACTATTGAGGTGAATGTTTAGGTCATTAGTTTGGTCTTTATTATTTTCCAATGTATGCATTTAAGTCTGTCAGTTTTCCCCAGAAGAACTATTTTCTCTGTATCCAATAAGTTTTAGCATATAATATATTCATCATAATTCAGGTCTAACTATTTTAAATTTCTGTTATGATTTCTTCTTTGACTCATGAGTTATTTACTAGATTTTATAGACATTACCAAATATATGGAGATTATGAAAATATATATTTTGATACTGGCTTCTAAATTAGTCATATTTGGTCAAAGTGGTATGCTTAAAGTTGAATTTTTGAAATTTTTTGAGAAATACTTTATGGTCTAGCTGGTTTACAGAATTATTCCACGTTTTTGAGAATGATGTTAATTTATTATCACTAGATATAGAATTCTATATAGTTCCATTTTCTCAAGTTTGTTACTTGTCTTGTTCGCATTGTCCATATTATATCAATTTTGGTATGTTTGTTCTAGCAAAAATAGAGATATATGAAAATCTCCTACTCTGGTGGTAAATTTAAAAGATATCTCTACTGGTCTATTATTTCTTCATATATTTTTAGGCTCTCTTGATTAGATGTATATAAGTTTAGTATTGTTTTAGTTTTCAAATGAAATAAAATGTTTATAACTATCTAGTGATCATCTCCATCTAACAATAAGTTTTGTCTTTGTTTGCTTGTTTAAAGTTTATTTATTTATTTTGAGAGACAGGACCACGGGGGTGGGGCAGAGAGAGAGGAGACAGAGGATCTTAAGCAGGCTCCGTGCTGACAGCAGAGAGCCTGATGTGGGGCTTGAACTCACAAACCATGAGATCCTGACCAGAGCCAAAGTTGGACTCTTAACTGACTGAGCCACCCAGGTGCCCCACGATAAGTTTTGTCTTAAAGACTGTTTGTCTGGGGACAGATGTCTGACTCAATCCATGGATCATTCAACTTTTGATCCAAGGGTCATGAGTTCAAGCCTCATCTTGGGTGTGGAGCCTCCTTAAAAAAAAAAAATTATTTGTCTGAATTAATATAGTTTGCCTTAATTTCTTTTGATTAATACATGTCTGGTATATGTTTCTTCTAATTTTCCTATCAACCTTCCTACATCTTATGTCATTATGTTTTCTATACATTTCTTGTAAACAGTATAGAACTGATTTTAATAATGACTGGCAATCTCTTTATAAAATGGTGATTTAAAACTGTTCACATTTATGAGGCTGAAAATAAAACCAGGCTTATGTCTTTCAGTTTACTTTTTTATTTACTGTGTACAACTTTTTCCATGTGTTTTTCTCTTGGGCTTGCTTTTTTTTTTTTAATCCTTGTTTAGACAGTTTGAGTTTTTGAGGTATCTGTTTCGCATCTCAGTGCCTTGTCTCTTTACTGCATAAAGTGACTCTTAGGCTATTTTGATTCTCTAAGTGGTTATATATGGTATTTCTATCACACATATTTAAGTCTTACAAAGGCCTAAAGCTAAATACTTTAACTTCCTTAAGGAATAATAAAAAAATATTTAAAAAATCTAATTCCATTTACTTCCTTCCCTAGTTCCAGTTACCGATGTTCCATATTTTAGTTTTTTTTTTTTAATACTCTGTAGTATGGTTGGTCATTGTTTTACATAGACATATTTGCTTGGATTTATCTGTGTGTTTAGCATTTTCATTGATGGCTGTAATATCTTTCATTTCAATTCATTCTTCTCCCTAAACTACATTTTTTCCCTTCAAAGTTCCAATAAAAATCTATTGATGGTAAATGCTCTGTTTATACTTGACTGATAAGTCTCTTTTCTACCTTTGTTTTTAAAAAGGTAATCTTTCTAGATATAAAACTCTGCTTATCCTTGGTGTTCTGCAGTTTCACTAAAATATGTCCAAGTTTACACTTCTTCTTACTTCTTTGTTTTGGGAAACATTATATTTCCTGAATATGTGGATTTACATTTACATCATTTCTGGAGAATTTTGATTGATCATCAGATATTCCCTTCCCTGAATTCTCTTTATTCTCTCCTTCTGAGACTCTATTAAAAATACGTTGGACTTTCCAATATCTACTACATCTCTTAACTTTGCTTTTATATTTTCCTTCTGCTGGTTCTTCTGTGCTGCTTTTGAGAATATTTCTTTAACTATATCTTTCAGTATTTCAGTTCTGACTTCAGTAATGCCTAATTTGCTTTTCAATTAACCTATCCAAAAAAGTGCTATTGAAGCAGAGATGTGAAGAGGTGGAAAAGGATAGTTTGACTCTTTCAAGGAGAAGCATCTAGACAGAGGGCAGCAGGTGCTGAGACACTGACATGAGAATGTGCCACTGACATGAGAATATGCCGGTGGGGTAGAGGAGTTGCAGGGGGGGAAGGGCAGCCATAGTAGAAGGAATGGAGGATTGGGGGGTGGTGGGGTGCAGGGCCGACAGGCCACATCATGCACGGCTTCTAGGCCATTATAAGTGCTTTGGTTTTTCCTCTGAGTCAGCTGAGAAGCCATCAGAGTGTTTTGTTCAGAGTGACATGACATGAACAAGGGATCCCTGTTGACCGATGCCTGGCCAGACTGACAGCAGGGAGACCAGTTAGGAAGCTAGTGAAATAATCCCAAGGAATGATGGCATGGACCGGGGGGTGTGCCTGAGTTGGCCACAGGTGTTTGGATTCCAGGCATATTTTGCTTTATTGTTGGATTGGTTGAGGGATGTGAGAAAAAAGAGACACACAACCCAAAGGCTTTGACCTGAGCTGCCAAAAGGACTGAATTGCTATTTGTTGAGATGGGGAAGCCTGTAGGAGGAGCAGGCTTTGTAGGGTGAAAGGGTGAAGGGGTGAAAGGCTTTCAGGCTTTGACAAGTAAAGCTGAAGATGTTATTAGATACCCAAGTGGAAATATATTGAGTAGTTAAATGTTTGAGACAATCCCTTAGAACCCAGCTCTAGACTAGGATTAAATATTTGGGGATGTCAGCATCTGGGTAGGCTCTGAAGTGAGGAGGCTGGGTAGTGTCTCCAAAGGAGAGAGGGTAGGTAGAGAAGAGCTTCAGGGGACCAGACTCAAGGACACTTCAGCGCTCAGAAGATGGGGCTTGAAGAGGAACCCTCAAAGGGGCTGCTGAGGCTGGGAGAAGAACAGACACCGTGTCCTGGGAGCCAAGAGGGTTTTAAGGAAAAGGGAGTGATTGATTGTGTCAAAGGCTGCTAAAAGGTCAAGTCATACGAACACCGAGAATCGACGATTGGACTTAGAGATGTGGCTGATCTGGTGACCTTTAGCAGAGCAATATGTAGTAAACAGTACCTACCGCCCTGCATTGTTGCCAGGAGAACCCCATCAGGCCCCAGACACAGTGTAAGCATCACTGCTAATCGACTGCTTGAGTTCAGCTTCTACTCCACTTTCTAGAAAACAGCTGCCAAAAAGCAAAACAAAACAACAAAAAAAAAACAATACAAAAATAAAAAACACGTGCCATGTTTTCACCCAGCCTTGTGCTGCTCCATGAGGACACAGGGTCTCTCTACCAAGTGGGCAGACAGAGGCTGCCTCCTATGCTCTCCCAGGAACCTAATGCCCTGGAACTAGAACTGTGTCCACTAGGACTCTGCTTCAGTACAACAGAGCCACACCAGGCAGATGGCAGCCCGGCACTGGAATTCAGTTAGGGGCTGTCTACTTCAATTGGCCCTCAAGATAAAAGAAGGATTTTAAAAGCCCTGGAGGGTGGGGGGCACCTGGGTGGTTCTGTGGGTTAAGCGTCCAACTTTGGCTCAAGTCATGATCTCACGGTTCATGCGTTTGAGCCCCATGTTGGGCTCTATGCTGACAGCTCAGAGCCTGGAGCCTGCTTCCAATTCCGTGTCTGGTTCTCTCTCTGCCCCTCCTCCCTCTCAAAAATAAATAAACATTTAAATTTTTAAAAAATCCCTGCTACTGTTGGAGCAGAATTAAAATCTTTCTTAGATTAAAAAAAAAAAATAGTGTTAACCCTACCCCCTTCCAATAATTGGCGTGGACAGAGGATGAATTGAGCTCTCCAAGTGTGGAAAAGATGATGCCCAGGATAGAAGCTAGGGAAGCAGATGATACAAGCCCATTGCTGACAGTCCTCAAGAAAACCCTAGAATGAAAGAGTAGCCAGTGAGGGAGGAGAAGAGCTGGTCAGGGCAGTACCCAACTGGTGTGTATCCATGATCTGTGTTCCAACAGAGAATCTCTTTCCTGTGCTAAGGAAAGCCTGAGTCTGCAGACTGGACAGGTCTCTAAGAACCATTATTTAATAGATTATTTGTTTTAAAAAATGTTAGCATTTACACTGTATACCAACATAAAGTCCAGATGAACTTAATAGTTAAATAGAAAAGGAAACTATATGAAAAGATAGAATGAAAACAAATAGAATATTTATCTGCTACTAAGTTAGAAAAAAATTTTCTCAGGTATAAATAAGCCCAGAAAAAGTTGCAGAAGTGAAAAGCTAAGATGTTAGGCTAAATAAAAACGTGAAATTTCTATAAGATAAACATGCTCTATACCAAATTCGAAAGCAACTGGAAATTCAAAAATATATACATAAATAAGACAGAAGGTTGACATTATTCCTATAAACAATCCCTACAATGGATGAGAAAAATAATACTCCAGGGGAGAAAATGTTCAGAGAAATAATAACATGTAAGATGAAAAATACATGAAATGTCTAGGCTCACCCAAAATTTAAAGGAAGAAAGTTGAATTTCTGAGATGCTATTCATCCTCTGAGAAATTTATGAAAATGAAAACAATTGGTAATGTGTAAAATGTTAAAGGAAAGAGGTGTTGGAATGAAAGATACTTAGACCTTTTTTGGAAAACAATTTGATATCATTTGTTTTAGTCAAAACAATTTGACTAAAATCCTTAAGATTATTTATAAATCAAGGTGAGGAAATTTTTTCATATTAGAAGCTGTTATGTGATTATAATGATACAGGCCAAACATGTCGAAAAAAAAATAGACCTAGGAATCTCTTTAAATCTTAAAATATTTAAATTTTTATTTAAATTTAAATTTAATTTCGGACACCTGGGTGGCTCAATCAGTTAGGCGACTGACTTTGGCTCAGGTCATGATCTTGCAATTCATGAGTTTGAGCCCTGCGTCGGGCTCTGTGCTGACAGCTCGGAGCCTGGAGCCTGCTTCAGATTCTGTGTCTCCCTCTCTCTCTGCCCTGCCCCTGCTCACATTCTGTCTCTCTCTCTCAAAAATAAACAAACATTAAAAAATATTAAAATACTGTAAATAGCTTAATAACCAACCATACACAATGATTACCTTAAATATTACACAGCCATATGGTGCGATTTTTGACGAATTTTGAGTTGGAAAAGTGGTGGCAATATAATTTTAAGTGAATGAAATAGGATAGTAAATAATACTATATGATACCAAACTTGTGTATGTATAATATGTATTAAAGAAAGGTATCAAGTAATGTGATTGTGGACAATATACCTTTTCTATTTTATTTATACTATTTTCCAAATTATCTTCAATACGCATGAGTGTCTTTAAATATTATTATTTATTAATATTATATGAATTCTTATGTTATTATTAATGCTTATAATAATAAGCATTATTTTAATACAAAGAAGCCAAGAGAAAGAAGCGAAAAAATAAAACCAAGGAGTGATACTACCAAGAGCTGTGGAATTCATCTGGGGCCATTTAGGGGGAAAAGGGGCATTTTCTAAAGCTGAGCATTTTTCCATTTTAGTCAACTGTCTTCAGAGAGCTGAAGGAGTTGACTCTTCCCAAACTTTGAGGAAGTTGGCCCAGAGAGATGAATGGGATGATTTCCATTTTGCCCAAGTTTCAGTTGGATCACTGAAATAATTTTCTTGCCACAATGAAAATGTTTGAAAGCATAAACAAAAGGGGACCAGAACTTTGGTGTAGCAGCCGCAGTCAGAATGTGGGCAAAATGGTCTCTTTTGCGTGGTTGGCACCTTCTGTTGTCTAACAGGCACCTGCTAGCCTGTGTCATGGTCACCTAATGGTGTTGCCAAGAGGTGGTACCTTTGGCCAGAACCTACTATTATGTTGATTTTTAGAAAAATGATCTGTAAGCCATTGTCTGAGAGGCTTCATAAAGGACAGTTATTAGAATCAGCAAACTAAATTTGTGGTATCAATACTTTTTCAGATTTATAATGCAAATGGAAACAATATCAGAGAAAATGTGTCATTTTAAGGTCCCCATCTGAATATGAGCATGTAACAAAACATCTGCCCCATGTCTCTATTAGCATTTTATTTATTAAATGACCTTTCTTTCTCCTTTGAAAAGGAGCTGAATTTCCTCCATCCTATCCTTTGGCTTGGTTAGAACTGCACTTCTTATCTGACAGCTAGGACTCAGAACTCCATGCTATCACAAACTGACTTGGAGGATTTTGTGTTTTCATATTTCACTAATGTGTCTTACTGGGTCTGACTTCTGAATCAAGAAGGATGCTACTCGTTTATCTATCTATTTATTTATTTTTAATGTTTATTTATTTTAGAAATAGAGAGATAGGGAGACAGAGACAGAGTGCAAGCAAGAGAGAGGCAGAGAGAGAGACAGACACAGAATCGGAAGCAGGCTCCAGGCTCTGAGCTGTCAGCACAGAGCCCGATGTGGGGCTCAAACCCACAAGGCATGAGATCATGACCTGAGCTGAAGTCAGCCACTTAACCAACTGAGCCACCCAGGTGCCCTGCTACTTGTTTTTTAGATCAATATTGTATTTTGGACATTTTAAAGAAGACACATTTCCCTAAAATGTTTAGATACCAAGAGCTGGTTCATTTGTTACTCCCATGACTTTCTTGTGGGCACTGGCTGGTGGACTTGATGCAGAAACTTTGACTCAGAACTCTTTTGCCCTCTGGTCAGAAAAATATCACAAAGGCAGATCGTGGGAGAGATTTTAATCATTGTGAATCCTTCTACGATGTGCTAAAGGAAACTATAGTTGCTCTCTATTGTACCTGAAGAATGTCAACATAGCATTATTCAATAAAAAAGGGAAAAAGGCATTTAGTAAAAACTTTGGCACAGTCTACCCCCGAAAGATACTAGTGGATGGAATTCCTATCACGTGCAGTAACTTCAGGATAGTTGGTTGAACGAGATTTCTGTACACCCGTCACACCTGTTTGCTAGGGTTCAGTGTGTTCTCCCCTTCTTTGAGCAAGGATGCTGTCCATGAAAGTGGTACATTGCACAGAAGAGGTTTTATTCCTAAAGGAGCTGTTCTGATGTTAATTCTGCAATAAACTTGCACAAAGTACAGGGAAATTCAGACGTAAGCCGGCCATGTAGAGAGTTTGTTTTGTTTTATCCGGGTATTCCAGGACACGGCTATTCAGCATGCTCTGAAGCCTCTGAAATACCTTGCCACCACACAGGCCATATTTTTTAATAACCACTTTAACACAGTGCAGGGGAAATCTCGGCCACACGCAGCTCAGGATGCTATAACCAGGGAGCCTCCTGGGAGCAGTCGGTCCACTTCTAGGCTTGTTTTCTCATGACACACATCTTCTGTCTGAATTCTTTAGCAAGGATTCCTGGGCCTCTGAGTGTTAAAGAGCATGGACACCCCATGCTTTCCCCAGTTGTGAAACCGATGATGAACGTGTTAGTGGGGCAAGGCTGGTGGCTGTGCCAATTTAGCGTCGCCGAGCATGTGTGACAAAACAAGTGTGCGAGGTTTCCTTGGTCTCTGCCTTAGGGAGAGAAAAATATTCCTGGAAGGACCAGTAACACCCCATGATTATATGCATATCACAACTCAGCTGTTTTTAGGCATTAGGGGAATATTTGCTATATGCTGGCGAACAGGTACCTAAGATCGACACAGACATATTTGGCCGAGAAGCATATACCCGGAGAACTGATGTCGTTGGAAACATATATGTGTGTACGGCTATAATGACATTTCCTTGTATCACATCTATCAGGTTCCAAGCAGCTTATAATTTTCTTTTTCTACTCACAGCCAAACATTATAATGGCACAACCCATAAATCAACATCAACACGGAACATTGCTTAGCAAATATAAATGTATGTGCATTGCAGAATGATCTGAGATTACAAAAATATATCAGAAGTCAAAAGTAGCTGGTGGAGAAAATGCTACGTCTTTAGTTTATTGAGATTGTTTGGAGGATCCTAATGTACTGTCACTGAAAGAATAATTTTTCCTTTACAATCTACTTAGCAAAGATTTATCGATCCTTTCCCCCTTCATAGAGAATTACTGATCCATTTTAGAAAATCAGATTTTCACACCTTTCATGAGAATGTGCCCAGCGAGGTTCTCAGGGGACTGCTGGGGAAGTTGACTTTGACATGCAGTCCCTTGGAACTTGCACACCACAGCCCAGAGTCTCATCACTGATTTGTTGCACCGGGCAGGAAAATACTTTCATACATTTATAGAGAAATGATTGTACTGCAAGGACTTACTTTTCCGTGCTACTGGATATATTCAGGGCCCCGTTATTTGTGTAAACAGCATTTTTCAGATGTGCTTTTTCTTTTTCTTCCCCCCGCCCCAGTCTTCTCAGCTGTGATGCTATGAACAGTAAGGGAAGATAAAAGTTGTTGAAATTCATGCCACAAAGCCATGGGATGCTGTGGAATTTCTCAGTGTGTGTGTAAATAACTTTCTTGGAGACGTACATTTCTGCTCTCCCCTCATTACCGGGGTATCCGAGGTAGCGAAGCAGCCTGCATGTTATATTGAAGTATGCATCATAACGAAGGTGATTTATTATAATTAAAACAGTGTGGAGAGGAGCATCGTATGAGACATATTGTTTCTCAGACGAGCTTAGTAAAGAGCATTATTATTAGTTATAGATTTGGGTGAAGGATGTTGCGTACTGGGAGTTACGTGAGTATTAGTTCAAGCCTGAAGTTGCTCTTTTGAGTTGCTCTGTGTCGGGAGGAAGAGAAGTGTTCAGTAAATGAAGAATTTTAATACTGGCAGGAGGCTAGAGTGTTTTTGTTTGCGTGCAAGTAGGAGAGAGAGAGACGGGGGAGAAAGAGTGAGAAGAAGATGAAATGCACCTGAAGTGTTCTCGGAAGGAGCAGTTCTAGAATACTTTATTACAATCTGTGGAGACAATGGCATGGACTGTAAGTAGCTCCTGTCTCTTGATATAATAATGCACATAAAGTCGGGGTCAGACTGGGTTCGCTCTGGGCTTTGATGCTGTGGAAGGTCACTAGGGGAATCGATGGACCAAAATGAGCCCTGACTTTCATGCAATCAATGTGATTTTTCTATTTAAAGTGGACACTGCTGGGTGTGAATCTCAAGCTTCAAATGTGGTCTGGCTCAGCTTTTCAGATCAAGAGTAAATTGCAATGCAAATGCGTTGTTTATTCTCATCACTGAGATGGGAAGATAAGGCGAGTGCCTGCAGAGCAGGAGAGGCTGTCTGCAAACGCTGCTTTCAAGTTTGGCGCCCCGTTATTTGAGCAGCCAAATTAGTAGCTGTTTGATGGGTGGGGGATACCTTGTTCTCTGCGTATGTTGCTATTTTTAATGAATCAAAAAATAAAGTGAACGCTTTACAATGAAAAATAGTTACTAAAACCAAAATATTTCTTTTACTTATTTTTGACAGAGAGAAACAGACAGAGACAGAGTGCAAGCAGGGGAGGGGCAGAGAGAGAGGGAGACATGGAATCTGAAGCAGGCTCCAGGCTCTGAGCTGTGAGCACAGAGCCTGACGAGGGGCTCGAACTCATGAACTGTGAGATCATGACCTGAGCCAAAGTCTGACGCTCAACTGACCAAGCCACCCAGGTGCCCCAAAACCAAAATATTTCTAATTTTTTTCTATATTCTATCTACCCACCTATCCATCCATTGATCTATCCATCATCAGGGTTTGCTAATTAGAAGAAAGATTCTTCCATGCATATTTTTTCACCAATATTATTTTTTTATCAATATCCTAGCAATATCATATCAGTAACATTTATTTTTAATACCATTTATTTAATATTAAGAATGTTAAAGTCATGTAGGATCAGAATGCAGAAGGAAGCTTTTTGATTGCACAGCTCAAAGTTCTGATTTTGCCTGGATTCCTCAGGCTCTCGGAGTCTCTGCATTGGCAAGCAGCTTCCTATTTAAAAGAACAAATTATAAATGCAGTTTTCCCACCAGAATGAAAGTTCTGGCCCTGCTGAAGGATTTTTTATGGGTTTCTCTTCATCATGTCACATCGCCACTGAGATAGGCTGCGTGTCATATAGGGAAACAGATTACCGAGAGAAGGCACTGTCGCTTTCTGTTTAAGGGAGAAGGCAAGTGAGGAAGGACCTGGATTTATAAGAATATTCTAAGTAAGTCTCTGAAGGACACCTCTTTTGCTCTCTCCTACGGAGGACTGGCAGGGACACAGACAAGAGTAACTGGCAGATTCTGCATTTTACTTAGGGCAAAACTTGACCCCTTCTTGTAAATCAAGGTTCTTTCTAATCTACTGAGAAAAAGACACAGAAGACTCCCAGTTATTAAAAGGGCCAAAAGCTGGAGAAATTAAGAAATGTGAATCTTCCATTAAGTTGAAACACATTTACCACTGAATTGCTACTTGATGTTTTAGCTTCCACTCTAAAAGATAATACTGCTACCTAGCTTTTAATTTAAACTTAATTTAATTTGAACTTTCAGGGTTTTAATTTAGTAAAAGAAAATGAGAGGTTGAGATCACTGCTGACCCATGGCAGAAAGCCAAGTTCAGTCTCCCTCACACGTCTGGCAGCCTTGCATATTCAAATAAGCCTTTTTTTTTTTTTTACCAAGAGTTAACTTTTTTTAATGTTTACTTATTTTTGAGAGAGAGAGAGAGAGAGAGAGAGAGAGAGAGAGAGCACTCAAGTGAGGGAGGGGCAGAGAGAGAGAGGGAGGGAGACACAGAGTCTGAAGCAGGTTCCAGGCTCCAAACTGTCAGCACGGAGCCCAGTGCAGGACTCAAACTCATGAGCTGTGAGATCATGACCTGAGCCGAAGTTCAACACTTAACCGACTGAGCCACCCAGGTGCCCCTACTGAGAGCTAATTGAGTATAGTATATGTAATAGCACAGATCACAGTTCAAGTACAAAGAAGTACTAATTTATTGGCTGTAACTGGGAAAATGCTCCCACCCCCCAGAATAGGAGGTGATAAGAATGTGGGGGTGGAGAATTTTGTCTATGAGATGCTGTTAGCAGGTTACCACCGGGGCAGGGAGCTTTATGCCTGCAATTATGGCTCTTTGACTCTAGGGTCTGGTTGTAGTATTTGGGTTTGTGTTTCCCTTCTTATCCCTCAAAAGTCTTCTTTTAATTGATATCTAGAGTGTTTTTTTGCAGTAGGGATAATTAGAGTTTTTGGCCCACCCATTTTGAATTTGTGTATTTAATTATAACAATCCCCAAACAACTCAGAAATAAGATACTGAAAATGGCCTTGTAGAGTATGGTTTCCACTGGGTAGAACCCTAACTCTCAGGAATTTGAAATACTATGTAAAGCTCTGGGATGGAAAGCATGATTTAATTATAATTAATTGTAATGAATAATGCAGTATTATTTGATTCTAGTTACCGAGTTACTTTCTTAAGTGAGTCTTCAACATTTATTATACATAATACTAAATACAAAATTTCACTTATGGGCAGAATGCTTTTTTTGATGTCTTACCAGTGATTTTATAAGACACGTTCCCTTTAAAAATGAGAGGAAGGGGAAACTTTGAAATTTGCAACTGGGATTCTTACTTTCCAGAATAACTTTATTTGTGAAAATAATAGGATGCTTAAATTTTCCCCAACATAGATTTCCTCCGGACCATATGTTTTATATTTCAAGAAGGAATACCTGGTCTGTGGAAAAGAAGAAATGTGCTTTGTACATGAACTTACAACATGTGTTATTTTATATTTTGCAATATATTCTATGATACTTATATTGTTATGTTATATTTATCATTCCATGTATATCTATTCACTATATTTATTATTTTACTTTTATATTTATTATTATGTTTATCATTTCATTTAAGTCTTGGTGTCCCAGTATGTTGACTTATGGGGCCCGTGGGAAAATGAAAAGCTACCCCCTCACGATCATGATTTTGAAACCATTCTTACACGGTCTTCATTTGATAAATGGATTTCAGAGACTCAGTCCCTGTTAAGAGACCCTCAGGCCTTTGGGGGAGGGTTAATTAAACCTGCCCATGCTTCTTCCTACAAAACCCCCTCCCTTCACAAGAGGATCCTGGGATAATGGGAAAATCCTTAATCTCAAAGCATCCCTGAATGTGCCACCCTGAAAATTAACCTCATTCATCCCCTTCCCCCACCTTTATTTTTCTTCTTTTTTGAGATCTCAGGAAAATTGAGAATATAAATTAAAGTGTCCCGTTTGCTGCCCTACATTCTGTGACCAGCGCTTACTCTACAGAACCCCCAGGTTCAGTGACCTTGACAATCTCACAGAGGTCATATTTTCACCCAGATAAACTATGCATGAGTAATCTGTTCAACCTTGATTTCAGAGATGAATGCTGCCTTTGTTTCCATCTTAATTTTTTTGGAAAAGACATTTATTAGGGCTATTTCTGGGAAATCCCTGTTTTGTTCACTTTCTATTGTGCTTCTCCAACAATAGATCAGGTGAATAAAGGAGGATAGGATCGTATTCTGCACTCCTATGTCTTAGTTTTTATCTGGAGGCACCCCTCCCAAGTTGCCAGTACCACAGACCAAATCATGTTTATTGATTTTTCTCAAAAACTGGTCTAGTCCTAAGGAAAGGTTTTGATTGATTATGCTCTCTGGAGAGATCCTTTTACCCATTGCCCTGATTGGTTAGAAATACCATCAGTAGAGGTTAGGATATCTTTCCAGTCTTCTGGAGGCCAGTAGTAAATAAAATCTCTCCTCAGCATTTATCACCCCCAATCAGATTAGGGAAAGAGGAAATGTCAATAAGCAGTTTCCCATAAAGTTCCCATAATTCAAGTATATTAAGGGTCTTGAGGAAGAGGCCCTCTCTCTGGCAACTTTTGCTCTCCTGGGTAATCTACTGGAGGGACCCATTGAATGAATGGATGTTGCCCAGAGATCTGTGACAATAGAAGCTACAGCTAACTGAGCTTTCAAAGATTAAGGACGAAAATGGCTTGTCAACCCTCGAGTTCCTCTCCTTTTCAGCATAGGATTGTTCTTTTCCACTGGGGGGAACCATCTGCAGGACACTGTGTCCCACCAGGCTCTAGGGACAGCTCACATTTTTCTGCCATGTTTCCTTCATTCTTATGTTCTACTTCCCCAGCATCTAGGTCATCCGGTCCCTCTGGACATTAAAATTTGGGGGGAAATTAAGCTATTTCTAAGGAACTTGAACACTCCTATAAATATTTGAGGACCTTTAGTTATCACAGAAAATGGTAGCCAAGAGTAAATGTAGCCCAGAAAGTTTACATTTAAAAGAAGACAGCCAATAGCAAAGGTCCCACATGAAAAGCTTATATCACTAACACTCTTAGCCTTAAGGCAATTTGCATCTTGGAGAAATGTCTCCCCACTTCTCAAGATGGTTTGGCTTTATTAAAACCTTGGAATTCAGTGCAGGGTTTATTCTTTCTTGTAGATCCCTTTAAAAACCTCTTTAGTGGGACGTCTGGGTGGCTCTTGATTTCAGCTCAGGTCATGATCCCAGGGTTGTGGGATAGAGCCCCACATCAGGCTCTGTGCTGAGCGTGGAGTCTGTTTGGGATTCTCTCTCTCTCTCTCTCTCTCTCTCTCTCTCTCTCTCTCCCTCCCTCCCTCCCTTCCTCCCGCTTGTACTCTCTCTCTGTCTTTAAAAACAAAACAAAACAAACAAAAAACAAAAAAACCTCTTTAGTAATGCTGCTAAATTCCTAAAAACCTTGCCTTGTTACCTATACTCACTTTGGTTTTTCCTGTTCCCTTGATTATATCTTTGAATCCTCTAGTTAAATCATTACTGGTGTAGAGTATGCCCCAATGGAAAAAAAAAAATTTCTTGGGCTGATGTGAGTGTAGCTTCTTGTTTGTTTCGGGCAAATGAGAGAGGCTTCCCTTACCCCAGACTCTCCTTCTGCTGATGGAGAATATTACATCACTGTGGAGACACCAGAGGGGAAAATGTGGGTGCTTAATAAGGGTGGAAAACAAAATTGCTTATAAAATGTTTTTAGTTCCTAGGAAGAAGTGGTGGTATAAATACATGGATTAAGGGCATACATTCAAGCCAGTCTGGATTCACATAACTTTGGTTGGACAATTGTATCACAATATTGACTTGAGTCCAGATTAGGGCCTCTGGGGTGTCTCTTTCTCTACTGATTTGCAGTTTATTGGTTCCACGATTCCATTACTCTCTATCTGATTTTCTCAACATTTCCCTTGCTGTTTTACTGTGGTCAGAAGTTCTGTTTGGGAATGACAGATACAAGAGGTTACTCTTGTACAGAATGCTGGCATCACATTTAATCTCCTTGATTCTGGGACACTCACTTTGTTCTCTACAATTTAGTAAAAGAAGAAGAAGAATCAATAGTTGAGAAACCTTATTAGTTAATTTCCATTGAAATCTGACTTTTTCGTCATCTATATTCTCTGACGGCGACATCTTTCATTTTGTGAAGTATTAGATGAGCCCCTTTATGGATGCATCAACTAATTGCATTCGCTTAAAGAAAAAAGGAAGAGGCTATTTTTTTTTACTTTACTCACTCACTGTAGACATTCTCCATGATTGCAAAAAGTAATGTACAATAGCTATACCAAGTAATCCTAATTAGTTCAATGGATATTTGAGCTCTATCAATTACTTAAATAACTTAGGGGGTGGGGTTTGGGGATTGAAGAGCCCTCAGCCTAGGGGTTGGTAGACCCAGGTAAAACAATTGGCTTGAAACTGGCAGGCAATGTCCTGGACTCCGGTCTTGAGATACCTCTGAGAATAGTACCCAATGAAAGATGCTCCCAAAAATGTGCATTTCTGGTTTTTGAGCAACCGGTAAAGGCTAGGTGAAGAACACATCTGGAAATTAGATTGTGGGGAGAAAAAAATGTTTGATTGGGGCTCAACGTGGTGAGGTATCAGATTAAGGGCAGAGCTCTGTGCAGCGACTTCAAATCCCTAGTGACTGCAGGTGTCTGGAATCCTGGGCTTAGGAGGTTGCCCTAGAATTCCCTCACCTGCCTTTTATCAGCAGCTGTATTGACAAGATTTTCATTACTTCCTAAATGTCCGCACTAGCTTGCTTTATTTTTCTTGTTAAAGTTTGATATTTATATATATATAAAAGTCATTGGTAGCTCTCCTATGTTAGTCATCACCAATTTCATCATCCTTTCCATTTATTAATGGTCCTGCTTCCTCTCTAATAACTTCTTTCTTCCTGACATATCTGTGAACCCATCTTCTTTCCCTGAAACTCCTTTATTGGGAATGAACCCAGTCAATTCTGCTGCCTTTTGTTTCTGCTGCCAGCATCTCAGGACCAGTCATCTTCTTCATGTAAAATAATGTATGTGTAGTAAAATACACAACAGATCTACTAATAGCATTTCTTTATCTCTACTGCCGTAAACACTTGTCTGTATGTTTTCAGTAAATTTAAGAAATAAAATGTGGCTACATAGTATTAGCCTGAGTTACATTTAATAAAATTTAGTCATCCTCTAAGATATATTTTGTAATCTCACCTTGAATCAATAGTTGATGCCACTCCTAAGACAATAAACCACATTATTTCCTAAGGAAATAATCAGAAATGGAGTCCAAATTTACGTGCAGTTAAAAGCATGAACTTGTTTGAAAAAACCCAAAGCTGTGTTTTCCTAGGAAAAACAAATGAAATACTCCAAAATATTAACTGCAAAGCAGTAGAGGAATTATGGGTCATTTATATTTTCTTTATCATTTTTAATATTTTGTAATTTTCAGGGGCCCCTGAGTGGCTCAGTCAGGTAAGCCTCTGAGTTAGGCTCAGGTCATGATCTCATGGTTCATGAGTTCAGGCCCCGCATCGGGCTCTGTGCTGACAGCTCAGAGCCTGGAGCCTGCTTTGGATTCTGTGTCTCCCTCTCTCTTTCTGCCCCACCCCTGCCTGCACTCTGTCTTTCTCTGTCTCTCAAAAATAAATAAATGTTAAAAAAAATTTAAAAATATTTTGTAATTTTCCTATAGTAATGATGTATTATTACATTTGTAATAAAATTCTTAAATCTTAATGTAACTACTAAAGCAACATACGTTCCATTCAATGGAACAAATTCAAACAATACCAAAGTATGAAAAGTACGAAGTGGTACCTTGCCTTTTGTCCCACTGTGGTTCTCAGTTCTGCTCCTGTTTCTGTTTACCCTTTCTGATATTTTTTCTGCACCTTTATGCTGATATGCGAATACATGTGCACAGACTTACATACTTACATACTTACATCCACATGTGTACTTAAAAAAAAAAAAAAACAGTCCCCTATAATGGCCTGCAGAATTTTGCAAACCAATTACTAACCTGTTAGTGACTTGAATGCAGCCATGGTGAGAGTGTTTACCACATAGATATCAGCAAACACTAATCAAAGCTTCCTTTTTAAATGAGAGCTGGTTTCTCAGCATAACACTGACCCATAGGATATATTTTACTCTATAATTTGCTTTTTGTTTAGCAATGCAAACCATGTTCCATGTCAGTACTTAGAGCTCTTTTCCAATTTTTTTTATGGTTACATGATCTTCTATTGCCTAGATGTAATGATCTCTCCAATGATAAACTTTAATGCCTTTTCTAATTTTTGATATCACAAACAATACTATAAGAAGTAGTATGCTTATGTCCCTTGATGCATTTGTGCAAGTCATTCTATAGGACAGATCCTCAGAAGTTGTTATTCTTTGGTCATAAAACACATAAATTTAAAGTTTGACTACTACTGGAAAATTGCTCTTTAAGATCAATGTTCTAGTTTGTATCCCAACCAATTCTCTATCCTCTGGCCACCACTTGATATTATCCATCTTTTAAAATTTTCTAATTTATAGGCAAATAATTGATACTTTGTTTAATTATTACAAGCAAATCATACTTTTAAACTTAAAAAATTTTAACGTTTATTAATTTTTGAGAGACAGAGAGAGACCAAGCGCAAGCGGCAGATGGGCAGCAAGAGAGGGAGACACAAAATCCCAAGCAGGATCCAGGCTCTGAGCTGTCAGCACAGAGCCCAGTGCAGGGCTTGAACTCACAAATTGCAAGATCATGACCTGAATTCAAATCAGATGCTTAACAGACTAAGCCACTCAGGTGCCCCAAATATTTTTAAACTTAAAATTTTTTTAATGTGTATTTGAGAGAAAGAGAGACAGAATGCCAGCAGGGGAGGGACAGAAAGAGAGGGAGACACAGAATATGAAGCAGGCTCTAGGCTCTGAGCTGTCAGCACAGAACCTGAGGCAGGGCTTGAACTCATGAACTGCGAGATCATGACCTGAGCTGAAGTAGAACACTTAACTGACTGAGCCACCCAGGTGCCCCTAGCTAATCATATTTTATAAGTTTATTGTTCATATACATTTCTTCTTAGTCTTTTGTTATTGATTTGTAGTTGCTCTTTATATGTATTGGATATTAAACTTTTGTTATGTATGTAGTAAACATTTTCTTCCAATATTTTGTTTTTCTGTCTTATTTAAGACTTCTTTTGCCTTATGAGAGTTATAATTTTGTTTTATGACATCCAGGTTTCATGTCAGAATTATAAAGGTTTCTCTCATCTAAGCCTAAACAATTATTAGGCGATGTCCCTAGACTTCTTCTGTATGTTTTCATGGAGAAGGGCACTTCAATTCCTACCTAAAGACCCAAAGAGTGTTGTTATGATCTCCTCTCTTCTTATTTACTTGCCCCCATGAAAGGAGAAATTGTTAATTTGATTGGTGAGAATTATGAGTGTTTTTTGGGCCAGATTTACAAATATGTGGCCTGAATGTTAAAAAGTCATAGTTTTCTATGGCCCATCCTTTTGGCTTCTTGGGTGTATACACTAAAGCATGGAGAGAGGATGTGGGAATAATGGAGAGAACATTTGGTCTTACACAGTTTTATAGAAGGGCCTTTTCAATGTTTGTTGAAACTATGAATATAAGATGTTTGAGAAAGCAAAGAAAATAGGCAATTAAAATGTGAGTTGTCAAGCTGTGAGAGACATAGATAGGAAGTAAAATGAACATTAAAATGCTACCTGTCTGACTTCAGCTCAGGTTATGATCTCATGGCTCATGAGTTCAAGCCCTGCATCAGGCTCTGTGCTGACAGCTCGGGGCCTGGAGCCAGCTTCGGATTCTGTCTCTATCTCTCTCTGCCTCTATCCCACTCACGTCCTGGTTTTGTCCTTTCTCTCTCTCAAAAATAAATAAACATTAAAAAAAATTTTTTTAAATGCTACCCACACCATTGTAGCATACATTTGTAGTGCTTAATTCTCTGGTCCATGTGGTTATTTGTCCCTTTGAAGTTGGGGCGGGGGGCATTCAACAGCTCTGGCCAGTGGAAGGTGGGGAGAAGGGATGTGTGTTACTGCATAGCCAGAACCTTCCGTCGAGGCTGTGACATCTTTAGTGGCAGCTGGTCATGGAAGCAGGTGTTGAGAGGGGCCCTCTATCAGCAGGGTCTCTGAATGACTATGATAAGCAGAGATTCCTGCCACCCAAAGGATAGAGCATGAGCAAGAAAACAATGCTGTTTTAAAGTCCCTGAGATTTTGATGCTGTTTATCACTGCAGCCTAGCCTAGCCTATGCCAACTGTCACACTCATCCACAAATGGCATTGGCCCCACCCCTCAGCTCATGCCTTTCAATGCCAGCCTTCTTAGTGGGGCCTGCCTTGTATCACCTGTCTCCACGTGGAAAATGGACCCTATCTGAACCTGCTGGAGACCCAGCGAGATACCTGCTCTTCCCTTGTTTCAGCTTTTCATTTCCATGTGGATGGCTAAGTCATATCTTCAATGCACACTGACCTGTTTTTAATTGGGGCAGAGCGAATAGAAATCTTTTTGTCCCAGGCTCTGTCCTATGCTGCCTCCAATCAGAAAGCCTGCCTTTTGGTAGGGGTCGGGAACACCTGCGAGGGCATGAATAAAACTGGAGCTTTGATCCCCATTGGGCAAGGGACTCTTGGGGGTGTCTATGTTCCCTGTAGGTTTGAGCCCAGAGGGGATAATGGAGCAAACTGGACTTTTTCATATCCAACAGAAGATCTTCTCCTTCATTTTATTCTTGCAGGAATTTTATATTTAGATCATAGGAGCAAAGTCTTAACAAGTTATATTTTGCACATTATTGTGTTTAACATGACACATTTAATTCAGGAATGCAGTCCTCAATGCTACCACCTTTCAGTGTAAAAATGGCAAGGAACTATATTAGAGAGGAAAAAAAAATGTAACTCTTGACAATTTCACTATCTGGCCTAGGAATGGACACCAATACCACAAAGTAGCAAGGGCTGTTTGCAAGAGCCATTTGGGTGACATTATTCTGCCATCTATAAATATGTCCTGGCTGCGAGAAGACCGAGGAGGGGCCACTCCCCTGTAATGCTCACTTAGGGAAAAGAAGGCCTGCTTTCCAAACCAGGGTGAGTGCCATTGCAGTAATGGGGCCTCAAACAGGCAAAATTGTATGTGTTGTCAATGGCTACAATGTAATTTTATTGATTTACAATGTTTAAAGTGAAGACATGATTTCTAGCTTCTAGAAGGTGTCACATTGGAGTAATTGCACCCCAACTGGATTTTATGACCAGAAAAGAACATGGTAATGCCCACACAGATTTCTCAGGCTGCCTTGCATTTGTGGCTGATCAGTAATCAGGGAGTTATTATTAGCGATTGTCGTGCTTGGATACTCATAGAAGGCACAGATGTTGTGTGGCTTGGATTTGGTTTTAGCAGACATATTTGAATCATCCGAAGGAAATCATCTTCCTGTTGCTTCCTTGGTGTAGTCCAGGCCCCTTCTGTCCCTTTGGTCTCCTATTGTCCAGGTTTTCACCAATATCCTCTGCTTTGTCCTTTAACATATGTTAGGCTCCAAGACAAATGCTTTGGGAAATATTGCTCTCTTTAAGCAGAGTGCCCGAGTCTGGAGCAATGTTTCTCCAGGTGTGATTTTCACATCACCTGTGTCCGAATCACTGGGTTGTTGGGCCCCTTGAATAGTGCATCTTGAACAAGCACTCTTGTGCATTTGTGCATTCTTTTTTTGTCTTGTTTTAAGTTTATTTCATTTTTGAGAGAGAGACACAGAAAGACAGAGTGTGAGTGCACGAGGGGCAGAGAGAGAGACACACAGAATCCAAAGCAGGCTCTAGGCTCTGAGCCGTCAGCACAGAGCCCGATGTGGGCTCGAACCCACAAACTGAGATCATGACCTGAGCCAAAGCAGAGGCTCAACCCACTGAGCCACCAGACGCCCCGCCCTAGTGCATTCTTATGCACAGCAGAGTCTGGGTACCTGGAAGTGAGGAAAGACTAGCGTAAATAATGACCCTACTGAAAATTTTAAAAAATATATGGGTTTTTGTTTTCATTATCATCCTGTTTTACGTCTGTGTCGTACCTTTGCTCAGAGAAACTCAGAAATCCAAGTTTATATCAGCTTTCCAAATAATGTCCATGCTGTTTTAAGGCAGGTCACATTAAAAATTTGTCGTGCATAAGAATATATGTACAAGAATAGATCTTATAATGCTTATTTATGTAAAGAAATTTGGAGTTCACCTGTGCCATTTTGACACTGAAAATGCTTCAAGATCTTTTGGGAGAATTGTCTCTAATTGAAGGAGCAGACTGCAGCATTTATATTTGAAATTAAAATGTTAGTTTTTCTGAGACTGATCTAAGTTTGGAAGTGATTTAAAAAATATTTGCCACCTCTGTCATGAAATAATAAATGTTTTCTGAGACAGACCGCTACTGTGATGTGATTAAATTAGAAATCCATTTCTGTTCTTACAAGTTGTTGTGGTCAACACAAGATGTCATTTCTCACAGGCTAAAAATTGCTGACTGAGCCATGGATAAATTGATAAATATGGGGATTTTTTCTGCGGAAAGAAATGTGCTCATGTTAGCATTCAAAATAAGAAAAGATATCTTTTCATAGGATGCTTTATTTTTTTTAAATTATTTTTTAATGTTTATTTATTTTTGAGAGAGAGACAGAGACAGAGCACAAGCAGGGGAGGGGCAGAGAGAGAAGGATACACAGAATATGAAGCAGGCTCCAGGCTCTGAGTTGTCAGCACAGAGCCTGATGGGAGGCTCGAACTCAGGGAACTGTGAGATCATGACCTGAGCTGAAATCTGACACTCAACCAACCGAGTAGCCCAGGCGCCCCTCAGACGATCCTCTATAAGAAGGATATGATTTATTTATTTTGATTTTTCTGTAGTTGTGATTAGTTCAGCTGGGACACACATTAGCCAGTAATTACCACCAGCCCTACTTGAAGGTACAAAAGGTTGATTCCTGTCTGTGATCATTCCAGAGGTGTGGGTTCATGCATTTCTGAGCCCTTACTAAATGCAAACCTTACCAGATTTACTCTGCAGCATCTATGTGAAGGCAGGCTGGTGGAGGGACTGTGTGGCCTTCCAGTTAGTGACTTGTCCGGGTACACATGCACCCCATCCGCACCTTGCAATGACTTTTCTTGAAACTCTTTCACATTGACAACCCTATAGTTACAATTCTATACACCCCTCTATCGTTTTCATTCCTCACAGCTATAAGCATCATGAATTCACACCCTATATCCACATCTTGAGTTAAAAAATTGTTAGTACCTTGGTCAGCTACAGGATCCAATGGGTGGAGGGCAGAGGAGGGGGCCTGGAATCCCCACATTAAAATGCCCCAGCGCACTAGGGCTTCCTAAACACAAACTGGCAGCAACCCCAGACCTGATTCATCCCTGGAGATGGAAGGAAAAGCTTCCAGGAAACTCCTTGCCCAGATTCTGGACACATTGTGATTAGACTTGATGGTATTTACCAATATTTGTTTATTTGCCTTAAGCCTCACTCTATTTTGATATCTCTTGCATTATCACCTGCATTTTCGCATTGAGACTAGATCCTTTAGAGTGCTGACCAACTTTGATAAGAAAAAAGAATCTTCATCGAGGCACAATTTACATGCCATTTATTCACTCATTGTAAATGTACACTTTGGTGATTTCTAGTAAGTTTGCAGAATTGTGCAGCCATCACCAGAAACCAGTGTTAGGACGTTTCTATCTTTTCAAAATGCTTCGTCATACCCACCTGCAGCCGGGCTGCACTCCCACCTCTAACAATCCCCTCCCACCCCCTGATCTGCTTTCTGTCACTGCCAATTTGCCTTTTTCAGTTGTCTTATTTATCTATTTTTATTTTAATTTCCACCACATTTTATTTATCTGTTCACAGTTGATGGACACTGGGACTGTTTCCAGTCTTTTGCGTTTATAGTAACGTTTCTAAGACTGTTCACACACAACTCTTTGTACAGACATATGTTTTCACTTCTCTTAGGTAGATTCCTTGGAGTGGAATTTCTGGGTCAAATTGATAGAGTTATGTTTCACTTTTTAGGAGTGGGTGTGGAGTTTTGTCAAATGTCTTTTCTGTGTCTATTGAAGTGGTCACATAAGATGATTTTCAGATGTTAAATCTAACTTGCATTTCTAGGATAAATCTCACTTGGCAATGCTGTAAAATATTTTTTATCTGTGGATTGGTTGGGTTTGCTAATTTTTAAAAGGATTTTTGCCTCTATATTCATGAAGAATATTGATGTACAATTTCATTTTATCATGCTGTTTTTGGCTGGTTTTGTTAAAAGATTAACACTGACCACCTAGAATGATTTGGAAAGTCTTTGCTCTTTGCCTGTTTTCTGAAAGATTGGTATTTAAATGTATGATAGAATTCATCGACAAGGTGATCTAGAACTAGGGTTTTCTTTGTGGGAAGGTTTTTAAATTATTAATTCAATTTATTTAGTAGTTAAAGATCTACACACGTTTTCTATTTCTTCTTGAGTCAGTTTTGGTAATTTCTGTCTTTCTAGAAATGTGTCGATTTCATCTGATATGTCAAATTTGTTGGCACAAAATTGTTAATAATATCTACTTATAATGTTTTTAAGTTCTGTTAGGTTAATATTAATGCTTCCTCTTTTCTTCATTTTGGCAATTTGTGCCTTTTTTTTCCTTAATTTGGCTAAAGATATGTCAATTTTGTTGATCTCTTCGAAGAATCACCTTTTGGTTTTATTATTTTCTCTAATCTTTTATATTTCTTGATTCCTATATGAACCTATGTTATGTCTTTTTCTGTTTGTTTTGGGTTCCGTTTGCTCTTATTTATTTAGTTTTTTTAAATAGGAAGCTTATATTATTGATTTGAGACCCTTTTTCTTTTTTGTTATAGCTATCAATTTCCCTATACACACTGCTTTAGCTGCATGCTGTACAATATTTTACAATTCTCCTTGATTGTGAATTTCAAGAAGTGTGTTCTTTATTTTTTTTAAGTTTCTTTATTTATTTTGATAGAGACAGAGAATGTGTGAGTGGGGGAAGGGCAGAGAGAGAGAGGAAGAGAGAGAATTCCAGTGCTGGGGCCTGATGTGGGGCTTGTTCTCACAACTGTGAGATTATGACCTGAGCAAAAATCAGGAGTTGGGCACTTAATCAACTGAGCCACTAGGGTGCCCCAAGAAGTGTATTCTTCAATTTCCAAATATTTAGGGACTTACCAGATTTCTTTCGTTTGTTGATTTATTTAATTTTGTTGTAGTCATAGAACATATATAATTTCAACCCTCTGAATTTATTGAGATTTATTTTATACAAGCACAGAGGTCAGCAAACTATGGTTTGCACCTCAACTTATTACAACCTATTTCACCATAATACGAACTTAATTCTGCTGTGTCATATCTGCCATTGAGCCCCTGCAGTGAAATTTTTATTTCAGTTCTTGTACTTTTTTACCTCGAGAATTTCCATTTGGTTTTTTAAAATAGTTTCTAGATCTGTATTGAGGTTCTCTACTTTTTGTCATCATCGTGGTACTTTCCTTTAATTCTTAAATGTAATTTCCTTTAGTTATTTGACCATGCATCTAACACTGAGTTGAAGTCTTCAGCAGCTCATTCTGACATCTGAGGACACGCTGAGCAATTTCTATTAACTACCCTTTTCCCCTCTGCTCTGGGTAATGCTTTCTTGTTTCCTTGCATGGCTTGTAATTTTTTGCTGTATATGGAGCATTTTTAGAAATCATATTACAGCAACTCTGGATTCTGATTTTTCCCTCCCAGTGGGTTATTATCATTGCTGTTTTAAAGAATGTGCTTATATCTTTATTTAGGAACTTATTTAGGCTAAATTTTTGAAATTCATATCCTCTCCAATCTGTGGCCATTGATCTCTCTGCTCAGTTCTTCCCTCCTGCCTTCTTACTATTTTTAAGCCTGACCTCTTAGGAGTTCCTCTCTTTCTACATGACCTAGTGGTGAGGCAGTGATTGGTCAGAGGTTGGGCACAAACATCTTAAGCCAGCAAATCTTCTCCTCTCAGTTGGTGGGTCTGTATGTGGGTTCCGGCACACATTCAAAGTGTAAGCGGTTTTCAAATCTTTTCCTTCTTTTACTTTCCACCAGACATGCTGCTGTCTCCTGTGCCAATGCAAGGAGGCTCCTGAAACAACACAGATATGTGAACAGTTGGGCCTCCTCCATTCTTCCCTGTGTGTACACCTCCCTTTCAATCGGTCAAGGATATCAAGTGTCTCTATGGCTGCCTCGTTTCCCTAATCTGTTAAATTCCTGGCTGGTCCACCAGGGCCCCTACCAGGTTTGCAACCTCAGGCTATTGGAGCTGCCGGCTGTCCCAATTCATTTGTTCTTGTTGTTGTCACTACCGATGACTCTGTTAGGCATGGAATTTTCCAACTACTGCTTCCAGTCAAGTCTCTTTCCTCCTACAGTTAAGCTGATGGATACCCACTATTCTGACCCCAAATTCAGTAGTGTTTTATTAATCTGTGCTTATTGGTTTGTTCTAAGCATTTGGTCAGTTTCTAGGGCACTAAATGCTTGATTTTGAAACATTTGTCCAGCTTTATAGTTTCTGTTTGGTGACCTCCTCACTCTACCAGTCCATTAGCATTGCATTTTGTGTCCTCACAAAATGCAGAATCTCGGATTTTTTCCTGAGCACCTGCAGGTCCCAAGCTTTGCCCAGGTTGTAGGATACCTCCCGTAGCCCAGTCTAGTGCTCTAATGATGGAGCTCAGGCTTCATGGAGAGGAGAGAATTAAATGTTTTTATTCTTTTGTATTTTAATGCTGGTGAGCCTCAGGTCATCACTTTAAGTTTCTGATAGGCAAAATTCTACTAGCAAAGGAGGACAACAAGGAGAGAAAGAGAATCAGGCATATTGTCTTGAACACAAACAACTCACTTTCTGCTTTTGCTTAAAATCAAACTGTAGAGCTGGCTAGTTTTCATGTTGTTTTGTATCCTAAAATATATATTTGAAAGGGTTTTGTTAGAAAATGCCCATGAGAGCCTGTGTTCAATAGTCTACTTGTTAGTTTATATGCACATAATATTCAGAGTGCTGAGATATCTGATGGAAAACATCAGAATGTTTGAGGAATGATCACATTTTTCTACCCATGCTTTTCAGAGATACTCTGCAGAAATATTAATCTTAAAAAAGAAAGTCAAAGCTCTTGGTGTATGAATTGAACAATGTTTGAGTAGGGCATTTAGTAATAATCTTTGAGACTTTTATAGGAGAGAATTTTTTTCACCCAGATGTAGCTAGCTACTCCTTTCATGTTCATTGCTATTCTCTCCAGGAAAAGGAAGTGTGTTCTGTTAAAACACATGTTACTAAGGTATATTCTCAAAAGTAATATGGATCTAGTGGGTTGCAAGGGAAAAGGAAGTTCCTGACAAAGGGTTTGATTCTATTTCCTTACTCAAATCCATTGTATCCATGAGTATTTTGACTTTTCTCTAGTTCATTTAGTCTCTGCTTGATAAAGCTAACGGTGTTCTTGTGATGCATAATAATGTGTTGAGAGGTGCAGAAATCAACTGTGTGTGTGGGTGTGTGTGCGTGTGCGTGTGTTTGCTATTTGTGTGGCTGTTTCACCTCTCACATACTCATGAACTTTGAACCTGGCCAGGCTCTTTCCTTCCAATAACAATCACAGATGATGGGAGGGTGACCACTGATCATTTGACTGTCAGAAGATCTAGCCCTGAAACTCAGTGCCTACCAAGTGGCACATGCAACTTTCAGGAATCTTGGAATGACAGCATATGGTGCCTTTACGAAGTTTCAGGTGCTGTACTAGACTAGTTTAGTGTCCATTAATCCTTTTTAAAAATTTTAAAAATATTTATTAATTTTTGAGAGACAGAGTACGAGCAGGGGAGGGGCAGAGAGAGAGAGAGAAAGAGAGAGAGGCTCCAGGCTCTGAGCTGTTAGCACAGAGCCCAATGTGGGGCTTGAACTCACAAACCACGAGATCATGACCTGAGGAGAAGTCAGACGCTCAATCGACTGAGCCACCCAGGCACCCCATAGTGTCCATTATTCTTAATCTTCAGAACAACTCTATAACATTGATATTGTGACTCCAATATAAACTTGAGAAAAATTTAGGCCTGGGGAAATTGAGTAATAAACAAATGTAACAAAGCCAGTAAGTGGGAGAGCAAGATATGAGATTTCATGTATCTGATTGCAAAGCATGTGCTCCTGGCCACTACAGTATACTGCTTCCTTAGGCCATTCACAGACACATAGTAAAAACAAATGCCACTCATTCACTTGCCTGTTCATTTATTCATATACCCAGTATTTATAGGGTGCCCAACATGTGCCAGAACCATGCTAGTTCTTGGGTTTGTCCATTCTCTTAGCTATTTGCATGACTCTACTTCTAAGATCTTCTGTTCTTGCCTTTGGGCCTTCAGAGCTCCTGACCCTGAAGGTCAGGATCCCTAGACCAGCATCATCAGCATCATCTGGGAACTTATTTAAAAGGCAAATCCTTGGGCCTTCCCAAGACCTACTGAATGAGAAACTCTAGGAATATATTGAAGAGGCAAAATATATCTGAAAGGCCTTGGTAGGGCTCATCCATGATGGGAAAGTCCCTGGAGGATGTTGGGAGAAGAAGGGCTTAGTTCTCCTATTTCAGATGTAGCTCCCAAAGTAAAGAAGGAAAATTCAAGAGACTGCATCACAGGTCTATCATATGGGCCTTTTATGTTTATTCTAGAAAGTAGGTATTCACAGGGGAAAGTTTACAGTGTATTAACTATATCAAACTTTCTTTCCTACATTTGATTCCTGATATCTTTTTGTCTATTGAGGTACACAATGGTAGAGAATGCTAACCTTTTCTTTTTTCTTTTCCTCCTTTTTAAATTTCCTCCCTATCCATCTGTCCCTTTCTCCCTACTTTTCTCCTTCTTCCTTAGATGTATTAAATATATATACACATTTGACAATACCACTACCAAAGATCCCTAGGGTGAAGATGGAATACTTAATATATAAAATGTTCTTTTTCTTTTTTTAAATGTTTATTTATTTTTGAGAGAAAGAAATAAGGAAACAGTGTGAGCAGGGGAAGCACAGAGAAAGAGAGGGAGACAGAATCCCAAGCAGGCTCCAGGCTCTGAGCTGTCAGTGCAGAGCCAGATGCAGGCTTGAACTCAGAGACAGTGAGATTGTGACCCGACCCAAAGTCAGACACTTAACCAACTGAGCCACCCATGCATCCAACATTTAGGGGTTGGATGTTCTTTTTTCTAAACACATGAAATGGATATTTCATTTGTGTGTTCACATGTGTATGATCTGTAAGCATATGTTGTAGGTAATTGCCAATTTGTTCTGCCCCTTACCAGTACTTTTACCATTCTTTGGAGGGTATCAGAAACTTTCCTCAGGCTGAAATGCTGTATAAATAGTTTTGAAACATTCCATGTCTCTGACCTAAAAGAAATCAGCCCTGACAAATGAAACAAAAAAATGAAATTTGAAGAAATATGTCCTTAAACATTTTAAAGTTTGTATTTCTCTTACAGTCAAAACTGCTACAAGGCAATTTTCTACAACTTATATTCAGGTGTATGTCGAGTCAGATAATGCCTTTTGCAAACCCCATAATTATTCTATTAATTACTATTACACAATCCTTTATAAAAAGTTACAAAAGTTATTATCAACTCTTACCCTCACAGCAGTCAGGGAGGGTATAATTGTTCCTATTTTATAGATAAGACTAATAAAGTCACATAAAGTATAAGCTAAACCCACTGAAACTGACAATAATATTGTGGTGACATTGAATAATGGAGTGAATGGAAACCTAAAAGGGGTGGGTTGACTTTGAATCTCTGATACCTTCAAAATATGTTTTATTTAATTTTCTGGGATTGAGGGGTAGAACATAATTGTGGATTAATACAGGTGATGGTCCTTCAAACATGGGTATAGAATTGGAGGAGACAAGTATTGAGAGGAAAAGGAAACAGTGGTTCAGGAAAGGCTGCCCTGAGGAAAGATTCGACACAGAGACAGAAGTTGAGTAGGAGACAACTGTGAGCTATGGTGGGTGGGGGTTGAGGAAGAAGAAGAGGGAGAGAAGTGCTCCTTGCAGAGCACAGGGAAGATCAGAGTTTTTGAAGGAACTGAAAGAAAGTGGTGTAAGCACATGGGGAAAAAAAATGTAGAAGTTCAGAATGAGAGATGGGTGAAAGCACATTGTGTAAGGATTATTCGTTATCCTCTGGATTATAGAAAATCCTGAAGAGTCTTAAAGGGGGTTAGAGTCTATTTGTGGGGGAGGACAACATGATCACATTTGCCATTTAAAATAATCACTGAGCACAGAGAGGAGAGTAGATTGAATGGTGGCAAGAGCACCTGAAAGTGACTTGGGCTAGAACTGGTGGACCATGGGGACAAAGTAGAAGACACAGTCAAAAGACATCAGGAGAATGAATTGATTGCATTTGAGAATTTAAGTGTGGGTGGTGAGCAAGGGGAAATGTTATTTAAATGTGTGGCTATTAGAATGTTCTGGTTGTTTCTTTAAGCTATTAATACATTTATGAAAGAGATGTGTGGTGCTGTAATTTATATGTTGTTCACAGCTTTCTCTTTGGATATGAGAAAAGATGCAATAGCAGACTTTCTTCCTCTAAAGCAGGAGATGATTCATCATTGTATTCTAGGAAGCCACCAGGCTCAGAACACTGCCAACTTTGAATCTTATTTTTGAGAGCAAATTCTGTTTTTCTGAACACTAATAGATTCATAATTTTAGAAAATTCTGCCTTCATGAGTGAGAATACTAAATAAGTAATGTTACTGAAGTTACTCTGCCTGTTAAAGATGTTTATTCTAAAGCCCTTCAATTATAAGCAAATGGAAATTTTTTTCTTCCTTCAAACCATGATTTCTTTATTCTTTTTTTCTCTGTTAAGTCCCATTTATTTCATTTTGTGGGTAGATTCCATATTTTGACCAAAAACAAACATACAAAGCAGATAAATAATATTCTAGGAATTGATAGGAAAAAATACCCCTAAAGCTGAAAATAGTAGATTGCTTCTAGATCCACACAAATACAACATACAGTTTTCTTTTTCATATTTAATAATATTACTGTGTCTTGATATTGACTCTTCTGTCAGTTTTTCCTGAGACACTATGGAATCAAATTTTAGATTTGAGTCTCCTTTTATTTCTAAAAATGTTATTAAAGTATGCTTTATTGTTTCCCAATATTTTGGTTCTCTTCTTCTCATATGCAGTTTGAATATGTTTTGTCTGGATTCCTCCCCTACCAATAGATCTCTAATCTTAAAAAACAAAACAAAACAAAAACCCCCCAACTTTTGGTTTTGTTTTGTTGCATTTATTTTTGCTTGGTTTCAGTCCATTCTACTACATTCTCAGCAATATCTATCCTCCCAGGTATGGCTTCAGTTTTGTCTTCATTTTTGTGATTTTGTTTTTCTACTTCTTTCTTGAGCTCTGCCAGCTCATGTTTTATCTCTGTGGTCTTACGTGTCTTCCCTGAGTTTTTGACTCTCTGCTTTCTGTTCTTGTTTTATAGAGGTTATTGTTCTTCTATAGGTTTAAAAATATATAACAACATATTTTGACATGTTGTTTAAGCTATCTCATGAGAGAAGCTTTCTGGTGTCTGTTCCTTGCCTGCCTGTTTGTTTGTTTGTTTTGTTATTGCCGATACCCCATCCTTTTTATAGTATTATTTTTATATGGATAGACTATTGGTTCCTTCTTTGGTTATTACTCTAGGAACTCAGGACTTTTTAGAACTCAGGATTAGAGCTAAATAAAAGCTATGTGTGTGTGTTGGGGGTGTGGAGGTGATAGTGGGTGCTGCCAATGTTGTTTTCCATGCCAGCAGAAATATTTTTAATGACAGGATTGTGCATATGGGGGTGCTCTTGGAGACCTTACTTCTCCCGAGTCAACTGAGAACTGAAATAGGCACTGTGGGGTTGCTCACAAGTTGACAATACAAAATTTTTCATTACTCTGTCTTACCAATAGAATGCTTTTTGAAAATATGACTTATCTGTGTGATTTTTTTCTTCTCTTCCCTTTGGAATCAAACAAGATTCAGAAAAGCTGTATTTCTCTCTCAGCTCCTGTTTCCCAGTTCATTGTTAAAAAGTAATGATTTTTGGTTTTGACCTCAGAATGCGCCCTTCATCCTGGAGAAGGGTGCTTGTCATTATTTTCTGAGCTCTGAACTTGTGGCTATCCTGTCTCTTAAGTCTTCCCTTATCCTACTGTACTTTCATTGCTATGTGGTTCAAGGTTTTAGTCTCCTTGTTTTGTTGAAGGTAGAGTTTGTGCTTCTATTTCTCATTATCCTTATTACTTTACATGCCTTTCAAAAGGTAATTGGGGAAGCCTCCCTTCTATATCACCATTTTCAAAGCAAAAATATAATTAAAAATTTTTTTAATTTGAAAAAAATGATCGATTGTAGATTTAGTTTATTCAGTTTTAAGTTATTAGTCTCAGTCTATCATTTGATTCTTAATTATTTTTATAGTGTTTTTGACCCTTAGAAGTTCAATAGTTCTGTGTAAATTGATATTTTTCTTTGTAACTTTTTTCCCCTGCTCTATGATTGGAAAATAGTTCCCTATTGTAAGACTTGTTAATTTTCACACTTTTATTCTATTTTATTATAATTTTGTCTTTTGTGTTTAGCTTTTTATTCTCTTTGATTTTATTTTAAGGTCTAATATGACATGAGACTTTGAGCTGAGAGTTCTTCAGGTAATCATTTTTCTGAAATCATTTACTAAAAATCTTTTCCTTTCCCAGTGATTTGTGATTTTTTTTAATGGTGTTTTCTAACATAGTTTATTTCTCACACAGCAAGACCCACACTATATGTTTGTTTATTTCTCTGGATGGAGATCAGTATTGTCTCCAGAAATCTTCTAGTCTACCCAGCTCCTGGCTGACAGGCAAGGTTAATGAATAGAATTTGTCCACCTCTTGTGCCCAGCACATCCTCAGACTATAAAGTCTGGTACACTCCATTGAATGTATCTCCTTTTCTAACTTCTAGATTTTCTCATCATTCCATAAAGCCAGTAACAGTATCTATTTGCTCCTTGTTTAAATGTACCAGAAGCAGAGCATCCTGTAGCATGTATGCTCTTCTCTAAACTACCCACACTTCCTTTATGTGACTCAGTCATCCAGAGGGCAATACACCAGCTTCTTAGTGAATTCTGTGGAGTGAACCAAAGTCTACAGAGGAATTGGGAGAGTGAGAGGAGCTACTGAGAGGGTGGGGGTGGAATTAGAAGAGAAAAAAGGTAAGATTCTTAGTGGTGAATCCTTGCATATAAGGAGTAGGCCAGACAGGCATGAACCAGCCAGTCTTCTGAGCACTTCATAGGGCCTACACATTGGGAGTGCATTTCTGCTGTGATTCCAACTCTTCACCAATCAGACACTGCAGTTGCTGTGTATCTCCCCCTGGAATTTGGGAAATCATCTTTTTTCATTAGTCTACATTCTTGTTTCTGGAATTAAGTCATTTCCAAGGCTCTCAAGGATTAGAATTTGGAGATGAGTGAATCTATCACCATGGAAACCTGAGATTACAAGGAACAGATTTAGATGATCCTAATATTTGCAAAGTCTTAGGGACATAAAATATGTTTCATATAATTAGGCACATGTGGGGATTTACTTACTGATCAGTTTGGTATTGCAAATACTCATTAACATTTCTTGTAATTGGAATGATGAAAGGAACATCTGTGAAAATTCAAATTTTGGGTAATTTATACTTGGGGAAGGAGTTTTATTAATTTAAATATTCATAGCTCCTGACTCCAAACCAACACTCCGAATCTTCATTTAATTTTTTTATATTTATTTTTATGAAAATCAAGTGTTTAATTTCCTGAAAAGGTAAGAAATAGTTTCAAAGACTTAGGAAAATAAAAATGTAAAAATACATGTATTCCGGAAAGATGCTGTCACAGCAAATAAAGGTTCTTGGAATATTTTCGTATAATATCATTTTGGTAAGCTGATAAAACAGCATGGAAATAATGAAACAGCATAATTATTTCCATGACTCCTCAGAGAATGAGACAAATTATCCTCAAGTGTTCACACAGGAACTCAAATTATAAGCTCCAAGAAGAATTTTGAAATATTATACTTAGAGATAAGATAAAGCTTTTAATTAAGAAAGAAGGCAATGCTGAGTTCTTTTAGATTAAGTTCTTAGGTAAATGCATATGTAGTTCTAGAAGACTTAGGAGAACAAAGAAAAGGAGTACAGGGAGTACACTGAGAAGCCTTCAGAAACTTGCATGTAATGGTTTAAATGAGTGGCCAGATCTCATTCATACCTGTAATAATTAAAGTATGCTCAATTTCTTAAAACCACAATGAGATACCACTAGGATGGCTGTAATAATAAAAAAAAAAAAAAGTGGAGGGACGCCTGGGTGGCTCACTTGGTTGAGCCTCTGACTCTTGATTTTGGCTCAGGTCATGATCCCAGGGTAGTAGAATTGAGCCCTGTATCAGGCTCTGCGCTAAGCATGGAGCCTGCTTAAGATTCTCTCTCTCTCCCTCTCTTTCCCGCTCCCCCTCCACCCCTCGCCCCCACTTATGTGCTCCCTCTCTATAAAATAAATAAAGTGGAAAATTACACGTGTTAGAAAAGATGTGAAGAAATTGGAACCCTTATACATTGTTGATGGGAACGTAAAATCGTATGGTTGCTGTGGAAAGCAGTGGCTGCTCCTCAAAAGTTAAACATACAATTACCATATGATCCTATAATTATGCTCATAAGCACATTTCCAAAAGAATTTAAAGCATATGTATATAAAAAACTTGTATGCAAATGTCTATAGTGACATTATTCATAATAGCCAAAAAAAGTGGAAACAACCTAGATACCCATCGATTGATCTGGCCATACAATGGAATACTTAATATTTGGCCATAAGAAGAAATGAAGTCCATGAGTACAACATGGACAAGTTTTGACAATACTGTGCTAAGTTAAAGAAGCCAGGCACAAAAAGTCTCATATTGAATGACCCCATTTATACAGGATGTCTAGAACAGGTAGATCTGTAGAGGTAGAAGGAATATCAGTGTTTTTTTTTAAAACTAAGGGAGTGAGAAGACAAGGGAGTATAGCTCAAGAATTTCCTTTTGTGGGGTACTGAAATGTTCTAAAATTTACAAAATGGGGATGGTTGTACAATTCTGTGAATATACTAAAAATTGCTGAATTTGACACTTGGACGTGGTGAGTTTTATGGCCTATGGATTACATCTCCAATTTTTACACATGAAAAAAGTTCTCAACTTTCCACCATAAGAGGGAATTTTGAAAACATGAAAATGTAAGGAATCTCCAACTAGAACTAATAGCCGCCAATTACCCAAATCTAAGAGGAATTTTTACTAACTTCAAGATAGGTGAAATCTGAACGAAAATGCATTAGCTGGTCCAACAATGCCTGGAAAAAACAGAAAGAAGAAAATTGTCCCATTCTAGCTGCACAAAATAACAGTGGTGGTTCTCAAACTTTTTGATTTTAGGACTTCATTACAGTCTTCAAAATTCTTGAGAGCTGCAAAGAGCTTTCATTTATATTGGTAATATCCATTGATATTTATCAAATTAGAAATATAAAATGAGGAAATTTTGAAATATTACATATTAATGCAGTTCATGTTTTATATTAATGCACTTTAAGTAACATCAGAAGTTAACCAATGTTTTTATTAAAAAACTATATTTTTCAAAATAAAATAATTTAGAAGGATGGTATTATTTTACATTTTGATGGCTTTATTTAGTAAAAATTTCATAGAAGGCAGTTGGAGTCATATTTATTTCTGTGTTTATTCTGTTGTGATATGTTCCTTTGGTTGAGATTTATGAAGAAATTGAGTGTCACGTAGATATGCGATAGGAAAAGAAAGGAGTATTTTAGTTACCTTTTAGGACAGTTGTGGTATTCTTTGATACTACACCAAAATCCAACAAGTAATAGTTTTGGAAAGCTTCATTGCAGTGTAGAACCAAATGCCCTACTAACAACATTTTTGTACTCATTTATACTAAAATCCATTGATCTGTCTTGTACTTTGAAACGATCTTTTCCCAATGTATAATTTTACAACATCATGCATTGGTCGTTTCGAAAACATACTGATTCAGTATGTTAGGTTAGCTTTTCCAAATGTTGGCACGTTTTATTACATAATATAAAAAAACATATTTGTTAATATCACCACTTATTTCACCAGAAAAGTCTTTAAGTATTGAGAAGTTCTCAAACTTTTGGTGGCAGATATAAGTTTTCTTAAATTCTAATTTTCTCTTTCGTGTTTGAATTTTATCATTGGAACAAATACTTAGAGTTGTTTGTTTTTTGAAGTGACAGGCTCATTTCATTCATTTCCCCGCCAAATGTCTGTTTGCCAGATACCCATGGCTAAAAAAGCATAGTTTGTCTATTGCTGGTTTTCCAAGTATGCAACTCAAACAATCACATAAGTGCTTTCCCTTGAAACAATCATATTTTGGAACGCTGCCAAGGTGCCTCGTGTGTACTTCCCAGTTCATTACACACAATATTTTTTTTAAAAAATGTATTTAAGGGTTGCAATGTAATCAAATCAGTATTTTTTTGCTACTCCATCAAGGAAATTTTTAAACAAAAGTAAATGTTATTTATTTATTTATTATTTATTTATTTTTAAATGTTCATTTATTAATTTTTGAGAGAGAGGGAGCACAAGCAGGAGAGGGGCAGAGAGAGAGAGAGAGGGAGACACAGAATCTGAAGCAGGCTCCAGGCTCCAAGCTGTCAGCAGAGCCCAATGAGGGGCTTGAACCACAAACTAGGAGATCATGACCTGAATTGAAGTTGGACACTTAACTGACTGAGCCACCCAGGCGCCTCAAAACTAGATTTTTATAAAGGTTTTATTTTTTAAGTTTATTTATTTATTTTGAGAGAGAGAGGGAGAGAAGGAATCCCAAGCAGGCTCTACACTGTCAGCTCAGACCCTGATGCAGGGTTCGAACTCACAAACTGTAAGTTCATGACCTGAACTGAAGTTGGACGCTTAACTGACTGAGCCACCCAGGTTCCCCGTCTAGATTTTTCTTTAAATTTTAGTGTGAGTTCATGGATACTACAAAGGTAGTTTGGTGCCATGGTTAGGATTTATGCCAAGACACCAGCAGATTTATCCACCGTGGCTCTTGCGTCTTGAGTAGAAGTGTCAACACAGCGAAAAGGCAAATCATGTCTATCTCATCACGAAATAGTTAGCATTACAACATTGTAGTATTACTATGAAAATAATTTTGACCCTGCAGTCACCTTTAAAGAATTTCAGGGACCCTAGGGATTTTCAGCCCATGCTTTGAGAACTGTTGAATGAAAGAACTTGAAAGGGGTCCCTTTTCTGATGGCTTATCGTAGTTTGAGGCAGTTTGAATGTGAATCAAACTGTGAACCTTCCTCCACTCTTCTTCACCTTTTATATGCAGTCAGAATTTATTACTGCCAAAAGCAACAGCATAGAAAGTAGAGGGTAGAAGGCAACCACTGTTCTATCCTGAGATATGAAAGCACTGAGTGGTAGCAGATATAGGCGGAGCCCTGGGAAAACTACCGCATGCTAGTGACTGTACTTTCTCATGTATAATATCAGAGTGGCAGACAGTCAGGCAGAGAGAGCAGAAGATCCAGTATCAATCATAGTGCATAAAGCTGGAATAGGGAGAGATAGACCCTTTCGTGTGATAACAGTCTTTGGAGGAAAAATCCAGAGTAGAGACAAAGAAGAAAAATTAGAAGACACTGCAAATGAACCAGGAATTCTATGTAAGCAAACTCCTGGTTACTATAATCTTAAGAAAGAGATTTGGTGGTTTACTTACTTGGGCTTTTGAAAATGGAACCAAAGTCACCTTTTAGCCTAGTAAATAATAGTCTGGATAGCCTTCTTTTGAGGTACAGATACATAGAAAAAAAAAAAAGAATAATATTGGACTTATATAAAGATGCTGTAGAACAAGGGCATAGAAACATTATTATGACCACTCTATAACAGCAAGCTTCTAAATGTGATTTATGGTAAGAATCAGAAGGCTTTAGAAAATCCATTAGCATCCTTAAAAGTATATAGGAGCCCACAGCCTTCCTGTCATGGGATCAGAAAATCCTCAGATGAATGAAGTAGAAGAGGAAAGGCAACAGGGTGCAATGCAAAGTGGAGTTCTGTGAGGTAAGAAAGCATCTCAATGACAAAATCAAATTAACATTAGAAAATCAACATGTAGACTGTCCGTTGGCAAATTAAGGCACAGACTCACAAAACTCTGGCAAAACAGACTCCAACTGAGCCAGAGGAGCTTAAAATGGTGAGAGGCAATGGATATAAAGATGAGAGAATGGACAGCAATCTACCACTTTGAAGACCAGATGAAAAGAATTTAAAATAAAGGAATGATTATGGCCCTAATGAAGGAAGACTTGAAACTGAGTGGTGGAAAAATCCCTGAAAAGTGAAGATTGACAGGATTCTCTTGGTTCTAAGGAAATCTATGAAAGGGATCCACCCCAGAGATACCTTGAACTTTTTCTTTTCAAAGAAATAGTTGTCTTTGTCAAAGATAACAAAGAGAAACAGAATAATTTTAAAAGCATGTGGCAACAAACAAAAAATAATGTCATTTATAAAGGAACCAAAACCAGGTTAGTCTTAAACATTCCAATTTAGAAACAAATTCCACTGGACATTTGAATAATCTCTGTAGAATGTTGAGTAGCAATATAAGAAATTTACTCAGATATCTTCAATGTGCAAAGGCCATGGAAAGACATTACCAGGTAAACAAGGACTTGGACAACATACCACATGCATAATCTTCTTTTAGAAATTATTAAAAGCCCAAATGAATAAATACATAAAATAAAAATTAAATTTTTTTAAAAAATTACTAAAAGGCAAATGAAAGATGAATCAAAAAAAGAGTTAATGGGCTGCTATTGAACTTGAAAGCCAATTAATACAGTGGACAAAATAATTATTGTGTATTTAATAGTTAAGAAATTGAATAGAAAGACAAGATAATATTTAAAGAAAAGATTGCAGAATATAAAACACTTTATAATAATAGTAAATTTGAAAAAAAATGGTTGTATACAGTTGTACGAGCCATTCCTTTAAAAAAAATCTTATAGAGATGGGGTGCTTTTTTGATATCATTATATTCTCAACTATGATAGTTCCACACTAAAACCTAATATAGATATATGTATATATACGTGCATATATATATACACATATATTTTGTACACATATATTTATACACATATATTTATATTTTAAATAGTTGTTAAATAGTTGTTACCACTTCAGGAACTAAAAACAGGATATAAAACTTTTAAATTTCTAGCAAAGATCACAAACATACATGAATGAAACAAAAATTGGACAAAACAAAAAAGGAGGCAGAGTAACTGAAAAAATTAAAAGAATAATAAAACTATAAATAACTGAAAACAAACACTGAGGTAACTATTTAAGGCCAAATCTATTGATTATGACAATGCACATAAATGCTTTAAATTTCTCCATAAGATACAAACTGCAGGGGCACTTGGCTGGTGCAGTCGGTGGAGCATATGACTCTTGATCTTGGAGTTGTAAGTTCGAGCCCCATGTTGGATGTAGTGATTACTTAAAAAAAATTAAAATATTTAAAAGAAAAGATAAAAACTGCAAGTTTGCATTTAAAAAATCCAGATATCTTAGTAACAAGAAGCACAACTAAAATACAATACTATAAAAATGGTAAAAGCAAAGAAAATGCAAATGTTTATCATTAAAATTTAAATGAACAAAAAGTAGAACTCAAGACAAGAAATATTAAGTGATAAACACAGAATAGAATCACCTGAGGGGCGCCTGGGTGGCTCAGTTGGTTGAGCTCGGGTCATGATCTCGAGTGTTGTGAGTTTGAACCCTGCAATGGGCTCTGTGCTGACAGCTCAGAGCCTGGAGCCTGCTTTGGATTCTGTGTCTCCCTCTCTCTCTGCCCCTCCCCAGCTTGCACTCTGTCTCTCTCTCTGTCTCAAAAAGAAATAAAGATTAAAAAAAATTTTTTTAAAGAATCACCTGAGGACACAATAGCTTTTCTATATAAGAGGAATAACCATATATATAACTTCATTGTAGAAAGGGGAATTGATTTTATTCAAAACAAGAACAAAACAAAATATTTGGCAATTTTAAAATAAAAATGTCTGTAATAAAGATGAAAAAACCCACATGTGACTAATAAGAAAAGAAAATTTAAATAAATGAAGAAAAGGACCACTTCTTGATGATGACATTGAATATTAGAAAGACGTTTATTTCACTCTTTAATTTTAGAAGTTGGCAAAAATGATTCTAAATTTTATCTGGAAAATAAACAGCTGACAATATGTATGAAATTTTTAAAAAATTGGAAGAGTATGGAGTATTTTGCTCTAATATATATAGTATATAATATATAATACACATATAAATATACATAAATATATGTTAATTTAATCTCTAAAATATATATATTACATATGTTATATATTTATATACTTAACATGTACATATGGCACGTATCATACAAAAAAAGAACTGAGATTCCATTAGAACTTTCCATTAGATTCCATTAGAACTATGCAGATAGATAATTCAATTAATTGTGCTCTAAAAATGGACTATTTGGGAAACTAACATTTTCAGTAAATTCCATATACCCACATAAACTCCAGATAGATTCTAGAATTACACTGAAGCTAAAAATCATAGAAAATAAAAAATATTGGTGAATGTTTATGCCTTCTCGTGGATGATTTCTCATCATAAAAGCAATAGTATAAGATGTAAATGAAATAAAATTGATAAATATGACCGAATACAAATTTTTTACATCCTTTCTTTAAAAAGTGACGTTAATAAAAAATCACAGAGAAACAGCAAATTGTAGAAAAAATATTTGGAGTCCTTGCAGCTTGGAATCAAGAAGACTGCCAAAATAACATGCTGTTTACCTTTGTTCATCTCAATTTCATCATCAGTGACAAACATCAGCATAATAATGCTCTTGTTTGTTGAGAAGTCTAGAAATAAAGTATGTACTTCAGCCGATCTTTCTGATACTTCTGTATATCCATAGAAAGTTCAGTGAGGGAAATACTCAGATCAGCAAAGGATGGTGAATAATTTAGGGAAGAAGAAACTTAATCAGCTAATAAACTTGAGAAATTTAACCTTGCTAATGAGATGCAAATTACAACATTAATAAAATGCCAGTTTCTATCTAATAAGTCAGAAAAAATTAAAACATATATATATAATATGAAAGAGAAGCTTCCTCATATACTGGGAGCATAAATTTTCCACCAACTGACCTTGAAAGCAATTTGGCAATGATCCATACTCCTTTACCTGTAATTTCACTCCTGAGAATATATTTAAAACTGTCAAAATTTTATTTTTGTGTGATAAATGGGCACATCTTAAATCAAGGGACTCCCAGGTTTTGTGATAACCCACCATTACTGATGAAAATATTTTTTACCATGTACTCCTAATATATGTAAATTTATTTGCTTATTGGTTTTATGGGTACCATGCATTTTTACCACTAAAAAACATACTCCAAATGGAATTGAAAAATTTGAAATAAAAATAGAAATTCTAGGGCACCTGGGTGGCTCAGTCGTTAAGCATCTGATTTTGGCTCACAGTTCGTGAGTTCAAGTTCTACATCAGGTGAGCTTGAGCTCTGCTTCGGGTGAACATGAGCCCTGCTTCTCTCTCGCTCCCTTTCTCTCTCTCTTGCGCGCTCCCTTGCACCCTCTCTTTCTCTCACTCTCAAAAAAAAAAAAATAGAAATTCTAATACTTTCTTCTTGCACCCTACTGCATTTTCTTGCACATCTCCTAGCGTGAATTTACCCCACTTCAATCCCTTATTTTTAATTAAAACTTTAACAGGAAAAGGGGGGACAAGGGAAACTTCTGGAGGTGGTAGACTACGTGTTTGTTACCTACATTGTGATGGTTTCACACATGTATGTATATGTTCAAACTTATTTTCTCAACGTTCCCTTATGATGTTAACGTGACCTCCCCTCGTTCATGGTGGCCTCTGCCCAAAGGTTCCTTATCTGTGCAACCATCTGATCATTTTATGAAAGTTACACACCCACACTCCTCTGCAGACTTGACCCTGCTTTGTCTCTTTTCACAGCACCCATCACTACTCAGCAACATGGTATTTCCTCAACTGTGTATTTATTTGGCTGTGTCTGTCTCCCAGGATCATTGCAGTTGCAAGAAGGGCATGCATTTGATCTGTCTTGTTCAGTGATGTGTTCCCATCACCTTGAAGAGTGGGTGGCCTGGCACGCAATACTCACTCTGTACATATTTGTCGAATAAATGAATAAATAACATTTAAAAATACTCCCAATATCAAAGTGAAATGGGGAAGAAAAAAATCTCCACTAATCCTCATGCAACAGCAAATCAAACTGTTTTCCACTGGATTTAACAACACTTACTTGATTTTAAAAAATTGATTGTAATTGATGATATGTTTGCATTAAAAACAAACTTGGGAGTTGGTTTCCCATTTATTTCAGTGCTAACTTGAATTTGCTTTTCTGCTTGTTTTTAACCCAAAAGATGATTTCTTGCTGATTTGTTTTATCGGGAGTACTCTGCAGGTTTGATCAGAGTTTTTGTTGGACTCACTAAGGAAGTGAGCACCTGCAGGCGGCCCCCTCAAGATCCAACGCCAAGGGTGAGCCTTGAGGGGCAGAGTGCGGATCTTGCAAGGGAGGGGGAGGTCGGTCATCGGGGCCCACAGAGAAAAGTGGAGACATGGGCCGCCCCGTAGTAGAAGTTAGTGAGAAAGCCAGCAACAATCCATTTCTCATGTGTTTTGTGAGAAATGGGCCAAAGGCCAAAGGCATGGGCATGTGGAGAAAGAGTACAGAATATGAAAGCTCAGTGGAGCAAAGTGCAAGACGGCTGTGTAATAAGGCTACATTTCAGCCATGGACGAGCGAGCCTTCTGGGGCCCTGGTACATGAACGTCATTGGAGTGGACCCACTTCCCAGTCAGATTTGGGATAATTCAGCCAGTGTTGAGTTGAAATTGTCTATTTTTGATCTATAAAGCATTTGTCTAAGCAAATTAATGGTAGAGGGGTGAGAATCAGGAAAAATGATGGCTTCCAAACCCACTGAAAAGAGCCAGTTGTTTATGTTTATAAAGACTGTGGCACATCTATTATATATGTGGCACATATATATATATATATATATATATATATGAGCATGCCTTAGTGATTTGTTAAAACAGGTCTGTTTTCCTCTTGACAACATATTACCTATTCTTGTTACTGTAGGTGCTTGAGGATATTAGGGAAGCAATTCTTTAAAAACACTCTGTGACAAACAGGAGTAACTCAGATGCTCACCCTGCTACATTGCGATGGCCCCTCATAGTCAGTGATCCTGCTGTTGGCTGTGTTGATACCTTGTTTTCTTGTGTGAATCCTCAGTAGCAGATTTTAAAAATCCCTAAAATAAGGACTTAAGGCTAGAAAAGCCCAGTTACAACTCCCTGGGTGGAGCAAAGTGTTTATTCATTAGCATCCTAATGATGGTAAAACAGTGCTTCAAGGAAAGGGAGCTGTGTTTGTGGGTATGCATGCATGGTCCACGTGCTGAGTATACATCACCACTTTGCAGAAAGGTAGCATAAGGATGCCAGGAAAATGTTAGGTCTGTGAAAGAAAGTATCCTAGGCTCATAGAAGATGCTGAATACTGTTACTCTCTCTCCTTTCTTGGTGTCGACTAGATGGTGGTATCTTTGATGGTAGCAAATGTTTCTTGATCCCTACATTCCCCATAGTCCTCAGCACAACACTTTGTACATGGTGAACTGTCAATAAAATATTTCTTGAACTGCATCAGGTTTGTCTTAGTAGACCCTGATTCAGAGCCATCCCCCCAATCATGCAAACTCCAAAGGACATAAATAAATATGAATAAAAGTCGGCCCTTGATTTCAAAGACTGGAGATTTAAAGAAATATTTAATTAAGTCTCTTTTTAATAAATATGTTTAATAGTGGTTAATAAGATAGTGGACAGTGTGGGGAGAACCCCTAAAAACCAACCTTCCAGTTCATGTGTTTGTAAGAGCCCAAATCCCCAGTAATGAGAAAATTTAGCTAATCTTTCCAATCACATTGTCCCTCCCTCCCCACCCCCATCTCCTTGGAATTACATTATCATGGCTCCTTTTAAAAGCTCAGAAGCCTTTTGAATTGGAGCTGCATTCAAAGGACAGTCAAGGGTCACCCTTGGAATATTAAAGGCGAGTGGATTACAGGAGAGGGAGGGGAAGGGAGCAGCTGGGCTAGGCAGAGCCCTGTGCAGACCCAAGGCAGAAAATTCGAGAACTCTGGAGGAGCTGGCGTAGGCTGAGAGAGCTGCCCTGCTTGATCTAGAAGGATGGGAGGTGGCACCATCACGACCCACAGTATTAGTGTCCAGCTCTTGCTGCTGTTGTCTGAGAGTAAAGAAAAGGAAAACACATATCAGCGAAATCAATTAAGCAATGGCCTTTTGAACAGAACTAGAATGGTTCCTTCAGAGACTAAGCATTACATGAACCTTGAAAAATTAAAAGCCAGGGACTGTTTTAATTCAAGGATCCCGTTCTGCAGAATTTACAGCAAGCTGACAGATACTCCTTTCTTAAAATAACAAGGGCTTAGGATTTATAAATTCCTTTTCAAAAGATGTCAAAGTAATTTAGTTTTTAAAATCTGTTTTTGACCTTTCTTCCATCATTTATAGGTATTGATTCTTGTTTTTGTTTTTTAAATAAAATCAATGAATATTTAGTGAGGGGTTATTATGTGCCAAGCACTGTCCTAATATTTGGAGTGGCTGGATATAGGGGCAGACCCCCACTCCTCAGCAGTAGTTACTTACTGATTTGGGGGGGAGGTGCATCACGCATCCCTTTGAAAAATCTGATGAAGGCTAAGACGATTCTCCACAATAAAATGCACATACACTCACCCTTCACAGGACAGCGGCAGACAGAGATCATTATATATACAACTCCTATTATCACAGTGCAGTGGGACCTATTCTAAGCACTGTTTGTGAATTATTTATTTATATGCAAACCTGTCTCATGAGGCATGCCATATTACTCCCATTTCCTCTCAGGGAAACTGAGGTGCAGAGAGAGGTGTTAAGTCCTTTGCTCAAGGTTCCTCAGTGCATTGGAAGCGACCCCAGACCCAAGCACAGGCTCTTTGCCCCAGTGCCCATAGTCGCACCCTGGCAGTGCTGACCTGGGGTCTTGCAAGTTCCCAGTGACGCTGACCACTCTCCCTCTCTGGGCCCGAGGGAGGGTGTCTATGCAAGGTAGACCCGATGATCACCCCACATTTGGTCACCACCTGCCAGAAAATCATCCTTGTAGAAGTGTGTGAACGGCACATTCTGTGGCTGCGCCATGCCTGTCCCCATGCCAGGGGCAGAGGAAGGCTGCACCCAGGCTGAATGTGGAGGGTCTGGCATGTTAACAATTGGGTTTCGACCCAACTCAGAAGCCACTGTGATTAAGACCGTCCACTTTCAAAACTGGATTTTTAGGAATGTTAGTCTGTCAGCAGGGGGCAGAATGGATTTTTCTATTTATTTATGGAAATTTGAAACTATAGGGTTAGACTGGATATTTTCTGAACAAAAAGTTTTTCTCCCCAACTATATGTCCTTTGCCATTTGGGATGGAAGAATAGAATTAGATGTCTCCTCTAATGTATTATTCATTCAAATGATTATTTGCCTCTGAGAAAAATGATAGAATTAGAACATTTGTAATAAAATCATATTTCTAATATGCTGTGCATGTTTGATGATACCGCCCCTGAATAACATGAGAGCTAATTGTGTAGGAGCTGTGTTGGGCTCCCCTTGGTGAGCCTGAGATTCCGGGCTGAACAAAGGGCATGAACAGAGCTGGGAGACTGAGGCCTGGGTGGGTGGGGCTTGGGCTCATCTGGAACCACCCCAAGCTCCAGCGCTGATGTCTTGCTTGGGAGAGCTTATCTCCCCAGCCAGTGGTAGCTTTTCTCCGGTTCAGCCTCAGTCCTAGGAGGAAAAACAGCACTCTCCTTTTCCTTTTCAGAATTGATATTAAATTCTTCCACTGTGTCCTATGGTAAAACAAAGTAACACAAGCACACAAAACCAAACTCACATTTCTGGAAGTGGAATACAGGTCAGTGTAGATAGGCAGTGCTAGACAGGTAACACAGCCAGGTGAGGACTCAGTTTTATATTGTGTAATTTCAGACAGGATTAAATGTATTTTTAAATATTAAAACTATCAACCAAAGATGATCCTTGCCTTTACCGTCCCTTCCTTCTGGCCGTCCTTACAATTAATCAATCATCAATCAATCAATCCATCCAAACACACTTACCGAGAGCTTATTTTGTATCAGACCCAATAGCCAGAATTCTGAGACATGTTTACCAACCAAAAAACTCAAGCATCTCAGCTGAAGAGGTAAAGGCTTAAGTATTTTGGAGAAGTAAGTGATTAACCAGTGGAAAAACCGTCATGACTTTATCGCATCTGCAATGCATTGCAAATAGGTAATATGGGCAGAACTGTGAAACCCTTTCTAAATGTGTTGAAAACTCCACATTAAATGGATGAGAGGAGCCAATAGGGTGGCTAAAAGCTTGGAGTGGGCACTTTGGTCCTTCCTTGTCTTCCTTGGAGGTCCTGGAGTCACCTCCCTAAAAACCTCAGTTCAGTGCTCAGTTTTAAAACTCTGAAACTAGAGGCAAGGTCTTTCCATTCTGCGAACTTACTATGTCGTCCACTTTTGCAAAACGTTGCAAATATTGAGATTAACTGTATTAAGTGCCTCCAGAAAGGAAGCATTTTTAGGATGGAGATTGGTTGTTCTCTCTTTGTACCTTCGAATCACTAACTGCAAGTTCACTTTAATTTGAGTTGTACTCTGATTAAATCCTGATGCCTATTCGAAGCCATCAGATCATGAGGAATGTATGGATATAGGGTATGTGTACGCCATGTCAATACCGCTGCATAACCCCATTACCAAAAGACCAGATCTAGATGAGCCTGAATTGAACTTTTATTGATGCTTTTTCACGAAGGCAGCAGAAATTGAATTGATGGTGCTATTAGGTTGTCAATAGCAGTGTCTCCCTTTTTTTCCCAGATAAGAATACATGAAGCATCATCCACACAGTCATTAAAACTTCTTGGGGGCAAAAGAACTATAGAAGTTCAAAGTGATGATCCAGATGTGTGTCTAACTGCACACTAGATGCTTTGTAGAAGTCCAGACCTTTGCAGACTCCCATTTGATTGATTGTTATGTTGTTATTCCAACGTACAGGTTTGTACTGATGGGCTCTGTTTGTTTATATGCTTGGATTTAGATACAGCTGTGTCTCATGCTTTAATCTTTAATTGGAGTCATCAATATATGTGTTGATAATTAATGTTTGTCAACAAACACATATAAGCATTGTTAAGCCAGTATAAGCATAAGTCACTTGTTGGTGACTGACAGGAAAGGAGGTTGCTTGCCTGAGGTTCAACCAAAAGATAGACTCTTAAACTAAGCCCACATGTACTTTTAAATAAAATGCCATCTTCTGACATCCAGCCAAGTCAGATATTCTGCAGTCTTATTTTGTCATTTCAACATGATAGTGGACATTCACCTTAACGAAACAACCCCCGATTAAAGTGTTAGGGATTGGTGGGGGCAGCAAATAGTGTAATTTGCCCAGAGCATCTTCTGAAGAGGGGACCCTATTTCACTCTATTGTGACTGGCCTACTTCTAAAACAACATTCATCTAATTGTGGGTCAACATCCAGTATGGTGGGTTGTGTTGCAAGTAGCCTATATTACGTTTTTTACACACAATTATTGGATCCTTTGTGGTAGAGAATGGTAGTCAGTAATAATTAGAGATGGGTGAATCCTTGCTACATTCCCAGAGCCTTGCTACCTGGTTGTAATGAAAACAGCTCTCAGGCCAAAAGTTGCCATCCATACAGGTATTTATTGAGCATACTTTTATTATCAAATAATCCCCAATCATTTATTCAACCTATCTGAAAGCTTGATGAAGTCATAATTCTCTATCATTTTAGGTGAACCTAGCATATCTTGCACAGAAGTTCTGATAAGGCAGATATGGCAAGATTTTAGAAGCCAGATCTGTTTCTCCCACAGTCAGCATCACGCAACTAGAACTCTCGGACCCAAAGACTGGACACGGACAGTTTAGGGACCAAGCCCTAGGCTTCTAGCCCTTAGGCAACAGGGACTTGCTAGATTCTTAATATTATTTGGTTGCACTCAAGGGGGCGGGAGGAATGCCTCTAAACTATTTTAGCCAGTACATGTATCTCGAATTTGACTAATCAAATGAAAACTCATTTCTAGCCTCCATTAATGCTGGTCAACAAGTTATTTATCTCACTCAAATTAATATAAATTATACTAGTTAGCAAAATGCTGGGTGAGGGAGTGGTAGGCAGTGAATGGAGGTAGCTCAGCAGTGTGTGGTGCCCAAGCCTGAGGTAGGGCCTTTCTGAGGAAATGGTAACCCTGGAGCATGAATGTTGATTGAGGCAACTGACTGAATCTAGGAATGAGCTCAGGGGTCAGAAAACCTTTTCTGTAAGGAGGCAGAGAGTAAAATATTTTAGGCTTTGCAGGCCAAGCAGCAAAATCAGGACTTCCCCCTGAGGAGACCTTGAAGAGGCAGCTGCCTTCAGGCAAAGGTGAGTCCTGGGGGAGAACTCAGCTGTGAGTCATCTCAGCTCACATCCCGGGCAGCTGGGAAATGAGTGTGTTTGTGGTAACAGGGCATCTGAGCAGCACACCACAGCATCCATGACAGTATGTACTTCTGTTCCAGTTGCCTCAATGTGGGGAGTAGAGTGGTGGAAGATGGTCTCTCTGTGTAATACTTTCTTCCTAAACATATTCATATACATTATCTCTAGCATCTCCTCACTCAAGTCTCACAGAATCCCCCTTAAGAAATATAGAGCTGTGTTGGTGTGGAAACCAAGATGGGGGAGATAGCGATTCGTCTGTGGTCATGCACCCCAATGTTTATAGCAACACTATCAACAATAGCCAAAGTATGGAAAGAACCCAAATGTCCGTCAACTGATGGATAAAGAAGATGTGGTGTACATATACAATGAAATATTACTCAACCATCAAAAAGAATGAAATCTTGCCATTTGCAACAATGTGGATGGAACCAGAGTGTATTATGTTAAGCAAAATGTGTCACTCGAAGAAAGACAAATATAATTTCGCTCATATGTGGAATTTAAGAAACAAAACAGATGAATATAGGGGAAGGGAAGAAAAAATAAAATAAGATAAAAAACAGAGAGGGAGGCAAACCATAAGAGACTCTTAAGTGTTTTGAGAACAAACTGCGAGTTGTTGGAGGGAAGGTGGGTGGAGGGATAGGCTAAATGGGTGAGGGGCATGGAGGAGGGCACTTGTTGGGAGGAGCACTGGGTGTCATATGTAAATGATGAATCACTGGGTTCTACTCCTGAAACCTTTATTACGCTGTATGTTAACTATCTTGAATCTAAAAAACAAACAAAACAAAACAGTTGGGAATATTGGGTTGAGGAAGGAAATCCACCTTGGTATCAACATTTTGCTGTGAAAATCTATTGTGAGTTGAACAAGGGTATATATGTTCAAGGTTTGTAATTAAGTTCATTATAATGTAGATTTCATCTTTTGAGTATTTGCTAAAAATGTGGGTTTTTCTGCTTTTCTAAAAACAATTTTTATTTGCAGTTTAGGAGGTGACACTTAAAATTACTGGGGTGCCTGGGTGGCTCAGTCTGTTAAGCTTCTGACTCTTGGTTTCCGCTCAGGTCATGATCCCATGGTTCATGAGATTAAGCCCCATGTTGGGCTCTGTGGTGACAATGCAGAGCCTGCTTGGAATTGTCTCTCTCCCTCTCTCTCTGCCCCTCCCCTGCTCTCTCCCTCTCTTAAAATAAATAAACTTTAAAATTAAGCAGCAGTGGGTGAATTTGTGACATTTTTAGTGTTTTGATCTTCATTAATTTTTAAAGTTTTCAACAATAAGCATATATACTTACATTGATAGAAAAAAATTATAAATTGTGATCTTATTTCCAAAAGTCAAAAAGAATGTCTTTTTAAAACTTATTGGTAGAAGGAAGAAATACTGAATGGTAAAAAAAAAAAAAAAAAAAAAAAATTCCTTGTAACTTTTGAGGGAAAGATTCTTCAGTACATTAAATAGCATAATGAGAACCAACCAACTTAGTAATATTTGGTAATGGTAAAAAAAAAAAGATAAAAATTGTTTAACTTAATGACTAAGGTAACAGAATTCACACTTGAAGTTTTCTTTCCCCAAAGCCACGAAAGTCTAGTTTTATCCTCTTAATTATCTATGATTTTGACTTTACCTCTTCTCAGCGGGAGAAATTAAATACAAAATATGATGCTGTCTTTGCATCTTAAATTGACTGTAGGTAATTTGCATTGACATTTTTCCTAAATCGAAATGTGGCCTTTTAAGGGGGGGTTGATACATTATTTTTCTTTATAATGGATATAATTTTTCTATTGAATTCTGGAAATAGATCTGTTCAGTATAACTTTGCCATACGCTGGCACTTTGCAAACAGATGAATTGTTTCCCTGGATTTTTGAAGCCTGCCTGTCTTATTTACATTTTCCCCAAAGCTTTCAGATTGCCTGTTTCATAGTTGGTTTGTATGTACATAAAAATATGCTGGACCCATTTCAAGCTCGGTTTAGATGGGCGCGGGTATTTTCACCGCGTGGCGGCCACTGGACACGGATGCTTTGCTGAGTTAATCATCTTGCTATCTTTAGTTTCTCTGACTATCAAATGAGGATGATTATGCTTACAAAAACTCTGTTGGTTAAATTATTGCAGGCCTTTAGCTGAATTATCTCTTTGTTTATCAGGGATTATTGTTGACAGCCCAGCGCAAGCCCAAGCTGAATTCTCTTTCCTCATTCAGTGTCCTATATCTACTCTTCAAATAGAGGGTTTACTGCAGAAACATATGGGGACATCTTTATTTAAAAATTACATTAAAGGACACCAGGAATTAGTATCTGGTGAGAATATATATGGCTAGTATATCCTAAGTTATATATAACCATGTAGAAATAAACTGTAAGGAATATTAGTTAGGGAAAAGTTATTAGAATGTGGGAAGCATGGGGCAAATGTGTACTTGCTGAAGACTTCTGGCTTATAATTGCAGCATGGTTGACAATTAGAGCTCTAATTTACATTAGCTGTGATCTATGTGGGTACATTCTAAAATGAGTTTCATGGGGCGCCTGGGTGGCTCAGTCGGTTAAACGTCCAACTTTGGCTCAGGTCATGATCGTCTGGTTTGTGGATTTGAGCCCCATGCTGGGCTCTGTGCTGATAGCTGAGAGCCTGCTTTGGACTCTGTGTCTCCCTCTCTCTCTGCACCCCTCCCACACACTCTGTCTGTGTCTCTCTCTAAAAAATAAATAAACATTAAAAAAAAATTTCAAATGAGTTTCAAGAAGCACCAGATCCATTGGATAATACAATAGAGATTACCAAGAAAAGTCCTTCCATGGCCAGATGATTTTTTAAAATTTATTTAAATTCAAGTTAGTTAACATACAGTGTAGTATTGGTTTCAGGAGTAGAACCCAGTGATTCATCACTCATATACGACACCCACTGCTCATCCCAACAAGTGCCCTCCTTAATGCCCCTCACCCATTTAGTCCATCCCTCCTCCCACCTCCCCTCCATCAACACTCAGTTTGTTCTTTGTTTTTAAAAGTCTCTTAGGCTTTGCCTCCCTCTCTGTTTTTATCTTATTTTTCCTTCCTTTCCCCTATGTTCATCTGTTTTGTTTCTTAAATTCCACATATGAGTGAGATCATATGATATTTGTCTTTCTCTGACTGACTTATTTCCCTTAGCATAATACACTCTAGTTCCATCCATGTCGTTGCAAATGGCAGGATTTCATTCTTTTTGATGGCCAAGTTATATTCCATTGTATTCCATCGTGTGTATGTATATATATATACACTACATCTTCTTTAATGGCCAGATGGTTCAGGGAAAGTGAGGTTAAGAAGAGCTGAATTGTTTTCTTTCCTGGTAGACTCTTCTGTTGGGTTTTCAATGTAGGTAGGATTGCAAAACTCTTTTCTGTAGAATCTCTTTGGAGACGAGTGTTCTGTGGACTGCACTTTGGATAAAATACTGTTTATTCCAACCTTTTCATTTTCTAGATGAGGAAATTGAGGGTGGGCAGTGGTCACGTGATTGGCTAAGTTTATGTAGACAGTGAACCTCAATGCAAGCCTGGATATTTGACACTGTCTGATGTCCTGTCTACTACACTGTTTCGCCCCATCGACTGTGGAATCACGAGCAGTGTTGGAGAGAGAAGTGTTTTGTTCCTAGAGTCTGGAGGGAGGAAGAGACTACACACAATATGCTCTGGGAATCAGTTGTCCAAGGTTTTAACACCCTTCAGGGTCCATAATTCAAGGTTTGGGAAACCCCATGAGTTGCCAAATTTATGATCCTTGGCTTTTCATCCAGTGCAGTATAAAAAGATGCTGATCTTTGAAGACGAATCTGCTGAAGTTCAAAATATACCTTCACCACATTATTAGCTGTGTGGCTTTGAGACAAGTCACTTAGCTTCTCTGAGTCTCAGGCCTTTATCCCTCAAATTGGAAACTAATACCTTGCACAGTTTGGGTAAAATAACATATATCTGAAGAGCCTCTCTTCATTCGATATGCGGGACCTAATTTTGATCTTTAACAATGCCTGAATGAGATTTAAAGAATCGCTGGGTGGTTCTGGTGTTAATTACAGTCCTTTCATTGTAGGATGTGTGAAAGGTTTTCTTCACATTTTGTGAATGGATCCTCCCTCTCTCCTGCTTCTTCTCCTCTCAGCGTCTGGCTCTGAGGTCTCTGGTGACCCTTGTGAGTCGGCATGTATTGGCACGTGCTGACACATGCCATGTCCTAGTCTCAAATCTACTCGCCACTCTTCCATATTGACCCAGTCATTTTTCTTCTATGGGGCTGATAAAAGAGTTTCAGGGAAGTGTCCCAACCCCCTCGACTGTGGTTGTGACAATTTCAGATTTTTAAGCAAGAAGTCTTCACCCCTTCTATTTTTTGCCAGCACTAGCTCTTTCCGTTCCTGGGTTCTGCTGCAGAGAGATCCTTGTGCAGGTTGGAGATGCGGCTTTCTTACATTCCCGCAAGCGTCTGTGTTGGTGCTTGTTGGAAAATCCTTTCTTCACTCTGGCAGAAAGGATTTTTACAGACTGCCATCCCTTTTGGCAGGGGGAGAATGACTTCCAAGCCGAGAGCTGCTTGAAAGAGGCACTCCCTCATCACTTATGACTGTACTCAGTGGTTACTGCTTGTGACACATTTTCAAATGGACCCCCCAGTGGCTGCAGCTGTGATTAAAAGCTGCCTGCTCTCTGCCTCACTGGGGGTTTGCTGTTTAACCATGTCGTGCACATATATATGTGGGCTACAGCTGCATCTTGGAAACCGTAAAGTGTTTGTAGGATAAAGAAACCAAATGGGTACCTGAATGGCAGACTCCTGAATTTTCTAAGCTCGCGTCATAGAGAGGCACTCGTTGGGAACCTAGCCATGGATGAGGTACATAAAAGTAATTTAAGGAAGAGGAGCTAATGGCCAGTGAATGTATACCATCTGCCAGCACATGCTTTGCACACATCAGCCGGCCTGAACATCTTAAAGATTTAAGTGCTCTTGAACTTAGCAGCTGCATTTCGGCTACCCTGTGTGCTCAGGATTCAGTTTGACCACTCACAAATAAAACAAGAAGAGCATATTCTTTTTTTTTTTTTTGTAAGACTACTCAGATATCCCCTGATAGGTGAATAACCATGTTTAGTTTAGTTTATAATGAGGGTTTTAAATGCCATTCGAAACATAAGTTTACCATGAACACTACCTTAAAAAAACATTCAAATGAATGGTGTGCCCTCAGACATAGGGTGTGCCTTTGAGAGGCACAGGTCACAACCCTTCCTCTAGATTAGAGAGATTGAGTGTGCAACCTTTTAGAAAGTAAATATGTGCTAGAATTTAAACCTGCGCTCTTTGCTTCAAGCCAGGAGGACACTTTACCAAAAGCATAAGGTATCCCTACCTTCTTGGCTCCACTCACTGAATCAGAAGCATCCAAATGCGCATGTTCTTAGATGCATAGGAAGGAAATTTGGGGGACATTTGAGAATTTTGCGTTCCCTTTCCCCCAGTGCCTGCCTCCCCCCACCAAAGTCAAGCCTTCCAAATCTCAGTGACCAAAGGCAGTCCATGAAATGCTAATCTATCACCAGCAAATTTAGGCTGACAATACTGCGAATCGACCACATTGATGACATTGATTATATTTCAAATATTTACAATATGGTGAGACAAGCCTAATTTATTTTCTAAAGAGTTCAAGGTAGGTATCACTGATTCGGCGGGGGGGGGGGGGAACAATGGAGAAATGTTTGTGGTTGCTATCTGCAATAATCTGATGCTGACAGAGAGTAGTATTTTATTTAGTAATTAACAGTGTAAAGGGGAGAGGAGCTGTCATGTTGGTTCTTAAGCTGGGGAATGTGATGAAAGATGATATCTACGATCTCATCCTTTCCACTTGTTTAGGATTGTCAGGATGAGAAATGTCAGCATTATGAAAGCTCGGCTCTGCTCTTGATATGATAAAACCCTTCAAAAGCCAGTCTTTCTCTCCCTGGTCCCCCTCCTTTCCAGCTCTCTCTCTCTCTCTCTCTCTCTCTCTCTCTGCACTTGCTTTTTTATTTATCCTGTTTTGTTAGATGGCAGAAATATAATTCTTTTCTTTCTTCCTATTATAAGCCACCATTTTTGTTTTATTATATGTTTCACAACCCCTAATGCCCCACTGAAAATTACCTTGTTAAATGACAGTGTTTCAAAGCCATGAATCCTTTCCACCATTCCCTCAGAGGTTTGAAACAGTCAACAGACTGTAAAGAATAAATAATAAAAAAGTATTGATTATTTTGATGACTGTGAGATTCAATTAAGTATTAATTTTGCCCTCCAGTGGACCTATCAAGGTATTCAAAAGGGAGGATTCGGCTCAGCTAAATGCGTGCTGAGTGCTTCAGCCTTAAATAGGGAGAAAATGTGTTTACCTACAGTATTTGAAGAAGAAGTGCATTGATGCACAGAGTCCAATATTTAAGTGCTGTGCACATTAAGCCCTGGTGACAGTGACATTGTTTTCAGTGGTATGAGTATTGACTAAAGAAGTGCATTTGATGACAGCTTAAACTATTTGTATTGATTAACATTTTCATAGATTATCATGTGTCATATCAAATTCACTTTTCAGGCATGAATACATTAAAAAAAAATCACCACAGGCATACGGCAGCCAATGTAAGGATGGGACAAGAGAGCATGCGGCCCCACCAGCTCCTGCGCTGGTCACCTGTTTCCTGCTCAGGAACCATTTAGGCATGAACTTGGCAATAAATACCTCCCAGATAACGCAAAAAGGGCACTTCCTGCTTTTCTTTTCCTTCTGCACCCGACGATTGTGCCAAAACAATATCATGCATCTTAGTTTGCAAATGGAACAGCAGGCTCTCCTTGGAAAATATTTCTGATCCTCAGACGCCTTCTTAATGAGCTGAAGATAAAGCAGATTTAAATTATTGGGGGTGGGGGGAAGTTTGTCTTTTTTGGAGGTGATTTTTGTTTCCTTTTTTCTTTAATGCTCTGGGCGTATGATGCTCTAGGTATCGGAATTATTGAACACAGTTTGTAAGTATTTTTTTCCAATTCCTTTAAAACATTTTTTTAAACCAATTTTTTAAAAAATCGATTTTGCTGTGTATTGTTTGCTTTAAAATGTTCGTTTGCTTTGGGGTCAGCTTCAGTCCTAAATCTGGGACCAGGGAAGTCAACTTCTAAGGGTGCTGATGGAATTTACATGAGAAATCTCTTTTATTCCATTGAAAGCGTTTTGAGGACGCTTTTCTCCCTATCTCTTTTCTCTGCTCTGGGGATAGGGTTTAATTGCTTCTCCCCCAGGGAGAGTGCTTCTTAAAATAGCCCGTGGCTCCTCCATAGGGTGCTTCTTCCTTTTTAGTGTGTTGCTGAAGTACAAACCCAGCATTTTCTTTTTTCTTACTGCATTAAAGACGGAACAAGGTGTAAAAACATTCGCACAAAAAGCACATCCCACAATTAAAGCTGTGTTGGTTTAGGTGGCTTTCAAAGAAGTTTTTTTTTTCCCCTTCTTCCCTCCGAAGCTTCCTGAATCTCTCACATGCTAGTTGAGCTTTAATAGGGTGGGGAGTAATGGAGAACTCCTCGGATCTGTAATAGCTCTTCACTTGACTGCAGCCAGCAATAACAGCGGGAGCAGCTAGAGATAAGAGAGAGAGGAGAGAGGGAGAGTGTGTGTGTGGAAGAGAGAGAGAGAGAGAGAGAGAGAGAGAGAGAGGAGAGAGGGAGAGGGAGAGAGGACACGCACACTAAAGCTGCCACTTTTTTTTCCTCCCCTTCACTCTTTTCCCCCATCCTAGGATCCAATGATAGCTGGACAAGTCAGTAAGCCCTCGCTGTCAGTACGGAGTGAAATGAACACGGAGTTGAGAGGTGAGGACAAGGCTGCTACTTCAGACAGCGAGCTGAATGAGCCCCTGCCTGCGCCTGTGGAATCTAATGACAGCGAGGACACTCCCAGCAAGCTCTTCGGTAAGTCTGTCTAGGTATTTCATTTCAGCCCTACCATGTTGTCCGGAAGAGCGATCCACACCTCCCCCCCCCCTTCCCTGTTGTTCATTCCATTTTCTTGTAAGTGCTAAAGAGGTGCTTGGCATCTTGGAGGGGCCGAGCCACCGGGAGCCCTTTCCAGCCGGCTAGCAGGATGTCCTCCAAACTTTTCCCAGCAAGGAACTTCCTCGCTGTTCCTTTGGGCTTGTCTGATGTTGCCAGAGTCCTCGGGCTAGAAATTATTTAAAAAAGAAGAAGAAGAAGAAAAAGAAGATGGTAATAATAATCAGGAAATCAGTTCCATTGTGAGAATTAGTTAACATTTATTGAATAAATATCGACTTGGTTTCTGGTTGCTTTGCAGCCTTTTGTTAAGGGGAAGGAGAGTAAAGAGTTATTATCTGTACTCAAAAGACAGAAAGGGGACTGAGAAATATCAATACAAGTCTTCTGTGCCAGGTAAACAAAGGTGGCCACAGGAATTGTTCAGAGATCCAACATTTTGTAATCACAATTAGAATGAGTATCTCTTCTTCTAAAAGGGGAGTGAGGAGAGAAAATAGGTCCTGTCCTTCCCTCCCCTACCCCCTCTTGCCTTGACCAGATGTTTACAGCCTCATCCTAAATGTGGAGGCAGCCCAGGACCTCTCAGGAATCTTTGTTCCATAAACAAAACAAGAGAAAGCAGAGTGCCACTCCAGCAAAGACATCTGTCATTCAAACAGATGACACTCTCTAAGCCAACTCAAGCAACTGTGATCTCTAATCAGAAAGGGGAGCGGGTTGTTGAGGTGCGTGACTGAGTGATGGATGGTGATAGATGTCTGTGCTGGAGGAGCACTTTATGGGATAGAGTGACATTAGGTTTTCAGAATATTTGCTCCTGAAACGCTTGTGTTTAATTATTTTCAAGTGTTTACATACTGATAACACTGAATATACGGATGTACACCCTAGCCTGTTTATATACATGTATAAACTAACCTGATAAATACATCTGATTTTATATATACATATATATATCAGGCAGAGCACTGCTTGGGCTCAGTTTAAAAACACAGTCGTGTGCCTGAACTTCAAAGAAAAACAACACCGTGGCCCAGACTGCTTGGCTGAGAAAGTCATTAATTCAGCTGAAAAAAATAAGCTTAATTTTTTTCTTCCTCCAGGAAGAAAGCAGCTTCAATAGTTTGACAACTCGAGGCCAGCTTCAACAGAGGATCTTTTCTCTGGTTTGAAACACTCACTCAGTCAAACACGAGAGGAGTGTTGCAGAGAAACTTTCTGTTTCGGATTTTCTGTTGGTAAAATATTGTTTTACAGTTAAGAGTGTAGTAGATCCCAGTTTCAAGAAATTCTGTCATATTACCCTGTTCTCGAAAAGCAGCTGTTCCACCATGCATATGGGTTTTCTATACCTCGGTAAGGTTCTAGCATGTTCCCTGGAATGGAATATTTTCTTGCAGTGTAAGTTTTTGTGTGTGTAGGGAGAATCGTGTCCTAGAACACTCGTTGCATTTCAGCGGGTTAATGAGAGACATCAGATAAAATTATAAGTTACAGAAGGGCAAGGCCATGCATGTCCCAGCCTCTCTGATCTTGAATCTACTAATACCAAGCAAGCCCTTTGACTTGTGAAAAGTAATCAGCTGTGAATTCAACAGAACTGTGGATCATGGATTACTTGTTCCTAATCTTTGCCTGTATTTGAAAAAAAATAGACTTTCATCTAGAACCCTAACTTGTTTTCTTATTCCTTTAAGTCAACCAATAGAGGAGTAATTAACATGGCTTCTCAATGTTTATTTCGATTTTCCACTGTTGAAAATTGTTTCAGATCTGTTGTGTCACTTCTTACTGATTTATTTGCATGTGCAGAGAAATAAGCTTAAAAAAACCCAGGAGGGTCAAAGAAATTTGAATTGAGTTCACTGAAGACACATGCGCAGTGGAATATTTATGGGGTACAGCTAAGGAATCGTAGCCTAGTTCAGAAATTGTAGTAGGTGTTAAGAGGTGCCCATCTTCACTTTCACAATCTCCACTTGTGAATTTGGGAGAAGGCACCCAGCAAAAGCTGCATCTTATATCTGATATTCCTTGTGTATTCACTTCATTTTATTTGGCCTCTAGAGTGCTTTTCAAACGTAAAGCGAATATTTTCCAGTTTCTGATTCAGTGAAGAAGCAACCAGTAGATGAATAGTTTTGAAAACTTGAGGACAAAATGGGACTCAGCAGGAGACAGAGAGACTAGGACGTGCATCGGAGGAAGCACCCAGTGTTCTCTGGGGCTTCCTTAACTATTGGGTCCATTATGCTGTCTCCTGTTAATACAACTGTGACTTAGCCTTAGAAATTCCAGTTTATGTAACTGACTAAAACTTTCTAGAAGTATTCTCAGAATTTTGAGCAACTTTGGCCACACCTAATGGGTGATAATTTAATGGACCATCATTTTATTTGTCACGAATATGCTCAAGTGTTTTGGTTTTTATATGTAGTTTTCATTCCACTCATTGCTTGACAATGAAGAATTACATTTTTTTCCTGAATAACTGTGAGCACCCAGGTTTATCTCCAAACAATGATTTTCTAACCCACTCTCTCCAACCATCATTATCATAGCCTACACACTGCATTATTGAAAACTGTGTTTCTGTAATGAAAGGAGCAGATTAAGACAAATCGTGTGCACCTTGATTTGTTTACTTTTGTGGAGAAACATTTCCCAACAAGAGGAGACAGGCAGAGAGCCTCGTTGTTTCCTGTACCTGAAATTTCAGTCTTGATGGATTTCTTTGAAGCTTATTCCCCCTTCTGTGTCTTGTTGAAATTAGCAGTCCACAGGACAAGTCTGTTTCTTTCACAGTATGGGCACCTTCAGCCCAAAACTGCAGGAGAAAGGCTAATACTGATGCCCTCTATGGATAAACAAAGGAAATTCCAGGAACCATTGGGTCTTTTATGCCTCTCCTTAAATTGCACCCTCTGCTCTTAACAGCATCCAAAGGGAAACATACTGTGTATAATGTTTCAGTGCTCCGCGCAGCTCAGAATATACCAGAAGGAGAAACCAGAAGCCATATGCCAGCTTCAGTAGAAAGTTCAGAAAAGGGCCCTTGTGTTTTATAAAGTAATTACATCAGAGGTAACATTTTGCTTAACTTGAACAGCTATGGAAACTCAAGTACACTTCGGAGAGACGAATCCACATCTCATTGGGAAACATGTGGTTAGGTAGTTCTCTGTGATATCATTAAGTGGTGCATTATTTATTCTCGTAAAGCCGGTAGGATAGCTGTCTCCTTTTTCAGTCCATGACTATATTATGCTAAGCTCTGAGCTGTAGGGAAACTGTATGGAGGAGAACAGACTTGCATGTGAGGGGGTCGTATCAGAGAATCTGGCTCTGTGTCTCGCTGTTTCGGCTGCAAGATCAAATGAGTGATGCCACGCAGGGCCAGGCACTTAATATGTGACTAGTGATGTACATATTCGAAACCATTCTCCAAACTGGCCTTTGGCAAACAATCTCAAAGGGAAGAGGTTGCCGTGTTTCTCTCTAGTGACATTTATAGTACTGTGTCAATGTGGTGCCTCATTTTTAGTTATGCTCATCAAGAATTCAGTGTTCCACATTCAGTCACGTTGGATGCTAAAATTCAAACGGTAACATCAACAACTTGGTCAGGAGGATGGCCAAGGAAAGGATAAAAGTAATATATACCCCTAGAAAAATATCTGTACTAAAGTTTTCCCATGTAGTCTCAGCTGAAAAAGTGAGACCACATAAAATAGGCCCTAAATATTTTCTCCCATATATATTTGAAATTTGAAAGATGATTTATTAACAGTGTTCCTCCTGGGAGTATTTTTATTGTTTCAAGATAAACCTCATGATTGCTTTTCTTAAAGTCCCAACTACCTCGGGTGGCTGGGGTAGTCTGTGGCTTGCTGCTCAGTATTATCGTACCGTACATGAACTGGGCCCACAGCTTGAAAGCCTTGAGCTGAGATGTAAACAAAAAACCATTTATAAACATTGTACCCAAGGTAAAAAATGATGGTTGGTTTTCTGTTATGATATTGTGGTTTTCTAGGCTAAAAGAGATTGCATATAATGATGCTTGTGAGCGTGGGTATTTTCAATGTCATTTATCTGTGAACTTTTGGAAAAGGGTTGGAAGTTGGATAGAAAATGTACTATCTGTAGGGGTTTTCTTTTCCTTTCCTTTCTGTTATGTTTCTCATAAGAAACGTGCATTATAAGATTTTTTTTTTTAAATTGCCATCCAGTTTGACTTGATTAGAATTTATGGCACTGGAGTCGTTTTCAATGACAAAAGGATAAAGGACTAAATTGTCTGTCACCCCTTGAGACAGTGGTCTCTGCAGGTCAGCGTGGAGGTCATTGGTAGGGCATTATGGGAACTGTACTTTGTGGTAATGCTGCCTGCACATAAGTGGGAGCCTTCATTATGGCCGCACTGTCTTTATTACTTTATTTAAACGTCTCTCTCAAGGTTCCAATGCCTTGGACGTTTATAATCTGATAAAATATGCTGGGGCCGGTAATCAGTACGTAGGGCTTAAGCCCCAGCAGGATTTAGCTGGGAGGCGATGAGGAGAAATCCCTACAGAAATAAATTTATTTAACATATGCATCATGCATCTATATTTTTTAAAAGTTTTGATATTCTGTTCATGGAAGATTTATACTATTTTTCACTAAAGAAAGTATGTTTTGTTAGAGAAATATTAAGGGAGTATATTTTTAAATCAACTGAATGATTTGGATCATAGATTCTATGCAAAAATAGTTATTGCAAAGAAACCAAGAGAAATCTGTATTTGTGGCAGGAAATGAGGTGCATGATAAGGTGTGGCTTCATGGGCTGTTCTCTGACTACTGAGGGGGAAAATGCACATTGAGATACATTTCCGAACATTTAGGAAAACCTTACACACCTAGGTATTTCTTAAAAAAAAAAAAAAACTCCAGTGTGTGTGTGGATAAGTTCAGCTTTAGTGTGTTTTCCCCCTTAGGAAACCCCTGTAATACTGCCTGGTTAAGTAAATCTACTTTAAGTAGCGTTAATGTGTAAGTTTTGAAATGAACATAAATCCATGTAACATAGTGCTGATGTTCAAACTTTTTACCAGATCTGTTCGTGGACCTATGCTCATTTCTGAGTGACTCTTTAATGGAGGACAGTGCACACTAAGTGACATAAGATTCAGTGGGGACTATCAGTGGCTCCCTTTTCTGTTCCTGCCCTGTCTGGGGGGCTCAGGTCAGACATCCGTTTAAAGAAGAAAGTTCAATATTGCCATGTCTGAAGGCGCTCTCCGTGTTAACACATTAGCAAACCAAAATGCTGATACAATTTTACATTTTTCTTTTATCTTGATGGCTATGATTCTTCGATTTTGTTGTTGTTTTTTGTTATAAGGTCCTATGTAGAATTAGAAATAAGACAAAGTAATAGAAATTGCATTCATCTGCACATCCATGCCTTTCAGTAATCTCATTTTGGTCTCTTCAGTGTCTTGGGTGTTTCTGACTTAAATGTTACAGGGCATTTCAGTATTTTTGTAGTTCACCCAGACCAGTTTACGTCATAATTAATAAATAGAGGTGCATTCCAGATTCAGGCTCCCAAGGCTCGGCCCGTAAGTAGATTGCGTTCTTTCTCAATTACCCGATTTAATTATAGAGTTGCATTATTCTTGCGAAAATTGACCAAATAAAAATTTCCCCCACTTGACAAACAAGACTTAAGTGAGGATTGCAAGGGGACCTGGCTTGCTGTTACCCAGTAAACAAATAATTTGTGAGAGGGCTGGTTCTTTCTTTGATTGGCGATCTGGCTGGTTTATGTTTGGGGATTAATAATACATCAGACATTCACACATTAAAAAGAAAGTAGCTGTGAAGGTGGAGGGTGCTGTTCTGGTAGTAGGCTGCTCCCGATTATTCAGGTCCTTGCCCGGGTCCCAAGACGGGCAGAGGGGCAGTCACATCTGCCCAAATCTGCACCTGGCTCCACTTAGCATGTTTCTTGATTTTCTTATGCTAAAGAAAAAGATAGCAAAGTGTTTATACCAAACTGGCATCCTGTCAGGGGGCAATCTGTGTAAAGTTTCCCGCTGTCAGGTTAATAAATTTTTAAAAAATATCCAAAGGCAGAAGTAGCTGAAGAAAGCTCCCAGTAACACTTGCCATTCTCCAGCCGGTAGGTTTCCCTTTAATATCCAGCGTGTCTCTGGAATTTTCTTGTTTGTTGTCTTCCGAGGTTCTATACTTCGCTGGTGTTTTTGTGCAGCTTTCCTTTTATTAATGACATTTTGGTCTTTTTAAAAAAATGATTATCCTTTAAAATTTCAAATGTCTTCTTCTTAGAAGGAAGTAAGTGAGCGTAATTGGTTTCAATCTGGTATTTGCAGTCGAACATACACCTTCATGCTATGAGCCTGAACGAGCTTCTAAACCGGTCAACATTGGACTTTTCTTTGGGAATCCTCCAAGTAACATTTATATTAAAATCTATTTCATAATTCATAAAGGAGTATCTGGGCTTTGGGAGTGTGGGGTATCCAAGGATGCCTGTGTGTTACTCATGTCGACCCGGCTCAGTCTTTTACATGTAAGCTCCCACCTTCTGATTCTCCAAGTCATAGTTTATTCAAATATGAAACAAGTGGGGACTAGTTTGGTAACACCCCTTACTCAATGTTGGGACAAAGAGTCAAAAATGGACTAAGCCTTTTTAATGGGAACACAGAGGTCAGCATGAACAATACTGACTCTCTTTCGGTTGAAGACAGTCTTTCATTCTCAGAGAAATGGAAATAAACTTTGTTTTGTTAAGCGTTCAAAGATAATTTTTAAAAACCACCTGATAAAATTGCACAGCTCCTGACAGACATCTCTTTGTAAGAGTCAGCTGCTTCTTTAAAAAAAAAAATCCTAGTATGTTATATGAGTGTCTATATTTTATTTGAGAATTGAAAAGAAAATCCATGCTCAAATTTCTCCTCCAGTCTTTCTTTTGAAAGTGCTTGTCAGGTCTGATACGTGGCAAGAATATGCTGTTTTTTATTTTCATTAAAAAATTAGCCACCTGGAACAACAAAGCTAATACAGTCTAAGTCACTTTTATTAGAGGACTGCACTGCCCTCACGACTAATTGAAAATATAAAGAAAAGTGATCAGGTTACAATGAGAGAAACTAATATCATTACACAGAAACTAAACACTTAAGAGGTCTGCTATACCAAAGACCATTTGAAAATGGGATTCTATAATGAAACCTGCATTCATTAACATGGTTTAAAAAACGTTTTAAAGGAGGTAGACTCTGAAGGTATTTTTAGCAGTCTCGGAACATCCCAATGATAGTCAACATGGAATGATTTAACAATTTCATGAATGTGTTTGTCCTGCAATATATAATTTGGCATTAGCAGTTTCCTTGGTGTTTCATCTTTTCCTAAAGTAATCAATGTTTTCTAGATTGATGTCCTTTCCAAATCTTGTGTGCCTTTGATTTCATCCTATTAATTAAAACAAACAAACAAACTCTAATTGTGATAAAAGTTTGTGGAAGCCAGTAAACCCATATTTAAAGACTAATATTAACATAGTCTTTTAAAATAACAATGTTCATTTTCCATTTTCTCATCATATCCATACTTTGTGTTTCCCCCTGTTTTCTTTCCTAAGCACTATGAACCCACTGCTACCCATGTAAAACACGTGTGTGCATCTCTGGTGTGCTCTCCATATTTTCCCCTGTGTTCTGTTGACACTTCGGATTTATCTTCCTAAACTTGTAGTATGTCTGTATTTTCTTTATCATAATACTAACAAAGCCTAATTTATAATAATAAGCATTTTTAGTTTATGCTATTTGTATATCACTTAAATGTACTTCTTCTATACCTATGAACCTATGAATATTGAAACACATAGTTTCCAGATAAAATTCTCAAAATTAATAGTTTACCAATAAAGGACAACTAATTATATTATAGTATTGCTTCAGGCGTAGTTGGGCTATTATCCAAATTCCAGTGTCTTCTTTGTAGCTGCTAACCACTGAGCAGAGGAGACAACAAGATTTCTCAGAATTTGTGCAGTTAATTCAGTAAAGAGATTTGGTGGTTTCTGCACAGTTTGATTTGTAAGCTATATATATATATATATATATATATATATATATATATATGTATATGGCAGACAGATCTTGCTTAAACTAGGGAAGACCTTTAGAATCTAAATATCAGGAACCCAAGTATTTGTCTACCTGTGGGATATGCATAGATTACAATAGAAACATTTATGTTTTTTCTTTTTTAAGTAAAAGGCATTTGTCCTATAGTTAGTAAGCACAGTTTTGTGCCTGTGAGGATTTCATGGACCTAAATATACATTTACCTGTACACATATCAAGATAGAATGGGTGTTTTGATGCACAATAAAGAAATCACATTTTAAGCATTTGCTATTAAAATAGTGTGGTGTACTTAATCTCCCTCTGCAGTCCTCCATGGCCACATGTGTGGTGATTTGTCTTTTAATAGCAATATGGCAAGATTTACTTTTATAAATTAATGGTTTGGGGTTACTGACTGCATGAGAGAATCACCACTGTTGAAGTAGAAGAGGGGCTGAGGGATTAATTTGATTTAAAAATGCAAACATTTGAAGCTGTTTATAAAGCATGAAAAATTATTACTACAGAGTGAATTTTTGCCAAAATCAACCAAGGGTAGAAGAGAATAAAACATGAAATGGAAAAACACATTTTCCTGTATTTAAAAATGTGTAGACATGCAGGTGGTATGGGGGTGGGGGTGAAATGGCCTTTTCCAAACCTACATTTTTTTTGATAGATCTAATTTTAAGTAGCAAAATATCGCAAAATAGAAACATGTCAAAAAGGAAGTATGCTGTTTTCCAAAGGAGAAGCATTAAAGAAATAGTGAAGAAAGCTAACATTTCAATGGATTAACTTGCTATCCATTAATCTAACTGTAATCTATACATGGGTGAATAGTCAGAAAAGGGATCATCTGGATTATGTGGGAAAACTTTCATCAGCTTTTGGGAACAAACCTACATCATTATTTTAGATGCTGATTGGCTCATCTCTTTCTGATTTCTAAGATTAAGGCAGGTTTTACCTTAAGAGTTACTAAGAAATTATTCAGATTTATAGTTACTCTGATCTATTTCCTTGTTTTAATTAAAATTTTTTTAATGTTTATTTTTGAGAGAGAGACAAAGTGTAAGCAGGGGAGGGGCAGAGAGGGAGACACAGAATCTGAAGCAGGCTCCAGGCTCTGAGCTGTCAGCAGAGAGCCGGATGCGGGGCTTGAACCCACAAACCACGAGATCATGATCTGAGCTGAAGTCGGATGTTTAACCAACTGAGCCACCCTCCTTGATCTAGTTTAGAATCTTTCCTTCTGCCATTAGCTTCCATATTTAATATAATTTGCTAACATTCCAATCAGAATCTGCAGGCAACCAGCAAAGTGTCAACAATTAGGCACCATGCTTAAGAAGGGATTAAGATCTCTTGCTGCCTGCTGAAAATGATCAAGCAAACACAAAAAAAGACCCAGAACTGGTCAGATAGGACATTGATGATGGCATGGAGATGGCTGCTCTAGCCTAGGATGGTAGCTACCTGTCTTGTCATCTGTAGTGTATTAATAATGTTTTTTATAATGATACAATCACCTGAACCCTGTAACAGTTTATGGTCCTTTTGAGAATTCTTACGGATACTTAGAGTGACGGAGGTCTGAGAAAAGATCTTGAAAGCTTTCACAAAATCTGGCTGGGTGACATAAAACTAGCATGGCTGTGATTTAACAGCTCTGGAATCCTATTGACTGGGAACATCATTAAACTTTTAAGTTAAAACAAAACCTACAAAAAAAATGGTAGATATAAAAGGTGAGGGGCACCTGAAAGGACAGCCGAAATTAAGAGATGCCGAAGGCTCTGTGAAGAGAGGCCAAATTCAGCGGGCCAGTGTTGATCTTGGTATCCTACTTAGAAATGGGATTTTGTTGATATACCATTCTGAATATTACAACATGCCCTAGAAATCTGTATTAGGGCCTTTCCTTCATGGGATCTATCAGACTTGGTTGTTGCGTTTTCAATTTTCCCTGGCCATTTTTAGTCAACGATAAATAAAGAACTTGAATTTGGAACCTGGCACCAGTGACATCACAAAATCAGAAACAGTGGGAAGTAGCCACAACAAGTAACTTTGCATCAGCATATGCACCGTAGATCTCAGTCTTCTTAACATTTGTAACGCTGCTAATTTCCGCGGACTTTTAAAAATACGCTTCCACATGAGCTCTCAAAACCCATAAAAGTGTGGCATGTAAAGTAAATTGTTTGTCACTTGCCAACGACCTGCCATATTTATTGTCAGGAGAAATGGACATTAGTTGGGAAAGCAGTTGTTAAAGGCCAAACAATTTTTAAAGATGGCAAAGATGTGCGAGGGTTTTCCTTTTTCTAACAATGAGCCGCCCCTTCAGACATCAAAAGACAAGATAATAAGACACTTCAAGCACAATTCAAGATTATATTCAACATCTAAAGGCTCATCTCTTGTCAGTTTGCATTTACTCTTCCAGCGATGTGACGCTTCTATCATCTTTCTGTCAAGGGGAGTCTGGCAGAAGAGACGAGGGCTCTTATTTCACACACTTAGGGTTTTTTATCAAATAGCCCACGCTCGTTCTGATTCAACCAAAATGGGGGGATAATTTGAAGAAGGTCATGCAGAAGCGCAAAAATCTCATATTGATTTGTGTGATTAGAAGGCATTAAAATTGCACGTTTATGTTAGTTGCTGAGATGTTTTGTCAGTTTATTTGGTAATACACTTTTGCAGCCTGGGGGAGGAAAACACGGATGGCTTAAAATTTAAAAATAGAGAGCTGAAAACTGAAATTGGTTCCCTTAATGTGACCATATCTGAACATTTAACAAGTGAACATAAAGATAATTTAGTGGTTTAGTTTAACAATGTTTGAAATTAGCTTCTGTAACGAAATGCTTCATTCAGTATAAAGCAAAACAGCTGTGGAAAGACATATATATGTGAGATTATTTTTTAAATACTTTACACATTGATTTAATATATTTAATATATAGATAAAAGGGGATGACATTTTCAATATAAATGTAATTATGAGCCTATTTTATAATGGTCATCAAATTTTTAACATTTTATACTCCTTGAAATTACAACATCATTATATTTGTCATTTTATGCTGTTCTTAGTATATGTGCCCTTTTCCAGAGAGGGTACTAAAGAGTACGTAAATAAAGGAGTTTTAAGATTATTGTTATTCTTCGTCAAAATTTATCACATTTCCTCCTTTGCTCTCTGACAGTCACAAAACTGTACAAGATAACACTCTTTTTTTTTTCCTTTCTTTCTGGTGGAGGGAGGACTTCTACAGAAGTTAGAAAAACTCACTTTTCCTCTCAAAATAAAACAATTGATGAAAATAAAACCATGATATCCTGGGATCATTTCTATATTGAATCTTTGAAATTACTTTTCCTAGGAATTTTCATCAACTCTCTGTGTCTTCATTTCTTGTATTTCTCTTTTATGTTGTGAAGAGTTCTGAAGCTGACTTTCACCCTTTTGTGCTACTTCCACGGATCAAAACAAAAAAGATGTGCCTATGTACAATGGAGTTACAGCATAGTTTAGTAGAAGTGAAACCCATAATTTGTTCTGTTATAGAAGCCTTTTCTATGCTGTACGGTTTATGCATTTTACATTCAACAGTTAATTCATCCACTCAACAACAAATATTTGTTGAGTACCTGTTCTGTGGCAGGAGCTGAGCTGTGCTCTCTGGACTCAGTGGAGAAAACACCAGAAAGAATCAACCACCCAGTCTTGCTCACCCACCACACTGGGTGCTGAGGTTGCAAAAATGAACCAGACATTATATATTGACTTTCCATTTACTTCATTGTTTCCTATGACGCTTCGGGAAACCTTAGTCTTCAAAATCATGCATTTCCAAAGCAGTTCATTGGTCAGAAGCCTAAACATTTGAGAAAAACTATTATCCCCAAAGAATGAGGAAGAATTTTTAAAAGAATTATTAAGTGATTCCAGGCAAATGGCATGCTTGATGTTTTCATCATAGAGTTTGGTGCTGATGCTGTAAAACAGATGTGATTCTTTAGTAATTGTTTCTTGGTCATGTCCGAAGGAAGAATGGACTAGATGTATCTTCTCCTCCCTGTCTCTCCTGACACCTTTCTCCTCCCAAGATTCTTGTTTGTTTATCATGTAACATAATGTAGTAGGTCAAGGCTCTAGAGTCATGTGTTTTGTTAGCTGGTTGGGCCAGGAACATAACGTGGTTAGGCCCCAGCTTCCTCATTTCTACATGGAAGAATTGATGGTACTTACTTCAGTTTTGAGGTTGAAATGAGGTGACATGTGTAGAGCCCTATTAAGTGCCCAGAATGTAACCAGCATTCAGCAAATACTAGCCATACCACACTTTATTAAGAGTTGAAAATTAACTTGCCTTTTTGGAGGGAATTTGGCTAAATTTTAACAACAGGATCAGAAAACCAACACAAAATTTCTGAGACTTTCAGAATTAGCCATGCTCCTCCCTGAGGAAGCGTCAGCACCCCCAACCCCCCACCTCCCAGGACTCCCTTGACCAAAGTAAAGTTCTGGGGATCTTTTTCTCTTGATAACAACACCACTTCCTTCTTCAGGACATGCTTTCTTCCATAGTCCACTTAAGAAAGGATTCAGACTTGTGAATAGATGACAAGCAGGTTCTAGAGGAAGCCATAATTCACTATTTTCATGTTGAGGAGTGTGTGGGCAGGGAGATGGGCAAGGATGAAAAGGGGCAGTTATATATCTTACTCTCCTCTAAATTTAAAATATTGGAGTGTGTGATTCTTTCAAATCATAGAAATCTTAAAAATAATTTTGGCATTGAGAAGTGATATGAAACCAGATGTCTGTGGGCGACAGCAAATGCTTCTCTAACTTGCGGTTGGGTCGATACCCTGATGGCAGCCTGCCTTTCAGTGGTTTCCCTCCAAGGCGTGTGAGTCATTTTCTGAGGGAATTTGCCAGATTTCAGGCCAGGCACTTATTTCTTTCTACCTGAACCATATTGTTGCCAAAATTAGAAACATAGCATTTGTCTCCAATTAAATGTTCAGAGATCTTCCTGAGGATGTTCACCATTTCAAGGTGAACTACACAACATTTCAGAGAGAAAGAAACAGTCCATTGAACTCACATAAGACAGAGGAAGAATGGCTCAGCAGAAGGATTGTAACCAGAGTTCCTATCACTGCTCTTGACCTACACAAAGGGTTATGACTTCTTGTACCTCCGTTTCCTCTTCTTCAACATAAGGTATCAAATAACAATCCGACAAGGTGTTCAAGATTACATAAAGGAAGGCAAGTGAGGTGCCTACACATTGGGGGCATTTAATAAATGTGAGTTTCTTTCTCCCACTTCGTAGACCAATAGTGTTATCTTTATCAGGTCTGAGAAGTGGCCCTGTAGGGAGTGTGGATCCAGACATTAATGGTCAGATGAAGTAGACGTTTTGAACCCTAAGATCTGCTTTCCTAATCAAACTTTTTCCATAAAGACCAAACCTCAGGCTAGATACAGAGAGAATGATCTCTGCTCCAGAAGTAGAGGAGATTCAGTTAGGATGTGGATCTTCGCTGTGCCAGTGGGGAGCTCTTTTCTGCCTGCAAAGTAAAGCACTCTCGCAAAACGTTAGTTATGTGGTAAGTGTTGGATTATGGCTGCAAGTAAAAATCCATGTTGTCTCCATTCCTTTGGGCATTTTTATAGTTGGTGTTCATTAGGACTTTCTAATCTTCCAGAACAAACCCTTTATACATTAAACAACAACAACAACAACGAATAAACCAAAAATAAAATGACAACCTCAAAACATCTTTCAGTGCAACATTTCTAAGATTGAAAATGCAGTGCAATTTAAGTAGATTATGTTGACATTTGAGCCCATTTTTAGGGGGAAATGTGTTATTACATTTATTAAGGATATTTAGAGATTTGGGTTGATATTACTAAAACCTTTTATAGACACCAAAGTAGTCAGGATCCCTCTGGGAGCAACTCTCTGTTGTTGTTACCATGGTAACCCCACACATTTTTAATTACATATTTACCCATGCCCCATACACTTTTATCAGAAATTATTGGCACTTCTAAAACCATTTATTTAACATGTGTCAGTTGATATTGATAAATAAAAAGTGATATTGAGAAATATTAAATCATACTTTCAAATGGAACTAATTGTACACATTGTGTTAATATTAAATAGAAGAGGCAAACTTTCCATAAAGCCAGTGACAGTGACCATCCCCTTCATATATTGTGCCTACTTGACAGTTTTGACTTTCTTTGCTGAGTGTACAGGATGTTTTGTCCCTTGGGAAGAAAACTCACCTCCTCAAACTGTGTTGTAGATTGGGTACAGACTTATTTACTGAGCCTCTCATCCAGCTCTGATAAATGGGAGTTGTACCTTTTCCCACACTATTCCCTTCTAGCCACCACCTAGAAGATACTTTCTTCCAGCACTGCATTCAAGGGCTGAATCATCCAATTTTTCATATTTTTATAAAAGTTAAGTTGTATGTTTAATCAGTCCTGACTTCTAGGTCAGATTTTTTAAAAAACTGATTTCTCTGCTTTTATGTCTCATGGTGGCTGCAAAATCTTCTTTTCTCAAAATCTTCAAGACTGTGACAGTCTTAGACACCCCTAGGAATTTGTAGCGATGTTCTTCATTTAAATCTTAAAGTTGGCTTGTATTAGACCTTTTTAAAGGCGATTTACCTCACGAAAATGGCAATATTTTTATACTACCTTTTAGAAGGACGCTTTGATTCTTCATCTTCATACCCCTCAAAGAGGAATTTTTTTCTATGAGATACCAGTCTTTTAGAGGAAAATCTATAGAATCTATATAGCCATACACTGTTAGCTACTATCCCTTCATTTCAATTAGGTGAAAGGGGCCAGGTGCAAATAACCATTTAATATCTTGATGTGCTCTCTGAGCTGCTTATAATGAACTTATTGAGAGGTTAATTTATTTAGATCCACTTACTGAGGGTGTCCCCGTCTGCTGCCTCTTCCCCTTTCTGTGGTCAAAATATTTTGGCAAAGCTTCTTGATTTCACACATTACAATGAATCTTGCCTTCCCTTGCTTTCCAACTATCCCCTCATTTTTTAATCCTCTTTTGCAGACATTTCCAGTGTTTGCCTAGTATTATAATGACTTGTGCATTTGTCTGCCTCCCTTGCTGGGTAGCAAGCCCCTAGAGGATAGATAATAGATCTTGCATATATTAAGTGCCAGATAAATGTTTTTTGAATTTAACTGCTTCTGAATTGGATGTTTCTGGACATAATCCACACTTGGTAAATACTTAACTGAATATTAAGAGGAAATAGACTCTATCCACAGGAGTCTACTCTTCAACTAAAGGAAGAGTGTGTGTGTGTGTGTGTGTGTGTGTGTGTATGTGTGTGTCAATAAAAATGAATAAGAAAACAAAGGTAAAGAAGTGTTTGCTCACATAGTCAACAAATATTTATTGAGCAACTTTGCGCTAAGCATTGTATGAGGGGCTGAGAATGTAATAATGAATTAGACACACTCTGTCCCTGTTTTCATAGAGTTTACAGATGGTATGGAACTGGTTAGAAGTGTTTTGCAAGAGAAGTACTGGATGCTATAGAAATGAGCAAAGGAGGCCATGACTCAGTTTGAAGGTGTTATGGTGGACATCGAGTGAACAATATGTGGCTGTTACTTTGGCAAAGTACTTCTTTCCAATTAAAGATAGTCTTGGTGGAACTGTCAAATAAGATGTTCCATCTTTTCCTGGACAAAGAGATTGTATGTGCCCTGAAGTAGATAGTTTGTTCTCTCTTGGGAAGATAATTCTTGAACTGAGTGATCTGATCCAAGTATTTAAAAAATAGCTCCATGGAGTGTGTCTACATGGTGGTAATCCTAGAAAATGCCAGTAGTTTTTACCACCTGATTCCTGGAAGTCTCAATTAACATCTTTTCAGAAATCTAGATATTTAGCATTTTCCTTTGATTCCATGAGCTACCCCAAACCCTTAGAACAAATTCTTTTTCCCCCTTTCTCGTTTTTGTTTAAGTAGGATCAGATTAGATTCATGTTACTCGCAACTGAATAACCCTTGTAACACTGGTATGTTTGTGATCTCTGGGGTGACATTTAGGCAAAACATTTTTCTAAAATTGCTATCTCAAAGTTAGAATAGAGAAGCCATTCCAGGTTAGGCAAACAGCATGGGCAAAGGAACAGAGTGAGAGAGTTGTGGTCAGCTATAACTTTCTCTGATGGGAAGTAAGGAATGAGAAGAATTCTAATTCTAATTAATCCTGGTAGAAAAAGGGGGTAGCACCCTGTGGAGTGTTAGTTACAAATTACTGAAATCTGCCTCTGAATTATCTAAGCTGGGAAAGCTTAAGAGAAATTACACATGCTAAAATTCTAAGGGTCCGTCCCATTCCTTCTGCCTAGCTTCAGACCCATCCAGAATACCCACCACCAACACTCATTTAAAGTACCACTGCTTCTAAAACAAAAAGGACGTACCACTGCTTATTAAAATACAAATACTGTCATTACAATGATATGGTTGTTCACATTGTTTATGGCTGCATTATTATTATTATTATTATATTATAATATATAATATATAATTATTATATATAATATATAATTCTATTATAACCCAACCCCAAACTTTTAGTGGCTTATACAGTGACAACATTTATTTTGCTTACAAAGCTTCAATTTGGGGGATGGGTTGGTAGAGTCCATGAGTTTCTCTTACACTTGGCTTCAACTGAGGCAGTTCAAAGGCTGGGGGTTGGAATAATCTGAAGGCTTGTTTCTTCACATGTCTGGTGGTTGATGCCAATTGTTGGTTAGGACCATTTCTGGGGTTGTTGACTGGAATAGCTATGTATTCTCCATGTGATCTGGGCTTTCTCTCAATATGGTGGCTGGGGTTTCCAGGGCAAGGAGAGAGAGAGAGAGAGAGAGAGAGAGACAGAGAGAGAGACAGAGAGAGAGAGAAGGGGAGGGCAGGGGAAGGGAGGGGAGGAAAGGAGAGAGAAGGGGGAGGGGAAATGGGAAACGAGGAGGGAAAGGGAAGGGAAGAGAAGGGAAGGAGAGAAGAGAAAGGCATGTGGAATCTGGCTTTCATCAACTGGACCTCACTACCTCATCCCTGGAAGTCAACAGCATCACCTCTATCACTTTCTATTCATTAGAATCATGAGTCATTAAGGTTCCCTCAGATTCAGAAAGAGGGGAACTAAACTCTACTTTTTTGATGAAGAGACAGTCAGCAAATTTGTGGAAAGTTATAAAACCACCACAAAAGCAATATTACTTATACATATCTATTCCTTTTCTCTCTGATAAACTAAAGTAAGGAAATGCTGGGATGCCTGGGTGGCTTAGTTGGTTAAGCGTCCGACTCCTGATTTTGGCTCAGGTCATGATCTCATGGTTTGTGAGATGGAACCCAGTGTCAGGCTCTGTGATCAGAGCCTGCTTGAGATTTTCTCTCTGCCCCTCTCCCGCTCATGTTCACATGTGCATGCACGCATTCTCTTTCTCAAAATAAATACATAAACATTAAAAAAATATATTTAAAGTAAGTAAATGCCTTTGGGGGGGCAGTGTCTTCTTATTAGTGAACAGATATTCCTAATGAAATCAGAAGATCTTGTTTGAGGCAAGGTTAAGTGGAGGATAGCTTCTATACCATTTAATGAGCATTGATCAATTATCTTTTAGATATCCATGTGTCCAGTTCTACAGAAAGTTACCTTCTTTATCACTTTCATTTTTCTTAGAGATGAAGAGGTTTAGTTGAGATTTTGGAAGCTGGGTCTTTGCAAACACGAGAAAAATAAAGGAAGTCTCATCTTAGGGTGTTAGGGGTGGATGGAGGATAGAATCTGAAAGTCCACTATGTCCATGGTTATGACAGACCATTGGTTATAGCAAATGAAAACAGATTTCCCAAACCTCACATATTAAGTTCAATATATTTCTCTTTGGTAATAACAGACAGAAATTTCAGTTATAATAAACCACTTCTGAGCCTTTACGTCTACCACTAGACATTGTAAAGAAGGATGAACTGGTAAAAGAAAGTTGGTACATTTGAAGGCATTTCACGTAATTATGGTTGTTTATAAGAAAATCAGCTGTACCACAATTTTCTAAAAATCTTCAAAATTTAAATGAATTCTACACTTGAGGGTTTTACACTTCAATTTTTTTTCTGGCTCTACCTAAAATATTCCCTCTTTAAACACCTTGAATTCTTAATTGATTCCCCATTTTCTAATGTATGATAATTTCTATCAAGAAGGGTCACCAGAGGCAAGAATGTGTATTCCTGGTGTTTTAGACAGACAGATATATAAATGAAATAGAAGGTTCTTTCTGGTTCTGTTGAGAAATGTGGGGGAGCAAAGACTGTATTAAAACTCAGAGTTATCTGTCGTTATTTTAAGTATGGACCCAGCAAATTAAAATGTGCTCCACTGCGATGAGATGCTCAAATAGTAGCCAGACTAAGCAGTTTTTATTAACTGTAAAAGTCATGAACTGAATTCTCAGGGTTATTTTTTCACTATGATAAAAATTCTAGCTCAGAATCTTATTTTCCTTGTTCCGATACCCTCCAGCCCTCCTTTCCTCCAGGAAATACATGAGAAGACAGGATGGAGCCTTCCTGAGTGCTAGCCTTCACACACAGTGCTGTCAGTGAATGAGGCCTGATGGGAAGGGAAATAGGGCACCATGGGAAAATGTCCAGTTTGTAGCTTGTGACCATTCTCTGTAGGTCCTGGCATATGCCACAAATAGGCAATATGAAATACCAGTCTGCAGAACCCTTCACAAAAAGATTTTCTTTACATCCAAGTAGAAGAACTTTGTAAATTCCTGAGTATGTCTATAAGCGAATCTTCTCTTACTTCCAGGCTTTCTTTAACGATGATGGTGATGATACTGATGATTACATAGATGAGCATTTTCAAAGTATTTTTACTTGCAGAAATTCCATGAGGTAGATGTTTCCCAGGATTTGGCAGTCAGACTTCAGGTAATGTAGAATTTATAGCGTTGTGAGCATTGTTTTTCTCCACTATTTAAAGCCTTACAGTGCCTTCCTATTATTGATCTCCGAATAAATTTCAACCTCCATAAAATGGCCCCTGTGCTTCTGAAGATGTGCCCCTTGCTTACCTGTAGGTAATCTATAACCATACTATAAGAAAATGCTTTTGTAGCTTGCCCTTTCCATATTTAGCTTGTTTGTATGAAAACTATCCATGGTAAACATTTTTCTAAGCAAACAAATGTTTTTATAGCAACAACTTAAATGACGATGAAGTATTTTATCATATGGGTGTGTCTCTTTATGTATTGGCTTTGTAGCAAGATAGTTTTTTTAATTTTTATTTAAGAATAGAATAACTAATATACAGTATTGTAGTAGTTCTAGGTGTATAATATAGTGACTCAATATTTATATACATTAGAAAGTGGTCAGTACAATAAGTCTAATTACCATCTGTCACAGTACAAAGTTATTACAATATTATTGGCTATATCCTGTGTCTTATTATTTTATAACTGGAAGATTGTACTTCTTAATCTTCTTCACCTATTTCACCCATCCCCCACCCTTTTCTCTCTGGTAACCACTAGTTTGTTCTCTGTATCTATGAGTCTGTTTCTGTTTGTTTTGTTTGTTCAATTTTTTTTTAGATTCCATATATAAGTGAAATCACATAGTATTTGTCTTTGTCTGATTTATTTCACTTAGCATAATACCACCTCGGTCCATATGTGTTGTTGTAAATGGCAAGATTTTATTCTTTTTGTTGGGTGAGTAATATTCCATTGTATATATATACCATATCTTCTTTATCCCATCATCTATAAATTAACTTTAGCTTACTTCTGTATCATGGCTGTTGTAAATAATGCTGTGATGAACATAGGGTGCATATTAACATTTATTTAACTAATCCTCTGTAAGTGAACAGTTAGATTGTTTCTAATTCAAAATTAAAATTTAAACTACTTAATTATTTCCTTAGGATTAATTAATAGAATTACTAGATTAATAAACATGCACATTTTAAAGCCCTCCAGAAAAGATATACAAATTTATATATCCATGAACTCTATTTGAGACTAACCATTTTCTGACTCTTTCCTTGAAATTGATTTTTTAAAATTATTTTTAGTCTTGGGTAATTTTATAGGTGAGTAGTGGGATTTCTTTTACTTTGCATTTCTTTGATTATTAATCAGGGTTACATAGTCTTTTTGTGATTTTTGGCTAGTGGTAATTCCTCTGTTCTTGATTTCTTCTATTGGGGAATCCATCTTTTTTCTTATTGCTTTATATAAGCTTTTTATATAAAAAGATACCAGTATTAATTTTCCCATACTTATCAAGTTCAATAAGCTTCGCTAGATAAGAACAAATAAAACATAAACAAAAGTATGATAGGCACACATTTTCTTTTTCTTTTTTTTAAATGTTTATTTTTGAGAGACAGAGACAGAGTGTGAATGGGGGAGGAGCAGAGAGAGAGAGGGAGACACAGAATCTGCAGCAGTCTCCAGGCTCTGAGCCGTCAGCACAGAGCTCATTGCGGGGCTCTAACTCATGGATTTCGAGATCATGTCCTGAGCCAAAGTCAGCACTCAACCGACTGAGCCACCCAAGCGCCCCTGACAGGCACACATTTTCTTTTGAATTAGCTAGTTATCTAAAGACCAACAATTTCTTATACATGAAAGAATATAATAGTAGTTGCTGTAGCCAGGATTCTGGCAAGAAAGAGACGGCACACTCAAACTTGTTAAATTAAGTAAAGTGTAATAATGGCACTATTTACAAAAGTTTAAATAGAATGTAGGACAATATAAAGTATAGGAAACCTCCTCCCCAAAGATCAGTAACACAGTGTCCTTATCACCCTTGGACATCATCATCCTTGGACATCATCATCCTTGGACCCATGCTCTCGCCCTTTATCTGAACAGGTAAAGTTACCTTGAAAGGATAAAGGAGTGGAAGATACCAGAACCCAGAAGGAGAGTGTCATTTGGATAGGACAACGTATGCTGGATGATACAGCCATTCCTAGACCCCCCAGGAAGAGATACAGGGGGTGGGGATAATGTCCCAATTTTATTCTCTTCTTTCCTTCCATTGACAAAACTGGAAACCAGAGAGAGAGAGAGAAAAAAAAAAAGGTTTTGGTGGTCTGTATAGGTCAGGCTCCTAGAGGACTGAACAAGATGGAAAAGAGTAGAGTATGGAAGGACACATGGATTCAGAACAGTGGAATATAACTATGATTCTGGAATTGGTCTCAAGAAGGCTTAGGTCGCCAGCCTTGCCACTAACTGTTATTTAACATCTATGACTTTCACCAGTAACATGAAGATGACCATAATACCTGCCTCATACAGTTATTGTGATAGTTGGAGTTAAAGCACTTGATGTCGTTTTGACATATAGTGCATAGAGCAGTTGAGAGTCTAAGGAGGCTGGGATGTTTTCTTTCTCTTTCTCTTTGTCCCTCTCCTTTAATAATCCCTGCTTCTACCTTAGCCTGGCTGCTGGTTGAGATCTGGCTAGGAAAATCATCAGGGGTCAACCTTAGTCCTTTCCTCAGAACTCAGCTAGAGAGTTCATGGCAAAGGCTTGCACCCAGCATCCAGATAGACCTGCCCGTCTTCCTGATGATCCTCTGACCACTGACTCACCGGAGTCTGAGGGCTACCCTGTGTCATGTCCCCAGATATTTTACCATATTCATCCAGCCTAGGCACTCTCTGGCTGTGGCACACACACACACTCAGGAACTCTCTTCCAGAGACGCTTTCACTTGCTCTGAGAAACTATAATGTAAAATAAATGCAGTCCCCAAACGGTAATTTTTTTTCTTGTTCTCACAATAACCATATGAGATGGGTCTCTAGGAGCTATCTACAAACTTTTGTTTCAGCATTAGTTTTATGGATAAAAAATAAAACAAAATAATCAAACCAGCAAAATAAGTATGCAGAGAGGTTTGTATATTGAGTATGCACTAACACGTATAGTTCTATGTACCCCGGGTTTTCTAGATAATACCTTACAACAAAAAGCATATCTCCTTTGTAGCATAAATAGAAGAATTTTCTAATCAAAACAAAAATAAAATTTCAAGCATACAATTATAAGCAAAAATTACTTTAGTTTTGCATTGGGTTACCTAACTTTCCTAATTATTATTAATTTCTGAATGAAGTCAGGTTAATTCTATTATAGTTACTGTCCTTTCAGTACTCACTAATAGGTACAGAATTGCCATATTGTGTTTGTTGGTATTAATCCAAGGTATTGATAGCTGGCGTGAGTTGGTATTTGGGAAGGACTAAATTTTTCCTGATAAATATGAGCATAAGGTGTCCACGCATATGATGAGATATTCCCTCCATCTGTTTGATGGGTATTTTAGATTATTCTAAGATGCAACTTTAGTTCTTGTGTATGAGCTTACAGTGTTTTATAGCATTAGTAAAAAGAATTGTTTGGTTTCATAGAGTAATTTATGTCACATTTCAATGACTTAGAATAAATATTAGAGATGTAGTTCTGGTGCATTTATTTACAGAATAGGAAGTATAAATCATAAGAGTGGCATTGCTGATGAGGTTATTTTGGACTTAAATTTTGAGTAATAGTTTCAATTTAAATCAATGATTCTATGGATCAGGGAGGAGTCTAGTAGATCAAGGTAGATTTTGAAAAATGGAAAATCTCTCCAGGTCTATCACCAGTGATGTACTGGAGCCAGCTCATGCCAGCTCATGCCAACTCATGAGAGACTATCATTACATTCAGGAATTTTGTGAATGAGTGTTAAGCATAGTCACTACTAAGAATTAAATTACATAATGCTGTAATTATACAAATTATATTTTATTTAAAAAATTTTTATGGTTATTTCTTATTGAGACAGAGAGAAACAGAGCCTGAGTGGGGGAGGGGCAGAGAGAGAGGGAGACACAGAATCCGAAGCAGGCTCCAGGCTCTGAGCTGTCAGAGTGGAGCCCAATGCGGTGCTTGAACCCACAAACCGTGAGATCATGAACTGAGCTGAAGTCTGACGCTTAACCGACTGAGCCATCCAGGCGCCCCACAAATTATATTTTAAAGCAAAGGCAATAAATACTCAAAATTCATCATTTCCTAAATATTTTTCTATGCTTTATTATTTATGCTCTTAGTTATTTATTATATTTTCATGGTGGAAATACTATATAGTGATATGGTGTATCTTTCCCCAGCCCTACATTCCGGAAGGTCATGTTGGTAGCTTGGAATTGTCCATGGAGAGAGTATTTATACCATGGAAATTTGCAAATGCTAAAAATTAGGACTTCATTGATTGTGTTGTTGATTATCTAGACTTGAGAAAGTGATGGAGAAAATGCTAATAATGTAAATTAAATTTAAACATGTGTTATCTCTATAAGTATTATATTTGAATAACAATGAAATGAATAAATATTATTGTAGCATTCAAAAAATATTATATGATTCTACAAAGAGATCATTCATGTCATTAATTGATGAATGTGTGAAGTTCCAACATGAGTCTTCAGTATTTCACTTTCCTCTTGTTAACATAGATGAAAATATCCACCAATACTCAGTCAGAATGTTTGTCAATGGCAAGAGTGACTTTTTGTTGAATCAGATAGTAATCAAACATTTGTTTGTAGTCTAATTCTACAACATTCTTGTTGATGATAGAAACTTAGAGTGGGATTTGTAGGAGAGAGCAAAATAACAGAATCATAGGTGTACAGAATTTTAAATAAGTAGTATTGTACGTTTTGCTACTATTTGTAAACTGTGTTATAGTTCTTTATTTCAGCTTATAATAAATGCTTGTACATGTGTATATGCATACTTTTTTCCCCCCAGAGAGCGGGCTGTTAAGCAGTTACCAGCACACAGTTGATTGGATGGTATTAGTTCTAAAACAAGTCTGGGAATCTCTGCATCTCAGTCTCAACATACTAGCTTTAAGTTTTTGGGGATCCACAAAGAGATTAAGAAGTTTTGCTAAGAATTGTGTGACCCCAGAAACATCATGAAGACTTTTAGGAAGAATTTTTATAGTAGCATTTTACCTTCAGTACCAATTTATTTTTTGTTTTCTTACAAGAAGAAACTGTTTATGAATTATTCTTAGTATTTAGATTTCTGTAGGTAGTAAAAGTAAAAATCTAGAAAATTTAGATGAATATAGCCTTTCTGTCCAATCATTTAGTTTTTTTGGTTCATGTTTCTCTGCATAAGGAATTAAAGAAATATTAAAATCATGGATGTTAGCTATCACATTCCATACTGTATTATTATTTTTTTAACTTAAATTCTAGTTAGTTAACATACAGTGAAATATTGGTTTCAGAAGCAGAATTCAGTGGTACATCACTTACATACAACACCCAGTGCTCATCACAACAAATGCCCTCCTTAATACCTGTCACCCATCTAGCCCATCCCCCACCCTCTTACCTCCAACAACCCTCAGTTTGTTCTCTATCATTAAGAGATTCTTGTGGTTTGTTTCCCTCTCTCCTCCTTTTTTCTCCCCTTCCTGCAGGTTCATCTCTTTTGTTTCTTAAATTCCTCATAAAAGTGAAATCATATATTTGTCTTTTTCTGACTTACTTATTTCAGGTAGCAGAATACAGTCTGGTTCCACCAATGTCGTTGCAAATGGCAAGAATTCATTCTTTTTGATGGCTAAGTAATATTCCATTGTATATATATGTCACATCGTCTGTATCCATTTATCTGTCAGTGAACTGTCAGTGGACATCTGTCAGTGGACATCCATAGTTTGTTGATAATGCTGCTATCCACTGGGGTATGCATACCTCTTTGAATCTGTATTTTTATATACTTTGGGTAAATACCTAGTAGTCCATAGCTATATTATAAGCATATATACTTAGCTAGATTAGATACAGGTACAAATATAAACATAGATGTATAGATGTATGTACGTAAACTAAAACAGCATGATTACTCTTAAAAGAGAAGGACATTTACTTCTAGACACTGCTCTGTTTAGAAGGTAAAGAACTGCAGCACGGTCAAATGAGAGTGCCCTGGAAAACAAAAGGATTCACAGCCATGGCACACAAGGACTGAATAGTGAAAGAAAACAATCAACCTGCAGTAATGAAAACTTAGAAGGACATGAGAGAGGTCTGCAGATATTGGAAAGGTTTATTAAAATGTGGGAGAAAGAGTAGTTTCATTCTAGGTGGTTTCAGAGGGCTGAACAAACCCCAGTGGCTGGAATTGTGGGGGGCTGGATTTGGCACGATGTAAGAAGAATTATCCAATAGTTAGTTCTGTCCAAATTAAAATGTGCCTACTAAAGAGGCAGTGATTCCTTCCTCAGAAGTCCTCAGGCAGAGCTGAGTTGTTACAAATGGGATTCAGAAGGCCTTTGTGGTCACCTGTCCGATCTGTAATTCTGAGGCACCTGATTTCTCACTTGTGTATTAAATTAAATCCAAAGCAGGAGCAAACCCTTCTAAATGTGTCTGCTTATTTGAAATTTGCTGAATGTGGTGGTTTAGAAAGTTAAAAGATTAAAATTAGTCTTTCAAATGTGATAAATATACACATGATCACATACTACTTCTACATGAATGAATTCAGGTAAATCCCGTTGGAATAAATCTCTCTACAAAGAACTGTTCTCTATAACAAAAATGTTTCTGTATATTGAAGGTAGCACATAGCACATAAGTCCTGTGATCTATTAGCAGTAGATGATATACTGTATTATATGTTTATACTATTGGGACTATGCTTGATCACAAATGCTCTCTTTGCCCACTCATTTTTGGGGTACAGTTATTTTATAATAAAAAAAGAAAAAAAGGGCAGGACACAGACAAAATATTCAGAAATGCTGTTTAAAGTGAGTTGCCACCGGCAAGCTATTCCAATAAGTATCCACATAGAATTGCTTAAGGCATAAGAATTGAGTGGGTTTTTTTTTCCTACTTTTAAAACACAGTATACCCTCAAGGGGCCAATTATATCCCCCAAATCAGTGTTTTACTTGAAAAAGTTCATAGATCAAATGAACAAAAATGAATCTTGACTGGCACTCTGGAATATTAATTAGACTTGGCATGTAGCTATATAATAACTATGTACTGTAAGGATCTGTGTTGATTAGCAATGCTAATCAGATTTCTAAAGTTTCTGCTCCCCAGAGAAAAGATACTGCCATCTTAAGCTATTATGGATTAGATGTTTATATTTTTAACCCCCAATTAACTATTCTTGAATTTTACAAGGCAGTTGAAATTTTAAAATTGTAATTTTTTTCTTACAGGGAAAAAAATTATTTCTAAGGATCAGAAAACTCATATGAATATCCTGGTTTTATCCTTGAGCCAAGTCGGAATATAAATTATAAAGAAAAACAAGATATAAAAAGAAACAGGGGGAAAGCTTTTAAGGTATAACATTGTCTTGACTTTAAAATCAGAAAAATGCCCCTTGGTGCTCACTCTAAAGAAAAAAGAAACACTCTGAATGAAATGAGTGGGTAGAATTTACTAGGATATATTTTTTTTAAGTTTATTTATTTAATTTGGAAGAGACAGAGTCAGCGTCAGTTGGGGGGGAGCAGAGAGAGAGGGAGAGAGAATCCCAAGAAGGCTCCCTGCTGTCAGCACAGAGCCCCACATGGGGCTTGAACCCACAAAACTGTGAGATCATGATCTGAGCTGAAACCCAGAGTCGGATGCTCGACTGACTGAGCTACCCAGGTGTCCCAGAATTTCCTAGAGAACTGGGAAAGGTCCGCATTTCAATGAAATCCACCCTAGATCAAGGTAATCTGGAAACAATTCATACAATGGAGATTTGCCAGAACCCATTTGTTTCCAAAATGGTGCCTCGCCGTGGGCCACAGGCTGACTGAAGGTGAGCAGGCGTGGAGAATGGAGCATAGGTACCCATTATCAGGAACAAAATTTGAGAAAATGTCAGATCCAGAGCACACTTTAAATACGCAGGGGTCAACAGGTTACATCTTTTGAGAAACAGTTAATTGAATGCTAATTTGGGGCCCATCAGGAAGCTAGACTACAGGGTTTACAAAGAATGCATGAATACATCAGTATATTGGTAAACGTATATTGAATATGGACATGGGATTGCATACAAAAGTGCCTAGATCACACACACACAAATAAACAAACATTACAAAGGAAGTCATGGGGTGAAGCCAAATTTCTTTGTCATTTTTCTCATTGTTAACATCCACGTGATAGTGATGGTGGTGGTGGTCATGATTATCACCTTTCATCTGACAGTAAAAATCTTATCCATCTTGGAGTAATTTAAATAAGAGGTAAGCTCATTCGTCTATTCTGAAGGGTTAGAATGAATATTTGACGGTAGGGATTTAGCATTTACCCTTCATGGGTCAATGGATAGGTAAGTCTTAAAACCTCTTTAGGTGGAGATTATTCTAATAGAAACTTCCTCCAGCCCCCTGCCTTTCAAAGGCCCAAAGTAATATTCCATATTTCTTAGAAGAAATAAGGTCAAATGTGGGGAAAGTGCAGATAAACAATATCATTCACATGGAAATCATCACTTCAAGTTAATGAAAAGGTGACTTTTCTGGGGGAAAAAAGATGGAACTGATTTTTGATGGTATTAAAGGCAAGGCATTTTATTTAAAAGATTGTTGTTGGCACGGTGCTGAATTACAGTTTTTATGCCATAAAAATGAAGTTGTTAACCCTTACGCCAAAGGAAGACTATTTGTTTTTAAAGCTTAATAATAATAATAATAATAATAATAGCAACAACAATAATAAATATTTGTGCTGTAAACAACATGCTTGTTAATTGGAGAAATTACCAATTTCCACATATACTTTTATGAGTATGTACACAGATAAGTAGATATGTGTATATCCGTGTGTTTGTGTTACAGGCTTGTGAGTCCTTTGATTTATACAAGTATATGTTATGGTGATTTTAGGTAGCTAAAATACATATTAATGGTTAATATATATAATTATCAATTTATGATCCCAGGCATGAAAGAGAAGAGAGACACCCCAATACCAGGCAGAAAGGGAAAACAAACCATTGAGATGATTGGTCTACTCTCCCTTTCGCAGACAAAACTGTGAGGTCTAAATAGGAACTCCTGACCATGCTGCCACCAAGGAGAGAGCCAGACTCTGTCCAGCATCCCTTAGACCTCTCTCAGCTGTTATGTGGTAGCATCAGGAGGTGTGACATGCAACGACATCTTTCTTCTTAAGAAACTTCAGCTTCTTTTTGTCTTCATATTAAATTTCAGCTTTCCTCAAAACCCTCAAAGCTTTGGAAATGCACTTCCAATTTATATTTCTTTTCCCTCCTCCTCTGCTTCTTGTTTTCTAGGCCATGGGGCTCCAAGAACGTACTTCAGCTAGGAGTCCCCTCCCCCCTTGCCTCCCTGCCCTGTTCCCTGGGCTCTGTAGAGCCTGTTATCCACCCTCCAACAGAGATTTCACATATTTCAAGGCCAGACCAGGACTTGCCTAATCCATAAAGACCTCTTCTATTTTGGGGCACCTGGGTGGCTCAGTCAGTGAAGCATCTGACTCTTGGTTTACACTCAGGTCATGATCTCATGGTTCGTGGGATCAAGACCCACATTGAGCTCCTTGATGGCAGCTCAGAACCTGCTTGAGGTTTTATATATATATATATATATATATATATATATATATATATATATATATATATATATAAGACTTCTTCCATTTCATAGAAATCCTAGATGTGAGAGCAGAAACTTTTCTGTGTTTAGTGAGACAGAAACCAAAAGAACCCCAAATCAGGCTTGAATGTTGGTTTTGAGGAAAGGTGGAAGTGAATTACATCAATGTTCCCAGCACTTGGGTATGGGGCCTGCCCTGTTTGCTTTCTAGATGCCACCATTTTTACCAGCTAGAAGAATGAGAGCATTTGGTAAAATTGAAAAACAGTAAGATCTCTTTTTTAAAAAAGACGTCTTCTCTTTATATAATACAGGTATCTAGCTCTGAAAGTGGCTGTTCTTACCCGGATTATGGAAGAATTTACTTGTCTAGGCCAAATTGAATTTTAAGAGCTTGTTCTCATGTATAGATGAGAAACTAAGAGATCATTCTGAGGTCGAGTAACTTGTTCAGAAACTTACAGGGAATTTGGGCAAACTGACCCAGGAGACCTGCAGCTCCACGTGGGTGCCTTTGAGCACTGAGCCACTCAGAGGCAGCTCTGGTTAAAACTGTGAGGCTGGTTATCATTGTCATTATGACCACCACTCGTAATTGCCGTTTATTAAGCATTTACAGGTGCCAGGCATTTTGCTAAGCACTTGACATATACAACCACACTCATTCTTCACAACTCTTAGAAATAGGTATTATCTGTTTTGCAGATGAGAAAACGAAGAGAGAGGCTAACTGTTTAATTTTACATAGCCAGTAATGATGGAAGTGGGATTTGAACTCAGGTCTCTCTGGCCCCCAGAGGCACTAAGAGCCACTCTTAGCCACTAACCCACTGATCTGTGTAACCACTCTACCTGCTCTTATTCTTTGCGCTATTAAAGATGGTGGCATGCTGAAAGCAAATGTGGCAGGCCCAACACTCAAGTGCCAGAAGCTTTGATTTGATTAACTCCCACATTCTCTGGAAGTTTGGTGCCTTCTACTCACCATTCACTTTCTCTCCAGAACATCTTTCTCTCTTCCTTCCAGGGTCTCCCTTCCTCCAAATAAAATCTTCATATTTTTATTTATTTTTTATATTTTAATTTTTTAAGTTTATTTGCTTATTTTGAGAGAGAGAGAGAGAGCATGAGAGCACGAGAGCACGAGAGGGGGCAGAGAGAGAAAGAGAGAGAAAGAATCCCAAGCAGGCTTCACACAACAGGGGGCTTGAACTCATGAACCATGAGATCACAATCTGAGCCAGAATCAAGAGTCAAATACTTAACTGAGCCACCCAGGTGCCCCCAAATCTTCATATTTTTAATTTATATGAAGATTTCTCTGTGTTAACACCTCCCAAAAGTACTTGCACATCAAGGAGGGAAATTCTTAGGCAAAAAAAAAAAAAAATTTTTAAACTAAAAATAGAATTTTAGGCAGTAAGTCTGACAGCAATTGTGGTTTGGGGGTGAATTAGAAGCCTATCCTGATTCCTCTGAAAAGCCCTTTCATAGTGGGAACCTTCTTATTTGTACGTTGAACCTGGGAAAGTTCCTTTTTCCAGGTGAATGATACCCAGGAGGCTCATGTATTCAGTTGCATATCAATTTTGTGCATTTTGAAAGATAGGTATGTTTCAAGAGAATTCAGTAGTGTGTATCCAGAAAATTACTTAATAGCAAGTGAATTATTGCTTCACTTGTTGTATAATAAATCATTATGATAAGTCTGGTTGCTGAAAGCTTGGGTGTGGGCTATGGAACAGCAGAGAAATAAACACAAATGCCCCACAAAGACAGATAAACTTGATTTACCAAATTACCACCTTGGGAAACCAAGTCCCACATTGATACCACCAGGGGATAGCTCAAACAAACAAGTATACAAAAACACTACAGCGGCCTTTTAGTTAAACATGGGAGATTGAACACATGCATTTCTCTCCACTAGCTACTGAAACGCAATAAACATAACCACGAAAGAATTTTAAAAGGTACAAAACCACAAAGACCAAGAGGAACAGGGAGGAGATGACCCTGAACAGGCATGTCAACAAGCTTTCAGAAGAGAGGAAATGGATGAGTAACAAGTGATGTAACCGAGGAGAAAAAGGTGAGCCCTTCTTACCGGCATGATGAAAAGCCAACAAGAGGGGAGCCAATCCAAGAGCCAGAGCCCTTGGTCCTCTCCAGGCCTGGGGATACCTAGTACCTCTGCACAAGTCACGTCAGGCCACAGCTGCAACCAAGACAACTCATTGAAAGTCCTATAAAGAGTAGTTAGAGTCTCAAGACCTTTCCTGCTTCCCCCTTAGAAGGTGAGAGATTCTTTCACACCCAGGAGAGATAGGAGTCTTACTCTTTGGGGAAAATGAAACAGAGAGACTCCAGTCCCAGAGACAGCCAGACCAGCAAAAAGGAAACACACAGGACTGGAAACAAAGGCACTGAGGGAGAGTGGAAATATAAAAGTTGGACCCTCAATTCCTTCCCCCTGCACATCTTCCAAAATGCCAGGAGTTGGTCTTACGTGCTTATACCAACACCACCACATCCCCTCATAGCAGAAGACTAGAGGAATCTTCTTGGGAGAAATGGTGTGATCCAATAGAAAAGACCCACAGATTAAAAAAAATTTTTTTAACATTTATTTTTGAGAGACAGAAAGAGAGTATGAGCAGGGGAAGGGCAGAGAGAGAGGGAGACACAGAATCTGAAGCAGGCTCCAGGCTCTGAGCTGTCAGCACAGAGCCTAATGTGGTGCTCAAACCCACAAACCATGAGATCATGACCTGAGCTGAAGTCGGACACTTAACCGACTAAGCCACCCAGGACCCACAGATTTGATGTTGGATGTTCTCCAGCAAAATGACTGGTTCTCAGCCTAACAAGTCATAAGTTGATAAAAATCACCTATGAATAGAGGGACCAATCAGTTTTCTAGAGCCTTTTAAATAACTACTAACAGCGAAGAATTAACTGATATTTGTGGAAAATATTCAATATGAAAGAAAATAAGGAAATAGGATTTGATTAAAGAACTCTGAAAAAAAATAGAAGCAATGGATACAGCAAAATGAAACTTGGAGAAAAGAAAAACTTCCTCAGCAACTTAAGTTATTACAATTATGAAGCAGGAAAAGGATGCTGCAGAAAGTAGCATTCAGAAATTAAGAAATAGCTGTTGGAATAAAAAATACGATTGCAAAAATAAAAAAATTCAACAGAAGTTTCAAAACACATAATTGAAATCTACCAGTCATTTTCATAAACATAGGATTGAATATAGGATAGAAAAGATTGGAAAGAAAATTAGAAAACAGGACCAGGCAATTCACTGTCTCATTAATAGGAGGAGCAGAAGAATGGGAGGAACTTCCCAAAGAAATAATACAAAAACAATTATCCAAAATGAAGGACATATGCTTCCAGATCAAGAGGGCTCACTAAATACCCTGCCTACAATGAATGACAAAAGAACACACATTATGACATTTTAGAAGGTTCTAAACATTTTCAGAAACAAAAAAGGACACATATCTGGAATTGAGATGGTGTCAGACTTCTTAATAGTAGAAGTTACAGGACAACAGAACAATGCTTAGGACTCTCTAAGTTCAGCTAATGTACAACACAAGTGATCATTTTCATCCGCTCATGCTAAACTTTCAGAATATATATCTCCCATACACTGCTTCTCAAGAAGCTACCAGAGGATGTGCTCCACCAAACTGAGAAGATAAAGCATGAAAGAAGACTAGAAGGCCATAAAGGGGTTGCGACCTGGGGCATCAGTGGAGGCAATTCCCAGGAGGATTTTAGAGCAAGGCGTGCATAGCAGGCAGTTGTGTTTGGAACAAGAAAACACTGGGGTGTCCTGGGGTGTCTCTAGGTGCTGTTACATGCCTGATGTGCTCGATGATGCTGAGGGCATTTTACTAAAGAGTTTGGGAGAAGAAACAATGATTTGCAGGTAGAAAATTATTAAGCCAATAGACAAAGCAATGATTAATTACTCAGAAAGTTGTAAGAAATAGTTAACTATAATAATTGCAAAATGTCTCAGCTGTGAAAAATAAATACATAATAATGATGTAGACACCTGGGCGCCTGGGTGGCTCAGTGGGTTAAGCGTCCAACTTCAGCTCATGTCATAATCTCATGGTCCGTGGGTTTGAGCCCTGCATTGAACTCTGTGCTGACAGCTCAGAGCCTGGAGCCTGCTTCGTTTGGATTCTGTGTGTCCCTCTCTCCCTGCTCCTCTCCCGCTCATGCTCTCTCTCTCAAAAATAAGTAAACATTAAAATTAATAATAATGTAGACACCTAAACTGATTTTTTCAGAGGCAGTGATATTATTTGGGGAGCAGGGCCAAAAGAAAGATGTGGGGGAAGAGAAAGAAAATGGGGTAGAGGTAAGGAAGTCCTCATTTTTTAGAAGAGAAAGCTATAAACAGTCGCCAAGGTAAGAAAATCTAGCCACAGCATGGTGAGCGTGTACAGAAGTGTGTGTGTGGTGGAGACTAAGGAATGAGGAAAGATGAGGTGGGATCAAGCAGTTTTTCCTATATGCCTTGTACTACTTGCCTTTAAAAGGTGCCAACGTCCATCACCCATTTTCCCCTCTCCCCCAAAATGGGTGATGGGTATGGAGGGGAGCACTTGTTGGGATGAGCACTGGATGTTATATGGAAACCAACTTGACAATAAACTATATTTTTAAAAAGGTGCCGATGTATTACTTCAGTAAAAATTAACACTAAGTTAAGAAACCCGAAAACTTGACCTATAACAAAGGTACTCTTATTTAAGACCCCAAATAAATTAAAAGTGGCCCTGGTTCCTTATGCCAAAATTTTTCTAGGTTAATAAGAATATATGTCACAAATCATTCAATGTATTGAAACCAAGAGCTTGCGATTCATCAAAGAGGGAAGAGTCTATGACAAGTTGAAGTTCTCGGGGTAGGGGAGCACCAGACCCTTATTTGATACGCTGATATGAAATGGCATGAAATAAAATCCAGGCCACGTGAAGGTGCTGCATGGTAGGAAGAAATTGTAAGCCAGCTCTGTTCTACAAAAGTTTGACAAATATCATACCAGGCACTGACCAGAAGCCCATTCATTTCATGGATATGATAATATTTATCAGACAAATTCAGCATGACATCAACCTTCATATATCTGATATATGCCCTGTATGCTTAAAATAATTACTCATAACAAAGGAATAAAATACCAATGAAGGCAACAGACAATTATTGCTATCTTTCATGAAAATTCGTACTTTTAATAAAAAGCAATGTGATACATAACATATGTAATAGATTACTGACCGTCATGTCAATCTGTTGAGCAATGAAATACATTGCCTTTTCAGAGCTACTCCGTGATAGGAAATCCAAATTATCTAATTTATTGACTCAACTCAACAAAGTGATCTTTATATTGGAAAAAAACCTATATATGTATATATGTATATATATACACACACACACACACACACACACACACACACATATATATACACAAATGTATACACACACACACTTCTGTATTTCGTTTTTTTATTATTTTTTTAATGTTTATTTATTTTTCAGAGAGGGAGACAGAACATGGGTGGGAGAGGGACAGAGAGAGAGGGAGACACAGAATCCAAATCAGGCTCCAGGCTCTGAGCTGTCAGCACAGAGCCCAATGCAGGCCTCAAACCCACAAACCATAAGATCAGGACCGGAGCCGAAGTCATTTGCTTAACCACCTGAGCCACCCAGGCATCCCTATTTCATTTTTTAAATGCTGATTTTTACCCTGTATCATGAAATCAATGTTGTGGCTTAATAATAGCATTTATTTTTATTAAAATGGGAAAAATAGAATATTGCAGAACATTATCAAATGGAATAGAATATTTATGACTCATAATTTGAAAAATACTGTGTAATTCCATATTGCTTTTTTAATAGAAACCCTATCCCTTCTGCCGTACCTCTCCAAAGCCTCAGTCGTTGTGGGAACCCCCTCCCTGAGTGCCAGGAGTGACAAGAATCATATAAATCAGAAAAATCTGGTGCACCTGACAGACTTTCCAGACAACTTGTAACATTCCACTGGGCCACTTAGCTATTTTTTCAATCCCTTAAAAATGTTTTCAGTAACATGGGTGAAATGCGTGAAGGTGGTCAAAAAAGTACAAATTTTCTATTTTAATGAGTAAGTCCTGGGGATGTATTGTACAGTGTGGTGACTTTAAATTTCTTTTTTTTTTTTTTTACCATGATGCACAGTGAAAAATGAGGTACTCTTCTTTAAAGCTTATGTTTCAATGAGATCTCTTCTCTCTCTCTCCCTCTCTTATTATTATTACCTTTTTTATATAAATAATTCGGGCAAGTTACTTGCCCTTTGTGAACCTCACTCTCCTCACCTGGTAAGTGAAAATGTTAGCATCTTCCTCACATGATTCTTTCCAGGATTAAATGCAATAAGCCCTGTTATAACACTTTTCCCAGTTCATGGCAGTAGATGCTGTTTTTCATTATCAAATATTTCTTTTCACCCAGACCTCTTACCAGAATTCTGTGCAAAGGAGCATAGTTAAGACTGAAAAATTATAAATGATTTTTCCCGGGGTGCCTGGGTGACTCAGCCAGTTAAGCGCCTGACTTCGGGTCAGGTCATGATCTCGCCGTTTGTGGGTTCGAGCCCCGCGTCGGGCTCTGTTCTGACAGCTCAGAGCCTGGAGCCTGCTTCGGATTCTGTGTCTCCCTCTCTCTATGCCCCTTCCCCACTTGTGCTCTATCTGTCTCTGTCTCTCAAAAATAAATAAATGTGAAAAAAAATTAAAAAAAATAAATGATTTTTCCCAACTGGGTAGAAGAGGCCGGTTCAGTATTCTCTGTCAAATTATGTGCTTCTCATCATGCTTCGTCATTCATTACCTTAGAATAGGGAAGTATGTTCACTGTTTTCTTATTTAATTTATGTATTAGAAAAAGTAATTTATGTATTTGGCCAGTGTATCATTGTTAAAAGGTTTATATGTACACCCGGGAGGAAAAGGTTCATGTGCGTTAACTTAGTTTAGATGGTGTCGTATGCAGATACATACTTGGTAATCAGGTTTAGGTAATGGTGGTGATCACTGACAATATACCAGGGGTAAGAGATCTGATTCCATTTCCATTTTCATACCTAATGTGTAATGCAATCTTAAGCCTATCATTTGAACCTTGGGCAAATATCTGTTTTATGAAATGTGTATGTATATATATTTTGCAGAAGGATTCTACACTTCCTGAAAGTGGTATTGCAACCTGCCTTTAAGTCATGAACTTCTCTTGTATGTTTCAAAACATGGCTAATTTATAGAATTCATATGATTCCTAAGCACTGGAATTTAGGCAGAGCCAAAGGAAAAACATGCCCTAGTGGCAACAGCACATTCTCTGATGCACCCAAACTACCCCTCAAAAGCCAGCTCCGCAGCCTCCCACGGGACCTTGTGCAAGCTAACTGCTGAAGACACTCAGTTTCGCCTTCAGTTTAATGGGCATATTCATGACCCACTGTGTGAAATAAGGTTTGTAAAGTAGTTAGCTCAGGGCCTCATACAGTATAAGAAGTCAAAATATCTTTAAAAAAAAAAAAAAGCTTGAAGGGCTTTTTTGAGACTGGGTGACTCAATTGGTTAAGCGTCTGACTCTTGATTTCGGCTCAGGTTATGATCTCCCAGTTTGTGAGTTCGAACCCCACAGCGGGCTGTCAGTACAGAACTCTCTCCCTCTCTCTCTTCCCCTTTCCTGCTCTCCTTCTCTCCCTCTCTCTCAAAAGAAATAAATAAACTTAAAAGAAAAAAAAGCTTGGGATTCCTGGGTGGCTCAGTCGGTTAAACGGCCGACTCTTGGTTTCAGCTCAGGTCATGATCTCACAGTTAGTGAGTTGGAACCCCACATTGGGCTGTACGCTGACAGTGTGGAGCCTGCTTGAAATTCTCTCTCTCCCTGTCTCTCTGCCCTTCCTCTACTTGTGCGCGCTCTCTCTCTCTCTCTCTCTCTTTCAAAATAAATACATAAAAAGAGGTTGAAGTATACACATAAAAATAGTAGGTCCTCAATAAGTAAAATTATGCAAATGAGTTATCCAGGCGAAGGAAGCCATTATTTTGTTGTGTTGTATGTAATGAGACTTGCTCCCTCTTCATCAGCTTGCCCTCCTATGGCTTGGATATACACACTACTCATCCTCTGGGGACAAAAGAAAGATTAGTTCATCAGTCAGAGAAAATAGGGAAACTCCAAGCACAAACCTAAATTAATAATAAAAAAAATCAAGTATTCAGAAAGTTGATATGAAAGGAAAGTTGTTTGATTAGATACTTGAGAAAAAAAATCTTCTATTTTCTCTGGTGTGGGCCTGAATTAACACATCCATTCCTAAAATGTGTCCTTATAGTTAAGCATGATTTTCTCAAGTACACAATCAGAAGCTGCTGATTGTGAATTTGGGGGCATTTTCAAAATTTTGTGGAGATTTCTCTACTGTCCCTTTTGGGTTGGCCAGGATTTAAAATGCAATAACATTTCTATTAACTCTTGCTCTTTCTAAAGATGTTTTGAATATTTAAGAAGAAAAATTTTAGATGTTTACTTACTTTTGAGAGAGAGAGAGAGAGAGAGAGAGGGCGGGGGAGGGAAAGAGAGAGACGAAGACACAGAATCCGAAGTAGGCTCCAGGCTCTGAGCTGTCAGCCCAGAGCGCGACATGGGGCTCGAACTCACAAACGGCGAGATCATGACCGGAGCCAAAGCTGCACACCTAACCGACTAAGCCACCAAGGTGCCCCCAATGTCTTGGGTATTTTTAAGGCATCTATTTTGATTGTGTTGTCTCCTAGAAGTGTCTCCTCAGTTTCTTGGAGGGGAAGTTTTAGCTTTCCTTGATGTGGCCTTTATTCTATTATTTATTCTTTTTCAAATTAGAGGCTATAATGACGTTTTGACAACTTCACCTATATCAAGAAGAAAAAAAAATCAAGTAGCTAGTTTTGAAATCTGTAAATTAATAGTGTTTGTATACATACGTAAGATATAGATTAAATTCATACATGCGTACCCACATGTCTGTACATGACTAAGAAACCAAAAATGTTCTTCAGTCCGTGTTCTACTTTCATTTCCTCATCTATAGAGTGAGCTTTCCCTGACTTATGCTCACACAGATTTATGCAGATGAATGAACTCATATGTATGGAATGGTTTTGTCTGAACCCTTTGGGAAACAAGGTCCGTAGAAAAGACACTTCAGGTCTTGGCTAGTTTGCTACAAAATTCAGTTTGCTAGTAAATTTCCACTGATATGAAAAAACCCGTTTATCTTTGTGCATTTTCAGAAGTGAAATTGCACCATGAAAATGTAGTGTTTGGTGGTCTCTAACTATATTTTTTAGGAAACGGCCAGTTATGTTTTAAAATAAGTTGGAAATATTGGGGTTCCTGTGTGGCTCAGTTAGTTAAGAGTCTGACTTCAGCTCAGGTCATCATAATCTTGCGGTTTGTGGGTTTGAGCCTTGCATCCAGCTCTGTGCTGACAGCTTGGGATCCTCTCTTTCCCTCTCTCTGCCCCACCCCTGCTTGCGCTCTCTTTCTCTCTCTCTCCCTCTCACTCTGTTAAAATAAATAAATTAAAATAAAATTACCTTCCCGACTTCGGCCAAGGTCATGATCTCACGGTTCATGAGTTCGAGTCCCGCATAGGGCTCTATGCTGACAGCTCAGAGCCTGGATCCTGCTTCGGATCGGTGTCTCCCTCTCTCTCTCTGCCCCTTCCCCGCTCGTGCTCTGTCTCTGTCTCTCTCTCTCTCTCTCTCTCTCTCTCTCTCTCAAAAATAAATCAACATTAACAAAAAAAAATCTTTAAAATAAGTAAGAAAAACTTCCCAGACAGCGTGAAGAATCTTGTACTCTCATTATAATTGTCGTCATTCTGGTGACAACACTTGTGGCTTCAGAGATACGTTGGAGAATGTAATTCTTGAGTGTTCTCCTGCATATTACCAGGGGCTCGTTTCACAGAAGCAGGTCAGAAGTCAGTTGCAACAGCAAGCGCAACAATTAAAAGCCCGCTGACGAAGACTGAGTCTTGTAGGCATCACAAGCATCCAGTGGCTACCAGCCACGTGGCTCACAGATGAACTCGGTAGTGGCAGAGATTCATCTGATCGGTCTTCCTATTTCTGGAAAGCCAGATACATTTTCACAAGTCGAATTTACCTCCCTTTTGGATGGGATAATTAGCTTTAGGTTTCCTTCGGGCGGATGCTTGTATATGGAGGAAAGCCAATTTGATAGTGCCCACGGAAACACTGACAGGCTTGCCAAGGCTATCCAAGTGTGTGTGAGGCCCCTAATGTTAAATGTCTGTTAAAATGTCTACGCATTATATAGCATATAAAATTACAGATTCTGAGCCTTTATCTGAAAGTACTTACCGCAATGCTCTGTTTGTCCTTTCTTTCTATTTGCGCTTAAACTTCCATTGAAAATACAATTATTCATTTCACAAATGAAACAAACACCACGCTGTTAGACTTGAAATCATAGAGTAGTCCAATACTTACCTTGAAACTTGGGAACCATGTATGCACAAGGCAGGGCTGGAGCAGAAAGATTCCCATACAGTTGGAGTTCGATGTTAGATGGTATTTTTAAAGCTGAAATTAGATTCTCCACTTTGATTATTTCATTGTGGGTCCCTATTTCTATTTGAGTGTCCTTCACCCTTTCCTCCTTTATTATTTATAACCCGTACTCTTTGAGCAATGACCAGTACTAATCTGTGACCTTCTGTCCTTCTGCCTGATTCGCTGCCTTTTTTGAAACTCTAAGATTGAAGCATATATTCTGAGACTTTCTGTTAAAAAAACATATTACATTTTTTTTTTCATATTTCTGAGCCTGAAATGAGAGTCAGTCCTGGGCTTGCTTGTCTTATTCATTTTCAGCAGACCAGCTTCAAAAACCAACCAAACCAAACCAAACCAAACAAAACAAAACAAAACCCACCAAACAACCCACAAGAGAGAAGGAAGGAGAGGGAGGGTGGGAGAGAGAAGAAAAAGTATAAAGAAGTCACATTTCTATATTCATTATAATATCTCTCACATAAACACACGAATATATTTTTGCATATCCATTTGTAAAAAAAAAAAAACAACTTGTTTTGTTGTCTTGATTGCTAGATTAAAGAATTGGGTTTTTCTTGCTTCCTTGTTGTTGTTTTCTTTTCCCTTCCATCTACAGTAGCTGGATCCAAATAATAGTAAAAACAAAGAATAGCAATTCATTTGTACTTGCCTGTGCATTAAAAAGAAGTGGGGCATAAAGCGACATTAGTGGCAAATTCCCGGAGGACTAAAGAGTCCACTGGGTCCAGTCTCCTAAATGGTGCCTTTGCCTCCCATGCAGCTAATGACTGAAATAGGATCTATTGCCACTGGGAGCTTTTAATTTCTTTACATTGTTCAGGTTGCTCTGATGCGATGCAAAGTGACAGCTTCCATTTCAGCCTGGCTCATTATCAGCTCTTACACCAGACGGCAAGCACACACATCTTTATCTGCACGTTGGACCTAACCCTGGTCACCATGAAGACCGAATGTGGCCTTGGCTAAGGTGTAAGGTATAAAATCATGTGGGCATGTGTGCAAAATGTATCCTATCCAAAGGGACCAGGGAAAAGAAAAAGGAAAGTGGAGGCAAGTTACGGATACCTCAGGAGTTCCAAACTGAAAAACTAATGTTTGTTTGAAATCTACCCCTTAGAGGTCAGGAACCCTTCAGAGAAAGGTCCAGGCATGAGAAGGTGAGGCAGGTTTTTAAACAAAATATAATTTCTTGTCAAATTGGTTTCCATACAACACCCAGTGCTCATCCCAACAAGTGCCCTCCTCCATGCCCATCGCCCACTTTCCCTTCTCCCCTGCCCCCCATCAACCCTCAGTTTTCAGTATTTAAGAGTCTCTTATGGTTTGTCACCCTCCCTCTCTGTAACTTTTTGTTTTTTTACCTCTTCCCCTTCCCCATGGTCTTCTGTTCAGTTTCTCAAGATCCACATATGAGTGAAAACATATGGTATCTGTCTTTCTTTGATGGACTTATTTCACTTAGCATAATACCCTCCAGTTCTATCCGCATTACTGCAAATGGCCAGATTTTATTCTTTCTCATTGCCAAGTAATATTTCATTGTATATATAAACCACCTCTTTATCCATTCATCACTTGATGGACATTTAGGCTCTTTCCATAATTTGGCTTTGTTGAAAGCGTTGCTCTCAACATTGGGGTACATGTGCCCCTATGCATCAGCATTCCTGTATCCCTTGGGTAAATTCCTAGCAGTGCTAGGAAGGTGAAGGCTGGGTCATAGGGTAGTTCTATTTTTAATTTTTTGAGGAACCTCCACACTGTGTTCCAGAGCAGCTGCACCAGTTTACATTCCCACCAACAGTGTAAGAGTGTGCCCGTTTCTCCACATCCTCGCCAGCATCTATAGTCTCCTGATTTGTTCATTTTGGCCACTCTGACCGGCATGAGGTGGTATTTCAGTGTGATTTTAATTTGTATTGGGAAGGTGAAGGCAGATTTAAGATGTGGATCTGGAAATGAGTACAAGACTCCTTGGTTCTCTGTGATGTCCCCTGTTGACTGTCCCAGTCAGCCATGAGTGCTCAGATGTTAAGCAGGATATCGAGTCAGTCCATGCCGGTTAAGTGTGTGTTGTGTGTTTCTTTTTCTTCCAGGAATGGCTACATGAACTGTGCCATGGGTCATAGATTTCTGCCATCCTCAGTCTTTATTTAGAAATAAAAGGTATTGAATCTGGTCTGAACTTTTCCTAAGCAGGCCTCAGCCAACCATTCAGATTCTTGGTATTTTGGCGACCAAGGTCTTGAGAGCTAACGCTCTAATGCCACACGTAAGAAAGCTGAAACCAATTGTGTGCATAATTTTCTTAAATTTACACAGAGACACAAGTAGATATTATAGTCTATACCAGCATATACTTATCTGCAATGTGCTTGTTGCTATTGAGTATTGAGTGTAGATAGGGTAAGTTAGATCAGTGGGCTAAAAAAATAGATTAAGGACCTAAAAAGTAGGTAAAATAGGCTTTATTCACACTACCCAGTAGAAATTAAATGTGAGCCTCCTATGTCACTTAGCATTTTATGGTAACCACACTTAAAAAGTAAAAACGAATAGGTGAAGTCAGTTTTAATAATACATTTTTTGAGCTGATATATAAGACTGTCATTCCAATATGCAAATTAAATGTGTTTATGAGATAAAATAAACATTATTGAGATATTTTACATTATTCTTTTTTTGTATTTAGTCTTTGAAAGACAGTATATTGTTTACGCTTATAGCCCATTTCAGTTGGACATGGCACTTTTTAAGTGGATCATTGTGGCTGCTGTAACAGCTTTAGACAGACATAGTGGCTCATAAGTAGCTCTGGCTCCTTACCAAAGTATGGCTTTTTTTTTAATTAAAAATTTTTTTAATGTTTATTTTTGAGAGAGAAAGAGAGAGAGAACACAAGCAGGGGAGGGGCAGATAGGGAGAGGGAGACAGAATCCGAAGCAGGCTCCAGGATCTTAGCTGTCAGCACAGAGCCTGACACGGGGCTCGAACTCATGTACCATGAGATCGTGACCTGAGCTGAAGTCGGACACTTAACCGACTGAGCCACCCAGGCATCCCCTGACTCTGACTTTAATTTAAAGTTTTGAGCCAAGACATAACAAGATCTATCTGCATTCTCCATGGAAATAGACAGTTTGGGCATTCTGTTTAGAGAGTTCAGCATGCATCATTTATATTTTTATTTCTTTGTATTGGTCCATTTCCCTTTTAAACCTATCATCTCTCCAAGATTAAATTCAATATGAGTCAAATATTCAAATAATGCTATTATTAATGAAGCAACTAATGGTGAGATCTTTCTCTCAACTATAGAGGAGCTGAGTCCTGGAAATAATTTGTGTGTTCAGGCTGGTGCAGAGATTAGGCAGCTCATCTGGACATTAGCAAAAATTGGGATGTGCGGATTATTACATAAAAATGGGTTATAGTAGATGTGTATCTTAATTTGATGGGTATTAGTGGGAAAGATTCCCACACAAAGACTGTATATTCTGACTTTTTGGTGTGTAAATGTAGAACTCTAGTCTACTGTCAGCCTTTACACAAAATTCCTATTATCATCTGTGGTGAACGTGCACAGGGTGAAATTGGTAGTATTTTATTTTTATTCAACATGTGTATTTCTAGGAAACAAGAAAGAAAACCAAAGGTATCCAGTTACTTGGATCTACGATCGCCATGTTTTCTCAGGCAGCCTGGCAGTCAGATATAAGCCATTTCTTATCTCCTATTAGAATCATAAGTTATTCCTGCTCTCCGATTTAAGTTTTCTGCAGAGTGAGGAAAGTACATTTACCTCTGAAAAGGAATTCAGCTGAAATTCTGTGGGAGTATATTGGACTCTAAGAACAAATCTCTTGCCGACATCCTTATTTAGTAAAAGACTCTCTAAATGCGGTTAGGATGAAATCCAAGATCAGGATAAGAGTGGATATTGCTTTTGGAATATCATGGTAAAAATAAACATATCTGAAAAGACATGAATGCCCCTCAGGAGTTCAGACTGAATAAAAGGCCAATGAAGGATTCAAAGGGGAGACTCTTTACCTTGGTAATTGGTCATTTCTTAGGGTGGTCAGAAAAATTGTTTTTAAGTTGTGCCTGGCCATCATATCTGTGCTTTCTTATGAGAACAGTTTTCTCCTTGGAAATCTCAAGGTTTAGTAACGCCAAAGGAGTCTGGTAGGGCCCCCAGCTCCATGAGAACAGAAATTGTGCCTGTCTTGTCCACCATCACATTTTTATTGGCCAACAGGGCACTTAGCATATAACAGCTGCTGTATAAATACCAGTGAGAGGAAATTTGATCTGAGTTGACCTAAATCCAAAATATTCTTTAGGAAAGCCTTTATTTTATTTATTAAAAATTGTTTTAATGTCTGTTTACTTTTGAGAGAGAGAGAGAGAGACCGAGCACGAGCACAAGAAGGGCAGAGGGAGAGGGAGATACAGAATCCGAAGCAGGCTCCAGGCTCAGAGCTGTCAGCTCAGTGTCGGACACAGGGCTCAAACCCACGAACCATGAGATCATGACCTGAGCCTAACTCGGACTCTTAACTGACTGAAGCACCCAGAGGCCCCAGGAAAGCCTTTAAAATTACAACTGATTCCATATCCCCATCTTCACTTGAATTGATTGTGGACTCATATGTAATTTGACTTTGAAGTAATGGGCCATCCTTCAAGTCCGTTTGTCAATTGTAATATCATACTCGAACTGGTAACATGTTCATGATAGATACATAAATGATAGACAGACGGAAGGTTAGATAGATAATAGATAGATGACAGATAATCAGACTTTTGGCTCTTTACTCATTATTTTTCAACCAATCTGAAGGATTTTTTTTTCATCAGGTAACAATTCTAACTTTAGCATTATTACAATTATTCAAAATTCTTTTCATAACACAGACTCAAGTAAAATATTTAAAAAATTAAAGAAAGGCATGTGTGTATCATCTTTATTAACTGGGAAAAATTACATTTCTTATCAGTCAAAACAAAACCAAGGGAGGTAATCACATTAAAGTAACTTCCCACTACCTGGAAGGTAGGGAAACACCACCTATAGGATAGAAGACTTACGTTTTTTCCTTAAGAATTTTACTCTTTATTCAAGCCCCACATTGGGCTCTGTGCTGACAGCATGGAACCTGCTTGGGATTCTCTCTCTCCCTCTCTCTCTACCCCTCCTCTGCATGCACGCACACGCACGCACACACACACACACTCTCTCTCTCTCTCTCTCTCTCTGTCTCTTAAAATAAATGAACTTAAAAAAAAGAAAAAGAATTTTACTCTTTAAAAATAGGATTCCCGATTTAGACACACGTAGGCCACCCTAATTTGACTTTGTTGACAGTGTACGGAGCTGTATCATAGCTCTAAAAAAGTCACATAAGAGAAGTTACATAGGCGCAAGCAACATGTTGGGCTCAGCTGCTATGGCTTGGAATTTCCCGATTTAAAGTGTTTCCTTATCTTCCTACACAAAACAAAAATGAAACTACATACAACAAATTAGAGGATCCTTCATAGATTGTGTTTCAGAAAGCAGTTTTGTAATTCTATGTGGAACAGGCACTACGTCTCAGTGAAGCACATCAACAAAAAGATCATTTTTTTTCAAAGAGGAAGAAAGTGATTTGCACATCAACAAAAAGATCATTTTTTGTTCAAAGAGGAAGAAAGTGATTTGCTTAAAAACAATCTCCTCTGGACCATGTCCTAAAATGTTTCCGAATTTCTGGATGCTAAGTAGGGCTTGGGTGGGACTGTCAGTCACCCAAAATGAACAAGAGGCGCCTTAAAAGAGACAGTCTAATTGAAAGGGCCCACTTGGGATTTGGGATTTGGTTTCTTGGCGTCCGGGAGGCATTTGGGCCTTCAAGCGCTCCCACCTGCTGCCTTGTGCACGCCGCGAGTCTTGTCACTGTGGCTCCCAGTTGCAGGTGAACCTAGTACTGAACCACTTTCACAGTCCAGAAAGCATGACATTCCCTGTTACCAGTGGGAGGAAAGGCTAATTGAGAAGTGTGTATAAAGGCTGTAATGAGTAGCATTTACATGTATTGATTAGAAGTAGGGCTACCGTTTCTCATTTATCACCACCAGCAGCTGTGAAATTTTCCCCACGTCGATTGGCACGGCTCATATTCCCGCTCCTCTAGTTCTTTATTGCTTTTCCCCCCCCTTCCCCTCCTGCACCAGAGTGCTGATCCACCAGCTGGAATGGCCTGGTAATTACTCCAGCTCCTCCACCAGCTGCCACAATTGCCAAACCGCTGGAGTGAAAAATTCCATCCCGCATTTCCGATTTTTTACATTACCATTGCATAATCATATTTGACGAATAATTAACCTGGGTTAATACTTCAGGGAGCCATTTGCAAGTAAATTGATAAGCTGAGTGCTGTAACGGTGCACAAGGGCTGAGGACTTTGGCGGTGGCCCACTGCTGCGGGGGCCCGGCTGTAGTCAGGGGAGTCAAGTGTTCTTTCTGACCATCTACACTGACCCAGCAGCTAGCTTTTAAGAAGAGCCCTAGACTGTGGCTCAGTTGAGTCAGAAGAGCAAAGCCTCTAAATCTGAGGTCACCTTGAATGACTGGGATCTCCTGTTTCCTAAAGGACAGTCCTCATTGTCCACTTCCTGGATGTGGAATGGGTGGTTGAAGTGCTCTAATAAACCATTTTGAGAACTGTACTAACTCAGGAGATTGTGGGTTGGTGTTTAGGAAATCACTGACTTTATTTTGCTTTATCTTCTGATATTCCATGTACACAATGGAAAGGCTCCTTTGGCTGGAGAGCCATTTGCTCACCTTCCTGTGAGTGGTGGCCATCTTGGAAATAAAGGAGAGATGTACTACTATGTCCAAGAGCGTGCATGAGTGTGTGACAGAATTGGTGGCGATCGTGAATAATAACCATATTTCCAGATCAAAAATAATTTACCTAGCCATTTTGGAAAGCTGTTGAGAAGACTAAAGTAATAGAAGAGCCTCAAAATCCAACCATCTGAATTCAAAGTTGTTCTTAACCCTATTTTCTGTGACCAGCTGGGATATCGAATTTTTTTCAGCAGCTTAATTCTGATACCTCTTGATTTCTCATCTTTTCACTTGTTCATTTTGGGCCATGCTCTCTTTCAAGGCTAATCAAGGGGGAAAGTGATGACCCTGTGACTTCAGAAATACTATTTGTATCATGTGGTTGGGCTTTGATATGTGAGCTGACTATTCTTCAGGTAGAATCGGTACCTACAAGGCAGACAGAAAGTCAGCACTCAGCATTTGTCACCGTGTGAGGCATTGCAAGGAAAAGCAGTTCCTTTCAGACTCAACTGTAGCACTAAGTAAAATCAATGGCCAAACAATCTAACACAATTGGTCACATATTGATAGAATTAAACACTGCTGTTAACGTGACTTGTCATCGATCTGACAAAAACAGAGTTCAGGGTAAAAGTAGCCTGAAGCCTTTAGACTCTGTATTTATGGGGAAGGGGAGAGAGGAACGAGAATTGTTTTGCTCCATCTACTTACAACCTCATTTTTGTTTTCTTTAGTCACTGTACATCACTGTGGAACACACTTTCAGGATCTTGACTTTTTTTCTGTTGGTGACATAGAAGAAGGAACTAGAAGTAGCTCACTCTAAAAGTTTAGAGATGATATTGCACTTAAGGAACATCTTCTTGCTGGTGTGTGAAATTACTGCTTTGACAGAACCCTATAGATGCCTGTGGACAATGAAACAAGTCAACCCAATTTATAAAAGATCACATTAGACTATATCCCATATCTCTACCTATGAACAGGGAGCTGCTTGTCAAATATAATTTCTGAACATATTGTCCGTCATTTGTATGCAGTCAAATAATATTGCAAACACCTGTGGCCAGAAGATCCAGGCCATATCATTCCTTCTGGTGCCTTCGAGCCGTGTAGTCAGCTGTTTCTGGGACTCCATCTGCCGTAAGCATCCTTAAGCATATGACTAATAAAAGAACGTCCCCATCAGAGTCAGCTGCTCTGTGTAGCCTGAGTGTGTGTTTTGAGTCAAGAGTACCCGTATCAATTGCTGTGATTTCTGAAGTGCTGTATAAGAGGGAGCAGGGCTGTCAGTGTCTCATCTCTGCAATGAATAAGGTCAAGAGAGGGGATATGTTGGAAAGGGGGGAATCTCTTTCCTTACTTGGTTTCAGAATGATTGGAGGTGCATTGATGAATATACTCAAGGATTTGAATATGAAGTATTTTTCTCTGTTACATAGTCTGTTTAGTTCTTTCAAAGCCCCCTCATCTTATGCATTTATTATTTACCAGTTTAATGTGTGTCTACCCCTGCAGAATGCACACTCCATGAGTACAATAACATTGTCTATCTTGTTCTCCATAACATCACCCTAACGCAAAGCCAGGGGCAGAGCAACAGCCTGTGGTTTGGTAGATTGTGCTGTGCACTGCACAACTCTGGGGGAGAAGACTGTTCATATAGACTATAATGTACCATCTGAATAAATTCTTCATGACAGCCCTAAGAAGCTAGAACACAGTAGATAATAAATATCTTCGAAAAAAATGAATGCTTTTTTCTTAGGTTACTGTGGACAAATAAAACACCCTTCTTTTATTGCTGAATAATGAGTAACTATAAGGACAGTGGTTCTCTGGCATGCATGAGAATCATCTAAAGGCCTTTAAAGATACGAATTGCTAAGAGTCACTCCCAGGGTCCCTGATACAGGAGATCCGAAGTGAGACTCAAGAATTTACATTTTAACAGTTTCCCAGGTAATGCTAATGCTGCTGGTCCAGGACCACAGTTTGAGAACCAGTGGTATAAGGCCCACAGGTAATGATGCCAATAATGGTGACGGATGAGAAGTGATGACAATGACAATTTTTCTTTCTCCTCCATTCTGTCTTTCACACTAGGACTCTAGTGTTATTATCCCAAAGAACTGATCTAATCTAAACTCTAATCCTGCTGCACACTTTGGATAACCCCTTGTATCTGTAGCACGAGATCCAAATCCTTTCCTATAGTGCTTAGAGTCATCTGCCAGCCATCTTTGAGGGACACAAGCCATCCTCCTGTGCCCCAGCCCGAACCCTGTGTGGGAGCTCCAGGCACAAGAGAACCACTTATTTATCTAAACCCTGGCTGTGTGTCAGAATCACCCATGGAGCTCTCAAAAGAGAGAGCTGTCTGGGCCCTCCTCCAGAGATTCTGATTCCATAGGGCCCGGAGGAGCCCCGCCTTTTAAAAAGGCTTCGCAAATAATTCTGACGTACAACTGCACTAAACTACCAACCTATAGGATGTGGGCAAGGTTATAGTCAAAGGCAGGTTCATAACATCATGATCTTTCATAATAAAAACGATGAATAAAAATAAACAATAGAGGCAAGGATCCTAGGAAGTTAGGAAGAGAACGATAAAAGAAAATTTATAGACTGACATAAAAATGAAGACAAGAGTATTCAGGAAACAAACTACAAATAGAAAGGAAAAAGAAATCCAGGCCATGGATCTTGAAGAAACTAAGACACAAGCTTCTGATAAATACATGAACAAATATATGCCAAGAAATTTGAAAAAGATGAAATAGAAAATTTTGTGAGAAAGGAATTATGAACATTGGCTCAACAACTTTTAAAAAGTACCAATCACAAAAATAAATAAAACATTAAAAAAATTTAAAAAGGGGTGCCTGGGTGGCTCATTCAGTTGAGCCTCCGACTCGGCTCAGGTCATGATCTCACGTTAGTGGTTTCCAGCCCCGCATCAGGCTCTCTGCTGACAGCTCAGAGGCTGGAGCCTGCTTCAGATTCTGTGTCTCCCTGTCTCTCTGCCCCTCCCCCTCTCATGCTCTGTCTCTCTCTGTCTCAAAAATAAATAAAACATTATAAAAAAATTAAAAATAAATTAATAAATAGCACCAGTCTCTTAACTGAACAAATAATTATCATTACTGCGTACAAGGCACTGCCCTAAGCAGAGGGATATGAACAAAACAGACAAAAATCCCAACCCCATGGAAATTACTTTTTATGAGTTGGAGTGTTAAACTCCAACAACCCACACACAGAGGGCAATAGACCAACCATATATAAAGCTGGGAAAATGTAAGTAAAAGACTAGGATGCTACATTCAACAGTACATTAAAATAACACTCATCCAGACTCAGCCCAAGATTACAATGGTTTAGTATTAGCAAATACATTAACACAATGCATCAAATCAATAAGTCCATTAATTTTAAGAATGTTGATCTCTGTAGATGCAAAAAAGGTATTCAATAAAATTAATATTTATTATATCTTGAAACAGTAAGAAGAGGAGGATATTTCCCTAACCTGATAAAGGATATCTGAAACCAAGAGTCAACGTCATACTTCACGGTGAGACAGTAGAGGCATTTCCATTTAAACCAGAAACCAGAGATGAATTCTTACTGTCACTGTTGTTATGTAGCATTGTCTGAAAGTTCAGGCAAATACAATAAGCTATGAAAATAATAAGAATAGCTATAGAACAGGGAGATAAAATTATGGTTATATGATGACAGTATGATTAGACACACCTAGGAAATCCAGGGCAACAACTAAATAATGTTTTGAATTACTAGGCAAGTTCATCAAAAGTGAATGGCTGAAGGATAAATATACAAGAAGCAGTGACATTTCTATATAACAGCAATAAACATGCTAGAAGATATAATGGCAACTAAAGCCATGAATTATCAAAGAATGTGTGACACCTATGTGAAGAAAGCTACACAATTTTATTGAGCAATATAAAAGGAGATTTGAGTAAGTGGAGGTACATATTGCTTCTTAGATGGAAATATTATAAAATAAAAAGATCTTACTTTCCCCCTAATTAACAGTTTTCATATAATTCCAAATGAAATCTATATGGGATTACCTAGTTGGTTTCACAAAACCTAAATGTAACAGAATAAAAAAATTAAAAATTCCAAGAAAAAATTGAAAAGGCAATGATGGCGTGAATGGAGTAGGATTTGCCTGGATACTAAATACTAAATTGTGTTATAATAGTACAAACACTATAGGTAATATCCCAAGAATTAAGGGTCAAGTCAAAGAACAGTTACAGATATATCTGAGACAGATGCTAGGATATGTGAATGTTCCAGACCATGTAAATGAAATAGCATGTGCCAAAGTCCTGGGGTAGAAAGGGATCAACATGTTGAAGAATTGAAGCCTGATGTTCCTGGGGTGTAAATAAGTTTAGTACACATTGGGACAGATTTTTTTTTAATTGAAGTATAGTTGACACACAATGCTACATTAGTCTCAAGTGTACAACATAGTGATTCCACAAGTCTGTACGTTATGCTGTGCTCACCACAAGTGTAGCTACCATCTGTCACTATACAATGCTATTACAGTACCACTGACTATATTCCCTGTGCTGTACCTTTTACCCCCATGACTTATTCATTCAATAACTGGAAACCTGTGTTCCCCACTCCCCTTCACCCATTTTGCTCACCTCCCTGCCCCCCACCCTTTCCCCTGGCAACCATCAGTTTGTTCTGTCTATTGATAAGTCTGATTCTGATGTCTGTTTATTCCTTTGTTTTGTTTTTTACATGCCACATATAACTGAAATCATATGGTATTTGTCTTTCTCTGTCTGACTTATTTCACTTAGTATGATACCCTCTAGTTTCATCGATGGCAAAATCCCATTCTTTCTTATAGCTGAGTAGTATTCCATTATGTGTGTGTGCATGTGTGTGGTGTGCATGTGTGTGTGTGTGTGTGTGTATGTGTGTACACAGCATCTTCTTTATATATTTATCTATTGATGGACAATTCAGTTGCTTCCATATCTTGGCTATTGTAAATAATGCTACAATAAAGATAGGGGTACATGCATCTTTTCAAATTAGTGTTTTGTATTCTTTGGGTAAAAACCCAGGACTGGAATTACTGAATCATATAGTAATTTTATTTTTGATTTTTTGAGGAACTTCCATACTGTTTTCCACAGTGACTGCACCAATTTGCATTCCTACCAACAGAGCACAAGGGTTCCCTTTTTCCCACATGTGGAAGAAACTTTTTAAGAAGTCAATTTTCATATGGTCTTAAAGTAAGCAGTTTTAAATATAAGAATAAAAAGTCTTTCACCCAATGATTTTTCCTCAAAGAATCCTAGAAATGAGTAGATAGAGGTGCAGATCAATTGAGACTGGAGGTGTTCCTTGAAACAGAGTCAATAGTAACATTGAAACTCAAAACAACTTAAATGACCTGCAGCAAGGAACATGGCAATAAATTATGACCCTTCCAGAAAATGGAATATTTTGAAACTATCAAAAAATGTGATTTGAATAACCCAAATATATTAGGTGAAAAACTAGGATTCAAAACTATATTCACTGCACAATCCCACCCTTAATCAATATTCATACATGCAAAATATCATAGAGAGAAATATATCTAATTGTTGGTAGTGATTACTTCTGGGATGATGGGCTCGTAGATTTTTCTATAGTGTAAAAGCTTTTAGTTTTTCAAATTTTCTAATTAATTACTACAAAAATAGACATTAATAAACATAACATATACATTAAAAGCTAATGTCATTTTCATGCCTAGCTCAACTATCCCTCTTCTGTGAATTTTTCAGTTTTCCCAATTGGAATTAATCTCCCATCTTCCCAGCTGTCATAAACTGCCTGTATCGTTTTGTAACACTCTATATATCACACTCCTGGGTGAGGTGCAGTTAAATGTATGCATGTTGATCTCCTCCATGTGATTCTAGGCTTCTTGGAATTGTGTGCCCTAAGGACTACCTGTGAGGGACATTATGAGATTTCCAGAGAGATGTCCGTAAGCACAGTGGTCTTTAAAGAGATGTTTCCCCATGGAGATTAGTGGCATGAGTGCAATGCAAAGTCTGTCTTAGGAAGTGGGTGTTTTTGTGTGTATTACAGATATTGGGGTCTGTAATATTTTGCTATTAATATAGGTGGTGGTGCTTCTCTAGACACTTGTTGAATGTAAGGCAATGGTATAATGTAGTAATTAGGAATGAGACACTTATACATTAGACCCTGGAAAATTAACCCCTCTGAGTCTTAGTTTCCTCATTTATAAAACAAGCAGAGCAATATGACCCTCTCATGGATGGCTGTGAAGATTAAATAAGATGTTGCAAGTTCACAGGTAAAATGTCTGGCCCATAATGAGTCTAATGTATAATAAATATACCAGTAGGAGAATTCTATTATTTACAACAGTCTGCCTGGAACATCCCCACCTTATCTTTTACATCATAAAGCCATAGCTTCACCTCCTCTTTCATTCAACACGGGAAACTAATTTATCACCTGTTAGGAAATGGAGGTGTCATCTTTTTGCAGGATCAGCTGCATGGCTTGATATCTGTGCATTCACATGGGGCTTGAGAACAGAAGGGTCTGCACTTTGTTTAATGCTCTACTGTCGCCACTGTGAAATTTGACTGATTTTGAAGAAGGGGCCCCACCTTTTCATTTTGCACTTGGCAATGCCAGTTATGTAGCCAACCCTGTTGGGAAAGCTCTCCCATTTACTGACAGGGATGCTTACCAATGGACTAAAGTTGTTCCTAGATTACTGAGACATTATGGGTATGACTTGTCTAATTCCCCTCATACATAGTAAGAAACAGCCTTTGCCCTAAAGAGGCTGTGCCTTGGTGGCTGATAGGCTGATGTTCTACTGTTCCTCTTATGAGGCTGGGTGCAGATCTCTGTTTTGCTGGTGCCGTCTGCTACCCGATTCATTTGTAAGAGTGGCCACTACTCTTTTGCTATAAACGCTAACTGTTATTTGTTTTTTTCCTTATTTTTTATGCATTGCTAAAAGCCACATTGCTCCTGCCTCTGGTGGCATTTGTACTTTCTAACGCTGATGCTCTGGGTGATGTTCTGCTGTTGTTTGCACTCAGATCCTGCTTCTTGGGTGATGACTGTTTCAGAAGCTAGGCTGGGAAGGGTTTTTGAGGGAGGGCTCTCATGTGCAAACAGAAGAGAGTTTCTTTGGATCAGGGCAGATTGCAGAGTGGTTTTCCATTGCTTCTAAATACAGGGAGAGTGGGCAAGAGGGATGTGGCACATGGTCCTGGCTTGCCCTGTGAGTTTTCAGTTCTTGATTTACAAATTGATCCAGGCTGTCCCTCCCGGAAAGATACCTGAGTCTGGCTTGTGCTTAATGGCTGTCCTATATCTAGGAAAACCTCAAGAGCAACCAGTGTCTAGACGATTTGAACTCAGGTTGAAAATGAGATGCTGGCACTGTTTTTATGGGACACTGAACATTCTTAGAAGATTCACAGAAGAAAAAGCACAGCAGACAGAGTCAGGAGCCTAATATTGTCATTAACCAGCTGCTGTGAGTTCATCTCTGAGCCTCAATTTTCTTACATGGAAAATGCGGTATTATTACTTACCTTCACCTATATCATAGGGCTATTGTGGGGATCAAATGGGATAGGGACAAGCCCACTGTAGCCTGCAGAGCACTGGAAACATGTAAGATCTTCACCCTGTAACTCCTATTTTGCTAGTAAAGGCACAGAATCAAAGTTTATTTCTATTTTCCACTTTGGTGTCTCTCCATCTACTGATTTGGAGGTGACAGGCATCTCTTGGCAGAGGGAACAGTATATGCTAAGAACTAGAGGCTAAGCAGAACCATTCACTTGGGCAACTACAGATCATTCCAGAAGTCTAGGGTATAGAAGAGATGGAAGGGGAGAGTATGTATTAGTTTTCTGTGGCTGCTCTAACAGGGCAAAAACAGGGTGACTTAAAACAACATAGATTTATTCTTTCACAATCCTAGAGGCTAGAAGTCCAAAGTCCCAGTGTCAGCAGGCCAGGCTCCCTTTGGGGTCTTGGGGGGAGAATCCACTCCTGCCTCTTTCAACTTCTGGGGGCTGCTGACATTCCTTGGCTTGTGGGCGCATCCCTCCAGTCTCTGCCTCCGTGATCATATTTCCTCCTCCTCTATGTGGTCAAATTTCCTTCTGTCCCTCCTCTTTTAAGGACACTTGAGATTGCATCTAGGGCTCCCCAAGATAATCCAGGGTAGTCTCCCCAGCTCAGGATCCTTAGGTCTATCACATCTGCAAAGACCCCTTTTTATCATATAAAGTAGCATCAACAGGTCCTAGGGATTAGGATGTGGATACCTTTGAGGGGCCATTATTGTACCCACCATCGACGGTGGAGATGTAGATATCCAGAGTGCAGTGGGGAGGCATAGGAGGCTTGTAAGAGGAGATGGGCTACAGGAGCCAGAACAGAGATAGGAAGCCTCCTTAGAGAAGTGCTCCAGTCCATGTGTGTGCCTAGGCTATGGCGGGAGCCCCGTGCCCCTTCTTCAGACTCTGGAGAGTGTGTTTCTTTTGGCCAGCCTTAAAGTCACAAGTTATTCTGAGGACCTCCTTTGCCCCTGGGTCCTCCAACCTAATCCACACCAGAGTCTTTGAGCCTGAGGTCAAACATCTGAGGGACTGTGTTCTTCCCTGAGGTGCACCTGCTCTCATGTTCTCTTTCATTCACTAGGAAAGTGCCGAGAGCACACGGAAGCTGGACTGACCATTGCTGCAACATCTCACCTTTCTTGGGAATACAGTATTTCTAATTCAATGAGCAACCAAGTCTTAATAAAGCAACTTGGTTGGGATTTCAGTTATCAGGAAGCAATTGGAAGAGGGTTAGGGGAAAGGGACTTTCTTCCCCTCTATGGACAAAGTCCCAAATCCCAATTTATACCCAGACATCTGGGGCTTCCTTATGACTGGGATGCAGGATAAGGAAAGACAGGGAGGCCCACGCCTAAAGTTCTCTGATTTATTTAGTCTCTCAAGATACCAGTAGCCTCATTCAATAAAGTCTTATCATAGTCTTTATATGTATTAAACATAATGCCAGAGATCTTCAGGGTGCTATATCGTTCTATCCTTAAGTTTTATCCCACAGTCCTGAAGCATATATCCTAATATTGCAAGTAAAATGGAAGTATTGTGCTCTTAAACCTCTTGTCCTGGTCTCACAAAATATCAGTAATATTCACAATGAATATTTGTATCATTAAAAATATGTTTACAATGGAACTTGAGGAACGCCATGAAAAAAAGAGTGGAAAAAGTATTACTGATATCATCACACCGAAGAAAACCTCACTGTCTCAATGAAATACTAAAATGTCCTGTAATGTATGCTCAGCTCTTTACCCTGTTCTCTGAAAGGCATATGGTGGGAGGTCCACTCTAGAAGGCAGCTCAGAACAGTATACCAATGCACCAGCAGAAGGGAAAGTTCATGTTACTGTTCTGTTGTTGTGTTTGAACCTTCCATTGGGTAGAGTGGCAGGTAACAAATGGCTGAAAACTGTTTACAAGCTTGTATATCTCCCTTTGCATTTAGCTGCAAGTCTGTTTTAAAGGAAGAGAAGGAATCCACTCTGGTAACTAATGAAAAAAAGAAAAGACAAACACTCCTTTTTAGGCATGGATAAAAATACGACTTAATAAAGTTTACACGATGAAATTAGATTTTCATGAAACTTCGTCTACCCTTGATTTTGTTTCCGTATTGATGTTTTGTTGTTGTTGAATCATAAAACTCTTGGCTATCAGAAGTACATGGGAGTCATCTAGTCCTCGCCCTGGAAGAACTTTGCATTTTTATCTAGAGTCCTCTACTTGGTCATCTCTTTCTCCTTGTATCAAAGAAAAAAATATATGGCCACCCACCTCCCTTCCTCTAAATCAGCCCCCTGAGCTGACGAATGTTGTGCGTGTTAGACATGTAATCTTCCATATGTCACCTGCTTCCATACCCACTTAAAAACGTATATAAATAGATTTACAAGAGCACACAGACATTTATTTATTTAATATGCATTTACTTAAGTAACATTTTATTAATTAAACAGATTTTCATTGAATTGTTACATATATCCAGTACTAGTCTAGATGCTAAGGATACAGCATTAAGCTGAACAAATGAAAACCCCTGTCCTCACTTATATTCTAGTGGAATTATTAGGTTTCCTTCTCTCCCTCCTCCCTTCCTCCCTCCCTCCCTCCCTCCTTCCCTTCCCTTCCCTTCCCTTCCCTTCCCTTCCCTACTTCCTCTCTCTCTCTCTCTCTCTCTCTCTCTCTCTCTCTCTCTCTCTCCCCTTCTTTCTTGAAGATAGTCTCAAGATCTGGAGTAGCTTTGGTTTGTAAGAGTGCATGAGATGAAGGTATGTTATCTGGAACAGTTTGGGGGGGGCTCTTCTACCTTCAGTGGCCTTCAAGTTGGTCCTCTATGTAAGAGTTTAACATCAGAAGGGAGCTGCCAGAGGGAACATATGGGCTAACAGAAGGAACAGCTCAGGGCAGGAGACAAGAACATGAGCTCCCTTGCAAAGGATTTGGTCTAATTGAGGAGATGAAATGCTTAATGCACTTAAGGCTGAGGTCAGATTTGGTTCATCAAGACAGATTCTGCAAGGCTCTGTTTGTTACAAACTTTGAAGAAGGTGAAGAATTTTAAATGTTTATCTATTTATTTTTGAGAGAACGAGAGAGCACAAGTGAGGGAGGGAGGGAGAGAGAGAGAGAGGGAGAGAGAGAGAATCTGAAGCAGGCTCCAGGCTCTGAGCTGTCAGCACAGAGCCTGATGTGGGGCTCAAACCCACAAACTGTGAGATCATGAACTGAGCCGAAGTTGGATTCTCAACTGACTGAGCCACCCAGGTGCCCCAAGATGAAGAATTTTAAAGTAGTAAAAAGGAAGAGTACTGAATGCAAAAAGAAATAGCAATATTTACCCAAACTGTGTCCACTTTCTAAGCAAGGTTCCTTGACTGAACAGGGGTGAGCATTTGGGGAGTAAGAGCAAATGAAGGGGTGAGGGAGCTTGGGCCTCTGCAGGACAGAGGGCTTGGCATTGGCACTCAAATCCCCCAGCTCCAGCTCAGGTTTGGCACATTATAGGCACTTAGATCATTGTTAAAATAAAGAGAAGTAGAGGTGCCAGTGTGGCTCAGTCGGTTGAGCATTTGACTCTAGATTTCGGCTCAGGTCATGATCTCACGGTTGGTGAGTTCGAGCAGCACATCAAGCTCTGCACTGACGGTGCAGAGCCTGTTTGGGATTCTGTCTCTTTCTTTCTGCCCTTCCCTAGCCCACACCGTCTCTGTCTCTCTCAAAATAAATAAATAAACTTTAAAGGAAATAAAAAAGAAGTGGGCTAGGGGTGGGGGTGAAGGGAGGAGACCTACTGAGGGACTGGACTGTTCCATTTGAGTTTGAACTTGAATGAACTCATTCTAGGTGGCAGGATTATCACGCTGGTAATATTCAATATTGCGATGGTATCGATTGCAACCTTCTTTAACATTCACAGATGGATCAAAGAAGCTGGGTCCCTGAGAAGTCTTCCAAAGATTTTTAGCAGGTGAATTGTGGACTTTGCACAAGCAGGCAAAAGGAGTGGACATATTTAGGAAGTCTAAAATACAAGGGGACCACCACCAGCTGAACGGTTCATAACATCAAAACAGTCTTTCCTTCTTAGTGTCCCCCATCCTTCCCTCCCTCCCTTCTTCAAATATTTATTAAGTAGCTACTACCAGGTGCCAACCACTGAAAACATACAGTGAGACACATGTGGCCTCTGCCTTTGAAGAATTTGCCTTCTTAAGGAAACTACTGTACTCTCCTTGCTTCTGAATGACATCATAGGGTAAATTTGTGAAAAAAGCTCATTTTCAATGGGGAGGATCTACATCTGACCATCATATATCAGAAATAAAAGTATTGGTCTGAAAAAAAAACTTCTACTGCATAACTGATTATTTCTGAAAATCTGTGGACAGATGTTTCCTTTGATGTGCATTACAACTTTGTTAGAGCCCTATTAATTAATTAATCAATTGCCTATGGCCTGTGAGTCAGCTACGGCTTCCATTGGTTTCTTCCAGCTTTATTCTATCACCGTGTTCACCCTCTATCCATCCCTAATGGATACTCTAAATAGCTAGATTATTTGGGAAGTTGCTGTTTAGAGAAGTATCTGTGAGGTTGAAATGCCACTTAAGAGTTTGAGTGGTTACCCCATAATTTATCTGTGGTCAGGCACCACCTCTGTGTTTCTCTAGTGGTTTCCATTGTCTCTCTTGCTGACTTACACCCCGTGGAAATTACCGACGATCTTTCTCAAAATGCTTATTTTTTACATGGGAGAGCTCAGGCAAAACTCTCATTTAGTGAAATTGTTATAACAAATCTCCTTAGAATAGTCCGAGGCTATAATTCTTCGTCTCGGGTATTAGACACATTGCAGGCCCACAACTTTGAAGATTTGGAAGGTTCTTCTTGGTCCTTCTGGAAACATTTTTGGCCCATTATTGCCTTCTTTCTCCAGTGGAGACCTGCAGTCTTCTCCATTATTCGCTTACAAGCAAGACATGAATGGCTTTATCTAATGAAAGCATTGTTTCTCTCATATTGCAACATGCTTGGTCCCTTACACTGGACATCCCAGGCCAGTTTCCCAGCTACACCTTCTTCATGCCTCTCTCTCCACTTAATTCAGAGGAAAAGAAAATTAAAGTAAGCCAATTTTTATGACTCTATAATGTCCTTAAAAATTTACTAAATATCAAAACAAACAAGTTATATTCTCTCCCTAAATTGACAATCAACATACTCAATTTGCCATGAGACAAAGTATTATATAAATATAGACTGTGAAAACAGTTACATCACCATTTAAAAATTTTTTTTATGTTTATTTATTTTTGAGAGAGAGAGAGAGAGAGAGTGAGTGGGGGAAGGGGCAGAGACACCGGGAGACACAGAATCTGAAGCAGGCTCCAGGCTCTGAGCTGTCAGCACAGCGTCCGATGTGAAACTTGAACTCACAAACTGTGAGATCATGACCTGAGCCAAAGTTGGATGCTTAACCAACTGAGCTACCCAGGCGCCTCTTACATCACCATTTTAGATCATACTTGGAATTGGGAGCTGTATGAATGGGTAGGCAGAGAGAGAGCCACATTATACAATATTGACCAACATATATGTCACTTATTGTAGGCTGCCAAAGGCAACTTGCCTGTATGTAAGTGATGAACCACGGGAATCTACCCCAAAAATCAAGAGCACATTTTACACACTGTGTGTTAGCCAATTTGACAATTATACTAAAAAAAACTACAACCTGCCTGAGCAGAGAGAAACAACTTGCAAATGTGTTGAGTGGACATACCTGAATCCCAGCTTTCCTGCTTCTATCCAGCCATAACAGGTCCTAATGTTTTAACAGGTCCTAATGAAAGTGAGATGGCCTCTGAAAGGATCTTCAAGTGTTGGATTAGCTCTGAAAGTTTCTCGTTCTTTGGCTGCAAGTGGGGGGTATTTTGATCTCACTGGTCAGTTTATAGGGAAGGCAAAGGAGAAAGAGCTTACCTGCCTCCCCTCCCCTTCTTTGGAGCTACCGTGTATGTTTTTAAGAAGGTAGAATTGTGGGAGCGTCTGGGTGGCTCAGTCAGTTAAGTGTCTGGCTCTCAGTTTCAGCTTAGGTCACAATCTCATGGTCATTAGATCCAGCCCCATGCCGGGCTCCGCGCTGAGCATGGAGCCTGCTTGGGAATCTCTCTCTCCTCTCTGCCTCTTCCCACCCTCAAAATAAATAAACATAAAAAATGTAGGATTGTGGATGATTCTTACTTTATTTCTTATGTGTTTCTTAAGAAAGAGAAAGAATAGCATAATTCACCCTGCATGTTTTAATTTTTTTTTTCTCTGCCTCAATACAGAAAGGTTGTGAGAAAGCTTACCTTACCAGAGATAGTTCAAGGCAAAATGAAATTTAAAATACAGTTGGCCCTTGAACAATGCAGGAGTTAGGGGTACTGAACCCCCACCACAGCCTAAAATCCATATATAGCTTTTGACTCCCCTAAGGCTTAATAGCCTACTGTTGACCAATAACATAGGCAGTGATTAAGACATATTTTATATGTTATATGTATTATATACTGTATTCTTACAATAAAATAAGCTAGAGAAAAGAAAATGTTATTAAGAAAATTATAAGAGGGGCATCTGGGTGGCTCATCAGTTAAGCATCTGTTGAGCATCCAACTTCAGCTCAGGTCATGATCTCGCGGTTCGTGGGTTCAAGTCCCACATCGGGCTTTTTGCTGACAGCTCAGCGCCTGGAGCTGCTTCAGATTCTATGTGTCCCTCTCTCTCTGCCCCTTCTCCACTCATGTTCTGTCTCTCTCTCTCAAAAATAAATAATAAAACACTAAAAATTAAAAAAAAGAAAATCATAAGAGAAAATACATTTATAGTACTGTACTTGTCGAAAAAACTTCACTTTTAAGTGGACCTGTGCAGTTCAAATTTGCATTGTTCAAGAGTTAACTTCATTTGAAGAAGGTAATAGGCAAAGGTACATTCATTCATTTTTTTTTTAACAAATATTTATTGAGTGCCTAGTCTGTGCCAGAGTTGGGTTAGGCAGCAGAGATACAATAATGAATCAAATAGTTCTGCTTACATGGGGCTTCCAGTCTAAAGAGGAAGACAGCTATTTATCAAATAAGCACACACACGCACGGCACACACGAACACGCTCGCTTACATATACACATACCCAGTGATAAAATGTTATGGGAGAACAAGCACAGGAAATGGTGACCTAATTAACTCAAAGGAAGGAGCGGGGATACGATTAGCTTTCCCTGAAGGCCAAATACAGATGAGCTACTTTTGGAGTGCTGAATGTGGTGACTGCAGACTGGGGGAACAGGGGACGCCAAGGCCCCCAGGCCACAGGAGTTGATGCCTTTGAGGAGCTGGAAGGTATTGGAGGGCAGGAAGTCGAGTGAGGAAGGAGGCTGGCTGGTGCGGCAAGGGTTTTGTATGAGCAATAATGCACCATGAGGCTGTGTGTGCACCACTGAGGGGTATCATCTGGAACATGACGTATTCCATTTGTATTTACAATGACAGCAGAAGAAAAGCAGGTGAGGGTACAGTGAGTCCAAACTGTCATGAATTTCGTCCATGGAGGTGGCAGTGGTGGGTTCCTGAAATTATTTTGTTCCTAACTCTCAATCAAAGCACAGGAAACTGAGATTCAGAGAAGTACAGTGACTTGCCCAAGGTCACACAGCATGTTAGTGGCAGAGCAGACTATCTCCAGGCAAGAAATCTTTCCACTAGGCTGCTTTTTATGCCTAAAATAATCAGTTCATATCACTTTAGATAATTTTATAAAAAACTTAATGGGATGAATATTTTTCAAATATATTACATTAAATGAAAAACTAAGTTACAAAACACTAGATACAAATGAGAGTTTAACTATGTAAATCTGTTTCCATATGCTTCAATGTGTGTTTACATATACACATGGAAAAACACATGGAAGAATGTATATTAACACTTTTTTAATATTTATTTTTGAGAGAGAGAGAGAGGGAGAAAATGAGCATGAGTGGGAGAGGGGTAGAGAGAGAGACACACACAGATTCTGAAGCAGGCTCCAGGCTCTGAGCTGTCAGCACAGAGCTGACGCAGGGCTTGAACCCATGGACCATGAGATCATGACATGAGCCGATGTCAAATGCTCAACCAACTGAGCCACCCAGGTGCCCCAGAAGAATACATATTAAAATAGTATTCTATCTGAGTAATGGGATTATGGCTAGGTTCTATTAACTTCTTTACATTCATTTATATTTTCCAAATTTTCTACAAAAAACGCATTATTTTTTAAATTATTAAAAATGATTTCAGGTTGTAAATATTTTCCTGTCTGAAAAATTTTGCAGGAAAACTAAATAGAGCATAATGGAGTCAATCCTACTGCAAGAGCAGCACACACATGAGTGCATTTTACTGTAGGAAACACTGTATGAGCTGTTGGAGGCTGAAAGTATAGAACACAAGCATACTGGAAAAATACCATTTTAACCTCTGCTTGAGCTGAAATTGCTTACAAACAAATAAGGAAAGAACAAGGAACTAAGTTTTCATTTGTAAAGACTGATTTCAGCAACCACACTTTGAAGAGAGTGGGGAAAAGCCCCAGACTAGGGTAGATGTGTCTGCACACCATTCAGTTCTCTCCACCCCTCCCCCTCCCCCACTGAAAAAATTCTCCTGTGCTTTTGTATTTCTATGTTCCATTCCCTCCTAGGCATAGCAGCTGAGAGAGATGGGAAGGGCAGGGTCATTGGGAGAAACTAGGAAGCCCTGGAAATTATAAGGGGAAATGAATTAAAACAAGAGAACAAGTAGGTAACCTTGGGCTACAGCTGGTCTATAATCTCTTAATTTCTACCCCATTCTTCATTTCAGAAGACTTCCTTATCACATAAGCTCCACACACCTAGAAGAGATGACAATCTTGCACCCACTTTCATTTTATATATTAGATCACACACAAACACACACACACACACACACACACACCCCAAATCCTCAAAAAAAGCCATTTTTAAATGTTTCAGATGTTTTCCAAGACACTGCTCCCAACCATATCCTTCTTGATCACTTTCACCACACTGTGAACTTGGCAGGAGCTCTTGTGGGGACACAAAGAAGCTTTTCACAACTGGGATGGGTTCCTCTGCCCATTGACCGAAAGGCTGACATAGAACAGAGGAGTCTCCATGTTGACTAGGGTATGATCGGGCTCTTGGCCAAGGGGCACTGCCCTCTAGACAGGTAACTCAAAGGTCAGGCTGGATATCTTTAAGAACTGACAAGATGAGTCCAGGGGCCATGCCTTGGCATTTAGATTCAGAAGCTGGTTTACCTCCTGGCTGTGTTCTGATCTCTGGCTGCCCCTTACTCCCTACTCACTGCGTTTACAGTTCTACAGTCTTGTTACCTCTGGCACCATCATTTGCTTGTCCCGGCTTCAATTCCTTTGGTCAACACTGGTCTTGAATACCCTCCTCAGGAAAGTATTGACTTTGGTGATGATGACAATGACCACTTTTTGAGTTCTTTCTATGGACCTGCCATTAACTCTATTAGGGAACACAGTTGTCATCCTGTTTGTGTACAGAAGGGAAACCGATAAAGAGGTTAAGTAACTTGCCTACTTTAATATAGCTAGTGTAGGGCAGATCTGACATTCCAGCCATGCATCTGACCCCAAGGATGCTGCTTCATCAAAAGGGTTATTGGAACCCCTGAATGGGGTGGGGTGGTAGTGAGCAGGGACAGGAGGTAATGTGGAGACTGAGAAGGTGAACAGCGAGAGTGGAAGGGGTAGGAGAAATGATCTGGGAAAGATGGAGGGCTTGCTTTTTTGATAGTAGAACCTCGAGCATATTTATATACAGAGGGAAAAGCACTAGTAGAGAAGAAGGTTAGGATCTGGGCTCTGGGGTGTTGATGAAGGGCGCCATGGGCAAGTGAGGGAGACCAGTTTTAGGAGGAATCAGACTGGCATTCTGTAAGTTGTGATATGTTTGCTTTGTTCCCTCTGTTGCTGTTTCTCTCGGTCCCTCAGGCAGAAAAGTCCATCACATCTCTGGACAAGAGGTGGGCTTGCCATCTATTAATGCTTACGAAGCATCCATTAATTAGCCCATGTAAAAGTGGAGTCTATATCCAGCCATATACTTCCTTGCAGAAAATGTTATGGTAAAATCTCATCAGAATACCTTTTGAAAAAATATATGAGGTAATTTGTTGAATTGAGAAGAAATTCCTCATTCAGGAAAATAAAAGCTTTTTCTGGCGGTACAGTTTATTCCTTGAGGAGTATGTGGCATGGACTCTTCCCATCCCTCATTCTCATGGAAGTCTCTAATCCTATGGGAAGCGGGGAGCTCTGCCCTCTGACATCTCAGGATCTCAAATACAGTGCTGAAGTGGCATTGCTTTCTTTGCTATTACACATGGATTTTTTTTTTTTTTTGCCTCTTCTGGAAAGTTCTTTTCCTGCTGGAGGTTAGCAAGCTGCAAGGTCTAGCAATGATTGATCCCTGCCCCGCATGGCATTTTACAAAGCTGAGTAACAACGGTCTGAGCCACTGCACAGTTAAAGTGGTTTTATGTTTCCAATGCCTGTTCTAAAGTAGCTTTAGAGGTCAGCATTAATCAATAAATCATTCTGATCATATGTATCCTCTCTGGGCGTCCATTAGCCAGTGATGATGACTTAGCTGTCTCACCCTCAGTTTCCTTAGACCAAAATTCCTTGGGACCATGAGTTCAAATCCCTGTCGAGCTGGAAGAGCTCTTGGCTCTTCTGAGGTAGATAAATTGAGCGTCACAGAGTTTGTTGTACAGAGATTTCCGCGAAGCATCATCGGCTAGCCAGTGGCAGAACAATATCTATGACCCTTTTTTAAAAAGAGAGACAATGCCTGATCCTATCCCTGTACCCTCTCTTTTCATCCAGCTGTCAAATAAGGCAGATCTATGGCTTCTGGGATGGCTGGATTCACTTGATTCTTTAAAACAGAATGTCACAGCAATGACAGCCTTTTGTCGATAATCCCACCCCCTTAACTGTGTGTAAGGGCTTAGGGGAAATGTGGTTTCAAATCCAGTGATTCCCCACCTACAGAAGAGGATGGGACTCAGGAATTAATCAAGAAAATGGGGGTGTTAGAAACCCTCTTGAAAGACAGCAGGTGGCTTTCTCCCACATCCTGCCATGTGTAATCCCAGGGCCCCGCTGTAAATGGCGGTACAGAGGTCCTACCATCTGGATGCTCTCCATCAGGCAGTAACAGAGATTCCTATGAAGTATTTTTTCTCCGTATGGCTTGTGACTGGTGAGATTATCAGGACGAGTGAAGCATTCATGCCTTATCGTCCTTCTGTGGCCGGAAGGCACACAATAGAGAAAGAAAGACCCACAGTCCTAGGGACATTGTTCGCACCGTGCATTTATACACATATACCCACGCAGTGTTGGAAAACGCAGCTACCTATGAGTTTTAGTTGGGTCCAGTTGTAACTAAAACTGGAATCCAAAAGTATCAGAAGTATTCCCATCACTGAGATGCTCAGCAGTCAGAATGTGATTAATCCTCTTCCAAGAATCCCCAGGAAGTCAACCAACAGTCACTATTATGGGCTGGGCTTGGGGATGGAGAAGTCACCCCCATATGGTCACTAGGGACAGACCATGGCCACTGTTTATCTCACTGGGCTGGAAATGGAATGAGAATCATTTGATCCCTGAAAGCCTTGCCCATCAGCCCGGTGGCTGGAAAGAGATGTGAGGAAGGTGTGGGGCTGCAGTTCTGTTTGGGGGCCCAAACCTCTCCTCCCTTGTCCTTGTACCAAGAAGTCTCTGGATCCTGTTAGCAGACCCCCCCCCCACACACACACACACGGGGAGGTGGTGGGCAGGCGGGCAGTGCGAAAGCCCTAGTCTCTCTGTGGCTGGCTGGCTGAGGTTCCCAAGGTCGCTTGGCCATGTGCTGCTGGTGTGGCAGTCAGTCCCCAGGTCCCCTGACTCTGCCTCGTCCTCTCCATCCATTAGACCATGCAGCCTCTCACCGCCAGTGAGACACACTCAGGCTGCTTTAATTTCAGAGTTTGATTCAATGTCTATTTTTCAGCTATTTGCTACAACGCTCTGGGAAAGTAAGGTTTGAATTTCCTACAATCCAAATCATTTTCTAGTTTACTTATAAGTGATTCTAAAACAGTTGGCCCTGGAAAGCTGACAACTTGATAAAATGTATCTTTCAAATCAACCCAGGGCCGCCTTTATATATAGTTAAATCATCCAAATCCAGGGTGCCGAGTTAAGAAACGGAGATCTTGTGTTCTCAGGCTGCCTGTCACTTTGGGTAAGAAAACACACAGAGTTATGCTCGCTTATGCTTACTCAAGTGTGGTCTCATGGGAAAGAAATAAGCACTGGCTTTTGGCAGGTTTATCTGCTTTTAGCCAATAAGAAATGGTTTCTGCAGTGATGTGCATTGGACAAAGGTGGTTTGGGGAGACTTAGTGTCAAAACCAGCAGCCAATATAATGTTGATGGAGAAAAGATTTTATATATTTATGTATTTATTATTACTAAGGTTACAGGTTGAAGAGCCATCCTGAGCTTTCAACACCAATGAAAGCAGTTCCTATTGCCTTAAAAAAGTAAATTGATCTATATTTGAGCCAATATGACATCTATTCATGACACCAAGCTGACACTGATGTGACGCACCAACCACGGCTCCCAGACATGGTGGCTTCTCTCGTTTGCTACAACATGGTTGCATCCCATCATTTGGGGTAAGAGAAGAGGGCAAGGAGTGTGAGAAAATTAAGAGTCATCTCAAAACATCTACATTCACACGCAGAGACTCCGGGTTTCAACAGAAGGATTTTGATGCATTTCTATTTCAGGGTAATCCAGGGAGCTGAAACCAGGCTTCATACCGTAACCACTTCATTTTTTATTTATTTTTATTTATTATTTTTGAGAGAGTGCGTGGGAAAGAAGCAGAGAGGGAGAGGGAGAGAGGGAAAGTGAGAGGATCTGAAGCAGACTCTGCGCTGGCAGCAGAGAGCCCGACGTGGGGCTCGAACTCACGAATGGTGAGATCATGACCTGACCCGAAATCAAGAGTGGGACGCTTTACCAACTGAGCCACCCAAGTGCCCCTGAGCATTCATTTAAATATTAATTTAGGGGCTCCTGGGTGGCTCAGTCAGTTAAGTGTCCAACTTCAGCTCAGGTCATGCTCTGTCCCTCAAAACTAAATAAATGTTAAAAAAATTAAAAAGAAAATAAATATTCATTTATTCTTTTTTATATTTTTTAATGTTTTTATTTATTTTTGAGAGAGAGAGAGAGAGAGCGCACACAAGTGGGGGAGGGGCAGAGAGAGAGAGGGAGACACAGAATCCCAAGCAGGCTCCAGGCTCTGAGCTGTTAGCACAGAGCCCGACGTGGGGCTCAAACCCGTGAACCACGAGATCATGACCTGAGCCGAAGTCAGAGGCTTTACCTATTGAGCCACCCAGGTGCCCCAATAAATATTCATTTATAAAGGGAACAGGTATAGTGATTAGGCTGATGGTCTTTGGATTTCAACAGCCCAAAGAAAAGTGTGGTGCCCTGTACTCAGGTTTTCTTCCTTCAGTTTTGTAGGGTACTTGTTTTTCTGATGCATAAGGATGCAGAAATCAGTACTGGCATCCCTGAACATCCAGGAAAGGGGCTGCAGTACCCTGACTGACCTTTGGGGCAAAGAGGCCTCTCATTGACAAATGCATTCAGCCAGGCTGCTGGGAAGGCAAGTGGCCAGACAGGTGCCCTTGTCAATGATGGTAAGGGTATGTGAAGGCTAATTTAATATTCTCTGCCAAATATAATATCCACAAGTAAGCAGTAAGTACATGTAAACCGTAGCAGTACCTATTAGGAATATGGCTCTTCTTTGGTGGTAATTGGCTTTAAGAAAAAAACCCAGATCGTTTACATTTGGAGAAATAGCATTTGTTTGGGAAGACAATGAATGTAACACATCTTTTTCAGATTCTCTGCCAAAGATTTCCAAGTACCAATGCTAATCCAATGAAGTTGTTTAACATTGAATTACAAAGCCTGTGTTTCTTATGGACTGCTAACTCTCTATCACTTTCTACGCTGTGCAAGGCAAGTGTGATGGGGGTTAGAACTTGGGCTTCTGAGGAAAGTAGACCTGGGCTTGCATCTTGCTTCTATGCCCTTGATGTATAAGCTCTCTGGGTCCCAGAATAATAATGCTCACATGAGGTTTTTGTAGAATTAAATGAGCTAAAGTATGTACAGTACTTTGCTTAGTCACTGGTACAGTAAGTGCTCACCTATTAGCACCTGTTACTGTTAATGTGCTTTTTATGTGTCTGATCATTAGGTCTCAGTTCATGAACATGCAAGGTACTTAACGGCAAGGTTTATGTCATGGTCTCTTCTAAAGAACTTTGATACATCTGAGAATAGTTGATACACTTTTTGGGAAATTATTTGGATTCAAAATTGCTCCCATGGGTAGAGCCATTTCCAAGGGTTGATGGACCTTGAGTAAAATATGAATTCCTGCCCTTCTTTTGTAGAGGTTCTATGGGTGAGGTTGGGGCCTTCTGGTTTAGCTGAAATGAAAAATGGCAGTTGGGGAGGAGAATACCTCCATAGAAATGACATGCTGGTGAGTGTCCCGATTCAAGGCATGGTGATCATACCCACATGTCTGCTGCCAATCTAGGGAGAACCAGGACAGTGGAGAAGCCAGCTGTGTGCGTTTTGGTAGTGATCCCAGGGCACAGAAATAGGAAAATAGTTCAACATGCCTCATCTAATTGATGGTATGTGGAGGTTCATGCTTCTAGGTTGTAGGAAAATTGGATTTGTGTAAGGGAGGTGGACCCACCCTGTTGGATAAAATGACTCCAGTACGGGGATCCAAACAAAACAAAACAACCCATACCTAGAGGATCTTCTTCATAAAGTCAGGTTTAGCCGTGACTCTCCCAGATGACCAGTGCAATGCAGAGAGTAATAATGCTTATCCCCAAAGCAGACAAAGCCAGATCAGACCGAAGATAAAGCATTTGGGGGTTTGAAGGGAGCTGAGCAACTTTGGAAAGGAATGATAATTCTAAACCAATATTTCTCTTGCATTTATTGATTTTTTTTGAGGAGTTCAGTACTAGAGGTTTCCTTTCTTTTTTTGTGTGTGATATAGAATACCTTTTTGTGGTAGGAAGGGGTTGAAGAGGATGAGACAGAAAGAACATTAAGTGTCCTTTTCACTGTAGCCAGAATGTCTTGCTTTCCAAAAGTCTAATAAAGTGGCAAAGAGTGGTTTTTGTTTTGGGGAAGAGAAGGAAGCAAATAAGAAGGTGATTTTTTTTGAAAGCATGTCTGAAAGAGTATAATTTCCATTCAGAATAACTCAACTTGCAAATAGTAAGCTCTAGTGTTGCAAATATCTTTGAAAAACTCTGCCAGCAGATTTACATCAAGAGTATTTTGCAGTATTTATCTTAAACTGGTTTCATGTTTATGGTTATGTTTCCAATTTGAGGCAACTCCATGTTGTGTCAGAGAATAAATTAAATAAAGAACAAACACCCAATTGTATGATTTACATTATAATTCAGGGGTCTTAATCTTTGTCCCCTAAGCTTTCTGAAAGAAAGACAGGCTTGAGAGAAGAAAGTTCATTTTATTTTATTCTTTTTAAGTTTATTTACTTATTTTCAGAGAGACAGAGAGAGTGTGAATGGGGGAAGGGCAGAGAGGGAGGGAGAGAGAATCCTAAGCAGGCTCCATGCTGTCAGCACAGACCCTGATGTGGAGCTCAAACCCACTAAACTGTGAGATCATGACCTGAGCTGAAACCAAGAGTCAAACACTTAACAGTCTGAGCCACCCAGGCGCCCCAAAAGTTCATTTTAAAGGTTAACCTATTATTTAGTTTTTACTATGAAAATTTAATTTATATATTTAAGATACAATACGTCAATAACGATATGGCCAAAACTAGTCTGCCAACCACCCAGATTCAACAATACAACACTGCCTACAGTTGAAGCTGCTGGGTACCCATCCTTGAACAAATTCCCCTCTCTACTTTTAAAATGTAACACCTCTCTTGCATCTGTCAGGTTACATTATTTTTCATAGCAGGTTAACTATTAACTGTTTTTCCAAAAATGCATATCAAGTACACATTTTGGCTGACAGGGACACAACGACCTAAGGAAATGTCTATATCTTGTTTTAAATCACCAAGTAAAATCCCAGTGGTGAGTTTCTTGCCTAGCACAGCATCTAGGACAAATAATGGAAGACTATGTATGCTGTGACCGAGACTACTGGATTATGGTATGAGAGTGAAGCATTCATTTTGCAAAAGGCCATCCTAACCACAGACCCCTATCGTTTAGTTAGCTGAATGATTACAAAAGAATTGGCAAGTGTTCATTGACTTTTGAGGCTTTTCCATTATTCAGTAGTTATTTTGCAGTTTCCTGTGATTCTGCCCTTTTAGCCCTGTCATGAGTCTTCATCATAGCCACGTGGTTTATGCCCAGTGCTGTGCTTGAGATGAATTGGGATAATATATTAAAAGGGTTTGGGAAATTGTACAGCGTGAGACAAATGTTGTTGTAATTGCTCTGTCACTGAGAAAGAAGCCAGAAAGTCCAGACTTGCCAGTGAAAGGAAAGAGGAACAAATCCCAGAGTGGGCTTTGCAAACTAATTATTACACAGGAAGGACTTAGTCTTTGATTTTTAGATCTTTACAGCTGGAAGGAATCTTCAAGACGGTCTAGATCATCCTGTTGACTTAAAGATGAGAATCTCACTAGGGACGTTTAAGAACCTGCTTCAAACATTCAGGATCCTTTGAGAAGATTCAGGATGGAAACCAGCCCTCCCCTACTCCTTATCCATGGCCCTTCTCTCTTCCCTGATTTCCTCTTCAGGAAAGGGAAGCTGAGGAGAGATATCTAGATTTGCACCATGGACAAACACCTTCACCTGACGTCAAAATAATGCTTCTGTATCCCGTAGCCAGGCCGCCCCAAACAGAAGACCTTTCTTTATCATCAGATCTTGTAAAGACCTCACCATTTGCCACATAGAGTGTTCCTTTGTTTCTCTTTTAAAGAAAGTGGTTTCTCTCTCCTCCTAGTCACTACCAGGTATGTCCTTAGAACTTCTTTGTATTTATTGTAATCTGTGAATATTGTGTTTTACAGCTTGTAAATTAGATATAGAATTGGATACCGAGGCAGAGCCCAGAGTGTTAAAAATGTTCAATTCCAGTGGGGGAACCAGCGAGCGGTTAAGGCCTGCTGCATATAATGTTAATATTACATTAAGTACGATGTTATTGCACAAGATGCTTATTGTTAATGTCTGTGGGGAGGACCCGTTCCAAAGATTTCAATTTCAATAAACAGATTATACAGTTCCACCATATACAATTAGGGAGGTGGTAATGAAATGGTTATAAAGTCCCTTGGGGGCCTGTCATCTTTTTTTTAATTTTGTAAATAACATCAGAAGCACTAGAGGGAAGTGCTTATGCATTTATTTATTATTGATTTTTTAAAAATACATTTAACATTACTAGTTATTGCAAATCCAGTCTCCGTGAGTTGAAGATAAGCCGTTTCTACATTATTAAATGCTGAACGTATAGGGAATTGTGAAGTGGTATCCTTCATATAAATATATTAAATATTAATGAACAATGATTGCAAGATATTAATTTGAAGCTACATTTACTTGGCAAATAAAACCTTTTCAGGGTTTTACCTTTTTGTTGCACACAGTGCACATTTTAAATGTCTCTTTGGTGAATGGTTCAGATGAAGGCAAGTGATTCTGTTCGGCAGCTGGATCCTGCACAACCACAAAGAATTGAGTTGGATGAAATATACGCTCTTAATGGGCATCAAATTGTCAGAGAGGTGAAGCTACCAAACTTTGAAGTATCCATAAATAGTTAACTGCTCTTCCTACTCGGGACTATAATAAAACAGGAAGAATTAATGCTGGACGGTTTGAAACCAATTTTTCTCCTTGGAGTAAGATGCTGAATAGTGTAGATAAAAATTCAGAATGCCAGCCATTTACCCAGGAAACCACACTCCAGTGAGGGTCAGGGGGTTGAAGCAGGCTGCCTAGATTCCTTTTTTTCCAACATCAGCAAGTTGCGTAACTTCTCTGAGCTTCGGCATCTTCATCTGTAAGATGAGAGTCATGATAATGTTCTGGGGCCTTAGAGCGATTAAAAGCATAGCACACAGGAAGCACTAAACACAGTAATGTTGCTCCTGGTGCTCACTAATTGTTAGCTCTTTTTATTTTATTTATTTAAAAAAATTTTTTAACATTTATTCATTTTTGAGAGGGCACCAGCAGGGGAAGGGCAGAGAGAGAGGGAGACACAGAATCTGAAGCAGGCTCCAGGTTCTGAGCTGTCAGCACAGAGCCCGACGCAGGGCTTGAACCCACAAACCATGAGATCATGACCTGAGCTGAAGTCGGACACTTAACTGACTGAGCCACCCAGGTGCCCCAGTAATTATTAGCTCTTTTTAAGTGTTTCTCATTCACTCCGGCATTCAGTGAGTAGTTGTGAAATATACCAGTTGGCAGGACCGTGGATACAGTGATAAATAGTAGTCCTCAAATTTCACGGATTTTTGCTGAGTTTCTAGGCCTGATTGGGGTACTATCGGGGAGTTTAGATACCCTCTGCTAGTGCTTTTACAGGATTTGGTTCTTGTAGGCTTCCTCTGATCTTGTTTTTCTTTTTTATTTTATTGGTTGGTTTGTTTGAAGTACAGTTGACACACAATGTTACATTCATTTCAGGTGTACAACACAGCGATTTGGCAACTCTATAGGTTATGCTGTGCTCGCCAAAGCATAGCTACCACGCCGCTCGCCGCTCTTACAGTACCGCTGCCTGTGCTCCCTGGGCTGTGCCTTTGGTCCCCATGCTTCCTCTTCTCTCGCTGGCACTTAATCATTACTCAAAGATGTCACAGCTGCTTTTTCTTTCTCTGTTTCTTCCTCAGTCTGGTCTTTAACACTCATCCACAGAGTGCTATTGGACAGAAACTCCCCCAAATCTGAGCTCTGTGGAACACCTGAACATAATTAACTCACTCAGAAGTTACTGTCCAGAGACTTACACTTTTATAGTCTTGCCCATTATTTTTAATTTCTATATAGTCTTCTTTAAAGGTTCAAATGGATGTGCCTTTCTATTTGGTAAACACATGAGAATATTTAGCTCAATCTAAAATTCTTTTAATGTTTATTTTTGAGAGAGAGAGAGAGAGAGAGAGAGAGACAGAGCATGAGCAAGGGTGGGGCAGAGAGAGAGGGGGACACAGAATCTGAGCTGGCTCCAGGTTTCAAGCTGTCAGCACAGAGCCCCATGTGGGGCTCATACCCACAAACTGTGAGATCATGACCTGAGCCGAAGTCAGATGCTTAATGGACTGAGCCACCGAGGCACCCCTATTTAGCTCAATCTGAATGAATTGTGGATCTACTCTGTGTATGGCACTTCAAGGGGAAAAAAAACCACATAGAACACGTACTGAAATGGGTTTTATATAGGTACTGTAGTGGGAAGAGGTAACAAAAGGAAAGATGACAGATGATAATAAGCAGATAAAATGGGAAGAAGGGAGGGAAGGGAGGGAAGGGTGGACAGAGGGAGGAAACAAGGCAAAATATGCTGTTTGTTATACAGAGTTGAAAGTAAGAGTTTGGTAAGGAGAAAAAATGGTAGAGTGGGGTTAGGAAGGAGAAGAGGGGAGAGAGGAGGTGGGGAGGGGAGGGGAGAGGCAGGAAGAGAAAAGAATCTACTTAAAGTTGCAAAAATGAGAGAGGACCAGTTGTTCTCAACCAGAAAGACATGCTTTCTCAGAATCCTTGGATGACATGTGCGGTTTCCACAAGCTAAGCCCCCACCTGAGAATCTGATACAACATGAGAAGGCTTCTATCCTGAGTGTCTCTAATGGTGTGGACAGAAGTGGAATCAGGAAGCAGGAATTGGGGCACTATCAGGAGACCCTGGAGAGGATGATGTCCCAAAAGGTGAGAGAGTGTTTCCAAAAGAGGGTGTGGCTACTATAGAGTACGTGTTATATATGTTGTATATATGTGGTAAACACCGAACAAATGTCCATTATTAAAATCATTCATAAACTCCGAATGGAGCCTCCAGTAAGGTGGAGAGAAAGAAGAGGCAAGTGGATTTTACAGTCTTCATAAACTGATGGCAGAAGGCTGATCTTAGAGTTTAGGGGACTGTAGGCTGAGAGAAAAGTCACTCTGTCGCTCCTTTGTTACTCTTCTTACTACTCTACTTACTACAGGATTCTTCTTCTTACTAGTTTTCCTTCCACCGTGTTGTCTCCAACCAGTCTCCTGGCTTGTTGTCTCTGCTCCAATCCACCGCACAAAATCCTTCAGTGTCCCCGGTTCCCCATTCCCACTATTCTATGACATGCTCCTCGGCCATCTACAAGAGGGGGCCAATCTGTGTTCTGCCCCATGCAACACTGCTTTATTTGAACTTGATATTTATCTCCACCTGGGCTTATGTTTTCTCGCTTCTGGACCCCTGCTCAAGCCCTTTCTCACCTCTGTTAGTGGAAATCCTGCCCACAAGCTCTATGTAGATGTCAGCATATTTCATGAAGGCTTTGCCGATGAATTCTTTGGAATGGATTTCTTCTTCTAACCTGCCTTAACGTTCTGAAAACACATATAATATTCTCACTTGTATGATAGTTGTGAAATTGTGAACGTCTCCTTGCCAAGAGGTAAGCCCCTCGGAGGGGTTGGTGCATGGAGTATGTAAGTTCCCAGGGGACAACCTTTGTCAGGGAATTGTTGAGTAAGAACATTCTATTTTTGTGCCTCCTCGAGTACCCAATACAGTGTCTTGCATGTGATGGTTACTTGTTAAACAGATACTGAATTGAACTCATGGCGATAGCCGATGTCTTCCATTAGTGGCTCAGTCGTTTAGGCATCTGGCTTTGGCTTAGGTCATGATCTCACCATTTGTAAGTTCAAGTCCCGCATCAGGCTCTGTGCTAACAGCTCAGATCCTGGAGCCTGCTTTGGATTCTGTGTCTCCCTCTTTCTCTGCCCCTCCCCTGCTAATGCTCATGCTCTCTTTCTCTCTCTCTCTCTCTCAAAAATAAATAAGCATTAAAAAAGTTTTTTAAAAGAATAAATTAGGATGAAAATTCTGGGTCAGACTATCAGAACTGCTAGAGCTTAGGGTAAGGACAAAAGCTAAAGAGAGGATTCACCACTTTCTAGTTATCTATTCTGGCTTGCCCCCAGATTCTCGTCACCATCCATTCCGAAGTTCAGTCTCTTAAACTCTTTTTTTTCCTTTTTTTTTCTTTCTTTTCTGTGCTGAGATTAATCATCACAAATCTTTTGATCGGGAGATGGTTTAATACCTTACACTTCAGAAGTACTTTATCTTTTCAAAAGAATATCACCTGCATCTCATTGAAACTGATACGCTACTTGAGTCATCCTGGTCTGCCTTGAGTATATTTCTTTGTGCTAACTTGGTCTCATTTCTGCAGAGGTCAGTAGAATTGTAGTACTAAAATTTAGTATTTCCCCAGTTTTCAATCTGCCCAAGACAGCTGTATGACAGATATGTTGGTATAGGTATTAACCCTGCCAGACAGATCCGTATCTGTATCTTTGTTTTATAGGTGAAAAAAAAGGAGCCCAGAGAGGTCAAGTGATTTTCTTGAGGCAGCTGGGTTCAGAATGGCCTGTGTAAACTGATGAGGTATCTTTCAAGTCCTGAGAGCAAAGCCATGTAGGTATCACTCAGTTCCTGGTCCAGTTGGTCAGTGACGGTGCCTCATTTCCTCTCAATGTCATGGTATAAAAGCAGGACTGTGGAAGTTAGGGAAGATCAGTGGAAAAGTGATGAAGAAGAGAGGAAAAGATGAATAGATCATGCATGACAGGAAACAGACTGCCCTGCCCCTGCTTACATCCATTTTGCTGTGGTATTTAGGATAAGATTTGGCGTCTTCTTGCATTTCAGTATCCTATGTGGTACACTGGTCGTCGTCTTCAATTTCATTTAACCTGCATGGTGTAGTAATGCTGTCCTTTAATCAGAAAATATGCACCTGATCTACCATTCATCATGACACAGGCTTTGGGTGGTTTTGTTTTGTTTTGTTTTATTTCTGTATGTGGGTATTCCTTTCTGAGGATCCATCTGTACCCTCTCATGGAGTTTCCATGGTGACCAGGATACATTATTATAAGACACATAGTTAGGGGCTGTGGGTCCAGTCTGTGAGTGGAGAACATGAAGAAGTGAAGTGCATGTAGCAATAGAGAAAGTTGGTAAATGCAACCATGTAATGTTGTGGAAATAGCACAGTAAAGGGGAGGCAGAATGATGAATTGTAAATAAGACTTAGTGAGGAGCATTTAAAGTACTTTGGGCAATGTTACTTCTCTCTCTCTCTCTCTCTCTTTCTTCCTTCTCCTTCCTTCCTTCCTTCCTTCCTCCCTCCCTCCCTCCCTCCCTCTCTCCTTCCTTCCTTTTTCTTCTTTCTTTCTTTTTTCCTCCTTCCTCCCTCCCTTTCTTTCTTTTTCTTCCTTCTTCTTCCTTCCTTTCTTCCTTCCTCCTTCCCTCCCTCTCTCTCTTTTTCTTTCTTCCTTTCTTTCTTTTTATTTTTCCTTTCCTTTCCTTCCTTTCCCTTCCCTTTTCTTTCTTTCTTTCTTTCTTTCTTTCTTTCTTTCTTTCTTTCTTTCTTTTTATTTTTCCTTTCCTTTCCTTCCTTTCCCTTCCCTTTTCTTTCTTTCTTTCTCTCTTTCTTTCTTTC
>CM053559.1:43281598-43713458 GCA_028646485.1 Cryptoprocta ferox
TTTCTTTCTTTCTTTCTTTCTTTCTTTCTTTCTTTCTTTCTTTCTTTCTTGCATTTGTGTTTCTAACAATGACTCTCTGTAGAAGAGTGGTACATGTTCACTAAGCAGGCCTGATTGCATGCCAACTTGACAATGTTTTATTTCTGGTGGTCCTAATTTTTCCCAAGAATCAGAGTCTCCATTTTGCAATTCAGATGAATCCCCATGATGCAAGCTTCTATCAGTCTTGTTCCATGGAGTACCACTTCAGCAGGATTTTCACAGGTATAGAGCAAAACTACAGTTCTGTTTTCAAAGAAGTTTAGTGTAAACAAAATTTAAATGGCCTGGCTTTCTCAGCGCTATTATGCATTCTGTTGGTAAATTTCTAAGGTGGGGGTAGTATTCAGGGTTTCCCAGACTTCTTAATAAACAAAACACTTCCCCTAGAATACACATTATGATCTTTGGGGAAACCAAGGCATTGGGTAAATGCTGTTTCCCAGGCACCACCTGTGACACCACTGTATCACCCCTGGTAATCACGTGTCTCTACTGTTCTCCCACCCGCGCCGGAGGATTCCTCTGTTATGGTGCCGGCATCTGGTGCAGTTTTAGAGAAGTGGGCTTGTGATCCTTTGTCAGCATGAGTTGAACTCTTCTGTTCTCATCAGAGACAATTATAAATGCAATGTGTCAGAGAGGGTGTGAAAGAGTAGAGTTTGACTGAGACAAGGTGAGTATCAAGCCCCAGTCCATTAGAGGACTTTTAGAGGGTTTCTGAAAAGCTCCCAAGAAACATGTCTAAACAAACCATCAGAATTGATTTAAAGGAGCTGCTTTTTTTTTTTTTTAATTTTAATGTTTATTTCTTTTTGAGAGAGAGAGAGCATGTGTGAGCATGGGTGGGGCATAGAGCGGAGGGAGACAGAATCTGAAACAGGCTCCAGTCTCTGAGCTGTCAGCACAGAGCCAACATGGGGCTCAAACCCACAAACCGTGAGACCATGACCTGAGCTGACATTGGGCACTTAATCAACTGAGCCACCCAGGCATCCCATAAAGGAACTGCTTTGATCCCCCTGAAGTCTGCTGGAGTCTCTAGTGGAGATAGCAGGCTGCCCACTGGAGCTTACTAGAGTCATGGAGAAGTTTCTAGAGCATGTGGTGATAGAAGTGATAGAATGAGGCACTGTATGTAGTGGACGGGGTTGTGGGTGGAGATGCAGGGTCTTGTCCCTGTGTTTATGCTTTACTTACAACATGACTTTGAACAACTCCCACAACCTCTCTTGACGTCAATTTCTTCTTTAACACATGACAGTTAAGCCCCTGATGTTTTTCACCATCTTTTCCTTTTCACATCCATGCTTTTCCAAATGAAATCATTTCTATAAAATGGGTAAAACATGTGTGCTAAGGTGGAAGTAGGGCTCAGGGCTCCACTGCTCTGCCACCCTCTCAATGCCCCCCAGAGCCCCCAGGCAGGACACTGTGGGCAAGGGGTGAGCAATCAGGCTGTGCACTCTCTAAGTCCTGATGCATGCTGGGCCCAGGGTTGGGTGGAAAGGGATGCTGGAGGCACTTACCATCCAAAGTTGCTGCTGGTCATCAGGGTTTGCAGTGATGCAGGCCCCGAGCGCCCAGACAGGGTGATGTATAGGTGTAATCCCGTGTGCAGGAAGGGAGGGACAGGGCATCTTGGCCTCCCATGTTTATACAGAGAGGAATACAGATGGAAAGGAGAAGCTCAAGCCTACCCCTGAAATTAAAAGTGGGCTTCTACCAAGGATTTTATGTCTACCGAGTATCTCATTATGGGAGGCTTTACCAGGAAGTGGTGCTCCTATCAGCCAGGTAAGGCTTTCCACCCTCAGGTCGCTCAGTTCCCAACTCGGCATCCCCTGCCCTTCCTTCTTGTTCATATCAACCACCGCATAATCCATTATCTCTAGTTCGTTGGAGTCATCCTTGGCCTATTTCTTTAAATGAAGCAAAGAGTTTGCATTTCCTAAGGTAACAACTTCACTGGGATCAATGATTACATCTCATGTCCCACTCTGACTGGCAAGCCCACTCAGAGTTTTCATGAGACTCTTCCAGCCTGACTCTAATCGAATGGACTGGATGAAAAGGCAGCCACACTCCTCCTGGCCCGTCATAAAGCACACTCCAGATGGGACTACTCTTCCTTTGTATAACCCTTTTAAGTCAGGCTTTGGCTGTGTTTTGATTATGGTTGGTGGAAGAAAACTAATGGAACTTTAGGGCCCAGCAGACCTTAGAGATCACATACATACCTCCATGCTGGTTCCATGAGAGAAGGCAGAGAAGTGATTAGCCAGAGTAGAAATTAGATGATCATGTAGATGTTTCTAAGCCTTGGTAATATGCTGAGCCCAGTCTAAGTGCTTTACGTATTTTTGAGCTTAACTTTCTCTAACGTTACCAGGAAGGAGTTAGTAGACTTCCTTTGCAAATGAGAAACTTGAGGGTCACAGACATTAGGTCACTTGTCCTAGTTCATAAGGCTGCATGGTGGTGGATTCGATGGAACTCTTCTGTCTGGCTCAGACCATATTCTTCCCCCACTTCCCCACTCCCCATCTCTCCACCTCCCTACCCCCACCCCCACCCCCTGGCCATATTCCATTTCCTACAGCTGTGGTACTTGGCCTTTTCATTTTTTTGTGGGGCTCAAACTCACGAACCCACAAGATCATGACCTGAGCTGAATTCGGATGCTCAACCTACTGAGCCACTCAGTCACACCAAAGTTTTATTTCATTTTAGTAAATATTTGTCAAGTATTTGAAACGTGTCCAAGATAAACCTAAGCATTAAAAAGGGAGCAAAGAAGTGAAACACTCTGAGAAATCCTCAAGGAGCTTCTAGTCTACATGAAATAAAATTATGAAACAGCCTAGCAAACCAAATGCACAAAAAAAAAATTATCATGGATGGTAAATGCTCTCCGAGCTATTAGGAGAAAACCATCTATGGATCTCAGGGGCTTGAATTGGACCTCAAATGGTAGGCTTCATCATGACAGATAGAAGGAAGGCATTCCACATCCAGAGGGGGCACCAGGGACAGAGGCACAGAGCCACAGATGAGCCTGTGCAGTTAGTCAGGAGGGGTTGGAAAGGCTGTGGCTAACTTTACTCCACAACTTGAGCAGTTCCAGGAGGTGAAGATCACCTTGATAGGTCCAGAGTCTGGGGTAGGGGACTCAGAAACTAATTTGAAGATTTATGCTTTATCCTGAGGGTGATGTAGAGCGCTAAAGGGCTGTGATAAGCTTAATGCCTATGATACTTGATGGGCATCCATGGGTAGGAGCAAGTGGAGGGCAGTGCCAGCAGAGAGAACAGTCAGGAAACTATTATAGCAATGTGGGCATGGGGTAGTGAAAATCTGAAGGGTTGGTGGCTGTGGGAATAAGGATATGAGGAGAGCTGCTAAAAGAGATAAAACAAAAGTCCATGATTTTTAGACATGTAAGATGAAGGGAAGGAGTTGAAACTAGCTCCCGAATTTCAAACATGAGTGTTGGTCGAGATCCTGGTTTGAGGAAGAAACCCAACATTTATTGAGAATCTGCTTTATAAACACAGTATCACACACTGTAATAAAAGCTTTATATGCAATGATTCATTCATTCCATGGATTACCTTGAGAATCAGACATAAATGTAGAATTTTCACTTTGTCCATGAGGATTCTCCATCTTAGTGAGGTTATATAGCTAGTTCAAGTTCACACAGCTGATGGAGCCAAGGCCCTAGCACAGGTGCCTATAGCTTCAAAGTCCATGCTACCAATCTTTACTCTACCTACCATACTGGGTTACTAGAAGATGACCCCCTTGTTGGCAAATCCAGTGGACTCTTCTCAGTCTTCTTGTTGACTCTCTGACACAGTAGGCTCTCTTGTGACCATTTCTCTCTCTTCTTCTTTGACTTTGTGACATTGTTCTTTTCTTTTCTGTTTTGTTTTGTTTTTTTATTTACAGTTTCTTCTGCCTCTACTGATTTTCCTTCCTCCACCTTCCACTTAAACACTGCTATTCCCAAGGGTTTGGTCCCCACACCTTCCCTGGGCTTTCTTACTTAGTCATAAGCTCTCATTACTATTAGTAATGATTCAAATATTAGTTTTCTATCTCAAACCTCTGTCTGGAGCAGGGGACTCCTCTATCTGTCTGTCTCCAGACTATCTCCACCTGGATAGCCCATAGACACCTCAAATTCAATATGCCTGTGATATTTCTGCACAACTTCCTTTTCTATCTGTTGATTTTGTGGTTGCTGTTGCTTCTATGTCATAAGAGGCACCACTGCATACCTGGTATCCCAATTTTAGAGGACAATTAACCTGATCCATCATTTTACAGATGAGAAACATCTCCTATGTACCTTGTTAAGTTTTCCCCTGGTGTAACCTCAAAAATTCGGAGATGAAGCATAGTCCCAGCCCATACTCAACCACAAGCAGAAGCTTCTCTAAATTAGTAGCTCCCCTAACTAATTTTTCATATTAAGAAGAGGTGAGGGGCACCTGAGTGGCTCATTCGGTTAAGCATTCGACTTTGGCTCAGGTCATGATCTTGTGGTTCGTGGGTTTGAGCCCTGCATCGGGTCTCTGTGCTGACAGCTCAGAGCCTGGAGCCTGCTTGGGATTCTGTGCCTCCCTCTCTCTCTGCCCCTCCCCTGCTCATGCTCTGTCTCTCCCTGTCTCTCAAAAATAAAGACCTGTTTAAAAAAATAAAAAAAAAAAGAGGTGAGGGAGAGTTACTCAATTCTTCTAAGTATCTCCCATGTATACAGAAGTTATACATGTTTTTAAACTTCTGTTTGTTTTTCTCCTGTTAAAAAATAAAAATAAAAGGAAGTGAGAGCCAGGTAGATGATTAATATCAAAGCGAGAGCTCTGGAATGATAGAAACAGTTGATTCGTGTTTCCCAGGCTGGGGTGGAGGATGTTGGACAGGACTCATGTAAACGAGTCATAAACTTCTCCATGTCTGGCATACGTGCTTCCTAGGACCTTATGCTTGAATTTCACCACTTGGAAATACTGTGAGTTCACTAAAAAAAAAAACAAAAAAAAACTACTAATTCAGAAAATAATAACAGTTCTGAGAAGTACATATAACTTGCATGCCTTTATCTTTCCCATCATGCAAAGAATGCTTTGTACTAGTGATTTGGGAATGTAACAATTTTGTTCAGGATCTTTAAAAAATTTAGGACTCTCACCCCACCTCCCTGTACCCGCTGCACAAAATACATTATTGGGTATAGAGAAGGCTAGAAAATATATTACTTAAGGGTTGCCTTGTACTAGAAATGTGGTCAACTCCCCAAACTTCCTTACTCTTTGCCCTCAGCCACAACTGAAGACCATACTAGAGAATTTATTTCCACAAAATATGAAAGATTAAAGTTAGACCAGTTATAAAATTAATTGCCTAAATCAGTGATATTTTACATGAGTCCCTGGATCCCCAGAGACTCTGAAGGCAGTAATGGGAGTTCATTAACCATTTTTATTGTTTCAAAAGCCAAATAAGAATTGCAGATTTATGGGGCACCTGGGTGGCTCAGTTGGTTAAGCATCTGACTTGATTTCAACTTAGGTAATGATCTCATGGTTTCTGAGGAACCTTCTTGGAATTCTTTCTCTCCCTTTCTCTCTACCCTTCCCCTGCTCATACTCTAAACAAACAAACAAGTAAACTTAAAAAAAAAAAGAATGGCCTTGCTGTCAAGAGCTAGAACATTTTAGCACTTTAGGTCCCATTTTTGCAAACTAGTACACACATTGGGCATAGAGATTATTTAAAATTCCTTTTAATGTGTATTTATTTTTGAGAGAGAGGGAGACACAGAATCCAAAGCAGGCTTCAGGCTCTGAGCTGTCAGCACAGCCCAACTCTGGGATCGAACTCATAAACCATGAGATCATGACCTGAACCGAAGTCAGACACTGAACCAACTGAGCAACTCATGCACCCCAAAGATTACTTTAAAAATAAATAGCTAAAAATTAAAAATGAACTTTGTAAAATACTATGTACCATAAAATTCTATATACCATCTTTATAGATGTTTATTGTATATCTAACATATTAGAAGTCGTTGGACATTCTCCCCAAGATAAACTTGACTTGACCTCGTACTTCCCAAACTTATTTGATCAAGGACACTTAATTTCCCCACTAGATTATAGTTCTTAGGGAATTAATTTCCTGCAAGGCACTAAGAAGCAGGCTTTTGGAGAAGGAAGATGTGCTTAGGGAGAGGTACAGTGGACTTTCATTTTTGGCAGAACCCAAGGACAGCCTGTGAAAGCTGGATCATATCACTTGTGATTCGAAAAATCCTACCTCAAGGGAACCCAGACCTTGACTCTACCTGCTCCCACTCCTAGGCTCTCTGGAGCTTTCGCGAGGATCCTTGTTTACCCTAATCACTCCTCGTTTATGACTGGTGAACTGTTAAACTCACCCGTGTAATACAGGGTTGCAATGTTCAACTCACCCTGGGAAGGCAGAAAGTCTCTTTCCGAGTAGGTTCACTTCTTTGCTTTTTTTTTTTTTTTAATGTTTATAATTTTTAAAAGGGAGCAAGAGAGTGAGCACAAGCAGCTGAGGGGAGAGAGAGAAAGAGAGAGAGAGAGAGAGAGAGAGAGAGGATCTAACAGCACAGAGCCCTATGTGGGACTCAAACTCACTAACCATGATATCATGACCAGAGCCGAAGTTGGACGCTTAACCAACTGAGCCACCCAGCTGCCCCTAAGTACGTTCACTTCTTAGGGGTTAAAGAGACATTTCTCTGAGGAACGGAGTCCCAGACTTGAGGGGTTTTCCCTACAGACTAACATTAGCTAAGTAAGTTTTATATACGAGCACAAAGCAACAAGATGTTGGGAAATATTTGTGGCCTTTGTTGCTTACTTATAAGTGAGCCTTGGTAGCTCTTGGTAGTATAGTTGAACACTCTAGGTGTCTTCCCTCATTCCTCATGTTCCATTCTCCAGTGAACATTTTGAATATTTTGGGTTAAATTCTTCAAGACTTTGTGCATATTCAAACAAACTATTCATGTATATGTGTGTGTGTGTGTGTGTGTATAAAGTCAATAGATAGATAATACATAGGTGTATAAAAAGTGCCTTTGTCACAGAGTAGGCTTATCCTAGGAATACCATTTAGAACTTTTCTCTTTTATCCACTCAAACATCATCCACATCTTTCTATGGTAGGTCTTACTTTTTAACGTCTTTATAATATCCTAGTATCCCATGTTATGGATTATTCATAATTTATTTAAGAAGTCTCCATTGATTGATTTATCTTTTAGTCATTTGTAAAATATTTACCTGTTGAAGATAATGTCCCCATCAATATGCTTCTATAACTGTCTTCGTATTAATGTGACTCTTACTACAGAAAGGACATCTAGAAATGAAATTTCTGTGTCCCATGTATGAATATCTTTCACTTTCAGAGATACCACAAACTTCCCCTTCAAAGTGACGGTACCGTTGTACACACTTCTCCAATGCCTAGTGGTGTTAAGCATCTTTTCTCTTGTTTGTTAGCTATTTGTATTTCCTTTATGAATTGTTTATTCATATCTTTTGCTATTTCCTATTAGATTATTTATCTTTTTATTGTTGATTTATAGGCAATGTTATATTTTATGAATGTTAGTGCTCTGACTATTATATATGAGGAAAATTTTATACCAATTCTTCATTGTCTTCCAAATTCATTTGTGCCTCAGAGAAGTTATAAATTTTATATAGTTGCATATGTTGCACTTTTTCTTTTGGCTTTTAGGTTTATGTTATGCTAGTAAGGCTTTTTCTAACTTAGACCTTTACAACTATTCCCATATTTTCATTTGGTACTTTCTCAAATGTATTATTTTTTACAAATAGATATTTAATCTATCTGGAATGTATTTTTGTGGTTGGCATATGATAGGAATTTTCAAGTTGAGAGGCATATACAGAAAATATATCTACGATGGTAACATTATTTATTACATCTTTAAAAAGAATTTTTAAAGTCTTAGAAAAAAATGGAATTAGCTATTTCTGCCTAGTATCAATTAGAATCTATGCTTATTTCTCAAGAGTCATCATATGACAAAACGCTTCACATTTGTGAAGATCCTTAAAATTGTCCATTTTTGTATCTGGATTCTCTTTTTCAGCATCATAATGACCTTACGAGGTTGACAGAGCAGGCGCTAGTATCTGTCTCAAATGACTTTTCTAAGGTCTCCAAGATGATTAATGGTTGTACAGATGCTAGAAATCAGCTCTCTTTACTTCCAATACTCTTTCTACTATTATAGCAATTACAACCTAGGCCCCAGCAATAAAGATGTCTTCCCTCCTTTCTGCATTAGAAAAAAAAATCCCAAGGCATAAAGTCTTGACTATAATAAAAGTGAAAGACTTGGGTTAAGCAATATAGATTTGTTAAAAACGTTGGTCACGAGGCCTCTCTGCCCATCTCTGGCCTAACAAATTGTCGTGACTGAGTTACCAACTCGCTGGAAATGGGGCTAGGGTGGGTGCAGGTGCAGGCTTACCCAGAGAGGTGCAAATTGTGCTGGTGTAATTCCTAAAACAAGACAGGAGAAAATTGCTAGCACAATTGAGAGTTGTTAACACAATAGAAAGGACTCTGGAGGCAAACCTGATGTGTGTCTCCTGCATCTTTTTTGTCCCCACTGCCATTTTCTGAGGGGATAAAATGAGATGACATTGGGAAGAAAACTACCACACCAGAGACAACCGTGATTGCTGCTTTGAATGCCGCACAGCTGCGCCAGTGTGGCCAGATTGATCCATTTCAAAGCAATGGTCATTATATTGCATTTTACTCTGAAAATGCAGTGCTTGTCTGTTTCCCGACTTGTCTGTTGTGATGGATGGCGTGATGCTCTACCTTAGTACATTATTTTATGTTTAACAATCCTGCATCCTGGAATTAATGGGGGCGTACATTTCCATAGCACTCCCCCAAGGAAAGTCTGGACCTTGAAGAGAATGCAGATCAGGGGAGAGAAAGTTTGAACAGCAGAAGAGAGTTTTATTTTGTTCAGACAACTGTTCTCTAGATGTGATTAGATCCAGCATCTAAACTTTACAGCGTTATCTCAAGGCCTGCTGATCTTTATTCCTGGAGAAAATTCCCATTCTTAAGAAATTTGACTAGAAACCCCTTGAGTTTCTCTCCTTTATTACTTTAATTTTTAAAAGCCATTATGCTTTGAAAATGAAAGTTTTGGAGAATTGTTATGTGTGTGCTATGTACGATCTAATCTGTGTACTATGGATAAGTTCATATGGCCAGGAGAGCTGAAAATTTTCAATCTCCTGGCTTTAAACAGCATAACCATGCAATTTCAATGTCACAATATCCTTATATGTATTTAATAGTAAACTAGAAACAATGGAGACAGAAGACATATTAAGACCTACCTCATCTTCATTTAATCCAAGAACCTACATATCCCCTTAGCATTATTAAGCCCTTTAAATTACTTCCTTCCTAACAAATAAGAAACAAAAATCAGAATTGAAATGGAGTTCACATATATCTTTTATGTATTTTATAATATATATTTATCCTATAAGTTCTGCTATATAAATACTGCTATGAGTTCTACTATAAAGTAAGTAGAAATTAAATAATTTTATTTAGTTAAAATGTGTTAGTGGCTATATTTAAAAGTGGAATATCTGATTTTTAAGTGTCAGCACACATTTTCATTTGGAAAACAAATAATCTGTTAAGTTATAAGATTTCCTTCCATTATTCAGATTTAAATTTTTCTTAGATATTTTTAGCAAGCATCTCAGTGCTATGTTGTAAAAAATTGAATCAAAAAGAAAGAAGGAGGGGCTATTGGATTAAAAAAAAAAGATGTTCAGACTCTAAAACAAAAATAATCCCTCAATTGGTTAATGGCTGTCTTTAATAGACTCTGGCAAGAAATCCAAATTTCAAGTACTTAGCCCTAGGACATCCACCATTGTTTCTTTCCATGTGGTCGCAGATAGGAAGAGATGGTAGCCTGTCCTTGGCCTTGTCCTAGGCAGCAGCACCGTCTACACAATCTCTTCTTTGAAAATCACTCCAGCCTTTAACACGCTCAAGTGTTAGAAATTTTTAAAGTCAGGGAAGACATCCTTATGCAGGCACACCTCAGAAACATTGTGGGGTCAGTTCCACACCACACAGTAAAGGGAATAGCTTAACAAAGCCAGTCGAAGTTTTTGATTTCCCAGTGAGTATAAAAATTATGTTTACATAAGTGTGCAATAGCATGGTGTCTAAAAAAACATCATTTAAAAATTCTTTATTGCTAAAGAATTCTTTATTGCTAAAAAGTGCCAACTATCATCTGAGCTTTCACTGAGTTCTAATCTTGCTGGTGGAGGATCCTGTCCTGATGTTTATGGCTGTTGACTGATCAGGGCGGTGGTTACTGAAGGTGGGGTGGCTGGGGCAGTTTCTTAAAATAAAACAACGGTGAAGTTTGCCACATGGATTGACTCTTCCTTTCATGAATGATTTCTCTGTAGCACGTGACACTGTTTGATAGCATTTTACCCACAGTAGAATTTCTTTCAAAATTAGACTCAGTCTTCTCAAACCCTGGTGTTGCCTTATCCAATAGGTTTATGTAATATTCTAACTCCTTTGTGGTCATTTTAACAATCCTCACTGTATCTTTACCAGGAGTAAATCTCATTTCGATAAACCACTTTTTGGTCACCTAAGTGTCTCAGTCAGTTGAGTGTCCAACTCTTGATTTCAACTCAGGTCATGATCCCAGGTTCCTGGGATCGAGTTCCCCCCATCCAGTTCTGTGCTTAGCATGAAGGCTCCTTAAGATTCTCTCTCACGGGGCTCCTGGGTGGCTCAGTTGGTTAAGCATTCAACTTCAGCTCAGGTCATGATCTCACAGTTCGTGAGTTCAAGCCCTGCATCGGGCTCTGTGCTAACAGCTCAGTGCCTGGAGCCTGCTTTGGATTCTGTGTCTCGTCTCTCTCTGCCCTTCCCTGCTCATGCTCTGTCTCTCTCTGTCTCAAAAATAAATAAAACATTAAAAAAAATTTTTTTAAAGATTCTCTCTCTCTCTCTCTCTCCCTCTCTTTGACCCTCTCCCTTACTTGTGCTCTCTCTCTCTCTCTCTCTAAAAAGAAAAACAAAGAAAAGAAAAAATAAACCACTTTCTCTGTTCATTCCTAGGAAGCAACTCTTCATCTGTTCAAGTTTTATCATGAGATTACAGCCATTCAGTTGTAACTCTAGGCCTAAGCTCCACTTCTAATTCTGGTCCTTGTGCTATTTCCACCACATCTGTGGTTACCTCCTACACCGAAGTCTTGAACCCCTCAAGGTCATCCATAAGGTTTGGAATCAGCTTCTTCCAAACTCCTATTCATGTTTCTATTTTGACCTTTCCCCACGAATCATGAATGTTCTTAATGGCATCTACAATGGTGAATCCCTTCCAGAAGATATTCAATTTATTTTGACCAGATCTATCAGATAAATCACTATCAATGGCAGCAAAAGCCTTATGAAATGTATTTCTTAAATAATAAGACTTAAGAGTCAAAATTACTCCTTGATCCGTGGGCTGCAGAATGGATATTGTGTTAGCAAGCATAAAAGCAATGATAATCTCATTGTATATCTCCATCAGAGATCTTGGGTGGTGAGGTACATTGTCAATGAGCAGTAATATTTTGAAAGGAATTTTTTTTTTCTGAGCAGTAGGTCTCAACAGTGGGCTTAAAATATTCAGTAAACCACACTGTAAACAGATGTGCTGTCATCCAGGCTTTGTTGTTCCACTGATAGAGCACAAGCAGAGCACATTTAGCAAATTGGTTTTTTTTAATGTTTATTTATTTTAGAGGGAGAGAGAGAGGGATAGAGCACGAGCAGGGGATGGGGCAGAGAGTGAAGGAGACACAGAATCTGAAGCAGGCTCCAGGTTCTGAGCCGTCAGCACAGAGCCCGATGCAGGGCTTGAACTCACGAACTGTGAGATAGTGACCTGAGCCAAAATGGGATGCTTAACCGACTGAGTCACCCAGCCGCCCCAGATGTACCAAATAATTAAGGGCCCAAGGATTTTCAGAATGGTACATGAGCATTGGCTTCTACGTAAAGTCACCCACTGCATTAGCTCCCTAATGACAATCACCTTGTCCTTTGAAACTTTGAAGCCAGGTGTTGACTTCTCCTCTCTGGCTATGAAAGTCCTAGGTGTCATCTTCTCCCAGTAGAAGCCTGTTTCATCTGTGTTACAAATCTGTTGTTTAGGGTAACCACCTTCCTTCATGACTTTAACTAGATCATCTGGAAAACTCGCTGTAGCTTCCACATCAGCACTGCTGCTTCAGCTTGCACGCTTACCTTCTGGAGATGGTTTCTTTCCTTAATGCTCATGAACCAACCTTGCTGGCTTCAAACTTTCCTTCTGCGGCTTCCTCACCTCTCTCAGCCTTCACAGAATTGAAGAGAGTTAAGGCCTTGTTCTGGATCAGGCTCTGTCTTACAGGAACATTGTGGCTGGTTTGATCTTCTATCCAGACCACTCAAAATTACCCCATGTCAGCAATAAGACTGTTTTGCTTTCTTACCATTCCTGTGTTTACTGGAGTAGCACTTTGATTTCCTTTAAGAACTTTTCCTTTAAATTCACAACTTGGTTTTTTGGCTCAAGAGCCTAGCTTTCAGCTTATCTCTGCTTTCAACATGCCTTCCTCACTAGGCTTAATCATTTCTAGCTTTTGATTTAAAGTGAGAGATGTATGACTCTCTTTTTCACTTGAACACTTAGAGGCCATTACTAATTAGCTAAATCTCAATATTGTTGTGTCTCAGAGAACAGAGAGGCCCAAGGAGGGGGAGAGAGATGGGGTAATGGCATGTTGGTAGGGTGGTCAGAAAGACACAACATTTATCATTAAGTTCGTCATCTTATATTTGCAGTGCCCCAAAACCATGACAGTAGTCACATCAAAGATCACCGATCACCATACAAAATAATAATAATGAAAACATTTGAAATATTGCAAGAATTACCAAAATGTGACACAGAGACACAAAATGGGCAAATGCCATTGGAAAAATGGCCCCAACAGACTTGCTTGAAGTAGTGTTGCCACAAACCTTCAATTTGTAAATAAAAAAAAAAAAAAACACAAAAAAAACAAAACATGCACTACCTGTGAAGCACAGTAAGATGAGACAGGCCTTTCTTTTGCTTCCTTCCTTCATGCTTCACAGTTTTGTGATTGTTAAAGAGTTGAAGATTTCATCAATTTTTGCAATTGTTTTTTGTTATTGTTTACTGTTTGTTTTTAATGGGAGTGAGGAAGGACAGCAGAGAGTCTGCAGAAGAAACGGATGCTTTACTCAAGCATCATTTCTATAAAAGAAACTCTTGCTCCTGGTAGAGAAGTCATAAAAATCAGAAAGGTGTAAAGAGATTTTTTTTTAATATTTATTTTTATTTTTTTAATATAGTTTATTATCAAATTGGCTTCCATACAATACCCAGCGCTCATCCCAACAAGTGCCCTCCTCACTGCCCATCTCCCTCTTTCCCCTCTCCCCCACCCCCCATCAACCCTCAGTTTGTTCTTAGTATTTAAGAGTCTCTTATGGTTTGCCTCCCTCCCTCGCTGTTTGAAACTATTTTCTCCACTTCCCCGCCCCCATAGTCTTCTGTTAAGTTTCTCCAGATCCACATATGAGTGAAAACATATGGTATCTGTCTTTCTCTGACTGACTTATTTCACTTAGCATAATACCCTCCAGTTCCATCCACGTTGCTACAAATGACCAGATTTCATTCTTTCTCATTGCCAAGTAGTATTCCATTGTATATATATAAATCAGAAAGGTGTAGAGAGATTTGTTTTTTTTTAATAACCCCAAACCTCACTCTCTTCAGAGATAGTCATTGTTTAACATTTTAGTGCACTGTCTTCTGCTTTGTCTTTGGACATATGTTCCTATAGTTAAGATGATACTGTACATTGGACAGTAGATCACAAACATTTTCTAGCATTTTCCACTAAAATCTTAGAAGCACCATGGTTACTATTTTATTTAACATTTCATCTCATGTATATTCCGTAATTTCCATAATGATTCTCTACTGCTGGTAGACTGTTACCAATTGTTCATGAAGAGTTTTAGATGGAACTTCTACATTCAGTTTAATTCCTTGCTCACAGAACCATAAGCAGCTTACTCTACAGCACTCACAGGATTACTCTATAGAGCTTAATATCCTGAAGGTAATTCTTAACTAGAATATTATTATTTTCAAGACCTATGGAACCTAGGGAGCATAGGAAAATAATACTTGAGAATCAGTTACTACATACCTCTCCCTCATGTTTTAGAAAATTGAAGATGTGAATTACCAAAGGTCTACCCCTTCAGAGCCTTTTGTAAAAATACAGAGAAGTGTTGTTCCATAAAAATATGACATGAGCCACAAATGCAAGCCACGGATGTAATTTTGAATTTTCTCATAACCACATGAAAAAGTAGAAACAGGGGAAATTAATTTTAATTTACTTATTCCAAAAACCCCCAAATATTATCATTTCAAATGCCATCAGTATGAAAACTTATGAAAGGGATATTTTATAAACATTTTTTATACTAAGTGTTAGAAATATGATATATATTTTATCTTTACAGCCCATATCTATTTACTCTAGCTACACTTCAAGAGGTCAATATTTATATGTAGCTAGTGGCTACCATATTGGACAGCACAGCTGTAGAGAAAGGATGGACAATAGATACAAAGGTGGATTCCATCTCAAGTTTGAGCCAGTTCTGTCACTCATTAGCTAACTTCAGGCAAATCATTTAACTTCTCTATGAATTTTGGAAATAATAAGAGTAACTACTGTGTAGAGTTGATATAGGGATTGATGAGACAATCCATGAAATAAGTACTCAATAAACATTTTATATAGGAATCCTGAAAAAGCATAGCTAGTGATCTTACTCTAACTTAACCAATTAGTTTCAGTATCCATAGTCTTCCCCCTTAATCTTGTCACTATTTTCCCTAAGAATGAATTATTTAGAAGGTAATAACTGCTCTCATGCTTTGGCCTCTCACATGGAGGCCATTGCCTAGATAACCAAAGCAACATGGAATCATGTACCTCTGTGTTATTTCTATAAATGGATGAGGATCCTTTTCTATCACTCATGTTGGGCCTCTTCTAGTAAAGGTCTGCACTATTTCCCTGTGGCCTGTTGGATAATGTATTTCAAACATAGTTCCTCCAAGTGGTGGATGGGAATGTAAAGGGAATCATAGGTTCCTAGCATAGCTACCTTCTTTGCCTGGGGGCTGCCATGATAATATGTATAGGTTACTTAGGAAAGATTTAAGCCAATTCTGCCTCTCTTCTCAAATTCTACTATTCCAGCCTGAAACAGAAACAATTGAAGAGTGTAGCAGAAGTTTCTGAGCCTGAGAGCTTGCTTCTCATGCTAATTCACGTGTGTGTACATCAGTGCTGCCAGAGGAAGGGAGACACCCACTGGGAGAGCCCATGTGGGAGATGCGAATGAAGAAGGCTCCCTTTGGTTGACCCTGGAGGTGGATTGGATTCCTTAAAACAGAAGGATCCTGGTTGCACACATAGCCTTTGCACTCAGAGAATGTGACAGAGGCTGATGGAATTCCTATATTAAAGGCAAGCAGCCTTGGTGACCAACAGGCTTCTGCAGGCCCATTGCACCTCAAAGGCATAACTGGGAACCCACTGTTGAATTCAGAGGTCACACTAAGGCGCGAATTCCTAATGGTTGCCACTTCTCTATATCTGCTCTGGAGTATTGAAAATTGGCTGTTAGCCTCCAATATTTTATATTGTGAGTATAAACAGTCTTGTTTTTAAGGGTAATTATAAGTAGAAAATCATGATCAGCACTGTCTGCTTTTCATTGCATTCATATATTATTGTTATCTCTTTATTGTCACTGTATTTGCTGAAAACACCTATCAATTTACCTGCGGCCACACCAGTCATTTGTTCCCCTTCATGTAGGAAAAGTGTTCCTATTCTGGTCAAATCTCCCCAAGTGACTTCCCCTCTCTCCTCAGTCTTCAACCCTGATCACTCTTAACTGGCTCCGTCATATCTATTCTTATATCTACTCGAGTTCCTGCTCATCTTAAAAAAAAAAAACAAAGCCTTGCTGAACCCCACATCCTCGCCAGTTATTGCCTGATCTCTGTCTTCCCTAGCATGGCCCAGGCATGAGGAACTGGCATCAACTGCTGCAGCCGTTCCGCTACCGCATGCCCTCCTCAAGTCACTGTCATCTGGCTCCCCTCTGTCCACTGAAACCCCACTTCTCTCACCGGATGGGCAATGTGCTCCCTGTACTGAATCCAGCCAACACTTGATTCCCCTTCTCACGTGACCTCTCTCCAGTGTTTCATGCTATTATCTCTTCCCTCCACCATCAAATCATTTTTCCTTTGGTTTGTGACACCGCACTATTCTATGGGTTTTTCTCCTCTCATGTCTTTATTTCACTAGGCCTTCTTCTGTCCCTCCGCAGAATGTGCTTTCCTCCTCTATTTTTCTCATGCATTTGGTCCCATGGCTTCAACGGAATTTAAATACCAATAATTCACACCCTATATTTTGAGTCCAGGTCTTTCTTCTGGCTTCCAGTCATACCTCCAAGTTTTCACTAGAAACTTTTACTCAGATGTCCCAATGGGCATCTCAAACCAAGCAGGTCCAAAACATAGGGCATCACTGTAAGGTGACCATATGTTCTCCTGTCTAAATTTGGTCACTTTTGAATGTGAAAATGGTACATTCCTAACACTAAAGTCTCAATAACAGGCATTAATAAAAACCATTCCAGGCAAGTTCAGGACACATGTCTAGGGCCGACTTCATTAGGCACAACAGGTGAAGCCCAGTGATCATGATACTTTTAGGGGTCCGTGTCAATGTTTTAATTTTAATTGTGTTTAATATCAGATGAAAAACAATATAATAAATATATTTCCAAATATAACATATAATAATAAACACATGATAATAATAAATAAAATATGGTATAACAAATATAATAATATAATAATGAATCTAGCCAAGATTATATCTCTTAAAAATTTTTTTTACATTTATTTATTTTTGAGAGAGTGAGTGAGACAGTGCGTGAGTGAGGGAGGGGCAGAGAGAGAAGGAGACAGAATCCGAATCAGGCTTTAGGCTCTAAGCTGTCAGCACAGAGCCCAACATGGGCTCGAATTCATGAACCGTGAGATCATGACCTGAGCTGAAGTTGGACACTCAGCCGACTGAGCCACCCAGGAACCCCTGTATATGTCATTATACCAATGCAATCTTAAAATATAATTTTGATTTTTTTTTTTTTTTTTTTTTATGAAGGAAGAAGCTCCAATATCTGAGGGACCTCAAAAATCCTTGCTTCCTTTCCTGGTTTCTTCATCTCACAGACTGGCCTCCTCCTCATCCACTGAAAAAGGCCCCAAGCTGGAAACGTGGGTTTCATCCTTGCCTGCCCTCCACCCCTGGCCTTTCCATACTCACACCACTCACCAGAAGGATCTCTGTGGCGTAGTTCTTCCCTAAGTTCAGTTTCCATGAAGGAAATCTGTCCCCCAGGTGTCTTTATCCCAGGTCAGTCAGCAAATCAAAGAGCGTACTTTTGCCAAACACATTGCCATTTTTCTTGTTGTCTTCATTGATGTTTCCTCCTCTCCCTTCTTCACAGCTTTCAGTATCCTACTGAGCAGAGACATGTTTACCTCTGCCACACAGCCACCACTGGCCTGAGGCCCCTGCCCCAGGCCCCGCCTCCTCTCTCCCTTGGAATGTGAAGGAAGATCCTCTCTCACCTCAGGATTCCTCTATGGTGTTTGGGGCTGGAGGGCTCATCCCTGAGCCTTTAAATTCTTTGTCAGAGAGAGCAAATATGGCTCAATCGCCAAAGCAGCCTCACATTTTTCTAGATTATTCTTAATGTTTGATTTTGAGAGGAATCACAACTCTAGAGAATGTTGATTTTATCTTTAATGCTATGAATAATGAGAATGAGATTTCTCTACAGTGCCTGGGTGTTGCCTGCATGGAGGGTTACTCAACACCATCACTGAGCCCCCTCTGTTATTCATGTTTTATCTGGTAAATTAGCATCTGCCCCATAGATTGGACCAATGCGCGATGAGGGAGGCAGGAAGACAGGGAAAGCTTTCCCTTCCCAAAATAGGCTTCCTCACTGCTCTACAGACATCTAACTAATAATGACTTTGCTACTCTAGTTTTGAAATCTTCTTTCATCCACAAATGAGCCTCGCCCTGAAGAAAAGTTAAAAAGCAATAGACACATACAAACACATACCCCACATCTTGGGTTAGCAACAGATTTAAAATTCTAGAACAATGAAGTTTCCCAAATACCATGTACAACATAATAATATGAGTCTATAACATAAAAAGCATAAAAAATAGGTCAATAGGCCCTTAGTCTGTTAAAAATCAGGAACACATTGGTGCCTACCAGCATAAGTCAATGCACATAATTAAAACACATCAATTTCATTAGAAGGATGGACCTCATTCAGAAAAAAAATGTCCATAGAAAGCCACAAAATGTATCTATAGACTCATAGACTCGTGATTTACTAATTAACTAACCTATCCTTTCTCTACTATGTCTCCACTTTAGACACTTTTACCTTTCTTTAGATGCTACATACAGTTATCAGGATTTTCTCATAAAATAATTTATTTTTATAATAAAAATTGGGCTAGGATAGGGGCATACATATGCATAATTCAGTGTCCATCATTTAATGTATTTATCTATAGGAGGCTGGCCTGTGCTGTCCTTCACCCCAGCTCCACTCCCAATTTTAGATCATTCAGAAACCACGACACTCTCCTCAGGACTTCCCCAGTGCTGCCCTCACACAGAGCTAAGGGCAGGGATGAGTCAGCCAGGCCAGCCATGATGGGTTTGACTAGTAATGTCTGACGTGGGAAGTCGTGGCGGGCTAGGGGTGGAAGCTCAAGTGTACTCCTTTGTTGCATTCTTTGGGATCAGAGTATTTGGGGAGACCACCCAAAATTTGGGAAAGAAGAGAAATAAGAATGCCTTCGGAGGTTGTAGTTTAGAAACAACCCAGGACAGACAGAGGCAAAGTCACTTGCAACAGACTTGGCCTCTGGTTTCATCAGAAGTTGGTTGCCCAGCGATGTAGCAGCACAAGTGGGTAGGATTCCTCCAGCCACTTTGCAGGGGAGGGGTCAGCACAGCATGAGAACTTGATCCAAAGGGTCCAACAGCTTTCTATAATCATTAGCTCACAGCCTGATTCCATCACGTATGAGATGCCTGGTTTTCTATCCACTAAGATTTTTATCATTTTCAAATTAAGGAATGTCTCACAATCATACTTTTGGTATAGCATTTTTATTTTAGAAGTTATTACACTGATGCTGTATTTTAAACTCAGTGATCTCTCTGAATAGATCTCTCTGAATGAATCTAACAAGCATCTTATTCCCCTTGCTATAAATCCATGTTTACAAACATAGATTCTAATTGTAAATTGTATTTTGTGTAACTCTGCCTGTGTCAGTTTTTTTTCAAGCTTTCAAGAGATTTTAAAAAATCTCTCATTCTCTAAATATTAAAATGTTACCATCCCTCACTTTTATATGCCCTGTTCCCCACTCTCCCCACCCTGTGAAAATCTCTCTATATTCCCATTGAAGAAGGAGAGGTTATGGAGTTTTACCTTCTCAAGTTTGATTGCAAAATAAGTCTTTATTTTTTATCTTCTAACTATTATAATATTGTAAGTATAATAGAAGTTATGTTAGAAATTGTACTATTAAATGTATTTTTTAAACTACCCATGCAGAAACTCTCCATGGACAATTTGGAGTGGCATGGCCTACTGGCAAAGAATATGTTGTCATTAAATTAAATTTAATATGTTGCCATTTAAATGTTTACAAGCCTTGAGAGTCTGGTAAATGTGAGTCTGTCCATGAGAAAAGCTCTTCCCTATGAACTAACAGAATCGCAGTATTCAAGTTCACAGAGATAGCAGATCTGGGAGCAGATCCTGGACTGTGGTAACACCCCAAAGGCAGGCCCCCAATGGGGCTGCTTGGCAGAGAAACTGCCTACCTCCTTTCTGGGGGCCTGACATCCCTAGAGGCCCCTAGGACAATGCTTGCATATTTGTATCCTCTGATTATGGCTTGTTTCCCTTCTCTAGATACTTCCACCCCGTTAGGGCATTTCTTTTCATGCCCAAGGCAAGCTGACCAGGCGTGTGTCTGGGGGAGGGACAATCTGAGCCGAGTTTTACTAGGGGAGCAAAAGCTATCTCTTCATAATTAAAATGCATCTGGGTCATCTCTGAAGGTCTTTTGGAAGCCTGGGTTTCTGGGGTTCTGGGGTCACAATTGCATTATGATAATATGATAGTATTCCACTTTGTTATAGGAAGAAAACCTAAGTCACCACTACTGCACTGAGACTGGTGTCTTAAGTGCCGCGGAATGATCCCAAAAGACCAGGGAGGGTGTTCTTTTGTTTCATCAGTGAGTTGGAATAACAGTGATGCTTGAGAACATGTGTGTTGGTACCATACTCCCTGGGTTCAGATCCCAATTCTGTCACTTTTACTGGGTTGGGCAAAGTTACTTAACCTCCCCGTGCCTTGCTTTGGCTCTTTATAAAGGATAGGTCACAGGGTGCCCTCTCCTTCTGTAGCTGGGGCTGTCATGGGGATTAACTGAGTTAGTATATATTATGTCTGCCCTCTGATAAACCCAATGTGAGTCCTTGCTATTGTTATTATTGTCCGTGGGTCTCAGAGAGACCACACACATACACGCGCATACACACACGATCTATGGCACTGGTTCTCAGTCTTTAAAACACATAGAAACCACCTGGGGATCTTTGTTCCCCCAAGTTTTATTGAGATATAATTGACATGTATATAGTACTATGTAAGTTTCAGGTGCACAGCGTAATGATGGACTTTCAAGCATTGTGAAATGATTACCACAATAAGTTTAGTTAACATCTATCGTTTCTTATGAAATGTAACTTCTACCTTTTGCTACCTTCCTTCAATCCCCCTCCTCCCACCCTCTGCTTCTGATAACCACAAATCTGATCACTTTTCCTATGAGTTTGGGTTTTCTTGGACTTTTTTTCATTTTTAGATTTCCCCATATAAGTGAGCTCATACAGTATATGTCTCTCTCTGACTGACTCATTTCACTTAATATAATACCTTCAGGGTCCATCCAAGTTGTTGCAAATACCTGGAGATCTTGTGTGGGGACCACAGATTCTGATCCAGTAGGTCCAGGGTGATCTGAGACTGTGAAGTCATTGCTTGCCCACAGACCACATTTTGAGTTGTAGTGGCCTGGAGCAGATGAAGAACAATGTGTACGGAAAATATTAAGCATGGAAAATGAACGTGGCCCCAGTTATAATCACTCCATGTCCACTGGCAAGTTCTTAGAGCTGGTGGGGAGTGGGGAGGATTCAGTTCTGGCCTGACACTGCCGTTGACCACCTGCATGTCATATCACTCGGGCCTGCCACTTAAATGCATTGTATTTCATTTTCCCCGTCTTCCAAATGGGGATAATAATACTTGCTCTCCCTACTTCACGGGATTGTTGTAAGGGTCAAATGAGAAAATGTATGTGAAAGCTCTTTAAAAAATTAAAAGTGCTGCCCAATTGTAAAGGGATCAATAGTGGCAGAAGGAGGGGCTGGCCGAGTGATGTTTGTCTGGTAACGGAGAGCTCCCCAGAAGAGTAAATTCTGAGCTACTGTTGGAAGGAGGCAGCAAGAGAGGCCGATTCACTGTTATTCCAATTGGGAAGTAACTACGAATGCAGAAAACAGCACAAAGACAGAGACAAATCAGTCCAGTTGTGTGTGTCCGTGCACCCATGAGAACCACAAAAGCTAAGGGGCTTCCTCAGGGGAGGGTCCATCCTGAAGAATTAATGGGCTATTAGGTTTTTTAAAAACAGTCAGAGGACAAAAGTATAAAAGAGAAGATAGAGCACTGCATCTGAAATCTCCATTGAAACCTTTTGAGTTGATGCAAAGACAAAAGAGGAATTGTTTTACAAAGCATTTTGTTGCTCATTTAGCAAACAGGCCCCACCATCTGCCCACTGGTTCCTGGCTCCACTGGGCCTTGATGGTACTAAGGATTAGCTTGTGTTTGCACCAAAGGCTTGATTCCAGAATTGCATGGGAAGTTCTGGCTTTACGTTTTTGCCATCTTGGTCACGTGGCTTCTACTCAGGTCAGGGCCAGCTCAGAAGGACCTGTGCTTAGTTTAAGGCCCAACTGTCATGGTCTTGAAATTCCTAATAATTCTGAACAAAGGACTCTGCATTGTCATTTTGCATTTGGCCCCTCCTCTCCTTACCAGCTCCTCACTGCTGACCTTCCGCCAACCTTTTCCTTTTGCCTTCTAGAACACCATTTTATGATAATTTGTCCCATTGATGGCTCTCCATTGACTACCCATCAGTATCACCTGAAGCATTTAAAATAACATAAACATGGGGTGCCTGGGTGGCTCAGTTGGTTAAACCTCTGATTTCGGCTCAGGTCATGATCTCATGGTTTGTGAGTTCAAGCCCCACGTTGGGCTCTGTGCTGACAGCTCAGAGTCTGGAGCCTCCTTCAGATTCTGTCTCCCCCTCTCTCTGCCCCTCCCGTGCTCATGCTCTGTCTCTCTCTGTCTCTCAATAACTAATTTAAAAAACATTAAATTAAAAAAAAAACACAAATATTTAAGTTCCACCCCTACATATTAGATTAGAATTTCTGGAGCTGGGTCTTAGGCATGCATGGTGAAGGTATGCATATGATTCTAATGTGCATCCATTCTAGAGCTGAGAATAAGAGTTCTGTTTGCAGAAAGCATTCTCTTCCTTCTGGTTTTAAAAGAAACTTGGCTGTCCAGCATGGACGTGGCTTTTTCTCACAGTCCTTTCAAGTAGAGACTGCTCATTCTTGACCCCTCTATACACCCTGGCATCAGAAAATCAGTATTGTCGCACACCCCAAATGTTACAAATACACCATTACTTCTCTGTTGTATCCCTTTGAGAACCTTGCTCTTCTTTGATATTCTACAGATGTTATTTCCATTACCAAAGCCCACACCCACTCCACTGGTCATCATCTGCACACTGCGGACAATGCACTCTCATACCTAACTCTGCCATCACCCGGCACCTTCTGCTTTGAAAATCATGGGCTGATCTTGACCTCGTTCTATGTCATCTCTCAGCCCTTGTTCCTACAGTGTATGTTCTTTCACCCAAATAAAGCAACACTCACAGTTTCTGGGATTAGAAGGTGAACATATCTCTTGGGGGCCACCATTCAGTTCACTATGCCAACCTACAATTCTGTAGATTAGAAGCACATAAAATCGGCAGCTTCTTCTCCCTGTCCTGTTACTTGGGGACAAAGTGGGGACAAAGAGCTCATGTCCCCACTCCTGTCAGTGGCTGTCCTGAACACCCCCAATTACCCCCTCAAATCGAACCATTCCTACCTGTCTCACAGCAGATGAGCTGCTGTTTTCCTTTGCTTAGAAAATTGAAGTAATCAGGTTGCTTCTCCACCAGCTTCTTCAAAACACTTTCTCTTTCCTTCTGGTCCCAAGAGTGGTTTTCCCTTCCTCTTGTTCAAAGCCTACATCTTGCACGAGCTCTGAGTCCATGCCTACCACTCCATTGAAGACCTTATTCCATGAGGAATACCAACTTTCTCACTAATATTTTTAATCTTTCCTTCTTAACTATCCCCTTCTACTCAGATTATAACAGGCTTTAGTCTATCCCATCTTTAAACAAACAAATACTTTACTCCATACTATCTTTTTTGCTTTTGAATCCAGAAGATATCTAACTTTTAAACTTCAATTTATAGTAAAAAAACACATTTCATATTGGGACTCAGTATGCACATAAATATAACTGGAACTGAAATATCTTGAAATAATACTTGTCCTTGATATGTGCCAAACATTTTATTTCTGCCTTATTCTACTGTATTTATTCATTCTTTCTTTTCTTTCTTTCTTTTTCTTTCTTTCTTTCTTTCTTTCAATTCAAGTTAGTTAACACACAGTGTAGCCTTGGCTTCAGGAGTAGAACCCAGTGATTCATCTCTTACATATGACACCCGGTACTCATCCCAACAAATGCCCTCCTTAATGCCCATTACCCATTTAGCCCATCCCTCCACCCACCTCCCTCCAGCAACCCTTAGTTTATTCTCTGTATTTAAGAATCTGTTATGGTTTGCTTCCCTCTCCTTTTTTATTTTTCCATCACTTCCCCTATGTTCATCTACTCTATTCTATTACATTCTTTACTATTGTGTGTGTGTGTGTGTGTGTGTGTGTGTGTGTTTAATGGTGGTTGCAACTCACTAAATTTATTTCCTATCCCACTAAGGACTATACCCCACATTTTGAAAATCACTGATCTAGCCTGTCCTGCCTGTTTAAACATATACTCTTTACTTCACTTCTTGTGCATCTGTCCACTTATTGAAATGCAGCCTCAATCTCCATTATGCCAAGGAAAGTACTCATGTTAGCATTTATTACTCTAAATAGTAATCTAAGTAACTAATATGTGTTAGCATATTAATGGGTCTAGTAGATATCTTTCTCTTCTCTTAATCCCTCAAAGCATTTGGGATGGATGGTCAATGGTACCATTCTCTGACCAAGTCTTTCCTTCCTTGGCCACTAGAGAACTTTGAACCCTGAGTTCTTATCTTGAGCACTGAGTGTTTCTTCTCGGTTAAGTCCTGGGGTCCTCTTTCTTGCTGTGATCATAAACTGTTACTGTTCCCCAGAATTTCATCTTTAAGTCATTGCTCTTCTAACACACATGTCCTGGGAGTTATCCACTCTGTGGTTTTATGTGGCACCTGTTTGTTGGTTGTTCTGAGTCTGGGTCTGCACTTAACCCCTCTTCCTTGAGCATCTGGCACTATCAATATATCCACGGGCACTTTGTACACATGATACCCAAATCTGAACTTTTTATTCTGGGGAAATCATGCATTCTGTAACCTGGGTTGGCAAAAATTGTGTTTTCTAGCCAATAATTCCACTTTTTCTTAGACCTGATGAGCCAAGAGCTCTTGTAGACCACCTTCTCTTATAATGTCCATTGGCCAAAGAGTAAATTTAAAAATTGGCATTACTATTTCTGATCCACAATGGTGGATATGCTATCCAAATCTGAATTATGATGTCATGCTCTAAGCCAAAGTATGAACATTACCATGTTCTTAATATAAAACCACTAAAATCTAGTATTCCACCCAACCTGATTAAGGACCATAAGTCCAGGATGATACCTGCATCCCCCATCAAGTTTTACAAATGCCAGGGATCTCCTTTCCCGAGTCCCAGTCCTGTTCTGATAGATAATAACGAGGGACAATTTCATGTATCTGTCTAGTCCATGGGAGAGGGCAAATTGGTCCATGCAAATGAGCCATTAAATCATGGACTTATTTGCACAGCAATGGACCATCATGAAGATTAGAGTGACCCCCATCCATTAATTTTCCTTTTCCTTTATTTTGGTTATCTTTCCCCACTCAGGTGCAGGAAATTTGGATCAAGGCCAATTTGTTTAATTGGATTTTTAAAAGAAGCACAAAAAATATCAAGCAGCCCTTTTAAGCTCTTTGAGTGAGCTCAACAAGGGCCAAATCAATTAAGTGAATTGCTTTAAAAAAAAAAACCTACCAACTCCAAATAACCTCTTCCCTACTTGAGAGATAGTGTATGTTAAGGTTTACGCAGGACAGATTTTTCCAGCTGAATACCAACTTCTCAAAACTGGGGATTTACAAGGAAAATGCTGACAGGAACTTCAGCCATGGTTGCAAAAAGAGTGCAGCTCTAATGCAGCAGGGCCATAATGACAGCAGTCAGGGGACAATGCAATACCAGCCTGAACATTTACCAAGCCTATGGCTGTGACCCGATTTACTCATGCCCTTGGTAGGACACTCCTGTTCAAACTGTCTGCGCTCGTTAGTCCCCTTAAATAAATATACATTTAAACTCGGAACACCGCATGGGCAGAAGGTTGCATTGTTTTCTTTTTCCCTTTGTTTGCCACCTCCCCTCTCGCCTACCATTTCATAAGCAGGAACCCAGAGCTGCATTTTCTTTTGAGCAGTAATATGTAACCAGAACAAACAGAGGACATAGGAAAGGTGGAGAAAAGTTAGATATATAAGCAAGAAAAAGTGAGCTATTGATTTTATTGACTGGTCTGTTAACTTCTGACATTGCAATAAAGTCTTATTTATTTGTATACAGAAGACTCAATTACATAGATACATATCATTTTAACAACTGGGTTATTTACAGGAGAATTGCTGGTTCATAAATAATATAGACCTGGGATTTCTCAAGCTGATGTTTAGCCATTGTTACCTAAGGAAGTGGCAGTGAGCATGGATATACCTCTGTGCGGTCATTAGGTCAGCAGTCCCATAGGCTAGGGAGAAGAAAGAGTTGTGGGCAGAGGAGCAAGAATGAACTAAGGACAGGCATCCTGGTCCAGCTAAAACCTACGATAAATACTCTTGGGGTAAACAGATCCCACGCAGAGCCACAGAACTGTTATTCCTCTTGCCAGCACTGGGAAGCTGTCACTGGAGATGGCTGGCTTAAAGGACCAGGTCTTGAAACTTCCTTTTCAATTGTACGAGCCATTGCAATTATATTCCAGGCTTTATATATTATTTTTTTTCTTCCAGGCTTTATATTTTTAAACATGATAGGTATGTCTTAGAGGAAGTTTTATAGGGATAGGATCAAGTATTCCCAAACATCTTCTCTTGGCAGGGCAACTAGTGAAGATGGAGAGAGACATCCTGGGGCAGCCCCCTCATTACCTAGAGTTCCCTAGAGGCTTGTTTGGGGTGGGGGTGGGGGCTCCTGAAATAATTCTTTGTCTAACAATTCATCTAATGCATAGCTTTCCTGCTAGCTATAAGCCCCAAAGGCCTGGGGATCATGCCTGGTGACCATTTGGTAAATATTTGTTGGGAATGAGTGAGCTAATTAAATAATGAGGAGAAGCGGGACCACACTATACTATTTTTATGTGTCCTCAGCATCTTGCAAAATACCCTCCACCTGGCAAGAACATAATATCATGAACAGTGAATGATCAAAGATTTGCGTAGCATCAACATTTTCAGATGAAGTGGCTACAGTTCACAGTCTTGACCTCAGAGGCCCCCTGAGGAGAGCTCCCCTGAGAGCAAGAACCAGAGAGCAAGTACAAGGAAAGGGCAGCTGCAAGAAAATGCAAACCTATCTTGGTTATTGTGAATGATACACAATAAACATAGGAGGACAGAATCTCGTTGAGATCCTGATTTCAGTTCTTTCCTCGAGATACTCAGGATTGAGATCATTGGATCCTATGGCATTCTATTTTTAATTTTAGAGGGAGGAATTCTTTATTGTTTTCCCAGAAGCTATACCATTTTATGTTCGCACCAATAGTGCATAGGGGTTCCAGTTTCTCTACATCCCTCCCAACATTTGTTATCTTTTTTTTTTTTTTTGATAATAGCTGTCCTAACAGGTGTAAGATGGTATCTCATTGTCCACAATAGCCAAGACATGGAAACAACTTAAATGTCTTTGCTGTGAATGAATGAATAAAGAAAATGTGACATACATAAAATGGAATACTATTTAGCCTTTAAAAAAAGAAGAAGGGGCACTCGGGTGGCTCAGCTGGTTAAGCATCTGACTTTGGCTCAGGTCATGATCTCACAGCTGGTGAGTTCGAGCCCCACATTGGGTGGGCTCTGTGCTGACAGCTCAGAGCCTGTAGCCTGCTTCAGATTCTGTATCTCCCTCTCTATCTGCCCCTCTACTGCTCTTTCTCTCTCTCTCTCTCTCTCTCTCTCGAAAATAAATAAACATTTTAAAAAAACTTTAAAAAAAGAGAGAAGGAAATCCTACCATACGCAACATGGATAAACCTGAAGGACGATATGCTAAGTGAAATAAACTAGTCACAGAATGACAAACACTGCACGATTCTACTTATATGAAGTACAATATTATATGAATAGTCAACCTCATAAAAACAGACTGCAGAATGGTGGTTGCCAGGAGTTGGGGGGAGTAGGAGAGGGGAGTTGCTGTTTGATGGGTATAATGTTCTAGTTACACAAGATGAATAAATTCTGTAAGTACAACATTGTGCCTATAGTTAACAATACTATATTGTGCACTTAAAAATTTGTTAAGAGCATAGATCTCATGTTAAGTGTTCTCACCACCATAATAAAATAATAAAATAAAATAAAGTAGATGGGGCACCTGGGTGGCTCAGTTGGTTAAGTGTTTGTCTCTTGATTTCAGTACAGGTCATGATCTCTGGGTGGTGAGCTCAAGCCCTGCATCTGGCTCTGTGCTGAGGGTGGAGCCTGCTTGGGATTCTCTCTCTGTCTCTCTCTCTGTCTCTCTCTCTCCTTCTGCCCCTCACCCCACACTCTCTCAAAGGAAGTTTTATAGGAATAGGATGAAGTATTGATCTCTCTCTCTCTCTCAAAAAATAAACAAACAAACAAATAAATAAATAAAACAAAATCTTAAAATAAAATAAAATAATGTAGAAAATACAAATGGAATCAGGCTGGGATCCAAGCAGTCATCATTTGCCACTAATGAGGGTCATTATCACCTCCCTTGTGGCTTGCCCCTACTTTGTCCTTATGTATTTATTTGGTCTTTATTTTTGGAGTCCCCTTGTACACCCTTTGTCCTCTCTGCTTATGCTCTACTTAGAAGCCAAGTTCTGCTTTGGACTCACATTCAGACACCACCCCAGCTTGTATATAGATTCTTAGGCACAACTGAGTCATTTTTGGCCAGAGCCAAAACACAGACACATTGCCCTGAAAATCATACCTCTGGATCCAGGAATACAATTTCTTTCATTTTCCACCACAGGTCACCTGTGACTGCAGGGATTTCTGTCCTGAGGTCTGTCTCCCTTGTGTCAGAGCCGTGAGCACCACCTGTCATCTTGCCTCTCACAGGGCATTTGCAGATGGCCAGGGGAGGTTGCTGTCAGGGGCTGCCCCACCCAGCTTCTGTGTCCCTTTCTGGACACACCTGTGGGCTCTATCCTGCCCTCCAGGCTTTGACATCATTTGAGGCTGATGCCCCGCACGTTGTCCAATCAAACACCTGTGACCTGGTGTTGTCCAATCAAACACCCGTGACCAGGTGTCCCAGGCCTGTGGCCTGGGGCGCTGCCTGCTATGTGTTCGGGAGCCCCACTGAGCCATCCGCCTAGCAATGCACACCCCAGGCTGGGCTCCTTTCTACCCCCCACATGTAAGGGTAATGATGAGAACACTCATATTTACTGAGTGTTTACTATGTGCCAGAAACTATGATTATGTAACTTACTTGCATGGATTAGCGGACTTAATCCTCACCTTATGAAGAAGATACCATTTTTATTTCATTTTTACAGACGATGAAACTGAGCTGGGAAAGATCAAGGAACTTGCTTGAGATCCCACATCGCCTAAGTGGTGGAGACTTAGCAACCCGATTTCAGAGCCGGTGCTGGTCATCCTAAGGCTCCCATTGCTTTGTCAGATCCCTCCGCGGGGCTGACCAGGCTAAGGGAAGTTAGAGCTTGGTGTTTTGAGGGTGTGTGTGATTAAAGGACAAACATAAGTGGAAATTGTGCAGTGAGGAGGCACTGGAGCTTTGGGAAGAGGAGATAATGAGGTTTTTTGCAGTTGTAAGAGGTGTGCTGTTTAGAAATACCTGACAGGATCTCAGAGGAGTTTTTAGGTGTGACAGTGTGCATTTGGAAATCATCCTCATCCTCATTCTTCAATCTTCCTGCCCTGTTTTCCTGTTCCTGAATTTGTTCGTGGGTAATGGCTGCATGTGTCTGGTTTTACATGCTCCTCTGAAGTGTCCCCTTCCAGAAGGGTGTCCTCTGTGGGCACACATTTCCCTTTCCTTCTTTATCTAGATCATTTGTGATTGGCTAATCACGTGTCAGTGTCATTTGTAACAATACTCCAATAATAATTGATCACGACAGCCAACATTGTTGAGCATTTATTATTTATTATGTGCCAGGCACAGTGCTAGGCTCTTTCTTCTTGGCATCCTGTTTCACTTCCACAACTGTAATGCAGGGGCTACTACTACCTCCATTTTACAGTTGAGGAAACATGAGCTCAGAGAGGTTGAGTAACTTACCCAAAGTCACACAGATGGCACATGTGAAGCAAAGATAAAAACACTTCTGTCCCCACCCATGTTGTCAGAATATTATTTTTAAAGACTCCTGTTTCCTTCATTTTATGAGTTCTATTTATGGGATCATAAAGATGATTTATCTGAATTTTTCAGCATCTGATTTTCCAGATGTATCTGACTCTGCTCCACATTGCTGGTTCTTGATAAATAAATCATCTAGAAGTGCAGTCATATTATGCCAAAGATCTTGTTCCTTCAGCATGGCCCTGTTGATCAAAATTAAGTCTAGATTAAGAATTCTACTTCCTGTTTCCTATACCTCTGGACAGATGAAACTGTCAGACAGGTCAGCCAGAAACTTCTCAGATGTTCTGCTTTTAGCAGACACTTCCAGGAGAAACTCTTCATCACTTCTCTGGACAAAAATTTTTATAATTAGCCTTAGATAGCATCATCCCCATTTTCCATCTCATTTGGGATCCATCAGATACCCTCAAAATGAAAACTATACTTTTTAACTGAGGAAGAGGAAAGTGGCCCCAACATTCATGACCTAGCCTGGCATTCATCTCCTGACCACAATTTCATAAAACATCAACATCAAACAGGACCACTCTGACCATGGAGAGGAGAAGACAGAACCAAGATCATTCCATAATCATGTCTGAAGACAGACAAAAACAAGAACATTGTCCAGACTACAAAATGACCAAATGTTCAGCCATCCTGGCTACAACGAGTGAATACTAGCCTCTTACCAATGACAGCTTTAGCCTCATTTCACCTTTCCTGTCTTTACGCGACTTATGAAAACATTCAGTCGTAAAATTGCCCCCACTTCCAGGTAGCCTCCAATCTGGAGCAAAGCCCCACTTCCCTGAGCCCAAATCACCTGACACAAGCCCAAAGCTTCCTAGTCATTCCTTCCAACACCTTCCTACCACAATGCCTCTCGGCTCCTGTGGTGAGCATTCTCCCTCCTTCCAATGAATCTATAAATCAGAATGAGTTCAATTACATGGTGGCCCTTGCCGAAGCACATTGACTTGCCTAAACACCTCTCAGTATACATATTCTTAGATTAGCATATAACCCAAAGATTTGTTGACAATGCAGGTTGAGGTTGAAAGAACATAAGAAGTTGACCAGATGTGAGTTTGAATCCCAGCTTCTCTTCCTTCTTTTTTGTTTCTAAATAAGCTGTGATTTGGGTTCCTTACTTAAACTTTTTGGAGCCTAAATTCTAATTTCATGGAGTTGGTGGGAAGATTGAAGGAGGTGACATATGTAGAATATTCTAGTATGTTGCCAGACTTTTACCTGATGCTCTATGACTGTGGTCTTTCTCCGAGGTCTTTCTGGGATCCCCTCTTGATTGGATTTGTTGATTCTAAGTAAGGAATTTTATCCAGCTACCATATTCTAGTCATAAATTCTAACCCATCAAGTTTTGAAGATATTTAAAGATTGTACATAAAATTTCCAGTTTATTCTATTGCATGTTTTCTGTGCCCGAACTTATAATAAAGCCAATGATTCATTCTGAGAAACACAACTTCTCCCCATATTTTATTTATTTTTTAAGTAGGCTCCACACCCAGGGTGGGGCCCAAACTCATGTCCTTGAGATGAAGACTTAGACTGATATCAAGAGTTGGATGCTTAGCCAGCTGAGCCACCCTGTGCCCCACTCCTCCAATATTTTAATGTGATACCTTAAAAGGAAGATTTTGGATAAAAACTGGGATGTGCATTATAATCAGTGGCAGGTAATGGTTTACTTCGGAGCTTTTTTCTTTCTTAGTGAAACATAAAACATTCATTAGTTATACATCAATGGAATCCTAGATTTGATGAAATCCCGCATATATTTTTAAATGGTTGCACATGCCTTCTTCCACTATTTCACCTTTTCACTATTGTAGTTAGTAGTTTGCTCTGTTTCTTGTTTCAGTCCTGAACTCACCATTCTCAAGTCAAATGTAAACTCAAGAAGTAAATCTTAAAAGTATTTGGACTTAAAACCTTACAGTTAGCATCTGAACACAAGTCGTGTTTGGAAGGCACATTTTTACATTATTAGCTCTGACACGGATCCAAAAATAAGTTAATATAACAAATAGAAATTGCTACGCATTTGCTACTGTCATGTAACGGAGTGAAAATCATGATAAAAAACAGTATGAACAAGTTATGTGAAGCTTTTGTTCTATTTGACTTTAAGTGGAGCACAATCTTCAGAACAAGAGGACAACAAAATAATGCTTTGCTAAAAGGATAAAAGAATATGACCTAAGTCTATTAGTGATATAACACTCTATGAATGCACTCAAGTTAATAGCATCTTTTAGCAATAGTACTTTTTCAATTACAGTAATGCTAAGAGATAAATAGACTGAGTGAGTGAAAAATGGTCATGGACCCATGAATTGGACTAGATGTTTGGCTGTTTGGTTTTTTACAACCAACTGTTGGGGGGGTGGGGCGGAAATCTAACCGACAATCTATTGATGGGGCATTAATTTGCATTTTTATATTCTGGATCTGCTTAATCTCATTACAGCTGCAATCTTTTGTTACCTGATCTCCGGAGAAGGTTTGGTAGTGCCTGGTAACTTGTCTGTAGTGAGCTAGATGGTATCCTTCTCTTTCCTGCCTAGGCACTCTATTACCATAAGGGGTTGCTAACTAGGGATGATGCTACAATTACCTGTGAGGCAGTTTCTCGGGGACATTTTCTTCTTGTCCTCTGCTGAGGTCTAAACGACCCCACTTCCCATCAATCTTGAGTTGCACACAAGAGCGATCCCAAATGCCACCCTTTCGGAGTATCTGCAGAATCACAGTTTTATTTCAGCTTTAAGAGATTTAAAATTTTTATTCCCCTTTTTTAAAGTGGTGCTCTGGCTACTTTTGCAAAGGATGTGGTATTCTGAGAGTAAATAACTGAAATGGATAGGCCAGATGCTTATCTTCGTGGATCCTCACAAATGGAAAAGCAAAGATGTGGATATAGACAGAGAAAGTGTCAAGAAAATTGCCATAAATCGCAGAGCTAGAATATGGGGCTACATTTGGCATCAGTTTTGTTGTGTTTTAAAAAGGATAAATATGCTTCCCTTTAAGAATGTAGGACCTGCTCTTCCTGCTGTGAACCTCTTTTTTCCAGGAGTCCTCCCACTGGGTTGTGGGTTGCAGGGTGGTGGGGCCTGGGGGGGCGGGGGCGTTGTGGAGGGTTGTTACTGCGACAGAGCATTCCTCTTGAATGTGTTCTTTTCCTGCCCTGACTTCTGTGATATAGGATAAAACAGTTTAGTGCAAATGTCTGATGAAAGCTAGGCATCTTCCGGTATATTTGTGCTTGAATGCCACCCAAGTAAAGGGAGAAAAGGAGGAAGTAAAGGAAGGAAGGAAGGAAGGAAGGAAGGAAGGAAGGAAAGAAGGAAGGAAGGAAGGAAAGAAGAAAGGGAGGGAGGAAGGCAGGGAGAAGGGAAGGGGAGGGGAAACAAGGAAGGTATGAGGGGAGGAGAGAGGGAAGGAGAAAAGAAGGAAGGGGGGAAGAAGGGAAGGAAGGACTTACAAACTCAAAACTAGTACTTCTCACACTTTACTGTGGGTGTGAATCACCTGGGGATTTTGTCACAACGCAGATTCTGGTTCAGTGGGTCTCAGATCTGGATGCACTGAGACCTGCAGGTGTGCCTTTCTAACAAGGTGCTCTGTGATGCTGGTGCCACTGGCCCAGAGATTGTGCCTTGAGCATGTAGACCCTAAACCAAAAATGCAGCCATCATGTAGCTCATTATGAACACTATTTTAAAGGGGTGACTGGGTGGATCAGTTGGTTAGGCGTCTGGCTTCAGCTCAGGTCATGATCTCATGGTTTGTGGGTTCGAGCTCTGTGTTGGGCTCTGTGCTGACAGCTCAGAGCCTGGAACCTGCTTCAGATTCTGTGTCTTCCTCTCTCTCTGCCCCTCCCCCATTCATGCTCTGTTTCTGTCTCAATAATAAATAACCATCAAACAAATTTTTAAAAAATTTAAGAAGATGGGGGTGCTTATTTCTTAGGAATTTGTCAGAGTCTCGGAAAAAATGGGCACAGAAAAAGCTCATGTCTGGTGGGACCCACCCTCCACCCTCCTCCCATCCTGTGCCATTTCCATGCTTCTATCACCCACTTTCCCAGACCTGGAACCTAGAGGTCTCCAGAGCCAAATTCCACTAGGAAAATACCTGAAAAACATGGTTTCTATCACGGCATTGGGGATTCTATCTCCCTAAAACACTTACATTCTATCTCCCTAAAACACTTACATTTGACTATAGGGTAGTGTAGCCTTGGAGTCTAATAGAAGTGGGTTCAAATCCTGATGCTATCACTCACTAACTGTGTGACCATAAGTGAGTTATGTAACCTGCCTAAACCTTAGTTTACACATCTGTAAAATGGGAATGATAATACTAATAATACAGGGGTTAGTGTAGAGATTAAATGAGAAAATGTATCTAAATTACAGAGTGAAGTGGCTGGCCCACAGTAAGTATTCAGTTATTAGATATTTGAGTAGTAGATAGTCTAGCTCATAAAGACAAGGGCCTTCCATTGATTAGATGACCTGGGATAGGGTTGCCTCTCTGTCACTTACTTGTTATGTGAGTAATAGTGAGTTAATCTCTATAAAGTTTAGTTTCAAATGGACATAATAATCAAACTTACCTCCTAGGTTTATTGTAAGGGCTGAAAAAATAATATATATAAAGAAATTATTACCTAGTACACAGCACTTTATAGATATAAAGAAAATTATATTGGTGTCTCTAGAAAAAAGGATTGAGGGCAAAGAAGAATTAGTTATTCCAAGAAGAAGCATTTTCAGAGTGTTTGTCAGACATAGGCTGTTTCTGGAGGAGTGTAGGGAGAGGCATCCTGATTCCTCACACTCTACCACGTCAACGAGAAACTCCCCAGTGCTCTGTGACTGACTAGTGTCCCCTAATGTCAAACAGACACTATTCAAAGGGATAATGGAGAAAAAAAATTCAATGCAGTAACTTTTTCATTAAACTAAATTTTTTTGTATTTAAAGGTTTGTCTTTTAAATGTAAACACACTCTTCAGGGTGAGAGAAGGGCATCCAAATCCCTTTTTTAAAATCTGATAATGACAGTTCATGGCAGTTTTGAAAGGTATTTTTGCTTGGCAAAATGAAATGTTGAGATCTTTCTATTTACACAATGATTCACGTGCTCCTTTAATTTGACTGCCTTGTGAAACCTCAGAGTCCGGGACAGTCAGCGGTTGGTGATGGTCCAACCACCTGATCTTTGCCGTCACAAATGCAGCCACCACTGATGGAGGACCACACATTTCTGCCCTGGGCGTCTCCGAGGTCCTGTACCATTCATGTTTTATCAGAAGCGACTGTACCCAGAGGCCATCATGTCCAATTGAAATCATGATTTATTCTGTTGTAGCTCATGGTGAAATCATATTCCTAACATCAGATCAGCAGCCTCCTTGCCGTTGAAGGGTTGCACAAGGTTCAGGCCCAGGGAAGGCACCTCAGGTCTTGGAGGAGGAGTGGGGGATGGTCCACCATTGCGGTTTCCATGAAACTCTGGTCTGTGCCAGGATGTTGGGTCTCTGTTACCATGAGGCAGCAATTTCTTTTTCTTTTAATTTTTTAACATTTTTATTCATTTTTTTCAGAGACAGAGAGAGACACGGTGTGAGCAGGGGAGGGGCAGAGAGAGAGGGAGACACAGAATCTGAAGAAGGCTCCAGGCTCTGAGCTGTCAGCACAGAGCCTGGCATGGGGCTCGAACCCAAGAACTGTGAGATCATAACTTGAGCTGAAGTCGGTCGCCTAACCAACTGAGCCACCCAGGTGCCCCTTGACACAGCAATTTCTATTTGCCGCCCCCCTTCCCTCTCAGACTTGGGTTTCCAGGTATCTGTGTGAGACTGCTCAGCTAAGAGCCTCACTACACTGACACAATTTAAAATCTCCTAATGAGACTTTTGGTGGGGCAGCCCTGTAGGGCTGTGGGGCCACAAGAAGAGGCTGGCAGGTATTAGAAAACAAACCTGAATGCCGCTAGAAAAGGCTCGAGGGTGGGATCTTGCAACAAGAACTACACGGGCCTCTACCCCACACCACTTGAATGGTGCAGCCCTACAGCACAGGTGATAGGTGAGAAAAAAGTGGACTAGCTTCCCCTGCTTTGGCCTCTTCCCACTCCAAAACACACATGAACACACATGCACGTGTGTGTGTACATACACTCACACACATTTTCACCTAAGCTTGTACCAAAAATTTAAGGCAGAGTATTTAATAGCTTTGTCCATTTTTGAAGCACATTTATAGTCAGTTCTTAGACATTCTTGCATATTGTACCACAGGTAGCTAATGCGGGAGAACTTTAACATGAGCCCCATCATGTTGCCCTGGAGTATTTAGAGCACGTCCTCTTGTTGTCAAGCTTGGTGATGGTCTGGTGGTCAGTCAGAAGGGAAAGGCTGTAGTTTTTGTTAGTGAAACACAACGCTGTTCGAAAGCTAGGTCTTCAGCTGAGGAGCGACACGTAACATCTTTTTTCTTAAGTTTACTTATTTATTTTGAGAGAGAAGAGAGAGTGCACTCGAGCAGGGGAGGGGCAAACAGAAAGGGAGAGAGAGAATCCCAAACAGGATCCAAGTCCAGTATAGAGGCTGACACAGGGCCCAAACTCATGAACCCTGAGCCAAAATCAAGAGTCGGACACTTCACCAACTGAGTCACCCAGGTGCCCCAATGTGTGACATCTTCTATATGATTTCCCTTTTGGGATTCATGCCCTGCCTTTCCATTTTATGCATAGGTAACGAGGAAGTCATAGAAAACAAAACAATGCTTTATGTTAATTTTCTACCAAATATTTATGTGGTCATTGGTAGTGATGTATAACAGATACATTGATGATTTGTAAGTTCAATTCCTGTTGGGGAAAGAGACAGTATCTAAATTCCTTGGTAGGCACAAAATGCTATTTTCAGAGTTTGTGTCAACTTGGAAAAAATGGCTCCCCGTTGTAGGTTTAAGTGCAACTTTGAAAATTTGAGGACCCTTTATAAAGGAAGTCCCTTGATAGAAAACTAGCAATCCAAAATTGTGTGGAAACTGAGTTAATGGCAGCTGGCAGTGAGCCAAGGGCAGGGACTACTTCATGGGTCTGGTAGCTTTTATAGGCAGGGCTCCCCACCCAGCAGGGTGCAGATTAGTGCTCCAAGGTCACTGTCTTGCAATTCTTAATAATTTATCTTTGAAATTGTGTCTTGTAAGTAAACTCTGACAGGCAACAAAAGCATGTGGGTGGGGATCTGGAGCCTCTGGAGGTCCAGCCGCCATCTCCTCACTTCTCCAGGACCTGTTCCCTGCCCCTGGGGTCTCAGGACCCATGGAAGCCTGACTATGGCTGTCACTTTCTCCTTTCTGCCTTTCTTTCTGGGTCAGGTTCAGAGAGGGTCACATGTTCAGTGTAGGACTTAGCAGAGGCTTCCTGCCTACCCCTGATCCAGGTGTTTAGCTCATCCCAGCAGGGAGGTTGCCATACCTTGGGTTCACCCATCAGCCATGGATTGAAACAGCAGCCCCAGGAAAGAGACTGACTTCCTAGCCTCCAGCCAGGGATCTGCATTTTCATTTTGCACTGTGCCCCCCAGATTGTGTAGCCGGGCCTGGGGTAGGCGTTAAGCATGGATGAAGCATGAACAGAGGCTCCATAGATGAGCACAGAAGCACAGGATGTGCTCAACCTTCTCATCCATGGGGCTGTGCCAGAGTTGAAGCCATCAGGTGAGAGTGATGACTTCATCCCTGAGCTGAAAGCAATGTTGATGTAAAAAGGCATTTGAATAATTAGAAAAGCCATTTTCAGGTGGTTGAAAATCTGTGTCTCAGTGGTTTTAGTTCACTTGGATACATATCTCCATGATCCTAAGAATACTGACTCACTACAACATACATGAACACCAACATGCACGGGCATTTTCATACCCACACGTATATACATACATGTGGGAGATGAAAAGGGGAATTAGAGTCTTCACCCTGGAAGAACTGCTTTTCATGTGGAGATAGCAGCACTCAAGGAATAATCCATACCCCAAGGCTCTCCATATGCCAATAGGAAGTCGTGGAATTTTGCTTAAGTGTGTTCAAGGACTCTCTCTCTTTTTTCATCTCTTTTCCAAGAGGAAGCATTTACAGAAGTTGAAAACGTTACTGGCCTGGGTATCACAGGAGTTCAGCTGTGCTTTTATTAGATGGAGATGAAAACAAATGATAAACAATTGTCGGAAGAAGACGGGAGGGAGATTTAGTAAATTCCAAAGGAGGGGAAAAATGTCTTTGAAGTGTTCTATAACATACGCATAGACTAAGTCTACATGCAGATCGGAAGCAATTTTTGAATACTTTTGGTAGATATTACAAACATGTCTTCCAGATAATCAAATCCAAATAAGGGATTTATAGGATTTCTTGTTATGCTTTATCTAGATATCTCAAATCTCCCTTTGACTTCCCATGCACATGTGCAGTCTTTAAATATATATCAGCATTGAGGACCACTGAGCACCTAGACCCCTCCCTCAAAGAAAACTGGATTTCCCTCCACTGAAGGCCTGGGAAGTCACGTGCTAGAAAAGTAAAGAAATTCATTTTTCCCATGAATGTCATCAGACCTTCTCTGTTCTCCAGGCCTCAATGAGTGGAGTTGTAAGTACTTATCAACAGGACTTGGAAAAACATACAAACTCTTATGTGAACAAATAAACAGTTACTTTTTAAGTGTGTCATATTACTTTAGAGTCTCCAATTTCACCAGCGGTCTGGCTAGAGTTCTGTACATAAATATGTGTGTGGCCAGTATCCTAAAGAAATCCTGACTGGCCAACACAGTGGCAAACAGCGGCAGTGGCTCTAAAAAAGATTTTTATAGACACCCCCACTCCTTCCTTGGCATTTAGTGATACTGAAGAAATTGAAAGAAAGGGAAGTTTCATTTAGAGGGGACTCTGGCCTGCTTGGCTGGGTTCACATGCTCAACATGAAATAATAATGCATTCAACAGTCCATCTTATAATAAGCAATCTTTGCATCACCTCACTCACTGGCGAAAACCGCAAACAGTGGGTAAGGGAGGTCTGAACACCAGGAAAAGCTGAGAGATCCCTGTGACCTTCATGTGATTATGTCTGTGCTAATGCATAGAGGACAGAAGCCCAAACCCTCTCTCTCTGAAGAAACCAATTCGTTAAAAATGCACTGGTCGCTAACAAGAGAGTCTTATCTCCTGAACATGGAGGGATGCCCTGCAGGTGGGAGAAAGTGGAACTGGTTTATTCTGGATGAGCAATTCATATTTGCAATTCTAGTTCCTTCTCAGTCTGTCCTGAACTTGTATCCTCTTTGTAAAGGGAATGGGGTAAGGCTCCAGAAAAGACTACACCCTCTCAGGGTTTAGATGGTTTTTTGTTTCTTAAAATTATACATTTGCAAACGCCAACTCCCAAAAGGGCTGAGGGTCTGAGAGCATTTAATACACTAGTGGAATGTCCCCTTTTTTACTTATAGAGTAACTGAGAGGTGCCAAGCCTTGGTTTACCTTATTTAATGAAAATGCATTGTACCCAAAGAGAAGAAGGAGGAGGAGGAGGAGAGGAAGAAGAAGAAGAAGAGGAGGAGGAGGAGGAGGAGGAGGAAGCGGAAGCAGGAGAAGGAGAAGAGGAGGAAGAGGAAGGGGAGTAGGGAAGAGGAAGAGGAGGAGGGAAGAGGAAGAGAATTTGCAAAAGAAAACTAACCTGCTATGAGGAATAGGTGCCGGCCATTCAGGAGCTCACAGCTTGAGCTGGGTGGGATCCTGGAACTTGCAAGGCTGTCTGTCCCCTGAGGAAGGGACCAAAGGGAGGAGACCAGGATCTGGGTGTCCCCCTCTCAGTTCTGTGGAGAGTCTGGTCCCTCCAGAGCAGAGAGATCTGCAGACAGCCTTGCAGGTTTCAGATGTGAGAGCGACACCAGGAAGATGGTGTTGAATGAACTGTTGGTCTGGCAAGCAGGCACTTTAACAGTTAAAAATTAGTTTTATCTTAGCATAACTCCTAATCAGTCTTTCAGTGTCCTCACCATTATGACCTTTCCTTTCCGTAACAGACTTATGCCAGGGATCCCTATATATGCGGAGAATTGACTCCTATTGTATAGTTATTTAGAATTTTATATTATGATCCCTTTAAAATCCATTTTTACTCCCCTTGGATTACCTGTGAACAAATCATAATTACAAAATAGATGTGTCTGAGATACGAAGATACATAGACGATTCTTCCCCTTGCTAAGCTAGAAGTCAACCAGGATAAGATGGAAGAATGTTCCAGGTGAAGACACTTGGCTGGCGAGGAGGCAATGCCAGCCGATGCTATTCTGCTGTTCACAGAACTAATCATGTATGGCTCCTCAGTGAAAGGAGATTCAGACCTGCGTGGGCCGCATCGACACCACTGTTGTCCCCCCCCACTCCCACCCCGTGGTCCTCGATCACTGGTGGGTTTTATAAAACGTACACGAGAGCCACCGCCACCCCTGAACTGTTCCATCCATAGCCTCCTGAGCAATGTGAACCCTGTGTCCAAGAAACTCCACGAACCTAAGATTCCCAGCCTGGGTAGGAACTACTGGTCTAAGCCCTGGTCTGAGAATTTGGAAGCTGTTTGCCAGTATTGTTTTGCCGTATTTCCTGATCATGTTATCACGGACAGAAGGAAGTGTTATATTTAAACGTCTGGCTTCATAGGCTCATAAAGTTCAGTTGCAAACATTCATCAAATGGTAGGCAGTGCACAGTTAGAGTGGCATGGGGAGAATGTAGATTGCACATATAGGGACCGGAGTAGGTATCGACTTGACTTGGGGCAGGTAAACGTTATAGACAAATTAAATAATATTAAATATATTACATTACAAATTGAAGCTTACTCAACAACAGTAGTCAACAGAATTAGCACATATGTGACAAACATGCACTGTTCCAAGAAATTTACAAATATATGTGCTCATTTAGTCCTTACAACAGCAACCCTTTGAAAGAGGCACTGTTATTCTGAACTTTTACAGGAGATAGCTGATGCATAAAGAAGTTGGAAAACAAGTCCAAGTTCACATACCTAGTTATGTGGCAGAGGTAAACCCAGTCAGAGTTTAAAATTTAAAAGAGCCCTTGCTTTTAACCTGTACACCAAACTGCTTTTTCTTCCTAAAATTATATTTATTTTAGTATTTTATTTTAGAGAGAGAGAGTGGAGGAGAAGGGGAGAGGGGCAGAGTGAGGGAGACAGAGAATCTTAAGCAGGCTCCATGCTAAGCATGGAAGGCTTGATCCCATGACTGTGGGGTCATGACCTGAGCTGAAATGTAGACTCAGACACTCAACCGAGTCACCCAAGCACCCTACACCAAACTGCTTTTTGTATCTAAATTGGAATTGAGATGGAATTTGCCAATAAGCTGATAATTTAAAGATATTTCCAAGGTTTATCCTAAACACCAATAAACAGTCAGGTGGATGCCAATGCCTATCTTGTAGGAATTCTACCACCCCCAAATTAAAAGCCAAATCTCTATCTCCACTGACTGCATTCAATTGATGCAAATAACTTGCCTGCATTAGCGACTGGGTGTGCAGTGGTGAGCAAGCGGACACCGTGTCTGCTCTGCTAAAGCTCGTGATCACTGCCTGAAAAGCGCAGGCTATTAAATTCAGAACAGGGCACAGAGAGCTTTCTAGATATCCTTGATCTCCAAGAGAGGTAACATGTTTCCTAGTATCCTGATAGAGGAAACTGCCCAGCTTGTTTAAGTTCATGTTTTCACATCCGTGGCCGTGGAAATAGGTGACCTCAAATCTCTGCTAACGTGTGGCTAAGTGTTGCTTCAAATCTCTTAGAAACCCTTTGCCAATGTCATCTATTTATTCTGACTGCTGGATTCCCCCCTCTGGTTCCCACAAGGCCTCTGATTTGGGAACTGCCTTCCGACCAGACAGATTAGTTTATGGTCCTACAAGGTTAAGCATGATACATGTGTTTGGGGAAAATGGAGATGCGCATTAAGAAGAAACATTACTTTTTGATCCAAGCAGGAGAGCATACAAAATCTCCTCTAAAGCCTGTGAAAGACTTCATTTTACACATGAAATTTTGTGGAATTGCCCTGCACTGCACTGAACATGGTTTTTGAGAAGAACCAGCCTCAAAACAAGGGGCCATGTGCTGGTGAGGGCCTCCAGCAACAAAGAATAAAATGTAAGCAAATGTAATCAGTGTAAAGTTACGGGCAGCAAACACACCACGTTGATGACACAGTGCCTGGATAGGACAGATCCTAAACCTTACAATGGCATGTTCTTGAGAACAGGGTCCAGGGGCACCTGGGTGGCTCAGTGGGTAAAGTGTCCGACTTTGGTTCAGGTCATGATCTTGCAGTTCATGGGTTCGATCCCCACACTGGGCTCTGTGCTGATAACTCAGAGCCTGGAGCCTGCTTCGTATTCTGTCTGTCTGTCTGTCTCTCTCTCTCTCGGCCCCTCCCCCACTCATGGTCTGTCTCACTCTCTCAAAAATAAATGAATGTTAAAAAAAATTTTTTTTAAAAAGAACAAGGTACAAAAATGAGCCTGGTTTGCATGAAATAAATTTGAGGTAGGAGGGACTGACACGGTATAGAAATGTTTTTGAAATTAAGACATACAAGTGTTTTCATTGTGGAAAAGGGGGCTTTCTCTTTTCCTATGTATTGTAAAACTCTCTTTTCTTAGTCTGACATAAAACTCCATGCCCCGTGAGTATGTGGAAGCCACCAAAAATTTTAAAGTATCTTCAAAAACTACACCAAAGTGGATTTTTATCGATTTAGGAACATACCTAAGTGATTGGTATGTGATTGGTGATTGGTGATTGGTGATTGGTGATTGGTACACTTAGGGAGTTGGATTTGCTCAACAGAAGTGCATAAAGCTCTACTGAGAATTTGAAGGTGAAATTGGACTTGGTTCTATAAGAACAGAACAGATGAGATTCACCCTGGATAGTGCACAGTTTCAAGTGCCCTGCTGCTCAAGCATAATGAGTAAATCGCATATAAAAAATTTAGAAGAAAGGTCTCCTGCACATTATGAGGAAATTGTGGGCATCTTATGATGGGTCATCTTACCCTTGTTATTAAATGACAGCGATCATTAAAATGCCAAACGTATTTTGACAGAATTCACTTTATAAAATGTCAGCAAGTCTGTGTTTTTATTAGTTTGTTCCAAATCAATTTAGGAATTTCAATAGAATGCTTGTAAGTATTCCCCAAGCAATGTCCATTCCTGACTTTCTGCACAAAAAAAAATATTACAAATTAATCAGATTTTCAGAGTTCTGCATAATGGCTTTGCACATTTATTGCTTAATCCTATTATAAAATGCAGTTATGATTGACACATCGCAGTGGAGATAGAAGTCAATTGAATAATATGTAGCAGTCAATTTTATTTGTAGCTTAATGTGCTGGAGTATTTTTCCCCCACATTTCCATTATTTATAAGTCTGTCCCTTTGGAGAATATATAGAAGAATTTGTTTTAAATGAGCCAATAATACCTTCTTTAAAATTTATAAGCGTGACAGAATCATCTTTTTTCTTGGTCGTCCATGGCATGCCAGTAAACAGGGTTTGAATTGTCTTCCACTTGCTATTCATAGGACAAACATCAGGAAAGAGGATCTCGTTAAGGGTGGCTTGGAATTGGATTTCAACCACCAAGAAAACAAAAGCTACCAAGTAAAACCCCTCAAAAATTGCTGCTAGCTTTATTTTTTTCTATTTTGTTTACTTATTCATCTATTTGTTGTTACTGCCACTGTGTTCCTGCTCCGGTCTGTCCTGAAACAAAACCCAGAAGCACATAGAGAGATGCTATACTGTTTAAGGTTTAGGGTGCCTGGGTGGCTCAGTTGGTTAAGCATATGAGTTGGGCTCAGGTCATGATCTCATGGTTCATGAGTTCGAGCCCCATTTCCAGCTCCGTGCTGACAGCCCATAGCCTGGAGCCTGCTTCAGATTCTGTGTCTCCCTTGCACTCTGCCCCTCCCCCACTCCCACTCTGTCTCTCTCTCAAAAATAAATAAACATTAAACATTTTTTTTCAAAAAAGGTTTGAAAGACTTGCTCTTTTGGTGGAATTTCATGTTTCATGCTTTGGCATCTAACAGGATTCCAAGCAAGGGAAGCAAGTTGTGTTCTATGCTTAGCATAGTGGGGCTCCCTGGAGTTAGTGAGGAATTCCTGCTGTTTCAGTTAGCACCCAGAAAACTTGCTTCAGGAGATCCACATGCTCTTCAGGATATCACCTAAGGTGATTGCAAAAGGCTGTCTTTAGGAAAACACATTCCTGAGATTTGGTGTCTACAATGTGCATGGAGAAAAGGCTTACGGGTATGAAGCCATATTAAGGGATAATATAGATGTACTTGGTCATATCTGAGATCACGCTTTCTCTGGCTTTAGGAAATTAGATTAGTGTTGCCCGCCTGTGCATAAAGGAGGCAGTTTCCCACCATGCAACGCATTGGCATCCCCAATGCAAACTGATGGCTCACGCAGGCCTATCTATTAGTGCGACTGATGATAGTGTCACCCCCGCCCCTCACAGCCCTCTCCCTCCTGGAATGACTGGCCATCCTGAATATCCGTTAGCATAATTTATGCAGTTGACAAGTGATTTGAGCACTGGAGCTATTGATAAACCACTCTGGCGTGTCATCTGTACCTTAATGTTATGTGACATCACAGGAAAATGGGGTCATGTGCATTCCCAGGCTGGATCTTATATTAAGGGAGTGCTTCTCTTTTGAATTCCAGGGGCCAGAGGAAACCCAGCACTATCAGACCCAGGCACTCCTGACCAACACCAAGGCAGTCAGACCCACCTCCCTTTCCCGGTTGGGCCGCAGGTCAGTATCTCTCAACTGCTTTCCATTAGGGCTGCATTTAGGATGGTTCAACCATATAAATAACCAAATAAATAATAATGAGTTAAATCCAATCAACTCCAACAGAGCACACAGGGCAATAAATTTTCATATGGGGAAACTGTAGGACTACATTATTTATTAAATATCATCAAGAAAAAAAGTGTTCACAGAACTCTCTTTTTAAAGGGAAATGTTGGTTTTAATCATTTGGAATCTTTTTTTTTTTTCCCCTGGAAATCTACTACAGCTGTGCCATTGGTTACTATACAGCCTTCTAGAAAGTAAAACTTTAATGACTGGAGTGTGAAGGAAATTAAGTTATTTCAACCTTACGATAGCCATTTTTGAAATACAAGATGTGATTTAATATAAAAAAGTTAATGCAATTTTAATGCAAGTTCAGCTTATTGGGTTTGACAATACTGTACATCACACACAGCTCTTGCATTAATAAAGAAATACATTCATTATTTTTTAAAGTCCAATATTTGTTTTTTGCAGCCTGGCGTGGTTATATGGAGATGTAGAACACAATTATAAAAGCTGGGCTCTTTGCTGGTTTTTTTTTTTTTTTTTTTTGGTTTTTTTTTTGTTTTTGCCTCTGTCATTTAGTGTGAAAGCTTTCGGAGTTCACCTGCTTTTATGAGAAAAGAAGCTGTTACATGAGCCTTTCTCTCTCTTTTGCTATCATGGTTGTTCCTGGAAATTAATCACTTTCAGCACTTTGATGGCTCACCAACTGAAGACTTGAAAACCCAAGTTTAAGGGCTTAGGTGGTGGTCTTGGCTTTCTTGTTCCAGCCGCCACCAAGTCCTAACATCTGTCTTAGGTCCTAATGTCTGTCTCAGAGCACGGATGCCTCGGTGCTCAAGGACAGAAAGCCTGGGGAGGTGTCTGTTCGCCTATGGAAGCCCAGAGAGGGTTCTACTGGTAATCTCGGAAGCTGGCTTCTTCTGGCCACGACTTTTTTAATTTCATGCATGTGATGTGTGTGGGTGTGTGTATGTGTGTGAGCATGTGTGTGTGAACATACCAGGGTTGACAAACTCATGCCTCAGGGTCAGATAAGTGCATGACAGACCTAGACAGCGAGAAGTGAGTGGGCACTGTGACAAAGGGAGCGTGCATTTCCTGCTTTAACCCCGAGGATTCAGTTTAAAAAAATACTACGTGCCCAGCCCCCAACTCTGTGACCTGTATAGTCTAAGAACCCGCCATTTGCCTTCCTTCCTATCATGATGTTACTGCTGACAGTGATGTAACATCAGCGATCTGAGCACCAGTTTCTAATTTTGTACTTATTCCTAAACAATATATTAATTTTGTCTTTAGAGTAATTTTATTTATTTTTTTAAAGAGAGGCAGTTACTTTGTGTAAATTTAGTCGAGTCTGACAAATCCATCAAGAGCTAGGCCCGGGGAATGGTCTAAAACTAGGCTGCGTGATGTCCCAGGGCTTGTCCAAAGGCCTCCCCGGAAGGAGATACATGGGGTAGCTGTAGGCAGTGGCCAGAGAGTGGGTTCAGCCCTCCTCCCTTCCTTCTTCTCTAAAACAGTTCCATGCATTGAGAGGAGATGGTGAGAAAGAGGTGAGCCGTGGGCTTTGGAGAACCTGCCTTCACATGAACCCCCCACATGCACTAGATATGGAACTTGGGGCATGTTACTAATCTCTCTGCATCTCATTGGTAGGACAACCGCACTAATACACACACAGCAATATTAGAATAGTGCCTGGCTATAATTTATTGGGCTTTGTGCTATCCCTATATTTGATTACCTCTTACTTTATGGAATCATTCTCTATCAAACACAGAGAAGTTGAAACCCCTTAGTAAGAAGAGTTTGGTATTGGTTCCTCTAGAAGAAAAATAGACATGGGATTATGTGTCACGTGGTTCCCAAAAGGCTGCAACAAAAGTGCTGGATAAATAACTATAAGATCACTGACCCTTCTAGTCATTTGGCCTGACCAGGGCAAGAATCTCTCCTAGGTCATCCTGGTGGAAAGCCCACACTCATGCTCAAATACATCTGGGGCCCAAAGCACACGCTGATGAATCTGCCCTTCCACATCAAACAATGGCGATTGGATAAATAGTGGATACAAACATATGTTTCTAATGTTGTATGAACTGAGCAAAGAATTTTAGAGTAATAACAGGAGACATCTATAAGATTTTCTAACTTAGCCACACAAATATTTTTGTTTTTCTAGATCTCTTAATCATCCACACAGGATTTCACCATTTTAATGATTTCATTATCATTGCCCTAATGATTATCCAGTTTGTTTTATGTATTCTCATTTTATAAACATTTTCTATTTTTCTAAAGAGTGCCATAATGACCCACTTTAACGATTAGGGAGTATCTTGTCAGCTTTAGTTCTGTAACAAAGTATGTTTCAGCATTTATATATTTTAAAACATAATGCATATTTTCATTCATTTATCTTTTGTCTTTTTGCAATTTTTAAACAATTTTTTAAGTTTATTTATGTATTCTAAGAGAGAGAGAAAAAGAGAGAGAGAGAACAGGAGGGGCAGAGAGAGAGGGAATGTGAGAGACTCCAAAGCAGGCTCTGCCCTCTCAGTGCAGAGCCCAATACGGTGCTCAAACTCATGAACTGTGAGATCATGACATGAGTCAAACCAATAGTTGGATGCTTAACTGTCTGAGCCACCTAGGAGCCCTTGCTTTGTCTTTTTGAATGATGTCTGTAGGCTTTACCCCTGCAGTATATTATCAGTCAAAAGGGGTTGAATATTTTTGCAGCTCTTGATATAGATTTGCAAATTGCTTTCTAAAAGGGTTATGATTACATATATGTCCTAAACCCCCATAATGGTGTCACTATAGACTTACCAGCATGCTGTAACTCTTTTCATTATTTTTGCTAAGTTAATAAATAAAAAATAGTATTTTATTGTTACTTTTGAGCTAAAAATAAATCCTGATGCCAATGAGTTCTTTCTGGAACAACACAGAACAAATTAGCAGAGAATTTCAAATATATAAGGGTAAGATCAAATGAAAATTCATTAGAAGAATAATGTATAAGTGGAGTATATTACTTTCAAAGGTATTTGAGATCCTCAAAAGAAATCCAAACCAAATGAAATTTTCCAAAGAAATAAATGAAATGTGATTTCAATTTTTTTTCTACTAGTTCATTCTGGAATAGAGCATGCTTGTTTGCTACTTGTTCAGGAAATTTCTGACCCTGCTTAAGTAGAAGAAAATGCTCTAAAAAGCTATGTCCTGCTTGGTTCCACTGGAAAGTGAGCTAGGATTATCTGTTTCCTTGCAGCCACTTCTGACAGCACAACAGTTAGCCTCTGCTGTTGCTGGCGTGATGCCAGGAGGCACGCCAGCCCTCAACCAGCCTATCCTCATCCCCTTCAACATGGCCGGACAGCTAGGAGGACAACAAGGACTGGTCCTCACACTGCCTACAGCAAATCTCACCAACATCCAAGGGCTGGTAGCAGCAGCTGCAGCCGGAGGCATTATGACTCTGCCATTGCAAAATCTACAAGGTAACCCATTGTCTCCAGGTGCCATGTTGGGCTCGATCCACTGGCCAGTGTTCTCTGAGGTGCTCAACTACCCCCAGTGGCAAATGTGGTTCAGAGTTGCTTCCACTGTGGAGGAGATGGAAGGCTTGTGTAGGCAGCAAAGTTTCAAGTGGTCTGTGAATCCAGAGCTTGGTCAAACCGTGGGCTTTATCCGTCCTTGTTTCCTAACAGTGATTTGAAACCTTTCAGGCCTCCTGGGGGCACTTGTGAGCAATCATTGCACAACACATGAAAAACTTAAATGTAAAATGATGGTGTTGTTATTTGAGGACCTGAGTTATGATCTCGTGAGTTCTTCAATTTAGCCATCTGCAAAAAACAGTTAGGCATTATTTGTTTATGTGGGAAGCAGTTGGGATATCTCCAATACAAGGTATCAATTGGAAGTCTTAATTTAATTATTATCTTGCTTACTAAGTACTTTTAGTTATGATTATTAAACAGAAATTATTTTACTTGAGATCATACGTTGCAATGAGAAAGATAGGCTTGTGTATCGAGTCTTTATATTACATGGGCATATAACAATGGCTGGACTCATTTTACTCTGAAAGGATAGTTCTCTTGGTACTACAGAAGTTTTCACTTTGCTTTAAAAGATTTGGTAACACTGGTTAATAGACTGATTTACAAAAGATTCTGTCAGAGGAAGAATTATGTGGTGAAAAATGGCCTGAATATATTATTAGGATTCCTACCAAAGAGAAGATGGATTGGTTTTGGACTGCTCAAAGGTGTTTGTTTTCTCCATTGACATGAATGCTAGCAATTAAAAACAAATTTTTTTTTGTAGAATGAGAGTTTGATTGAGTAAGTTATCAGAATAAGAATTTAAAATATTTTTGTGTTGGTCAAATGTCAGGGCTCTTTATGGCCAGAGTATCAGCCCATAGATTAAGAAATTGACCATGTAAGAACTGGTTAACTCTTGACCCAAACTTTTTTACACACTGTATGTTCTAATATCCCACCTAGTGTTGCCACTTCTTGACTTTCACTTTAATGTTTAAAACAAAGTCTCTCTCATACCATTAAATTCTGCCAGGAAACCTGCCACTCATAAATCATGCATGCCCAGGACCCACTAATGCACAAACTTTACTTCTTTCAAATCTGAGAGTGCCTGGGAGCCAGGATCTCAAGATTAAGCAAATAAGGCAGGAATAAACAAGGTGAAAGCAGAAGTAACAAAGTGTAGGGAGAGGCTTTCTAATGTAGGTGGATGATGAAATCTTAATGAAGAAATGGGCATTATCAAAATGCAACCTTCCATTTGCAACATTTGTGCTTATGGGAATATTGAATATTATAAATAAACATAAGCTCACAGAGCTCCTAGGTCATGAATTAATCTTGCTTGGTTAAAGTGGATGCCAATGTCAGAGTCCAAAAAAAAAAAAAAATCCGTTTTACGATATCTTTATTATGGCTTGGTATTCTTAGGATTTTAGTACCTAATTGTTTTAAGAGCTTGATGTTAGTGACTGGTCCAATGTGGTCTTCCATCAAGATTTTCTCTCCCTCTCTTTTCTTTAAATATCAAATTTCAGATTAACTTATACTGTGGAATTTGGTTCTTTTTGCACCTTTGGTTTCAGAATATGAATCCTAGGTTTGTGGCCTGATTAAGTAGGTTCAATGAGAGTGCTAACTCTTTTTATCTCTTGGTGCTTCTTACACAATTTTCTTATCGGCCTCACCTTCAGAAATGGGTTGGAGTTGATGGTCAAGCTCTCGTCTACTGCACAAACACAAGGGAACATATCTCCCTTTGTCATTTCAGTGATGTTGGAAGGCAAGTGGTGAGGTCATTAAAATAAAACACCTTCCAGTAGCAAGTCAACCAGTCATAGGAAAACCTTCCTGATCAATCTTAACACGCAAGCCCGTCCTCCAATACTTTTCTCTTTAATAACTTTGTGAATAAATCCCAATTCCTAAGTAACTCTTAGGATCCAGGAAATCTCCCCTTCAGTTTCCTTGGGCTTTTCTCTTACTTTTGTATCTTCCCACATGATTTCTTCACCACCCAGACCTCACTGGGTGACTGGGGATTTTCTGGGGATATGTGACTTCTTCTGTTGAGACAAGGAAAGTTCCAAGAAAACAAGAAAGAGTTGGTCACCCTGCCAGAAGTCCAGGGGCAATAAGGATGATAATCAGGTAAATGTCTCAAGTCTCCTCGGTGCCCAGGATGAGTATCCACCTCCTGAAGTACAATGCCAATTGGTCACCTTGTCAGCCAGCATCTGACCCAAGGATGATTTCACCATCTTTAGGGAACCTACCTACTGCAGCCCTCGACAATCTGTAGGCAGTGTTCATGGCTTGTGTAGTTTTCCAGGTTATATCACAGAAGGCGGTGGGATTCTAGGGATGGTGAGTGGATGGCCAGCAGGCTGGAAAGGCATCTGCAGGGCTCCTGGTCGACTTTGAGACTGAGCCTATCCTAGTCATAATCCAGTCTCATCCCTTTTGAGGGTGGTAATCTTGTATATGCTCTACAATACCTCAGAAGGAGTCCTTATAAACATGTGTATAGTCAACAAGGTAGAATGGTCCCCATGGTCCACCCTAGACAATGAACATAGTAACTTCCAAGGCTTTTAAGAGTCTTTTGATTCAGATTCTGTGTCTCTCTCTCTGCCCACCCCCTACTCACTCTCTCTCTGTCAAAAATAAATAAGCATTAAAAAAAATTAAGAGTCTTTTGAAACAACCAGTAAGTCTGCACAACTCAGATAGATACCTACCTTCTTGGATGGTTTTATAAAACAGGTGTGATTAGTCAGTATGAGGGAGAGAGATTGAAGTGTTAAAACCCTAGTCTGAAGTGGAACCTGTTTCCATATGATGTGCTGAGTTCTCGATGGTTCCCCTTTTTCTCATCAAGTGTTATTCATGAAGTAAATCTGCCAGCTGCAGTGATCTCTGACCATCCTCCAGCTTTCCTGCCCAGTCCTTCAGCCTATCTGCTCTTCTAGCCCCAAAGCTACAAATTTGCTAAGAAAGAAAAATACTGACATCAGTTTCTTAATGGCTTTTGGAATTCAGGAGTAAGGTTTCAAGTATCTTCTCCTTTACTAAAGGGATTGAGAGCTGCTTCATTTACGTTCCCTGTCAAGTGACATGGAATTGCTCTCAGACCCTCCGAGGCCATGACTCATGCATGTATTTTAATGAGCACTAATGACATGATGTTACGCTGAGTGGCTTTTCTCCACTCAGGCAATAGGGGTCCTATCACTATCTCCTCTTCTGAGCGTCATTCCCAGACCAGCTGCATCAGCTCGTGTGGAAGCTTGTTAGAAATACAGACTCTCGGGCCCCACCCCAGACACACTGAACAGGATCTGCATTCTTAAAAAGATTCCCAGGAGATTCCTAGGTCTGCTACAGTTTAAGAATGCCTGGTCTAGGGAGCTTTTCCAAAATTCATTTGGCAACCTCCCTATGATCTCCAGCAACCTCTCCAGGTTCTGAGAATCCTACGGTGATGGGAAATCATGTGACTGTGATAAGCACCCTTGCTAATTTTCCTGCTCTAAGTGACCACCCCAGACCTCTACTGAGGGTAAAGACTGAAACAAATGACTTGTTTGGAAATTAACTTATTGCTTCCGTTAGGACATCTGAGTCCCCAAGACCGAGAGGGGTTCTCTTGCACAATTGAAGCATTGTTGAAGTCCTTTCTCTGAGATTTTATCCAACCAAAGCTTTGCACTGATGAAAGAGAGACCATATTGCCCTGCAGAAAACCCATTTGCATGGCCTGGGATTGTTGTCCTTTTCTCCTCAGATCCTCCCGTGAAGGAAAGAGATGCACACCAAAGACATCAATGAGGGGGGCTTTGTGTAAGGAAACAGCTGGGAGTAAGGAATTAGAAATCTTGTAGAATCCCAGAAACAGCTGGCAGTCCAGCTTGTGGCACCCTGGAAATGAGGTTTGGGGATCAGAGAAAACAGTGAACCACTAAGCTGCAGGCTATATCATTCTCCCCTTTGAGAAGACAGGGATGTGTCCCCACATCTAGGGTGACTAGTAACCTGTCTCCTTTCTTCTCCTGCTCCTCCCTGTAACTCTTCTCTACTGTGGTGGTTGACTTTTGGCTAGCCCATAATTTTGGCTCACTCGTATTCTATTCTATTTGGAGGACACACATCTTCCCAACTCATGTACCTCTCAGAAACACTCCATTGCTACCTCAGTCTCCATCATCTCTGTCTTGATCCCCATCTCCACATCTGTCAAAATTCAGACTCCCCCCAAATTCAAATTCCTAATGGGCTGAGACTCAGCATTCTAAGCTACCTTGTAGGTCACTGGCCAGACTAGAGATTGACTGCCCCATGTGGGAGTGTGAATTCCTGTCCAGTCAGCTATAATGTGGGTGGAAGGGGGGAGCCGGGATAACATGGTATGGAATGGGGCAACATGCTTAAGAAACACGCTAGGGCCTCCCTCATCAGTCAAAGGGGCACTGGGGGAGGTGAGCTGTGTATTAGCCTGTCCACTTGGGAATCCTATACAGACCAATAGGCCCTCCTGTAGATGTGGGCAGAGATTGAGACAAACCCTGAACTCAGAGATGCCAAAAGTGGGGACTAGGTTCTGAATATTTTAGGGGAGGTCCATGGAAGTTCTGGCTAGGACTCAAGAGCACAAGTGCTCTAAACCTAGATAAGACCTAGAAATTACCTACTTCTCAATACTCTTGTGTCCCTACCTGAAGTACATGCAGTTTTGCATTCTCTCCTCTCTTACCTTTGAGAGCCTTTGCCCCCTTCCAAGCACCTTCCACCATCACGACTCTGGATCCTTCCATTGCTGTGTCCTTTTTCTGTCTGGTGCCCAGAGGGATTTGCTCTCAGGTTTCTGTCAGCAAACCCACACCTGTGACATGAGACTAACAATGACCATAAATCTCAAAGAAAGAAAATGACTAGGTTGCTCTGTCACATACTTGATAAACTTTCAAAGTCAGTGTTTTCCATTTACTTATTATTTTAAAACACAGCTGTGCTAAAAATATAATGTGCATTTGTCTTAGTGTGGGAACTGGATTATTACTTGATGGGTAAAATAAAGTCCCCATTATGGAACTCATGCAAATATGTTGTGTTTTTTGCTTTTTTAAGATTCAGGCAGAAAATGTTGACAAATACAACCTTGTATTTGTCGAAACAAGTGACAACAGCCACAGAGGGGTTAATGGGACAGCAGAGGTGGGTCCACATCTAGGGCAGATGATTCAAGTTAGTGACTTGTTCTCATTGCACAGGCTGAGACAACCCACTAATCACTGTGGACAACATAAATGGAGAATATAAATGTGCTACATAGGAGATTTATATCAATGTGTGAACATTCCAGTTTAGTCAAGCATAACATTTAAATTAATGACCAAAAATACATTAGAGAGTGCTGCTTAACCTGAACATGGAAAAGCAATTAGGTTCAAGGCAAGTTGAAAAAATCAAGGCCGAGGGTGGGTTTTCCTGCCCTGCATGCTGGCAAGAAACCTGCCCTGGTTTTCTCTCTCACTCTCCAAAGTCAAGTCAGGGCAAAGTATGGGGAATACTTTTGGTTTGGGGGATTTTGTGTACAAATTGCATTACATTTCCTTTTTGTTTGTTTTGTTTGTCCTTTTTGTTTTAACTGAGGTATCATTTACATACAATAAAATGCAAGGCTCTTAGGTGGCACACAGCTCAATGGGTCTTGATAATTCTATGCCCCTGTGCAATCTCCATCCACCACAGTCAAAACAGAAAACATTTCATTTTCCCCAAAAGTTCCCTTGTGTCCCTTTGTAGTCAATCCCCTACCTCAAACCAGGTAACTCCGATCTGCTTTCTATCACTTTCGATTCATTTTGTTTGTTCTAGAACTTCATATAAATCGATTCCTACAGTACGTATGCTTTTGTGTCTGGCTCTTTTCACTCAGCATCATGTTTCTGAGATGCATCTGTGTTGTTGTGTATGTCAGTGGTTCCTTTCTTTTCTTTTCTAAGCAGTGTTCCATTGTAAGAATTTGCCACCATCTGTTTATCCATAGCTAGCCCCCCATCCTGACAGGCAGACATGGTGAAGATCCCCTCCCCTGGGGATAGGGAGAGTTGTCTCCTTTGGACACCCCTTGGGAAGCACCCTTGACCACTGTTCTCCTCAGCCCCTCACTATATATCTGAGAAATTCTTCCCTGCCCATCATCTTTCTTGGCTACATCTGAGGAGAAAGTTGAAAATTGAGAAATATGCCTCAGTCCATGTATGGCTTATGGAAGCTTGGGGGCCGAAGGGGTTGCTTGAAGTTTCCAATAGTTAAAGATTTGTTGCTTTCTTGGGAATTCGATTCTGTCAGAAACTGAGAATGCTTCTGATCTTTTTGCTTTCAGTCAGTTCCAGATGCCAAATTTTTTCCAAGGCTTACGTCTTCCGTCTAATTTATTTTTGCTTTTTTCCTCCCTCAGTTCTCTGTTTCAATTCAATCGGCCTCAAGGTATGGGCACTCTAACCTCCTTGGTGTTCTCTAAACATGCCCCTACCCAAGGGCCTTTGCGTAGGTCACTTCCTCTGACTGAAGGACTCTTTCCCCAGAAAGCATCAGCCTAATTCCTCCCTCACTGTCCCCAATACCCCTGTTCCCTCTGACCTGATTTCCTTCATTTCCCTGTCCGTAGCACTTACTACCTTATACATAGATTTAAAATCTCAGAAATGGTTGAGTCTGTCTTCTCTTCTCTTCTCTTCTCTTCTTTTCTTTTCTCTTCTCTTCTCTTCTCTTCTCCTTCCTTCCTTTTACTGCAGCCACATAGGGCAGTGGAGGCAGCATCCTGATGCTTAGCCCCAATGCTCTAGGGGATAATATCTACATTTGGTGTGTTAATAATATGTAGTGTTTATCTGGTCCTGCCCTTAGAACATATGTCCTATAAGAAGCATCTTTGTTTGGTTCAGTGATGTGGCCCAAACCTGGAACAGTGCCTGCCTCCTAATAAGTGATCAAGAATGAATGGATAGAGGATGGATGGTTGGATGGATGGATGGATGGATGGATTTTAAACTAGGAGTCGGTCAAGTGAACAGAAGTAAGAGAACATTCAATGTAGAGAATAAGGCATGAAGAGCATACAGTCTACAGTCCTCTGAACAGTTTTGGTTATTGTTCAAGTGAAGGTTAGGAGTCTGAAATGGCAAGAAATCAGACTGAAGGAGCAGGAAGGGGTAATATTGGAGAGCCTTTTAGGGCTTTCCTGTGCTTGCTGAGTGGCCATCATAGGGCCTGACGTGTTAAGAGATAAGCAAACCTAAAGGCAACTCAATTATGCTATGATATTTTCATGGATATGTGTTTGCATTTACTTAGTAATGCTTATGTAATTCCAAGGACTCAAAGTAGCTTATAATATAAGAAACATGAAAGGCCAAATGCTGTTTATTAGAAAAAGAAGAAGCCTAGATGAAGATTTGGAACTATGGGACAAGTTGAAGGGGAGACACATCACATTCATACATTTATTTATCTGTTTGTTTATTTATTTATTGAAAGAGAGAGAGTAAATGCAGGGGAAGGGTAGAGAGAGAGAATCTCAAGCAAGCTGCACGCTGAGAACAGAGCCTGAGGCAGGGCTCAATCCCACGACTGAGAGACCATGACCTGAGCCAAAACCAAGAGTTGGAAGCTTACCCAACTGAGCTGCCCAGGCACCCTCCACATTCCACTTTTAATGATCTGACAGTAAACTGAATCATACCAGCTTAACAAGAAACAAGGTCTTTTTTTCTTTTGCTTTTTTTTTTCTTTTGCTTTTCACTAATTTTACTTATTTATTCAATGCATACTTACTGAGCTTTCGTAGCATATTAGGTCATGATCTCAGCTTAGGATATAACAGTCAACAAAACAAAGAGTCTCTGAAGGCACTGTGCTCGTGCAGGGTGTAAAGGAAAATGAAGGGATGAAGGATGGCAGGCATGGAAACATGATATATTTTACACAGGGTCATCAACATCAGTCTTTCCACTGGCCAGAGACCCAAAGGACATGAGGGACAAAGCTGTATAATATCTGGGGGAAGAGTATTCCAGATTGAAGTTCGAGATGCTGAGAAAAATTCATCACACAGATTCCCAATGAATAAATGTTGAACCGACTGGTGGACAGGACATTGGGCATCTTTTGGCTTCACTAGGTTGTACCATAGTAATGAACATGCACACGATCTCAGTGAGGTACAACAGAGGTTTATTTCTGTGTTTATGTCATAATACACATTGGCTGCAGGTCAGCAGTGGCAATGCTGTACATCCTCTTTCTAGGATTGAGGCTGAAGAAGCAGCCTCTTCCCAGAATTGGCCTTTCTTATCACAGAGGGAAGAAAGATCAGCAGAACCACAATGGCCTCCAAAGCGTTGGCTCAGAAGTGGCCCACATCACTTCCATTCACATCTTGATCAAGCCTACTGCCAGTGGGAATGAGGATACCCCTAAAGTGGAGGGTGTTTCTCGAGCACATAATTGGAATCTATATTACAAAGCACTACACTGTTCAATGGCCACTGCACTGAAGATATGCTACATGAGTCTTTGATTTAGGTCAACGTTAAGATTCCTTCCAACACCAAGAGGCTACAGTTCCATTAGGTGAACCCATTAGGTAACACAGGCTATGCTATCCGTGTAGCTCCTTCAGACACAACACAGTAATAATTTCTTAAAGTGGTAGAATTCAAACAATAAATACAAAAATAGATTACAAATTTATGGAACAATTGGGGACTTTAAAAAATAGCACATGAACACATGTAAAAGTATGACTCCTTTTATGTAACATTCAGGAAAAGGCAAAATGATGGGGACAGAAAGAGATCAGTGGTGACCAGGGGCAGGGGCTGGGGGAAGGAGTTGACTATAAAGCAGTGCAAGGGAATTTGGGAGCTGATGCAATAGTTCTCTGTCTCGATCATGGTGGTGGTTAAAGGACTCTAAGTGTCTGTCAAACTTATAAAACTGCGCGGGAGAAAGGGTGAATTTTACTCCATGTAAAATATACCTGTTTTTAAAAAAAGGGAAGTGGACGGTGTCATGCTTACAAAATACCAATAAAACACCAACTTAATGTTAAAACATAAAAAAGAATTTGTGTGGGGCGTCAGCGTGGCTCAGTTGGTTAAGTGTCCAGTCGACTTCGGCAGGTCACAATCTCATGGTCTGTGAGTTCAAGCCCCACAACAGGCTCTCCGCTGTCAGCACAGAGCTCACTTCTGATCCTCTGTCCCCCTTTCTCTCTGTCCCTCCCCCCTGGACTCTCTTTCTCCCTCAAAAATAAATAAAGTTAAAAAAAAGATTATATGAGTACAAATCTGCTTTGAAATGAAAGCTAAGGAGAGCTTCATAGAGATGAGAGACTCAAGTTCTCCCATTAAAGAAAGTGTTCATGGCTCTATTTCTCAGATGCACAAGTGAACACTAAAATAATAAAGATTTTCCATGCACACAATTTGACCCCAGTTGTTTGAAAGAAATCCAAACACACATACACACACCTCACAGAGAGAGGGAAAGAAAACTACTGTATATGACAAAGTGTTACTGGTAGAGTCTAGAGAGTAAGAAATTATGAGTGATGTTTTCCATCTTTAAATTTCTTCATTAATAAGTATTATTCCCAAATCAGAATACTTTGTATTCATTAAGGTTAAAAGTCATATCCAAAGCATCATTATTAGCACTGACAAAGTTAGGTCTTTGGGTCTGCCATCTTGCCTTTCTAACCACCTTTTTAAAAAAGCATCCCTCAACTCAAAGTGGATTAATTCTCAAATTAACACTACAACCACAAACAACTCTATGCATTCGTGATATATGAGTGATCTTTAACATGAGTAAAATGCCTTCAAATGTGCTTGATTTTATTGATCAAAAGAGAATTTATAGTAGGGTGTGGTGAGGGGTAGGAATGTGTTTCTGAGCATTCTGCTATCATTCTTGAAGAAGAAAACAGTAGGTGGCCATCGGTGCTGCTTTTCCTAATGATTTACTTGTGTGCTACTGTAGTGATGTCCATACCCAGAAAGTTGTGTCCCCAAAGGCGTCATGAGCATGAGAGTGGAGGTCTAATACCACTCACGGAAAGGGCAATGCAGCACCTGCCACAGAAACAAGAAGAATGAATTCTGGCTTTTAGTATGCAATGATTTCTCAGCCTCTGATAGGTGGCTTGCTGTCACAAAGTCCAATATTAAAAACATCAAGTGCATAAATTCATATTTGTAGTGTTATTCAGAAGAGCCCCACCTGACACACCATACAATTATACCAAATCCACCATAAAGAAGTTATGAAAATTGTTGCATGTGTCTACCTCCGGCAGTTTTTCAAACCTCCATATCTCCAAGGCTTCAGACTTTTTATTTAAAATACCTGGAGAGCCCGTTGTGCAGTACATTATCCTTGAAGCAGGCGTCACTGAGGCACTAGGGTATGGATTAAACTGGAAGCACATGAATGAGGAGTATGACTAGTATACTGTGTATTTAAGAGATACTGTCAATGGAATAAAGCATTGTCAAAGGATAATGGTTTCCAGCTGCCATATAAATGTCAAAGCAAAGCCAAAGCATTTATTTTCAAAGCAAAAGGCAGGGAAGTAATGTGATCCCCAGTTTGTACATAATAAGGCTGTAAATCCATCAGGGCTCTTGATGGCATGCAGCGATGTGTCTACACTAGGATGTGCAAACTGGATTAGATTCCAAGGCAGCCATCAGAGCTCTTTTCCAAGATGGCTGCCACTAGAATGATACTGAACCTATAAACAGAAAAGATTGTGCTCAGATAGTCTCTCAAACCTATTCCATTACCAAGGATGAGAGAGACTGGGATTATTTGTTCAAGTTTCCTCTGGAGCCAAAATAAAGAAGTCTTCTTATCTTTTGGAAAGTGGGAAGAAGGCAGGCAGGGAGTGGGGAGGTACTGAAAATGAGATGGGAGTTGGCCCCCCATTCCCCTCAGCTCAATGTTCAGAGAATGAAGAGGTAGGTTTGCCAAGAAAGTCTGGTCTTCTCGTATGTGTGTGATTATTGCAGGGTAGATTTCCAGCAAGAAGTCATAGCTCTTATTTCTTGGCCCCTCCAGAGAAAAGCTAAACATGATTTCCTGCCCTGAGCTGTGCATAAAGATTGATTGATTGATTTCACAAATACTTACTTAGCATTTGCTGTTTGCCAGGTACTGTGACACTGTGGTAGGCACTACAGTGTAGGTAGGAAAGAGGTCATCGTGGTAATCCAGGAGAGAAAGGGTCCTGTTGGCCGTGATGAAGATTAGAGGACTGATTGAGGAGACGTTAACAAAGTGCATTTGGTAGGACTCGGTGATGGATTAAATGTAGAGGGATAAAAGGAAAGATAAGGAGATGCTTAGTTAGTTTGACATGTGGGTTCATATCCTATGGAAAGTTTAAATGGAAATACCAGTGGCCAATTGAAAATACATGGATCTAAAAGTCAGAATGGGATTGGCACTGGAGACCCTAATGTAGAAACCATCCACATGTGACTGAAGGCAAGGAGGGAAGAAATTTCTGGGGAAGAAGAGGTTAGGGAAGGATCACAAGTCAAGCCATTGGAAGAGGAAGATAGAGACACGGCCGCGACCGGGGAAGAAGTCCCACCATGTATAATTGTTGTGCACCAGCTTAGCCTACAGTTCTTCGGGTTTGGATTCTCTTTCCTTGGACATAATCTACACATTCACACTGAGCTTCCAGTTGTTACTTACCCCTTATATAGCCAGAGTGCAACAAGAAAGAGCCAAAAAATTGTACCTGGCAGTTTGTTCTTTATCTCTGAAGACATGCCAGGTTTCCATGTATAAAGAAGCTATTTTAAGAGCTTGTCCATAAAAGCTTGAACAGGGTTTGCTGTCTTACTGGAAAGTAACTCCACTGATTTAAATCTATTATTTAAAAATGTAGTTGTCATCTTAAAAATCTCAAAATGAAAATGTTTGAGTCTTCCCGCCCCCCCCCCCACCTCCCATTCTTCTTTTTAAGGCCCTTTGGGTCATGCCCACTGTAGTCATGCAGGGCAGAGGAAGCAGCATTAGCCCTGGTGTGGGATAGAGATAGTAGAGAATACCTGTGCTTGGGGAAAACTGTAGTATAGATAATATACTTTTAATTGTCGGGAATTATTTATCTTGGAAAATTATGTCTTATTGCTAGCAAAATTAGTCACGGAACATCTTTTGGCTCCACATTAACCTTTTCTTTTGCTTTAGTGTTATCTCCCAAATTGTATTAATCAACCATGCTTGCCAACCGTATAGCCAAAATATAAAAAACAAAACAAAACACAACTCAGTATGTTTGTCATTTGTCACCAGATTAGGATTAGCACAAAATGCAGGTCCATTAAAACATTCTTAGGCATCTCGGTTCCCCTGTGTGCCATTATTTTAGAAATTCTTAGCAGAACATATATATATTCAACACTTGACATAAGATAATTTGAGTTTGCTGTGTTTGGAAAATAACTCACAGGGGAGAAAGTTGCATTAAATAAATAATAGAGATAAAATTTATACTTCTATATATTTCAAAGCTAATGTCGCTAACTTACAATGGAGCAGTAACATGAAGACACAGTGCTATAATTTGATTGATTTGTTTTGACAGTAGCCAAATAATTGAGAGTGAAAGGTGTCAGCACAGATGAAATATTGTATAAGCCACATTCAAAAGGCAGCCCTAGCAGCAGCAGCAACTAGAGTTTTATTTCCTTTGATTCCGTACTGGTACTCACCTCCAGTTTATTATGAAACCATGAAAGGTGTATGACTTCCCCTAACTAGGGAGACTTTTATGGAGAGGATAGAAATAGAAGTTTGTCAAATAGTTGAACAATGGATATAGACAAAAGGAGAGGAAATGGCTACAGCGTGCCAAGCTGAATGCTAGAAGCCTGTCCCTTTCTTTTGCCAGTTGCTGCTCGCCTGCATTTTACCTCACTTTGAAGAGATTCTGAGTGAGAGCAAATATTAGATCCCATTTTCTGCACCTTGACAGGAGATGGGCAAAAGAGAGGGAGGTACTCCACTATTTCCAGGCCCAGATAAGGAGTGTTTGCCCAACTGAAAACCCTCATGTCTGGTTAACGATAAGATTTGAGGTGCCCTGTGAATATAGGAGCTAAATGGTCAGGGGAGGGTTGATCAAGAGAAAATCTCTGCCCATGGGCAACTGTTGACAGTGCCTTAATAGAGTAGTAGTTAACAGGTAAGTAGGTAACAGGTAAACGGTGGTTAACAGAGTTGGCTGTGAGCCTCCCTGGCTTGGTTTAATTCCAGCCCTACAGCTTGCTAGTTGTGTGACCTCGGCAGGGTCTGATCTCTGAGACCTGCCTTCCCCAGATGTTTTATAGAGTTGTTTAAGGATTACAAGGGATACTGTATGGGACATGTCTAGCATAGTGCCCGACACTTAGTAAGTGCAAAATGAATGAGAGCTTCCCTAGTCTCCCTTATCTTCAGGAATATGTTCTAAGCCCCTCACTGGATGCCTGAAACCACAGATGGTACTGAACACTATGTACATAGTGCTTTTTTCTATATGTACATACCTATGATAAAGTTTAATTTACAAATTAGGCATAGTAAGAGATTAACAACCATAACTAGCAATATAAAATAGGACAGTTATGACAATATACTATAATAAAAGTTGTGTGTGAATGTGGTCTCTCTCTGAGTATCTTACTGTACTATACTCATCCTTCGTATGCTGATGTGGGATGTTAAAATACTGTGCGAATAGATTAAGTGAGGCCAATGACATAGTTGCTGTGATGTAGTATTAAGCCACCATTGACCTTGTGATGACATGTCAGAAGGAGGGTGAACTGCTTCCAGACCATGGTTGACTGTGGGTAAGAGAAACTATAGAAAGAAAAATTGCAAATAAAAGGGGACTATTGGGATGCCTGGTTGGCTCAGTCAGTTGAATATTCTACTTTTGATTTTGGCTTAGGTCACGATTCTGGAGATGTGGGATGGAGCCCCACATGGGGCTCTGTGCTGAGCGTGGAGTCTGCTTGGGATTCTCTCTCTCTCTCTCTCTCTCTCTCTCTCTCTCTCTCTTTCTCTCTCTCTCTCTCTCTCTCTCCCCCCTACTCCCCTGTCTCTCTCTCTCTGTCCTCTGTCCTCTTCCCCCACTCATGGCCTCTCTGTCTAAAAAAAAATAATAAGGGGCACCTGGATGGCTCAGTCAATTAAGCGTCCAACTTTGGCTCAGGTCATGATCTTGCAGTTCATGGGTTTGAGCCTCATGTTAGGCTCTGTGCTGACAGCTCAGAGCCTGGAGCCTCCTTCAGATTCTGTCTCCCTCTCTCTCTTTGCCCCTCCCCAGCTTGTGTGCACGCGTACTCTCTCTCTCTCTCTCTCTCCCACTCTCAGAAATAAGCTTAAAAATTTTTTTAAATACAAAAATCAAAGGGGAATACTGTACTTTTATTACTTAGAGTTGCAAAATCTAAATGATAGCCATGAACCACATGTGGCTATTGGGCCCTTGAAATGTGGCCAGTCCAAGTTGACACATGCTATAGATGTAAAATCCACACAAATGCAAATATCTCATTAATAGTTTATCTTGGTAACATGTTGAAAAGATATTTTGGATATATTAGGTCAAATAGAATATACCATCAAAATTAATTTCACCCGTTCCTTTTTATTTTTTTTAAACATGGAGACTAGAAAAATTTAAACTATGGATGTGGTTCACATTTGTGGCTTGCATTATATTTCTATTGGATAGCATTGGCCCAGCCTGGAGGACCTCCCTAAATCCCATATACATGTGGCACTAATTAAAAGTGCTCATTAAAAATAAACATATTAGCATACATTTAAATTTTGGACTCTCAAGCAGAAAATCACAAAGGGTCCTCTTTAGTGACAGAAATTAGAGAGATTACATTTAGTAAGTTCTCTGCTGTAGTTTAGGAACTATTTGGGATTTTTATCTATTTATATAAAAAAGGATACAATTTACACTTCTTATTAGCAACTTCCACTGACCACAATCTAAAGTTCTCTTTCTTTTTTTAAAAAATTATTATACTTTGTATTTTGAAACAGAGGAAATATATATATGCTAAACTGATCTAGGATTAACAAACATTAAGATTTTGCCACCTTTGCTTGAGATTGTTTATCTTAAAAAATGAAACATTATAAATAATGCTAAAATCCTCCTTGGCCTCGGTCCAGGCTTTCACAATATTCCCCACTCCTGGAAGTCAGGATCATGACCTGAGCCGAAGTTGGACACCCAATGGACTGAGCCACCCAGGCGCCCCTCCAGAGATAGTTTTTCTATGAAATCCTTCACACTTTGGGTCGCATAAATAGGTAATAAGAGGCTTTGCATTTCCTTTGTGCCAAATGTCCAAGAAATTTCATAAATGACCTCTCTGCTTGCGGATTATCTGCAGCACATGCATGGTATGAATTTAGACTATATTACGAAGTATTCTCACCTACATTTTTCCCTACCCAAGGCCCTTAACAGAAACTAACATCTTTGTCAATTCCTGGGGCTAGCGAATGGAATTCAGCTTGTCTCTCTTCACTGTTGGCACAGCCCTTTCAGGGTTCCGGATCTTTAGAACAGGTTCTGTTCAGACAGTTCTTCTCACACTGGACCCAAGGCTCAGATCCTGTCCCTATGTTGGTAACCAAACATGAGCCCCAAGCTGGCCAGTCCTGACGCCTGTCTGCCCTCAGGGTGCCAGGGCCTGATGCCTGAGCGTTTTCCTTTCTGCCTATATATCTAAAGTTTTGACATATTTTGGTCATAATTTCCATATATTGGAAGTAAGAAGGTTGCCCATATGAGGTTAGTCTAATATTTCTCCCTGGAAAGTCTTCCCCCTCCCTTTTGTCAATTTCTCTAGGTAGATCAAGTCTAGGTAACTCATCCTTCGCACATAGATAATTCCTAAACATTTCAAGCATTCACTTTGGTAGTGACTTAAAATGAACTTTTTTCTGGCACTTTCAGAATATTCTTTGTGGAATTATTGGAAACGTTTAGAAAGAAAGCACAAACCCATTATGAATATATCTAATATTGTAACCCTTCGGGACGTTCCTGAATGATAGATATATCTGTGGTTCTTATTAAGTAAACCAAATTCTGTGTGGATGCCCGAGATTATTCAGCTAAACTTTGGTCTCAAAAATAAGTAACCAGCAGGGATCTCAAAAAAGTTAAGACATTTCTCAGTCTCAGGGAAAAGCCTAGAAAATACTCTTTAGTCTTTATTTTTAGGATATTTTTAAATTTTGATTTTGATTTTGTTAAAATACATTTCAATTTATTAGTTTAATAATGTTTCTTATCTGTGAAGGATGTGGAAATAACATTTTTAGTTTGAAATATTCAAACCGTAACAGAGGATTACAGTGAATACACTGAATAAAATTCCACTGTAAGTATATGCCTTGTTTTGTTTATTCACTCACCTGTTCATTCACCCAAGAGATACTCGGGTTTCTTTCACCTTTAACGACAGTGATCATGCTGCCATGAACGTGGGTGAGCAAATAATCTGTTTGTCCCTGCTTTTGATGTGTTGGGGTGTATCCCCAGAAGTAGAATCGCTGGGTCATAGGGTAATTCTATGCTTGGTTGTTTGAGGAGTCGCCATACCATTTTTCTTAGCAACTGCACCAGTTTACATTCCCACCAACAATGCACAGGGTGAGAATTTTCCATATCTTCTCCAGTATTTGTTAAATTCTTGTTTTTGTTTCTCGTATTGTTTTGAAAATAATTATACTACCAGGTGTGAAGAGGCATCTCATTGTGGTTGAAGGAGCATTTCTGAGACAGTAATTAATGACCTACCAACTTCTCCTGATAGTGCTTAATCACTGTTAGGTATATTCCAAATAACGAAGGAGAAAATCACCCAAAGGGGAGAATGCACACTTTAGAAAGAAGTTGCCTGATTTCTGCTTCATGCCCTGCAAGTAGTAAATGTTACAGGTACAATTACAGGGATAATTGCAGCTGGATTTACATTTTCAGGGGCATATAAATGTTTTATGTATGCAAGTAAACACTAGCAATATTTGTCATGAAAGAAATTCCCTTGGTGCAAATGTTCTTTTCCTATTGACTTCCATTACAATGAAAGATTTCACTGAACGAAAAACATATTTCCCTATAGATAAAATGAAAATTTTCCTTGAAGAAGATTTTCAGGGGTGCCCGGGTGGCTCTGTCGGTTAAGCGTCTGACTTGGGCTCAGGTCATGAGCTCACAGTTCATGAGTTCAACCCCGCTTCGGGCTCTGTGCTGACAGCTCAGAGCCGGGAGCCTGCTTCAGATTCTGTGTTTCCCTCTCTCTCTCTCTCTCTCTGCCCCTCCCTGGGCACGCTCTGTCTCTCTCTGTCTCTCAAAAATAAATAGACATTAAAAATTTTTTTAAATATTTTCAAGCCATGGCCCTCTCAGTGGGGTGCTGACTGTTGGAATTCAATGAAAGTACCCTATAAAGGGATTTGGGACCTAGACAATAGTTCTCTTTTCCTTCATGGCATTTTTTTCAGTCTTGAAATCTTCCCTACCCTTGAGAGGCATATCGAAGCTCCTTTCTGAATCATGAGAATTTCTTCCATGCCAGGGTCTTTCTTTATTTTCTGTTTTGGATGCCACAAATGTTGTACCAGTGGTCTGGTAGAAACCACTCTCAAATCATTTAGAGCGTGATGTTTATTTTTCTAGCAAATGTGCTCTGCTCTAGTTCTTGTTTTATTCTAGCCTAAATTTTTATCATTGTAAGCTTCAAGTTATATTTTAAGAAGTAAGCTTGTTCCCCCACTTTAACATTTCTCTCTAATCTTATATGCCTAATATATTTCTTAGACATTTCTGGTGCATCTTCATGTGCAATAGATGCTATTGTTTGTCAAGTATGAACTACAATATGTAGAGCTACACTCTACCAGCAGATTTTGTTTTGTTTTGTTCTTAATTTTCATAAACTACACAGTCTGCCCTCCACTCTGGTGGAGAACAGAATGCAAGACAAGGTAGGCAGGTTGCCTGAAAGAAAAGAGCAGGTATACAAAAGCCCTTCAGAATCATAAAGTCAGGGGTGCTCATAAAACAGTATTGCACACCTTTTCAGAAGATTAACGAGTGGGTCATAAAGCAGCATTAATTTTTTTGGCCAAACTCCAGCCAGAAAGTTGTGTGTTTCCTAGGTAGTTCTTTTCCAGCTGCAAAAGACTTGCTCTGAGAATATTTGTAGTTCAAAACACCAATGCTATGGGGCGCCTGGGTGGCTCAGTCGGTTAAGCATCCAACTTTGGCTCAGGTCATGATCTCGCGGTCTGTGAGTTCGAGCCCCGCGTCGGGCTCTGTGCTGACAGCTCAGAGCCTGGAGCCTTCTTCAGACTCTGTGTCTCCCTTTCTCTCTATGCCCCTCCCCCGCTTGCACTCTTTCTCTCTTGCTCTCAAAAATAAATACGACATTAAAAAAGAAAATACCAATGCCACTGCATTGTGTCACTTAAAAAAGAAATAAAAATGAGAGAGGTAGCTATGGAAATCATCAAGCTCGCTAGCATTCCTGGCCAGGTTTGTGCTCAGATGTGTCTTCGACTTAACTATCTCCTTCATGGGGATGAAGATGAGGCTGTTAGAGCCAGATGCTAGCAAGAGTCCTCAGCACACACACCTTAGGACCATAGATACATGCCTTACCTTATCCCAACTAGCAACCTAAAAATATAATTAGTTGGCTATAAGGGCAATTAATTTATGAAATCGCTGCTATGGAAAAAATCATACTGGCTTATCACTCCCCAGATTCCTTCACACAGCACATTCACGTACATAGTACAGAAAGAAAGAGAGACCCCCACCCCCACCATCATGGCTCTTCAGAAATTCTGGGTGTCCCTTGGTAAACGTGATTGAGTCTGCAAGGACAGGTTTCCATGTTGGTTCTTTTTCTTTTATGTTTTTTTTTTTTTTTTTGAGAGACAGAGAGAAACAGAGCACAAGCAAGGGAGAGGCAGAGAGGGACACAGAATATGAAGCAAGCTCCAGACTCTGAGCTGTCAGCACAGAGCCTGATGTAGGGCTCAAACTCACAAACCGTGAGATCATGGCCTGAGCTGAAGTCGGACACTTAACCGACTGAGCCACCCAGGTGCCCCTCCATGTTGGTTCTTGCCTCCTGCATGCTCCAGAATATTATTTACTTATAATAGTCATCTCTCAACTGTATCTTAAAAATGAGAACTCAAAGCACTTTTCACCTGAAATATTTCAATACTGTGTTCACATAGAAATACCATTTATGAATCTAAAAAAAAAAAAAAAGCCCAACTTTAAAGCACTTTGAATTTCACAGGCTTTTGGGAGAAATTAGGAATATTACCAAACATAAAAAATCTCTTTAATTCAGAATACCATTAAAATAATAAACGTTTAATTAAGAAGCTAAAACTCGAAACGAATCCTGTTTCATAATGATGTTTTTTCCCATAACTGCCCAACTCCATGTTGTTTTAATAGGGATATTTTTCATTCTCATAACAAAAGCATAAGATGCCCTGTTTGGTCTGAATATTTCTTTTTTTTTTTTTTTTTTGGTTTATTTACTTTTTGAGAGACAGAGAGAGAGGGAGAGAGTAGGGAAGGGGCAGAGAGAAAGAGAGAGAGAGAATCCCAGGCAGGCTCCTCACTGTCAGCATAGAGCCCGATGAGGGGTTCGAACCATGAGATCATGACCTAAGCCAAAACCAAGAGCTGGATGCTTAATCAACTGAGCCACCCAGGTGCCCCTGGTCTGAATATTTCTGAGAAAATCTCAGTGCACTGAGTTTAAACTCCTTCTTCTCCATTAAAGAGAAAACCAGATTCCAAAGCCTGTTCCCATCCAAGCAAAATTTCCACATCAAAACATCCACAGAATTATCAGATATGAAAGATACAGAGACTTTACCTGAAATTCTATCTATAATTTTATTTTTAAAACCTAGACTAGATAGCCACATGCCCCTGTGTGTAATACATGTGTGTGCACACATGTGTTCTTTAGTAAATGTGCTGTACTTTTTGCTGGTATAAAATATTGCCATATTTGTCAATTTTGTCCTGACAGATATTTGACCACATGTGATCCCACATCTTACAAATGCATCTGCATTTTGGGGGGAAATAGGGTGATGCCTCAGGTCTGATGCCAGATTTTAATGTAAAATTAATTCTTTGAAAAAAGGACTTTTAAAAACACAACATTTTTCTAATGTACATTAAGTGTGTTGGAGAAGTTCGCTGAAGCATATGCTCTGAGATTTCAGGAGCAATCTGTAGTCAGGCATTTTAAATGAAAATTGATTTGTGATTTACATGGTCAGTGGAAAGAAAATTAACTTATGGAAGGTTGTAATGAAATATTAGACAAGTAAAAAAGTAGATGGTGATCTAGTGGAACTAAAAGTCCCATCTGGAAGAATTCTGTGACATTTTTACATTTATCTGTGTTCTGCATGAGTTGTAATGTTAGTGGTAATTTTATGGGACTGAACTGAAATGAAAAGGGTGTTATCACAGATTGCCTACAATATAGGATTGTGTTCAGTGGAGAGTCCTGTATCCTTTCCTCCATTTTCTTATAATATGACTCATTGCACTTTTTTCAGCTACTGTTGTTGAATGCAGTCAGCCTTTTACTTGAGGTTATTAAAGAAGAACATCAAATGCTCGCAAATACAATCTAACCGCACATTTAAAAGCAACACTGCAACTTCGCTTTAGTTCTGCATTGTTTAGGTAATGTCCAGGAAAGAGCCTCCAAAGTGTACACAAAGGAAGCAAGTGTACTGAATGTAAAGCTTTTACCTTAAACCGTTTTTTTCTTTTTTTGGTGTGGGGGGAGGGGTGGGTTCAAAAATACAATGAACAAACAGCTTACTAAAACCTAGAGCATGTTAGCAGAATGGTAAATTCATACCTTCCTAGAAATGAATCATTCAGAAATTGCCCATTTCCTCCTTTTCTCTTCCAATTTTATAAAAGCAATCACTATTGTTTCTGTGGTCAGAGAAGCATGTTCTAGTAAAAAAAAGAAAAAAGTGAAGAAGATTCTTCTTTTTCTGTTTGAGAAGAGATGTCCACCAGATTTCGGTATTAATTAGTTGATATTAATTTTTTTAACATTTATTTATTTTTGAGACACACAGAGAGAGACAGAGCATGAGTGAGGGACGGGCAGAGAGAGAGAGACACAGAATCCAAAGCAGGCTCCAGGTTCTGAACTTTCAGCACAGAGCCCGACGCAGGGCTTGAACCCACAAAACACGAGATCATTACCTGAGCGGAAGTCAGATGCTTAACCAACTAAGCCACCCAGGTGCCCCAGTTGATATAAATTTTAAAAGGGAGAATACCTAGTGGGTTTAAGTCTACATACTATATATTTTTTTACAGATAGCCATAACATTTTCAAAGTATACAATTTCTGAATTACTGTAACTTAAAACACTTGATATCGTTTAAATACTTTGACCCTGTGCTGAAGCATAAGCCATGAAATTATTTGCCTTAGCATTTCAAAATCCATTTTATATCTCTATTATTTTCTTTCCTTTCATCTCCTCCTCCAGGAATCAGAGCTGAATATAGGTAGAACTTCTACAAATTCTAAAGATTAAAGTCTTTGGCTAAATTGATACTTACTTGTACTATATTTAAATTAATCCATTAAATGTGGGAAATCTTACATTTAGGGTTGGCAGTTTGAACCGTTCTCCTTTATTTTAAATTATTGTCATCAAGTGTTTTTCATTTGTGAAGTTCCTCAGTTTTTCCTATGTTCTCTAATAAGAAAATAGCTAGTTATCTCAAGAGATTCAATTGGACCATCTTTATTTCAACCAGAGTGGTAACTTTCTATCCCTGTAACTACAGTGGTGGCTCTCAGGTAGGTCTGCCATCACAATCACCCGGGAGCCTCGCAGAAAATGTCAATTTCTAGATCCATCACAGAGTTCTGATGTAAGGGGTCCGGGGTAAGTCCTGACATTGGTACCTTTAAAAAAAATAAAACTCCCTGCTTGAATTTAACGCCCCACCAGGATTGAGCCTACTTTTCTGTAAGAACAGGCCATAGGAGATTCTTTGGGAAGTTACTCTACTGTAGGCATGGGGCCGGAGGAGGGGTGGAGCTGGGTTTACTCTTTTATTTATTATTTTTTTATTTTTTTAATGTTTATTTATTTTTGAGACAGAGACAGACAGTGACAGACTGTGAACAGGGGAGGGGCAGAAAGAGAGGCAGACACAGAATCGGAAGCAAGCTCCAGGCTCTGAGCTGTCAGCACAGAGCCCCAGGTGGGCCTCAGACTCACAAACTGTGAGATCATGACCGCCAAAGTGGGACACTTAACCTACTGAGCCACACAGGCACCCCTTCACTCTTGCTTTATCCAAGGACACAGCTCCGCCTTCTTTCTCTCTATGCAGTTCTTATATTTCAGGGATCATTTTGTGACCCACAATATTTGGATTTGTATGTTTCACCTAAATACACCTAAATACACATACAATCAGATTATAAGAGAATTCTGCATTGTTTATTTAATTGCATTTTCAATAATATGCTCAAATTATACTTGGAATCTGGATTTTTTTTCTGATGACTTAAATTGAGATGTCTGCTCTGGTATATAATAAAATTGTAAAAAACTTAAAATTTACTCCTGAGAGGTAGCTTGAAATAATCTATTTTTGGCGAGAGGATGGCCTATAGCTTCCATTCTTTTTGCTTGATTTTTAATTGTTTCCTTCTAGTTGAAAGCAAACAGCCCCCCACCAAAATGTCCTCTAACATCCGTACCCAAGAGGAAGCTGTGGGTGCTGACGTAGCATTTAAACAACCATTTGACATCCGTCCCTCTAGTCATTTCTACAGCACATTCGGTTCATAACATTTCTAGGGGAAAGGTCACAGATCTGTCACTAGCAGTGTTTGTGGCAACTCAGAAAATAAAATGGGGTGGTTAATGATAGCTGGGGCAGCCCGAGTAATCACAGGATGCCGCTGAGGTCAATATTCCGTATTGGCTTTCCGTCCCGTCCATCCGAAACAATATACTGGAGTAAATGTAATCAGTAAGTGGTTGCAAATGAATCTTTTAGGGACATCAGCATTACAGAAACAAGAGATTCAAGAAGAGATGCTAAGTGGATCTTCGGGTTTGTAATTGCAGCCCTGGGAATCATTACCCTAATTAATAGCTGTTAAACCCGAGACCCTTGCTACCAGGCGCATGCGTGAGTTTTTTGCAATCGCTGTCCTGGGAGTGTCTTCGGGCTCTGCAAAGTGTCATCGAGGTAAACAGACCCTGGGGACCAGGCTCAGGTGCAGGGAAGTCTGCTGGCCCCCACCTTTTCCTAACCACAAGAACATCCCTGGTGATCAGATAGCTCTCTTATTACAGACCACAAGTGCTGGCCGCGGAATAGGGTGAGGAGATCCATTTTGGCCTTCGGTTTCTGTTGGGTAAAGAGAGCTTTAAATACAGCTGCTTCTGGTGGATGGGTTACTCTGGTGGGAAGACAGTAGTCCTCTTGACATTGGCCTGTGAGTTAATAACGAACTTGAGAGACAGAATATCAGGACAGCTTTGATTTGAGACCCTTGCTGGCTACTTCAGGACACCATCTGTAAGAGGTAAAGACCAACTCTTGCCTGAAGGGCCCGGCCTTGGCAAAACTGTGAACAAGGCCGGGTTTTTTTCTGAGCCCTCAATCTTCCTTTGCTCTCTTCAAGTGTCACTCATTTTGTCTCTCCTCCTCACCTATGGCCACTTATGCAGGCAGATAGGTACCTCTACCTCCTCTTCTGGTCCAAACCTCCTCTTAAAGATTCCAATGAACTTGCACATTCAAGGTATAATTTCCCAGTAACGCTTCCAGAAATATGTATAAGAAAGCAGAATCACAAGCCAGGCATCAGTCAACTGGGTTTGGGAATCATTTTGGAAGGGAGGAAAAAACGTCACATTATATCCTCATCCTGTGGCCTGATTGACTTCAGGAGAATATTAGTGATCGAGGACCTGATATAATCATTGATTTATTGATTTACTCACTGTGTAAGCTGATATACGTAAAACGTATGAAGACCCACTGCTGATCAAAGTTTTGTCTCCACAGTGATGCAGATACTATCTACACAAAAGATGTCACCCAATCCACACTTTCCAGGTGTATGTGTTAGGGAAACAGGTGGGTGTTTTACATTAGTGGTGTCTCTATTAAACTTACTGTCTTTGCCCTAAACAACCCAGGTGATCCTAGACATGGGAAGGAAGGGGACCTGACGCATTTTGAGGATGTGAGTGACGGCATTCTGATTCAGATCCGATTCACATTTACCGAGCCTGTGCTAAATGCTGAGTGTTCGCAAAACGCATCTCGCTTCCCTCCCACAAATACTCTGTGAATAGGCATTATTCTCCTCACTGTGCGCAGGAGTGAAACGAGGCACAGATGTGATTCAGGAATTTCCCCACAACACAACTAGGAAGCAGCATGGTCTAAGTTTGAACTTGAGGTCTCTGGCTGCCCCTCCCTTGCTCCTTCCACTGTAATGCTACAGTGACGTGGGAGTCTTTACCTGCCATTGGTTTGGAGGAGTTAAAATGGCTCCCATAAACTCTATAAAAAGTTCAAGATGGCAGAGTGGGATTAAGTAATTCCCATAGGCTGAACTAGCAGTAGGTGCTCATTAAAACAATGAATTGAATGGATTAACTGGAGCAACCTCATGCCTCTTCATGTAGCATTTCTTCTTCTGACAGCAATGGGAGAATTTGCAAGTCAATCCAGAAAGGGAGAAAATTATTAGGGGTCCAACTGACATATCAGAACTGATTCAAATATTGTGGGAGGGGGGATGGGCTAAATGGGCAAGGGGCATTAAGGAAGACACTTGTTGGGATGTGCATGGGTGTTACACGTAGGCAATGAATCACTGGAATCTACTCCTGAAATCATTGTTGCACCATATGCTACATGGATGTAAATTAAAAAATAAATACATAAATACATACATAAAGAAAATTATAAAAAAAAGAACTGATTCAAATATCTTTTGCCATTCTTAAAATGAATAAGCAAAGGAAGAATGTCAGTCAGTACTGGTCAATGTCCTTAATGTGACTGTGTGTGTGTCTGATGAATATTATTGCTGACATTTTAAAATTAGAATTCAACCCTCCCCCTACATAGGTCAGTGTGCTAATAGTGTAGGAAAATGCTTTAAAAAGGATTAAAGCAGTGGTTCTCTACTGAGAGCGATCCCCCAACCCCAGCAGGAAACATTTGGAAATGCCTGGAACCAGTTTTAGTTGATACCTGAAGGTGGTGATGCTACTGGCATCCAGAAGACAGAGACCAGGGATGCTACTAATAAACATCCTAGGGCCACCTGGGTGGCTCAGTAGGTTCAGCATTAGACTCCGGCTCAGGTCATGATCTCATCGTTCATGAATTCGAGTCCCACGTTGGGCTCTGTGCTGTCAACGTGGAGCCTGCTTCAGATCCTCTGTCCGCCTCTCTCTGCCCCTACCCCACTCATTCATGTGTGTTCTCTCTCTCAAAAATAAATAAACATTAAAAAAATAAAAATTAAATCCTATAAGGCCCAGGACAGACCCCACAAGGAAGAATTATCGGGTCCCAGCTATCAATTGTGCTAAGATTGAGAAACCCTGAACTCGAGAATTAATGTTAGAGGGGAAAAAAATGAGAAAGGGTAAAAGAAACCTGATTGAATTTATAATCTCAAAGCGAAAGTGTGTTCTGGCTAGGAATTGAGATAAGAAAAGAGTCTTAATATTGTTAGTTTGATTGAAAAATTATTTCAGTCTTTCATAGTTTAATAGGATTAGCCTCATAAGAAATTTCAATCAGCTATGGAGTCAGATTCCTAGAAAACAGCCATAATAATAAGTAGTATGTTTTGACCACCTACTGTATGCCAAGCATTTACTTTATGCTCTACAAACATTTTCTTTAACCCTCACAACTCTATGAAATAATTATATTTCCCATAATTATACCCTTTTATATGTGATGGAATTTTGGCTCGTAAGTGATGGAGTGGTGTGGCAGAGATATTTAGTCTGTGTCCACCGAACCCTATTTCCTTTTCCTCCCGAACCATATTTTCCATCCCCTGTGGCCCTGAAGTGGGGCTCTGTGACTGATCCTGGCCAAGGGATGGGTGAAGTGAGATATGCTTCCATAATGGGCTCCTAAAACTTTCTCCTACACAATCTCTTGTATGTCCTCTCTTCCCTCAGCTGCTGGCCAGGTATAGAGGATCCAATAGAGGACTCCAGGGATCCCAGGGAATGGCCTGGATCCTGAATGACTTTGTGGAGCAGAGCTCCTTAATGCGACAGAGAAAATACTTTTATTGCATGTAGACATTAAGAAATTAGGATTATTTCTTGGAGCAGTTGGTGTGCCCTGATTAATACAAGTAGCTATTAAGTAAGCTGGAATTTGAACCCGTGTTTTTTGGTTCTCCAAACCCTGGTTCATGTCTACTACATCATGCCACAAATAAATGATTATTAACCCTTTCAAGACAAGTACAGGGACACCTGGGTAGCTCAGTCGGTTCAGCATCCAACTTCAGTTCAGGTAATGATCTTGCAGTCCATGAGTTCAAGCCCCATGTCGGGCTCTGTGCTGACAGCTCAGAGCCTGGAGCCTGCTTCACACTCTGTGTGTCTCTCTCTCTATGTCCCTCTCCCACTTGTGCTCTGTCTCTCTCTTTCTCTCACTCTCTCAAAAATAAATAAACATTAAAAAAATTTTTAAAAAGACAAGTACAGATTATTTTCTAGCAATAGATATAAAAAGGTGTCTATAATTTTCTCAGTGCTTCTTCTATAAAAGTCAAAATATAGAGCTATCATTGAATTCTTCTCATTATGAATATTTCTCACAAATTGGTAGAAATAAAACCCTGAAGTGTATAAATATTAAACAATTTTAAAAGCAGATAAAATGTATGATTTTATGATTACCATGTGTATAAACACTATTTTTAACATGTTCCTCAGATATTAACTAGATTGCCTACAAGTTGTTCTACTTTCCAAGCACAAAATACAGGAAAATAGGTTACAAAGATTTCAGAAAAAAAAATATGGAGAGAAGAAAGAAAAGCTTTCTAGGGGCACCTGGGTGGCTCAGTCAATGGTTAAGCTCCAACTTCAGCTCAGGTCATGATCTCCCAGTGCATGAGTTCAAGCCCCTCATCGGGCTATGTGATGACAGCTCAGAGCCTGGAGCCTGCTTCCAGATTCTGTGTCTCCTCTCTCTGTTCCTACCCCGCTCACACTCAGTCTTTCTCTCTCTTTCCCTCTCTCTGTCTCAAAAATAAATAAACATTAAAAAAAAGACAAGGTTTCTAGACTGGAAGAACCAAGTGCCACTTACCAGTTTCCTAATACAAATCGAATTAAAATGCTGACTCTTGATGAATGGGAGAACCATCAACTAGGAAGACAAACACTGCATTTCCAAGCTGAGAAACCAAGGAGAGTATCTCTAAGACTATGACCAAGATCACCACACTGAGAACTCCTTAATAGAAAAAATCAATTTCATAAGAATACATACAGCTTCCTCTAGCATATAGTAGGTATCCAAATACCTATTGAATGAATCTGAATAGTACTCCGTTATTACAATGATAAGGTCTAAACATAACAAACCGACACTGAATGTGTTGGTATGTTTCCTTTCGCTTCTTGCTACCAATGACTTCACTGAACTCAACATATCAAGCAAATACTATTGCAGTAGCAGTACTAGTGCACGTAATCATTTTATGTTTCATGACATGCTAAAATCAGGAGTAGGTATAGTTTATGCCATTTGCCTGAAATGAGGTATACTAAAAGGAAGGAATCTTCTGGTTCTTGACTCTGTGTGTAATATTTTCGTTCTTTTGGGGACTATGTTTTGGTTTTTATGCTTTTATGCTTATTGTCAGCAATGTTTGGGTTTGTTGTGGATCACGTTGGACCTTACTGTATGTTGAAGGTGTTTTCTTACAAATTATGTGCTATTCATTCATTCATTCATTCATTTGTGGATCAGACACTTTATTAACTCACTACCCCATGCTGTGCTCGGGAGATACCAGTTATCCAGCGCCTCACCCAGTTCTCACTATTGCAATATTCTAATGCAAGTAAGACAGAGCTCGTAGTTCCGTGGGAAAGGTAGCCATATAAACAGGTAATTTACAAAATAATTTAATAGAATAAAGAGATAAAATGAGAACCAAAGAAATGGTGGTCTTATCTGTCTTACCCAAAATATATTTACATTAAGTGGTATCCAATCTCAATTAGCATTTGGTTTTCCTCAGAATGATCATTACTGCCCTTCTAGTTAAGTTGCCAATATTGTCAGCAATTTAATACTTAAAATTTTTTTAATGATTATTTATTTTTGAGAGAGGGAGAGAGAGAGGGAGAGAGAGAGAGAGAGAGAACCAGTGGGAGAGGGGCCGAGAGAGAAGGAGACACAGAATCTGAAGCAGGTTCCAGGCTCCAAACTGTCAGCACAGAGCCCATCTCGGGGCTTGAATTCATAAACTGCGAGATCATGACCTGACCTGAAGTCTGATGCCCAACTGACTGAGCCATGCAGGCACCCCAGCAATTTAATACTTTTTTTTTTAAAGAAATTTGTTACTGCAAAACTTTTTATACTCCTATTTGTTCTCATTCTCTGGGGTGGTAGGGAGGGTCTGTTTCAAGGATGATCCTTGCCCCTCCCTTGATTACACGGAGACAAAAGCATGTCCAGGGGGTTGGGTGATGAGCTGGGTTATGGAATAAGGACCTGAGGCTCTTTGTTCCTTCTTGCATTCCCTCTGTGTGGCCACACCACCAATGCCAGTGGCCAGGGTTCTGTGAACATTAGCCATCCCCCAGAAGAAAGAGGACACATGAGTATCACCGCACACTGTATGGTTACATTGCTGAACTTCCTGATGACTCATTTTCTCCTACATAGCTGGGTCTTTAAAAAAACATAAAACCCAATAACTTTAATTATATCAATCCATCTGCTCAGTTGTCCCCACTTGTGTTTTCCAGGCTCCCAGTTGTGAAATCAAGGCATGCGGATATTTCCTCTGAGACTTTTCATTAAATGGTATTCAGCGCAGAGAAAGGCAATGTTGAATCTTTAATGTTCCACTACCCATATATATGTGGGCCTCCTGTCCCGCTTATTTTAGTATAAATTTTACAGGAACTACATCTTTAGGGTAGGCTAGGCGTATAGAGTGCCATAAGCATCCCACGCTGAGGAAAATATTCCAAGGATATTGTGATTTCTGTTAGATAAAATGCATGTTCCCCTTTTAATGACAAAATTGACTCCCTCAAATATTGAATAGGATGGTACTTGAAGGTTTCTTCATGATTACAATTAGGTTATTGAGGGAGAAAAGAATCTGAATGGGAATATTTTGTGGGCCTCTAATCATCAGCAAGCGCTGTGCTCCCTGCGTTTGAAGCAAAGGTCCCTCATCCCAGAAAACACAGTGTAAATGGCGCCCCCTGGTGTTGTGCGATGCCATCGCCTGGATACTCTTCAACCTTTGCCTCTATGAGTTTGGATGTGCAGAAGATTAATTTCCGTCAGTTATTGGATTTAGTGATATTTTCAGGTGAACACAAAGTGCAGCCGTGTGTTTGCACGGAAGGAAGCCAACAGTAAAGGAATGAGACCACAGTGTGATGCTTTGGAAACTCTCTTTTCTTTATGTTCTTGCTTGCCTCTTGGCTGCCTCAAATGCAACCTCTCTCTCAATGCAAAAGCATCTTTGGCTGCAATAATACCACTCACCCCTCTTTCATAAGAGCAAAACTACTGCTTAATCAAGACTTATCAAGAAATTTGTTCTCTACTAATGTCAATTTTCTTGCCAACACATTGCGTTTTCCATGCATGATTAATGCCATCATTCCCATCCATTTCTGTTACACATAACATTTTTCCAGAGGTAAAACTATCCAGATAAGTCACCAGCCAATAAATAATTTTTTTTTTTGCCAGACTGCTAAGTGAATATAAGCGGTCTTGCGCATTACTCCCTGTGTTTGGTTTTCTCGCTGTGTTCAGAAATCTATTCTTTCATGCTAATCCAACAAAACATCCATCTTCCTTTTTCAGTTCATGCATTTCTGATACCTTGTAGATCCCTACTCTGCCCTCCTTTTGATGTTACACTCTCTGCCACCAAGGTGATGATTCTGGTTCAACCTCTTATATTCTATGATTGCTACCCTTCCCTTCCTAATTAATATTATACCTCCTTTTCCTTTCCTCACTGTATAAATACCTACTGTTTACATGCTCACCTCTCTTAGCAGCCTACCTTTATCTGAAAAGGATCTATAGCCACTCATTTTTATAACAGAAAAAGGTAGCAACAAAAGCAGTGTAATAGATGTATCTGGGCAGATCATAATAAAAATAGCTCCCAAGTATCAAGTACTGTGCTCAGGACTTTCCATTTATTATCTCATTTATACACATCATGATTTGCGAGGTGGTTTTTGTCATCTCCATTTCAGTTGTTCAAGGTGACACAGTAAGTGGTGGTGCTGAGATTAAAAACCAAGGTCTCTGGACACCTGGCTGGCTCAGTCAGTAGAGTGCATGACTCTTGGTCTCGGGGTCATGAGTTTGAGCTCCATGTTGGGCATAGAGATTACTTAAAAAAAAAAAAAAAAGCCTTAACCACTATACCACACTGCCTTTTCTCCTTCGAGTTCCCTGGGTTTCTCCTTCAGGAGTCAAGGTTTCAGCCTGTGACAAGACCTCAGTCTAGATCAGATTACGTTTTATCCCTTTATTCCCCTTGCATTGTCTCTACTGAGCTTTTTAACATACAGAGAGCCCTTTCTTAGAATAGCTGTCACCTAGGTCTATTGTAATTTATACCTATTGACACTATGCTGCAGGTAATTCACCCTTGCAAACTGTCACTTTGCATTGTCACCAGAAGTAGCTAGCAAAGGGAAATTATATGCAGGGTGCCTATCAACAGAGGGCCTTGGTGTCCCCTGATTCACACCACCCTTACTTGAGGGAAGATGAGCCCATACCTCTTAGGATCACATGCCTGGTTTTCTTTCCTAGTAAGAGCATCATTTGATGACTTGGTAGCCAGAAGAGGGGATTAACTCCTGAGATACGATCATTATTGAAATGAAATACTGGACAGGAGTATCTGCATTTTCTGGAACTTCCCTCAATAGATCTTTTATCTGTACGTTAAGCTGCCAAATGCAATTACAATATCCTACCTCCAAACTATTAATATAACATGTATTGAAAAACAAACCGCACTGACCATTTCCTTTTGAGTGCTCAGGGATAAGCATCAGAGAACCACAGACTTTTCTTTACATGGAAGAGACTTTAGAAATTAATTGTCCCCACCTTCTATTTAGCAAATGAAGAAACTGAGGTGCAGAAATACTAGGGATTTGCTCAAGGTTAAACATGGTGAACACTCCTCAAATATAAAGTCTCTCTCTCTCTCTCACCCTCTCCCTCTCCCTCTCTCTCTCTCTCAAAGTTAACGTGGCAGTTAAATACATTTCCATACCTCTTACTTTTCTCTGCTTCAGTGATGCCTAGGATAAAAATAATTTATAAATTCAACAGTAGTGGAAACTTATTTCTGCCTTCCCTCATTCCCATGGTTTGAAACAATTAAAGCATCAGCCCCAACCAACATGCAGTTGAATTTGAAATTTCCTGGATGATGCTTCTGCTTTTCATTTTTTACCATTTCACACCTTGTCCGCATCTTGAGCAAGCTTGTAAGTTTCCAGCGCATCTATTTCTTGTGATGATATATTGTCCTGGTGGAAAATTTCATTTACTGGCTGTGCCCTTTGCTGAACCTGTTGCTAGTCAGGGAACATGATAAGCGTATAAGTAGCATGCTACTTCATTTATCATACATCGTTTTAGACACTCAAATATCTCATATACAATTCTGCATTCTGCACAGAGGGGAAGTATCCAACTCAAAGGGGGGAAAAAGATCTTCAAATAAATTGTCAGTTTATGATGTATAAATGTATCCTCTTAATAAAAATTAATCACAGCTTATACTAAATCTGTAAGTACCTTTATTTTTTTTTATAACCCTGCTAAACCACATGTTATCAAACGCTAATAGAAAGGACCTGGCTTTTGTGATTTGGTATATAAGAGAATTGGAAGATATAAAAATGCTATTTTCAATAATTGAATTACATTGTGAAATAAATCTGGGCTTTGGGAATCTCAACAGTGTTTCAAGGGTTCTCTGGAGCCACACTTCCCACCAGGGAAAGTGCTACAATTTTTTCCTCCCGTTGCCTTAAGTGAACACTGCCATAAGTCAGGACCAACGTTTTGAGAAGTTTGAATTAAGCTGGAAAGAGAAAGTGTGCACCTGTGAATGGAAGGCAAGAAAAACAAAGCTCAGGAGTCTACCTTAGAAAGCCTTTTTTTTTTAAGGGGTTATTTTCCGAGGCTGCTCCAGGAGGTCAGGCCTACCTAATTTCAATGACTTTTCATGTATCGATTTCTGCTCTTCCCTTGCCTGTCATTACCGTGTTTTACCAGCACCCATGTTTTATGAGGAGCATTAAAAAATCTACATTCTGTCAGAATGGGGCCCTTGAAATTTTGCAAGTGAAACTTGATTTACATTAAATACTGCTTAGACTAATTAGGGCCTTTCTCGAAGGAATCGTGAACATGAAATACAGCTAACAATTACACCATGGCTTCTCTTTCTAGTCTTCACAGTCCAGGAACTAGCTGAACTGAATAGAACCAGTGCGGACAGATGAGGGCTATTGGGCACTTATTTAAATATATCAATATAGACAGAGGCCCCGGGATTCTTATTTATATAGGACCACTGTCCTTCAGAAACAATAGTGGTGGCACCAGTAGGTCTCTCAGCTTCTCCCTTATCTGCATGTAAAGACGTCTCAGCCACATCTCCTTTGCAGGAGGTGCTCACATGAAAGAGGAGATGTCTCTTAAATGAAAACTCACTTATTGTTTTATATATATATGTAAAAGAAGGTTCCTTTCTGGAATATAGTATTAGGACGCAGAATTTAAATGTAACATCACTTCTGGCCACTGAGAAAACACCTCGACTAGATAGAAGGCAACAAACCATTTGATTTTCTCCATTCCTTGTGTTAATAAAACTCTCTCTAGGTCTTGTTTCTTCCTGCCCTTTGGATCACAAAGTCTTTGAGATGCTAATGCAAGCTACGGATCTTCTCCATAGAAAAATGCACGTGTCCCAGACACACCGAGGTCTGCATATAATTCAGGGAGTACAGTTGCTCTGAGCTTCAGCTGAGGAGGGGGGTGGAGCACCAGATTCAAATCACTAGCTACAGACTGGGGTGGGTGATTTGGCCTCTCCCAACTCAGTTTGGGCATCTGTGAAACCAGCACAAAGGTGGTATTAGTCTGAGTGGGTTGCTGTGGAGGTGGAACAAGACAATACGTGTATAAGGACAAACTTTGCCTGGCACACGGTACTGCTTAGTTAGTGCCTGGTTCCTTAACCAGGAAGCAGAACAGGGCGGGTTCTGATCCATCAGCTGCGTTTCTAAATAAAGCTTTATTGGAATACAACCACACCCATTTGGTTACATATTGTCTGTGGCTGCTTTTGTGCTACAATGTCAGAGTTGAGTAGTTGTAATAAAGACTACATGGCTTGCAAAACCGAAAGTATTCGCTATTCAGGCTCTTTACAGAAAATGTTCTCTAGAACTATTAGATGGTCTGGATGTTGAGTTGGTGGCAGTAAGGTCTGATAGTTAAGTCTCTGGCTCCAAATTGGAATCAACTCAAATGTCCATCAAGAGGAAATGGATGAATACATCATGAGATTATTTATACAGCAAAATAGTTCACGGCAATGGAAAGGATGAAGTAGTGCTATATACAGAAACGTGCATCCAGCAAAGGAAGCTGGGTGTGAAAAGGCATATTCAGTTCAGCTACCTTTAATGTAGTTCTAGAATGTGCGAAACTAATTCATGGTATACAAGTCAGAGTCGTGGGGGAGAGGGTGGTCCCTGGAAAGGGATATGAGGGAGACTTCAGTAAATACTTTAATCGCTTAACTCAAGATGCTAGTTACATACGCAAAACTTTGTTGAGCTGTATGTTTAGAGCTAGTGCACTTCCTGTACTTGGTATGTTATATCTGAATGAAATGAGACTAAAGAGACAGGAGAGAGGAGAGCGATAAAGCAGAGAGGGGAGAATGTTCTGAATGGAGGCTGTCAAGTTTTGAATCCTGATCTCACCACTGCCCAGTTATAGCACTTGGGACAACCTCAGTTTCCCCTACTGTGAAATGGCCAAATAGTCATACAGACCTAAGTTTCTTCATCTACAATTCAAAAATCCCAGACATGTCTGAAAAGCAAAAGTGTTTTCATAATTCATGTAAGCAGCAAACCTGAGCTTAACTAGGATCGTGGTATTTAGAGTTCTTATCAATCCCACTTACTATGAAAAGTAATAGGTTTTGTTATGGAAATGTTGATGTGTTCGATTATGGAACCCTGCCCTAGATCATACTGAGGGTGTTATGTGATGTATGGTATACATTTTACATATTAACTTTTTAAAATATAGGTAATTCTGCATTCTAAGTTATCTGCCACAAGGGTTTCACAGAAGGGACTATGGGTTTATACCTGCTTCATGGAGTTTAGGAGAATTAAATAAAGTAACACCTACAGAGCACTTAGGACAATGCCTGTCCCATTCAAACACCCAACAGAGATTAATATTATTATTAATTGTGGTCTCTGCTTTCATTCTAAGAAAGCTTGTAACTGTTGTTTTCCAAAGAGCTAGTTGATAACAGCTGTGAAACCCATCATGATCCCAATCTCTGATGACCATAGTCTGTAAACTTTCCTTTGAGCAAACATTATGGCAAAGAGGTGGAAAACTCATCAAGGGCCAAAGCCCTGAATGATGACCAGGAAGACTTCACAAATGGGACTCTCTTCAGAGGGGCTGTTTTCTGCCACATCTCAAAGTGGCTACTTCTTCCACTAAGACAGAAATTACTAAGTGCCCTTGAACAGGGTAGGAGGGTTTCTCTGAAGGACTAAGAGAGGGGTTTTATCTAGTGCTGATTCTTGCCTGAGTTTTAAAACCACACCATTTCTAGCGTTCCTGCTGTGCTGTGCGTATTTGAAGCATTCCAGTGAGAGGACTCCACAGATGTCCCTGACATCTCTGCCTGGGCTGGCAGTGAGCAGGGAAATTTCCCCAAATCAGAACAAGGGAAAGAAAAGTCAACCAGAGAAGCAAATTGCGTAAATGATCCTACAGAAGGATTTTCAGTATGTACCAAGAAATAATCAAAAGAAGAGGCATCTGCCTTAGTGGAAAAGGTACTGAAGCATTTGGCTTTGGGTGCCAAATTCTGATCTGGCTTCCTCCACTACTGGCGGGGCAGTCTTGGACAAGCCACCTAAATTCTTCGTGCCTCAGTTTCCTCATTTTTTAATTGAAAGGATCCTGTCATTGAAATTAATTTCTGACATTTTCCCAATTCTGTGAATTTCTTATTGTCTCAATTTTGCAAGGCCAGAACCCAGTTCTTACCAGTCACTTCAAAAACCTACCTATGGCATGACCTGAAGATCTACAGACAGTAGGGACCTTACGAAGCAGTCATGTTCCAATATGACTTTGTTTTGTTTACTGTGGCATCATTAGGATCTAAAACAGTGCTTGGCACAGGGTAGGTACTCAAAAAGTATTGTCGAATGGATGAACAAACGATTGTTTTCATGATAGATCTGTTATCGAGGTAGCAATAGTTTCTTTGATAAAGACAAATGAAGTTTATGTTATTTCACAACTCTTGGAAAGAATGCATAAGATGTTTTCAGCCACATGGAAAATTACATGTGATAAGAATGAAAGAGGTAGACAGCATCTTTATTGCCTCATTCAAGAGATCACCAAAGACCCGGTTTTCTTCCATGTGGCATATTAGCCGTCTCACAGCTGACTCACCTGTTGTTGCAAAATAGCTGTGATGTTTCCAGGTATCACCTTTTCCAGAAGATTCCAGCAGACTTTGTCATATTTCTTATTGACCAGAATTAGGTCACATGCCCACCCTTAATCTATCCCTGGCAAGAGGTCTGGGATCCTTGCTGTCTTCGATGATTTAGGAGGGATGGTTATCTTCCCTTAAACAAAGTCAGGGTTTTCTTACAACAGAAGGAAACAGAGGAATAGATTTACATAGTGATCACAGCGATCAACCAATAGGGATCACACCTGTATTAAATACTTCTTTAATAAATGTCTGATCAATGAATAAAATAACAAATGTATGAAAGGGGGAAACAAATGGCATCAAGATAAAAAAAAAAAAACACAAATGAGTGACCCAAAGAATAAATGCCAGAGGAATTTTCTGGATATGTCACTGGGGGTGGGTGTGAACAGGAAGGGACCACCAAGATAATAGCACATGGCCTGAGCTTGGACGGTTTGGTCCGGTGAGGTCATTTTATCTGTTGGAACTATTTGATCCAGTGTGGGGAAGTAGAATAAAAACACATGTGAAGGAAGGGAGGACACTGACTAAAGAGAGGAGGTTGCGGCGGAGGACAGTAACCAAGGATCGATCTGAAGGAATGGATTTTAATGCTCAGCTCATTGGAATTGCCTTAATTCTATTGGTAATGGAAAGAACTCCTTTTTGAGTCAAGTTTCTTGAACTATACTTTACATATGGTAAAATTCACCCTTTCTGGTATATATTCCACGGGTTCTGACAGATACATACAGCCAGGGTAACTATCCCCACCGTCGAAATGGAGAATAGTTTGCAAAACTGTCCCTCACGTCTGTTTGTACTTAACCGCTCCTTGACCCCGAGCCCCTGGCAACCACTGATCTGTTTTTCTGTCCCGATAGTTGTGACATTCCCTGAATGTCACATGTTGTCTTTTGAGTATAGCTACTTTCACATGGCACACACATCTGAGGTCATCGTGCTGTATGTAGCAATAGCTCCTTTTTTTTGAGTGGGATTTTATTATATGGACATACCACGCTTTGTTTACCCATTCACCAGCCAAAAGATATCTGGATGGCTTCTGGTTTTCGGGCAAATATAAATTAAGCCACCACGAACATTTTGTGTACAAGTTTTTCTATGAACATGAGTTTTCATTTCTCTTTGGTGAATACTTAGGAATGGGGCCACCGGGTTCTATGACAAGTCTGTATTTAACTGTATAAGAAACTGTCAAATTGTTTTCTAACGTGGCTTTACCATTTATAATCCCACCAGCAATGTGTGAGCGGTCCAGTTACTTCACATCCTTGTAGGATTTGGGATTGTCAGTTTGGGTTTATTTATGTTTTTCTTTCTTTTCTTTTTGTTTTGTCTTTTTTTTTTTCAGTTTAGCCATGAACAGGTGTCTAGTGGGGTCTCATTGTGGCTTTAATTCTCATTTCTGTAAAGACTAGGAATGTTGGGCATTTTTTTCACGTGCTTCTTTGCCTTTCATTTAGTTTCTTTGGTAAAGTGGCTAATGAGAAAGGTTTTAATTTTTTTAATTTTTAAATTGTTTTTCTTTTTGTATCATGTAAACGCAAAACTTTAGGAAGATGAGTCTGTGTCTCAAAGAAGGGTGTTGGTGTTGCAGAAATCAGACAGGGGCGGGGCACCTGGGTGGCTTAGTGGGTGGTGCTTCCGACTTCGGCTCAGGTCATGATCTCACAGTCCATGAGTTTGAGCCCCGCTTTGGGCTCTCTGCTGACAGCTCAGAGCCTGGAACTTGCTTTGGATTCTGTGTCTCCCTCTCTTTTTGCCCCTCCCCTGCTTGCTCTCTCTCTCTCTCTCTCTCTCTCTCAAAATAAAAATAAACGTTAAAAAAAAATCAGACAGGGGCTATCACACACGCCAGGTCAGAGGCCATGAGACGGGCAGTAGATCTCTAGCTGGTATATTTGTCCCAACAAATAGACATCAAACATTGAAGGCACCTTGCACTGTGCTGCCAGTACAGTGAACACATATATGATGCCCATTTATGGTGCCCCAGACACATGTAGGCACACATATACCCTTTACAGGTGTGAACTTCATCCGCACATCACCACTACAGGGTTCTAGTTCCCTCCCCTGTTTTATAGCTGAAGAAACTGAGGTACAGAGAGCAAATCACCCACTTAAGGTCAGATAGCTAGTAAGTGGCTGCTGGGGGATTTGAGTGCTGACTCTGCCTCTTTGCCCACCACACAATACTGCCCTCCTAGAAGCACTGCCATTAGTAGTTGCTGAATTAACCAAATTAATAAGCGACAGGAAATCACCAGTAATACCTATAGGACATCAAATGTAACTCTTCTTGATAATATACAGTACATCCACCATATTGTTTGGACAATAATAATGACAATGCTCTTTCTTATTTATTCAACTGGATCAAGACCGGTGGTTCCCAAACTTGGCAGAATATAGGGTTCTTTATCAGTTTTTGGTGATTCTGTCTCAAATAGGTTCTTCTGCTGACAGAAAGGGAACACACCTGCCGCTCCTCCCTGCCTCACTTAGCCCGGGGCATATTTGAGCCGTTTCCTCACTCTCTCCATGCCATGCTCCTATGGAAGACTAGTATCACTCTGTGGAGGCCTTAGGCCCTTCAACGACATGGCAGCACCCACCTTTGAAACCACTTCTACGGAGCCAGAAGGATAAGGGAAAACACACAAAAAAACACAACCAAAAGCCCTTTTATCCTTTCTCATTTCTTGGCTCAGCCATAGGAGAGTTATTTCACTGAGTTCCCCAAGAAGAGATAAGAGGTGCTAATTGTAGTATCAATAATTTAGTCTGGGGACCAGGGCAATTTGTGCTACTAGATCAAAATGGACACATTTTTAGAAATTTTATATCGGAAGAGTGTGAAAAGCCCAGCTTTGTCAGGATAGTACATTAATCCCCAGAAATGAAGTCCCCAGAATCTATCTGATTTGTCTCCTAGTCAGTCAGGAAATTGAGATTTTTTTTTTAACTGGGAAACTTCTCTGAAACAGGTATGTGATACTGTGCTCTAGCAAAAATTCCTCTGTGGATCGTGAAGGGGTGGGCGGTTGTCTAGAAGGGGCAGGCTTATTTTGGGAGGTGGAAAGTTTTCAGGCCATTGACAATTCAAGACTCACAAGGTCAGTCTTCTGCTTCTTAAAACAAGATGCTTTGTTGAGAAAGGAAAATTTTTGATCAAAAAGGAAGCAACATTTAATGAATTAATTAACTTAATCTTTTCTAAGTAATATTTCCAGATGAAGTAGAAAAACAGAAACCCCCTAAAACCTTATATTTTAAAAAGAAAAACAATTTCGTGGTGAGACTTTATAATAAATCTCGAGTACTATCATTAACTTTAAATTGAGCTGTGTCTTTCTGAGACATGGTCACATTTAAAATTGCTTCTGGGGCACCTGGGTGGCTCAGTCAGTTAAGTGTCCAACTTCGGCTCAGGTCATGATCTCACAGTTTGTGAGTTCAAGCCCTGTGTCAGGCTCTGTTCCAACAGCTCAAAACCTGGAGCCTGCTTTGGAGTCTGTGTCTCCCTCTCTCTCTGCCCCTCCCCTGCTCTCTCTCTGTCTCTCTCTCTCTCTCTCTCTCTCTCTCAAAAATAAATAACATTTAAAAATATTTTAAAAATAAAATAAAATAAAATTGCTTCTAAAAGCAAGACAGAAAACAACACCTTACTCCTCAGTATGTGCCCATACTATGAAAAATCCCACACATACACATTTGGTTAACTGTGGGAAGTCTGATTTTGTGGCAAGAATGGGCCTTTGGTACTTCCCCACTTGCTGCCAATGAGCCAGGATGAATTTCCTTCTCTGAGACCAAATTTCCTCATCTATAAAGTGGCATAAAAATATTTATATTCTTGTTGTGAGGATGAATTACATGAATGTGTATGAAATACCTTGAACAGAATAGTCACTGACTTACTCATAGTTAATTTTTCCTAAAATCATAACATCATGAAATCCTAAGGAATCCCATAAACACTAATTGTTCATTACTGTACACACACACACACACACACATTTCAAATAAGTTGTATAGTGTTAATATAGGAAAGATCATAGTCCAAGATTATCTAACAGACAAAGACCCCAAGTCCAAGCCAGGTATTTAAAATGATGGTTCCTGTTTATACTTGACCATTAACAGAATCACCATCTCCAGCTCAGAGGGTCTAAATCTGCCATTCATTCTTCCTCACTATTACTTCGCAGCTGTCCTTGTCCAGAAATGATTCTTCCATTGTAGAGAATTTGGTTATAAAAATGCTTAATGAGCCAGAAGTCAGTAGCAGCCACAAATACTCCAAATAGGCTTTAATATTTCCAAAGAAATATTGGGAATCTCTGAACTTCACAGAAACTTATGGAAAAAAAGTGTCCTGAAGATGTCCAAATTCTATTACCTTGTGGGTTTTTTATATCCATACTGGGGCTTAGATAATGAATTACCAAAGGTGGAATTTTGTTGAGTGAATTACTATCAAGCAAAGCTAAAGTCTACTTTGGTTCCATAAATCATGGAAATAAATATCTTTTAAGGTTAAGCTTGCTTGGGGGAAAAGATCTTGCCTTGCTTTAAGATCTTGAGTTGAAGACAATATCAAAGTTAATTTATTCAAAAGCAAGTAGGCAGCTTCATAAAACTTGGCCTCATGTAGAATTTGCATGAGGACTGCCCAATTCTCCTCTAGGTTTAGATTCTGAAAAGATTCTGCACCAAGTCCTCAGATTCTCTACATTCTGTTTGTTATTTAGACCCACTGCAAGAATATCAACAAAGTCGTTAGCCCAGTATAATGCCTCAGTAGCAGTAGCAGTAGCAGTATAATGCCAAGTACCAATTTGAAAGAAGATTTTTCTTTATCACTTGGTTTTTGATAAATTGTTCATCTTTCCCTTAAACACATTAACAAGAGATTACTGTCCCTGACACATCCTTCTTTGTCTGGCAGTCTGATGATTCCACATGCTGAGTACGATTGAATGTGAATGCGAGTCTCTGTCTATCTAAGGAGGAGCTTAGTTTTTACAGGAAATCATGTTATCCTGTCCAGTAAAATCCTTGGTTGTCTCCAATGTAACATAAGGATCTGTACATGGTACTAGACAGATTCTCAGTGTAAGGTCTGGATGGGGAAAGAAACAACCCTTAAAAAGCAGGAAAAGACCAAACGATTTGACCAATCTTTGTTACTGCCTTCACCACTATTTCCAACCCTTTTCTACAACCATGGTAAAGGAGACAAAGATGGCATTTGGAGAACAGCAGTAGGGATACAGAGGAAGAGCTTCAATATGACTCATATTTCAGCTTCTTCCCTTTCCCCTCAACTTTTCAGGGAACTGCATATCCCTGAGTCTTGGGGTATCTGACTCAGCGAAAAAGAAACAAACAAGACTTTAACATGAGAAAACTGGACTGCGGGCTTTTTTGCCACCTGATGTCACCACCCTTTAAAATCGTCTCGTTGTATTAATGTTGGTCAACCTTTAGAAACACAGTCAATGAAATCATGATTTCCTTCCATCAGAGATTATGTATGAAGTCCCTCCTATGTCCCAGGCATAAGAGAGGCACTGAGGCTATAATAGGGGACCCAAGAAGGACTGGCTTCCCAGGGTTCTACTGAAGGACAGTCATCTAGCCAAAGGAATGCACTGTCAGTGTAGTACCTTAATATTGGTAATATGAAGAGAGAAAACTGTGTCAAGATAGAGAAAACAGGAGGTGTGTAACGTAGAATAAAACAGTTCAGGTTTACCCCCTCCTGCAAGCGACATGCAAGGTACATTAACGGAAGGCAGTGTGATGGAATGGTTAAGCCAGGCTGGCTAGAATTGGGTCTCAACTCCAGCTCTAGTTACTTGGCCTTGGACAAATTACTTAACCTACCTAACCCTTGGTTCCTTCATGTAAAATTGGGATAGCAAAATAACCTATTTATCTGCTGAAACTGATGGGATGATTCCCTGAGAAAGGCTAATTTTTATAAATGGTTTAGTAAATATCAACTACCATCATCATCATCATCATCATCACCAATGGTGTTGTTGCCAGTATAAATAGCAGGAGCAAGCTGAGACCCAGAGAACCTCAGTTTTTCTTTAGCCATTTGTTCCATGGATGTTTCTAGCCAGAGAGAAAGAGAGAGAGAGAGAGAGATTGAAAGTGGTCTTTCTGCTCAGTTTTGAGACACATTCCGGCTCGCCTCAAATCCCAGATGGCTTTCTTTTTAGCCAGGAGTCACTCTGATTGAGGAACGAGTTAAAGAACAAACATTTCTTCACTGCATCCTTGTTGTCTAAGCTCTATGTCAGGCACTATCTCATTGAGTGTTACCATTTAATTCACAGCCATTGTTGGACGAGGGTTATTCTATCTTCTGTACAGATAGAGAAATGGAGGCTCACAGACACTCAAGAAACTTGCTGAGTGTCACACAGCTAATAACTGACTGAATAAGATTTAGACTGAGAATATCCAACCTCAGACCCAATGCCTTTTCTAGTCTCCCGTAGTCATGAGACATTGGTCTGTTCACTGATGTACCAGGTACTCCTCAACACTTACTTAATAACTACTTTCATTCCTGGAAGAGTCCATGAAGGAATTTGAAACATCACCCACTTCCCTAGGCTACCATTTGCTTCAACCAAAATCAAGAGGTTCTTGATTTTGAACCTCTTGAAAAAGCCTTGAAATCAGACTTTCAAGTTAATGGTCACTTGTGACACAATGTCCCAGGGTATCCAGTATATGGTATCCCTGTCAAAGCTGGAAGCCCTCCACTATTTCCTGAGCACCTCTAGAATCTTTTTATTTTCCACTGCTGGTTCTGGGTAGAGGTTAGATATTTCCTCAAAGTCTGAGATGGATAGAGATTATAAACTGCATGTAATCCCTTAGCATGTGTCCCACGTAGAAGCCTCAGAATTTACTAAAAGTTAAAACGTAGATATGGTGTGTTGATTCTGATAGATGTCACAGTAAGTGCTCTCTTTCCCAGGACAAAAGGTACAGCGGCCTTACCACTCTGGGAGAAGTGGACGTATTGATTTCCTAAGATACTGTGGACATTTCAAATGCCAGAAAGATGTCTTAACAGGATATGGGGTTAAAATAGTATTTCTGACCAATGAGCTCACTTTTGGACTAAGCATCAGCCAAGGGAAATAGTATCTTCCCAATTAAAAACAAAACAGTACTTAGGAAACAATCCTTACCAGGGAGTGAATAGAAAGGTATTTCAAAATGGCGACGTGTGTTCAGGGAAGCGCAGAGGATGAAAGATCATCCATGCTGCTTCTCGTGGCTTTCCTGTCCTCAGCCAATCACAGAACACCAGCAAGAGGATGCTTCCCAGGCTTGCCGGACGTCTGTGCCTCTCTACTGCAACATGGCGGCCCACTGATCCTGGAAATCCTTCCTGCAGTGAGTTTTTAAGCCCCAAAGGCCCTTCTCGATGCATGCCTGGATCAAATTCTTTGGTGGATAAATCTTGAAAAATGCATTCCAAAGTATATGTCGCATCCACATTTTAAATCTTTATCTTCAAAATAACCAGCTGTCTTTGGCAATTTTGTTGTTTATTTTTGGAACACAGACATAAAACAACCTTCATACCATGAATTTAAAGGCTGAACTCACTTGCCTTGGTGGCTGCCGCGTTGTCATGGATCACATGGTGAAAGAGACAGGCGACCTTTGTTAGCCACCACACAGGGGCTCTCCTTTCCCCACTGCCCATCTTGCTCGAGGGTTTTCAGAGTTGGAAACAATAGCATTTCCCACCCTCCCCTGGGACCAGCACGCCTGAACACGGTTTTTCATGGCTCACCAACAAGGAGCTCTCTCCTGTCGCAGTTCCACCTCCAGATCCCCATTATGATGACGTTCCTGCCTGGTTCCCTGTGCCAGTCCCTGTAGTCCACCCGCCCACCCCTCTGACATCTTGGTCCCCATGTAGCTATAAAATCTTCATTGCAAAAGGGCTTGAAGAATAAGAGAAAAATCTTATCCCTGTTCTCACTACTTAATGTTCCGTCACATGTCTTTGAGTTCCTTTCTGACTGAATTAATTTCAAGGATTGTTTTTTGTCTTCGTCGTTAAATTCCAACTTGGAAGCTCCCCTGAACCTTCCCTTAACAGAAGCTATTAGCATCTGTAACCCAGGGCCGGGTGGGGTCTCTCGCTTTATCTTCAGCAGCACCCCCGGAGCGTGGGTCTTCCCGTGGAACCACAGACACTATAATGTGTCTCTTTCAAAACACAGCACCCACTACATTTCTGCTTTCTCTAAAATCACATCTGGGGAAACTGAGAAAGCTCCTTTTGAAGGATTACATTACGGCTTTGATTTTTATTTATAAAACATAAAGGACTAATATATATCAGTTAGGACATTTTGCTTCCAAAGTGCATTGTAGCAAAATAATTGGAAGGCAGTTGCAGTGTGAAATATATGACAGCTTTACAGGACATAAAAAGCAGCTTTTTCTTTGTAATAGTGTAATTGCCTTAAACCCCACAATCATAATTGTTATCAAAAAATAATCCCAAGGAAAGGCTAATATAAGGTGAGCAGACTATTAGAAGAGCTCTAATACACTCGATTCCTTGAACGGCAAATGCAGCTCTCAATCTCCCAGTGCTTTTAGTGTCAGTCAGAGAGCACTCAGTCATTTCTGTGCATCAAGCCTGCAGTATTGATTTTTCCACTGACTGAAACAGCCATATAAGCATAAATTTTGCATGAGCCTTTCACTTTGTAGACTCTCCTTTGGTCAGATGACACATGATGTGAACATGAAGACTGTATAATAACAATGCATGGTCAACCTGCAGGCATTAAAGCGTGGGCTCTCGCAGCTCTGAAGGACAAAAGCCGGATGGGGCACGGGCTGCCTTGCCGGTGCGGTGCGAGAGAAAACAAATATCATCTCCATCTTGGCAGCCCGCGTGCCATTTCATTTTCTACTGCCCTCGTGGATTTTCACATCCGGGGGCTGCTCCTTTTCCGAACGCCCCCGCTGACACACGCGCGCACGTGCACACTCACTCACACGCATCTTGTGCGGTCTCCGTCCACCCCAGGGGAACCTTGGCACCCCTGTGTCGGAGACTGAGCCCGGCTCCCCGCACCTCCTCCTGGCTTTCTCCACGTTGTTCTGCTGTGTTCCGACCTTGATGTCATTTCTTTTGTGTCGGCCCTGGAGACTAAACAGTGTGTAACAACATCTGATAAGATCTGGTATCGGGCGGGGGGGGGGGATGGGGGGGTGGGGGGTGGGGAACCTTATCTAAAGATGTGGCTCACTGATACACAGGTACAAGAAAAACCAACCTCCTTAATAGCCACATTCCATTTAACCTGCCCGGGCCCTCTGTGAGAGCTCCTTATTCATTAATAGTTTTCTATCTCGTGTCCTTATGATTTAAAACGTTTGGTGTGAAGTGCAATCATTCTGTTAGGATATTGCACCAGGGGAAACAGGAGGCGTGGATAATCCTACCCCCAAGGGTCTGATACCACCTTATCCCAGGTGGCACCTTATCCCAGGTGGCAGGATGGCTCCATCACGGCCACCCTGCCCTGTCACACGAACTTGGTTCGGCAATCTGGTGTAATTAGCTTATATTATGGTGGGAAGAATTCTCAAGTTGAATGGGCCCTGGAAGGGAAATAATCTGTTTAAAAAGGGAGAAGAAGAAAAAAAATCCCTATTGGCCAGATAGAGTCAACCAGAAGGAGAACACCATTTCATTTTAAATAAAAATCATGATACAAAACAAGAGACTTGCTCTAATGAATAATTGCAAATGCATTCGCTTTTTCCTTTTGTGTAACCATTTGGAATAGCAATAATAACATTCACCTTGAAGCTTGCTAACCTGGGGGAAAAGAGGAGCTAACGCTGGAATAAAGCACTTGAAACTTCAGTGTCTTATAAAGGAGACCAACTTCACACGTAGGAGACATTAGCTTATGGTGAATTTAAGCGCAATATGATTTGTTTTTAAGAGAAGTGGACCTGCATTCATGTGGAATTTGTCCAGTGCTCAGGAAGGGGACACGGACTCTGTCATTTTTAATTCTTTTAATATCCGTCTGCCGGTGGCGGCTGCCTGCTCTTTGTGATTGGCTTCATCAGTGCTGCTGGTTGTTTGAAAAGAGTTTTGAAAATTATTCTTTTTATTTCCAGTTGATGGCATCACAGGAGATATTTCTACTTAAAAGCAAAGTTATTACAGCGAGCAGTGTTCTCTGAAATGAGTTTTGGCCGAGGAGAATGAGCAAAATGATACTGGTGAGCCAAGCTTGGAGAAGAATGAGGGGGAAGGAAGGCCATGCTTGCCTCTTTACAGGAAACTAGAAGGCTGCGGATATTATGCTAAAGTTTCTTGCTAATGCTTTATTTGATGGGCTCCTACCCTGAAAATTGGCTCAAGTACCTTCTGGTCAAAATGAGGCTGCTTTAGGGGTACCTGGGTGGCTCGGTCAGTTAAGCGTCTGACTTCGGCTCAGGTCATGATCTCACCATCCCTGGGTTCGAGCCCCACGTCGGGCTCTGTGCTGACAGCTCAGAGCCTAGAGCCTGCTTCAGATTCTGTGTCCCTCTCTCTGTCCCTCCCCTGATCCCGTTCTGTCTCTCTCTCCTCAAAAATAAATAAACATTAAAAAAATTAAAAGCAAAACAAAAAAAAATGAGGCTGCTTCAATGTTAAAAAGGGGAAAAAGGGAAAAAATGGCTCCTCGGCCCAGCTGAGCGCCCCACTCTGAGGAGCCTCTTGCATGTAGGAAATTTAAGGAGTCCAGAGTCTCAACTCTGGATCCTGGGAGATATGTCCCTCAGACATGGGGGCCAGGACAGGTGCTAAGATTGTGTGCCCCCCCAGAAACCAGAATCCGCTTCCCAGACCACCAGCCTGGGAAGAAATTGTCTGGGGAAGTGGGGGTCCCTTCTTTTCTTTCTTTCTTGTCTTCTTTTCTGTCACTCCTTTTTTTTCTCCTTTCACTGCCCCCTCCATGAAATTGATTATAACCAAGGGAAAAAAATAAGGAGGCTAAAAGACATCAAAGAGCAGAATCTGCAGTGGTTCACTTCTGTGCCAGTTGCCTCGAACCCATCCCTGTGTCTATAAATTGCTCCTCTCTGTTCAGTGGCCTACCTGGAATGTGATGGCCAGCTCTATATCCTTCTGAGCACGTGGCTGTCCTCTGCTCCCTCTCATTCTCCTCAAGTCTCTATAGAGAGATCACCACATAATAGGGAAGGAAATTAATGACTTAACGGCCAGACTCTGTCCCTCGACCTCTGCCCCTGGTGGGTTTCTCAGTGCTTCTCATCACAGGGTTACCTGAATGTGGGCCCAGCCCCACTGAGCCAGAGATGTGGAGGCTGGGATTCTCCTAAAGGCCAGTTGAAAGTTTATATCCATAGGTTGTAACACACATGCATACATACACATTTTTGAGCAGCCCTAAAACGTTTATTGCTCTCACAGATATTTAGGAATGAACATTATGGGATGCTGCCAAAACAGCTTCCCAGAGCCTCTTCCGATCCCAGATCCAACTGGATGTGGCATGTGTGCGTATGTGTGTGTTTGTGTGCATGTCTGTGGTAGGAGAGAAAGAAAAAGAGAGACCAAGGGGTAGGGATGAGACTACTGTTTAAGTGCCAACCAGGAGCTAGGTATTTACAAATGCCAACACTGGTGTTTGGAAAAATAACCTATGCTTTTGTTCACATGTGCTCAGAGTCTTTGTGTTTGCTGTTCCTTTCCCTGGGAATGCTTTTCTCTCCAATGTCCACATGGTTCTCTTCCTCACTGTCTCCAGAGATCTGCTGATGGCATCTTTTCAGTAAGACCTTCCTGAACCATGCTTTAGGCTAGGGCACCCTCCAGTCCCACTGGAACACCCGATGCCCTCTCCCTGCTTTACTTTTAGCCATAGCTCTTAACTCCATGTGACAGACCGTACAGTTCTCTGAGTGTTTGTGCATTGTCTGCCTCCCCCACGAGATGTGTGCGCTCCCTGCCGGCCTCCCAGCTCCAGAGACGGTGCCCTTGTGAGCACGGCATCAACAGCCGTGTATTAAAAGGAGACAATCGCTCCCTGTTCATCTTTACTTAACAGAGGAAAGACCCATTTGGAAGTAGAAATGTCCTTCCAGTCTTTAGGATGCTGTTTCAGGGTGTTTGAGCTCAGTGGAAAAACCCCATGGGGGCACCCCTTGGAGATGAGGTTTGGAGGCTGCAGAATTTCCTAGAAGGTGCAAGACTCTAGACATGTCTGCTGCCTTCTTTGCCTCATGTGACAGCCTCAGAGAAAGAGGACCTGTGTACCTGACAGAGGCAGGAAACAGAGCAGGGGCCAAGTTTGCTGACTGACGTGCCGGGGAGTACCTGGTTAACAGAGCCTCTATTCTATAAAGGTACACAGTGGCTTGTGATAGACAAGCTTTATAAAATAACAGCAATAATAGCCTTTATTTAATTTTGGTATTTCTATATTTTTTCTGTTCATTGCCTTTGGGCAGTGTGCAGCTTTAATAAATAAACACACACCTTCTAATGAGGGGATGAAATTACAGAATTGCTACCAACCCCAGAACAGCAGCCGATCAGGACCACCGGCCGCCGGCACTGGAGTATGAAGCATGTAATGTAGGTCACAATATTGGGAAGCCAGGGCCCCCAGTTTCATGCAGGGTGGTGGAGCTGGTAGAGGGAGGCTCAGAGCAGGGAGGAGAGGAGACCCAGAGATGCCTAAAGCAACCTCAGAAAATGGGACACTGGGAAGCAACCCGCACCTTCCTCTCCCTTCTAAGTTGAGGATAAAGTTAACTGTTTCCTATTATGCTTCTCCACGAAGGTCACCAAACCAGATTTTTCTTTCTCCTAGAATTTAGTCATTATCAAAATTCTGCCTCTTTATCTGCATTCATCCCCACTGATTTGCTAAACCCCGCTTTTTCTGGAATGCATTTGTAAGTACCTGACGGTGAACTGCAAGGAGTTGCCGTGAGTCCGTTGGAAAGTCAGGACACACTTGAGGGTCGTTGGAAAATTGGCCAAAGGGGAGTGTTTGTTAATCTGGGCTTCCTTCCATCACTGCACCTGCTGCTCTGTGTCATAATTTTCTCACCATGCAATCTCCCCAACCCCTTCCCAGAGGTTGACCCTCTCCAGGGCAGGCACTGGTTTGTTCCTCTCTGGATTTGTGACCCCTGACAAATGTTTGCAGAATAGATGGAACTCTTAATGATTTGGAAGCCAATGACAATGAGACTTGCTTTTTTTTAAGTATTTATTTTTGAAAAAGAGAGTGCAAGTGGGAAAGGGGCAGAGAGAGGGAGACAGACAGTCCCAAGCAGGCTCCCCACTGCCAGCCCAAAGCCCAATGCTGGGCTTGAAACCATGAACTGTGAGATCATGACCTGAGCAGAAACCAAGAGTCAGACACTTAGCCAACTGAGCCACCCAGGTAACCCTTGCTTTTTCTTTTCTTTTCTTTTCTTTTCTTTTCTTTTCTTTTCTTTTCTTTTCTTTTTTTTTTTTTTTTTTGCTACGATATATCCAACACCCTGATATCCAGCAAGGATATCAGGAAGGAATGGCACCATTCCTTCAAAACAGAAGGCAGCCCTAGCACAACAAAGGTTGTCTGTCAAATGGGAGAATCAAGGTACTTAGGATGAAAAAGCTTGAATAATTACCTCCTTCCCACTTCCATGTTCATCTGGCTCATCTTGTGAGAAAAGCAGAGATTCACTCAAGTTGCTTCAAGGAAGAGGGACCCCTGTTTGGATGTTCATGAGGCTCTTGCAAATCTAGGCAGGAAACAGCAGCACAGTTGAATCTCAGGGACCCAGCTCTGAGGAGCCATCTAGAACCCACATTGAGCTTCCTGGGGGCCTGCGTGTTCCTTCTCACAGCATTCTGGCTTCTCTCTGTGCTGCCCTTCCCCTCTCCCTCTAAACTGTAGACCTCCAATTATTTATAATTTGCCTACACTTTTGGCCTCTCTGACCATTTGGTTCATCCTCAGTTTGCTTTCTGGCTTCTTTTTGTAACTTCAACTTCAGTGCCCATCACGAAAGCTCTTTCAGTTCCTGATGTCAAATATCAGAGAGGAATATGTAATTTTTTTCTAAGAAGGCTTTCCACCCAGTGTGGAGCCCAACGCAGGGCTTGAACTCACGACCATCAGATCAAGAGCTGAGATCAAGAGACAGATGCTGAACCAGTTGAGTCACTCAGGTGCCCCTCAGAGAGAAATATGATTGATCCTCCTCATTCATTTGAGCCACAACATATACATCTTCTAGGAGAGAATTCATTGTGAGCCGGAATATCATTGAGACTTCATGAAACCAGTTCACAGCTCCAGCAGGGCCATAAACTCTAGATATTTCGAAATCGAGAACATTTCAAAATCTTGTAATTCTACCCCACTGATCCAGGTCATTTTGTAGCCCAAGAACAACTACACAGATTAATCTACAGAGAATGTAAATAATATGGCAGATTTAGAAAACAGCTGGCCAATGTTGAGGGTGTGAATGTATCCTTTGACTAATAATGGAGCATACAAATTAGAAAAGGTGGTCAGGGGTGCCTGGGTGGCTCAGTTGACTAAGCGTCCAACTTCAGCTCAGGTCATGATCTCGTGGTTTGTGAGTTCAAGCCCCACATCAGGCTCTGTGCTGATAGCTCAGAGCCTGGAGCCTGCTTTGGATTCTGTGTCTCCCTCTCTCTCTGCCCCTCCCCCACTCATGCTCTGTCTCTCTCTCTCTCTCTCTCTGTCTCTCTCTCTCTCTCTCTCTCAAAAATAAATAAACATTAAAATAATTTTTAAAAAAGGAAAAGGAAAGGTAGTCTGAGGCCCACTTAAGAAATGAACTTTGGTTTTAAAGAAATTATTACAACCACTGAGAATTAATGTAGTTTTTTAAAAATTAAAGTATAAGTGACTTCACTTAATTATAAACATTTGCTATTATTAAAATTCTTTGCCTTGGGGATAATATATTGGGAATCAGAAAGTCACAGCTATTAGGTTAGAAGAAAGTCTCACAAAGCCTAGATAGAAAAGCTGAATTATAAAAGTATATTTTTACAGAATGGAGGAGAATATAGTCCACTAAATTAATAGACATGCCCAGTGGAATGAAAACACTTTATTCTCTGTGTTATAATTCAGGACAAAGAAGCAAGCCTTTTCCATCTTTGTGTGTCTGGTGTCAAGCTCAGAATCTGACACATATTTGGTGGTCAATAAATGGGATATTAATAATAAATGACTCTGGTCTTAATATTTTGGGAAATGGAGCTGAATGTAAACTACTTGGGGAAGTAAAAAGGTTTGGACTCAAGTTATTTAAAAGTTAAACCAGCTAAATGCTGCTCTGGATTAACCAATCACCAGACAAATCACTGTTTGCAAAGTGTCTAACTTGAAAGTGACACTATCTTCCTGGGTGAGGAAGGACATTTCATGCCCGCGCCCATCCAAAGCTGAGGGTGCTCTGGGGGACTCCAGGTGACTTCATGTGAAGAAGGTGGCATGTGTCTATCTGTCTCCCCCTCTCCTTCCCCTTTAAAAACAGCTCCCCTCCCCCTCCCAGTTTTTGGACTGTGAGCTCCTTCAGGGGGGCAAATGTATCCTTCTGCTTTCCTGGTTTCTAGCACGGTGCCTAGTACATGTTCGCTGAATGAGTGGATTGCTCTGTACATGGACAAAATCAGAAATCACCTCGGGATGTGAAATAGGATCTCAGTGGGCTGAGGGATTCGAGAGGGTTACAAGTCTAAGAATGATTTCTGCTCTTTCCAGTTAGGTCCCTTGAATCCCTATTGATGCGGTTTCAGTCCACATTGAGATGCTCTCTTTCCTTGTCTCTGTTATTTTCCTCATTCATAGCTTTCATCACCAGCAGCTTATTATCTACTTCTGTTTCATAAAGCACCTGGCCTGGCACATGGTAGGCCCTCAAAAAGTACCGAGTACCAAGTACCAAAAGTACTGAGTACTGAGGACCAAAGTACTAGTTACCTAGTAACAAGTACCAGAATGGATAGAATCTGATGGAGCAAAAGAACAATGTGCTGAAAGGCCAGGGAGCAAAGGAATACCTGGGTATTGAAATCCCCAAGAGAGTGTGGCATAAGACTAAGGGGGAAAAAAAGAGAGAGAGGCTTCCAATTCTTTAGGGGAAAGAGATGAGCCAGGAAGACCAGAATATTCCATATTATGTCTCCGTGTAATAGGCAGAATAATGCTTCCCACCCCCACAAAGATGTCTATGTCTTCGTCCCTGGAACCTGTGACTGTGTTGTTACATGGCAAAGAGGAATGAAGGTTGCATATGGAATCAGGATTGTTAATCTGCTGATTTTAAGATGGGAAAACTATCCTGGATCATTGGGTAGACACAGTGGCAAGGGCCCTTTAAAAGCAGAAGAGGGAGGTGGAAACAGAGCTAGAGTTAAAGAAGGGTGTGTGATGAGAGAAGACTGCTGGGTTTGAAGCTGGAGAAAGGGGACCGTGAGCCAAGGAATATCAGGGTTCCCTGGAAGCCGGCCAAGTCTCAAAAGCCAATTGCTGTCCTAGAGCCTCCAGAAGGAACACAGCTCTGTCGACACCTTGATTCTAGTGCAGTGAAGCCCGCTTCTGATGTTTGACCTCCAGAAATCTAAATTAACAAAGTTTGTGTTGTTTATACTGCTAAGTTTGTGCCATTTGTTACAGCAGCACATAGAAAACTTATGCAAGCCATGGGAGTCCCTCACAGAATGGCGCGTATGCACCTAAGAGTTCACCAGCTCTCTCATGAAGAGCTCCCGCCAGACCCTCTCAAATGCAGGCTGTCACATCTGTTTGTTTCCAAGCCAACGCTAAGCTCAGCAACCACACGTATTTATATTTTGGGAAATGTAGCCTAGACAACAAAGGAGAATGGGTCCTCGAGGGAAGGTACAGGTGGAGACTTTCCACTTTCTCATATCTTGACTGACATCCTTCCTAATACTTTAGGGAAAATGCATATGTGCCTGGAGTCCGGAGTAACTTGAGTTGTGAAAAACCTAGATAATATCAACCATTGTAAAGCCTAGTTAGAATTTCAAACAATTTAATAGGCTTAGGCATAATTTTCAACTTTCAAAGAGGAGACAACACCTTACTAAGAGTGAAATTCTAAATTACTGTTTGGATTGGTTTTCCTCTTTTCTGCTGCCCATCTGAAAATCATTACACATTATCCAGTGACAAAAACCATAATCACCCTTCTTTAAACTGCCTGCATGGTGCCTCCACGTGATATGCACCCCCAAACCAGCTGTGGGTGGGTGTGAAAGGCATACCCTTGGACTCGATGCATGCCTAGCAAGCTTTCAGAAGATGCCTGCTGGGAAATAAAGAGCAAAATTAAGAAGGCCACATAAATGGGCCTTAAAATAGAGCCTTAAACTGCAACCCCGAGCCTCAAACACCAAAAATAAAAAGATAATGTTTATGCATTGGAATAAAAATCACATGTGGCATCACACATTCCACTCAGAAGATACACATTACTGAACCTTTGTGTGCCTAGGAGGCAGAATGAGAACAGGGGAAATTGATATGTGCACTGCACCCCCACGCTGATTCTATTTTTATTCTTTTCCATAGACGTGTTTTCACGCATCTAACAGCTTTCAGACATCTGCAACTTTCATGCAAAGGCAACAAAAAATTGTTAAAAGAAAATACCAATGCTTAATGCTATGCACATCCACAATTTTGAAACTAAACTATTAGGTCCACCGTTGTACTAGTGCCAGATTTTCTGTAGAGAGGGAGCATACACGGAGGTATGGACATCAAATGTTCTTAGCTCTCAGATCCTTGGCTGGTAGAATTAACTTTCAGATGATATCATGTAGATGACGCGGTTATGACTGGAACTCATGATAGAAACAATAGTTCCATGTTCTTACTTTTTCATTTGTTGCCCTCCAAAGGTAGAAACAAATATGCAGAGAGGACTGCATATTTCTCTTGAAGGAGTGAAACATTTCCCAGGTGTAAGGGAGAAAAATCGGAAGGAATATTAACAATACCTGTATTCTGGAGCTTTGGATTTTAATCAGCAAATTTACACGTGGCTTTTACACCGTGCTTCACATCATTCTATTCTCGTTGCTAGCGGGAACAAGTTGCACATTTTAAGAATCATATGCCTGTGGGACTCCTGGGTGGCTCAGTTGGTTAAGCGTCTAACTTCAGCTCAGGTCATGATCTCATGGTTCGTGGGTTCAAGCCCCACATCAGGCTCTGTGCTGACAGCTCAGAGCCTGGAGCCTGCTTTGGATTCTGTGTCTCCCTCTCTCTGCCCCTCCCCCACTCACGTTTTGTCTCTCTCTCTCTGTCTCTCAAAAATAAATAAGTGTTAAAAAAAATTTAAAAAGAAACTTATGCCTGAACCTTGCTATGATAAATCAATCAACCCATCTTTTTTCTGGTGGTTTCAATCCACAGAAACTCATCTAGGACAGTTGGTAGTGTGGTAACACAATTGTTGCTTGCTAATTTCTTAACTGAGTTCAATTATATTTAACAGCTTTTTGACATCTCAAGTATAAAAATCACCCATAGCCACAAACTGTCTTCTGCCTGCTTTGAGTATTTTTATTCTAGATGGTAAAAAGCGGGGGACTGGGACAAGAGCAGAATTTGTGATGTTCTAAAGTGGTCCAGGTGGACACAAAATCACAGCGGCAGCTATAAACTACCTGGCTCATTTCACGTGACAAAGAATGTAAAACATAAATGAGAAGAAAGGAAGCTGAAAAGAAAGAAAGCTAATTGTAGGCCATTTGTAACTGCTAAGAATGGGTAAATATTCTCCCAGCATAGCATACTGTTCAGGGTGAATTACACCCAATTTTTTTCTTATTATGCCATTTGAAGGCCAAACTCATTCTTCACAGAAATTGCTTCAGGGCCTAAGGGTTCATGTAACTTGTTTAATCATGATTGTTATTTGATAGCATTACCTGGTAATCACTCCATCAAAAGTTGGATGATTATCTAGAAGCCATGTTAACCAGAGACATTTAAAGACCACAGATTGATTAAAAAAAAAAAAAAAAACTTGCAGCCAACTCTGCCTTCATAACAATACAGTCTGTGAACTTCGGAGCCGCTAATTTTTATTTTCTCATCTCAATGTTGTCCTGTAATGAGGAAAAAACTAAAAAGTGGACAGTTTTCTAAGCCCATTAACTATTTCTTCAGATATAATCCTGGATAAGTTCTTTAGCCTGACTTTGTGTTAAGAAGTTTCCTGGACTTTGAAAATAGACCATCCTAACTTGCCCTCAAGGAGAGAGAAAAGTAATTGCCTCTCTGGCCCTAGGAGGGAAGGGTCAAGGTTGTTCAGAGAGTGTGGAAGGTCAAAGGCAAGAAGCAAGCCTAGAGATGGCCCGTGGTATGCAAACAAGCTTGGGATGTGCCCAGCCTTGACCATGTCGGGGCCAAATTCCTCCTTGAGGACTTCCCAAGGGCAAAGTTGCTCCCTTGAGGTCAGTGATGATCAGGCGGCCTTGGGACACACAAGTGGCCTGGCGTGTGCGTTCTCAATTTTCCCAGGCCCTGAGAGCAGAAGCGTGGGACCCGGAAAGGCCCAGGCAAGCACCAACTTGGCTCCTACACTTGCCCCTTGTTTCTCTGAATGAAGCCTTTCTCCTCCCCAACCACGACTTCCCAGTCCCTCCACCTCACCGCCAACACCCTCTGGCATTTCCCTACCAAGTGCCTCCTCGGATATGTACTAAAACCTTCTGCCCTTCACAGGGCTGCTGCAGATCCTCACTCTTTATTTCTCTCCTGTCACTCTCTAACAGCCTCTCCTGCTCCTTTGGGAGCATTTCAGCTGTTTGCCCACCCCAGCTCCCAGCTTCGTTATAAACTGTGCAGACCCTGCATGGCCAGCGCTTCCCTAGCTTGTGAGCAGAACTACAGCCTTGGGCCCGGTGGGAGGCCAGTGGGGCTGGGAGCCCGTGTGCATGCACGTACACACACACACACACACACACACACACGGGTCTGTCTCCTGCCTCCTCCAGCCAACAACAAAAGCTGCCAGGGAGATGATTCGAGGCAAGAGTTCTGGGATCACTAATTCTGCAACCAGCAAGGGCTCACCCAGAGCCTGTCCCGCTGGAAACATGTTATAACCAGAGTCTATTCCTGCTTCACCAGCTCTTCTCCATTGAGCCGGGCATCTCCAAAATGTCACATTCCTCCCCAATGCCTCTGCTAACTCCTGATGTCACTTTATGACATATATAAAGCTAATGATCACCTTTGAGTCCTTTTCCAACCCATAATAAGTATTTCTCTATTTGCTTGGGACCAACTTCCTACTTTTGGCTACCTTGAGAAAAAAGCTTCTCTGGAACCCACTTTTATAAGGCACCGTTCTCACCAGTTTGTTTGATGTGACTCACCGGGTCTTCACTACAGTCCTCAGATTGGTGCTGTTGTTACAGATGAGGAAACTGAGGCTTGGAACTTTAATTTGTTCAAGACCACTCAGCTGGTAAGTGGCAGGGGCAGAATTTGAACTTGGACCTGACCATCCTGCAGTCTGCTGTCATTTCTCTGCCAAGAGGTGGCAAAATGAGCTAGTGATCCCGAAGGTCCTTTTTGTCTGTATAGTTCTGTGATGTTGCCACACTACGCCGTGCAGGTAGATGAGTTTTATTTTTGTCATATTTATGCAGATTCGCTTAACCAGAAAATACACCAGTACTTATGTCTTTAAGAAAACAGAGTAGATGTAAAGGAAATGAGCCAGTAAATTTAAAACACATTCAATATTTTCTCTCGTCTTGATTTTAGGCCCCATGGGAATCGGTAGGAGAGAGAGGGAAGGAGAAAGAGAGAGAGCTTGAAATGTGTTTTCTGAGTTGGCTGCCGCAGACAGCAATGCAAAAGTTGTGGGGTAACCATGGAAGGGGGGCCGGGGCCACAGAAAACGCTGCACGACAGTATGAGCTTGGGGTGACCTCTTGAGGTTCAAACTCTTTAACTTAAATAGGTTTAAAGCCAAAAATGAGCTTCATACATTACACAACTAAGTTGAAAACAGTGACTCAAAAGATTTCTGTTTGTGGGGGCACCTGGGTGGCTCAGTTGGTTGGGCATCCAACTTTGGCTCGGGTCATGATCTCATGGTTTGTGGGTTCGAGTCCCGCGTCAGGCTCTGTGCTGACAGCTCGGAGCCTGGATCCCGCTTTGGATTCTGTGTCTCCCTCTCTCTCTGCTCCTCCCCCATTGTGCTCTGTCCCTCTCTCTCTCTCTCAAAAATAAATAAACATTAAAAAAAAACCTAAGTATTAAAAAAAAAGATTTCTTGTAGGAAAATAGGGTTGCTGTGGGGCCTCAGTAGGACACCAAGAGTAAGTGAATCAACTACCAACAGTCAGATTTGGGGAAGACACAGCTTAGCAGGACAGGAATGAGTGGCCTCCAAACTGCCCCAATGCACCTGTTTCCAAGGTCACCGTGGCTAGATACAACAGGCTCAAGTCCCCACATGTGCTTCTTTGGGTTCAAACTTAGACCCTGTTTCCTTTTCTCAGTGTGCCTGGATGTTAATAAAAATTCATTGATGGAATCCACATTGGATCATTTTTCAACTATTTATTCTACAAATGCCAAGCCCACATTTTTGTGGGAGCGATTTGTGCCCCTTCTTTTAGGAAATAACTAGGTTTTTGTTTTAATATTTAAGAAAAGCATCATATTATACCGATAAACATCACACTGGGAAAACTTTAAAGTTATCAGTCCAGCAAGGTAGAGCATTCTCAGATCAAAACATAAACTTCTTTACTTTTAAGTCTTATAGTAGGCATTTTATTTATACTATAGTTGTCATTTTTTGTTCCCCCAACCTACATGAATCATGAAGTCGGACTTTTTTTAATATAAAATGCATTGGCACCTATAACATATACTTAACAAAATTACCCACTGCATTTTCTGTGAATAGCACCCAACTCCTTTTCCCTTCTCTTCTGACAACAAGAGTGCTATTGCTCAGAAAATCACCATTTCCCTTCACTTTTATTTGACTGAAAACAGCCGAGTTTCTATGGGTTTCCTGAGGTACGGTGTTCTGCTCATCTGATATGAGATCACGTTAAAGATGATTGTGGTAATTTGTTTCTTCTTGTTGTGAAATCACATGCTGTCCCCAGAAATTTGAACACATTTTTAGAGACTTCTTTTGTGTGCTTTTCATTATTATAAAGACATACATGCACCATTTGAAAATTCAAACAAATGCAGAAAAATATTTAAAAATGAAACTAGAATCCCCCCTAATTTGTCATGAGATTAAGGAAAAACCTGCTTCCTTCTTTCTCTTTCCAGTATTATTAAAATAAAGATTTGTTTTAAAATCACTCAGAATCTCAGAATTCAGTTAACTACTCGTAATGTTTTGGTGTTTTCCCTTCCAATGTTTTATCTAATCACATATATATCCTCTGTGTTTTTAAAATGTTAAATCCCACTCTCTGTAGGAGCCAGGGTTTTTTTTCAATTAGCATCATATTTCAAACGTGTCCTTCAAGCTGTGCCTTTAGCTTTGTACTTAAGTGGACCTGTATAAATCAGGGAATTGATACATTTGGTTCATTAAAATAACCATGGTTGTATAATATGGCCACATCCTGGCCACAGTGTACTGGATAAAGAAAAACAGAATCAAAAGCAAAAATTCTGATATAATATATATTGGTCTTTTGAATTGTGAAAGCTGCTACATACACACACAATCGCACACATGCACACACACACACTCATACACACACATAGAGGCATGCTGGTGCCTTAGTATTCGTTATTCCCTCTGCCTGGAAGTTTCTTCCAGTACATATTCACATGGCTCCTGCCTTCCTTTATTCAGGTCAAGTTTCACCTCCTCAGAAAGGTCTTGTCCTCCATTCCTAAACCACACGTTCCCTGTCACCCGCCCTGCCTCACATTTCCTCTTCACTCTTATTACAACTTGGCAGGATACCAAACACCACTGTGTACCGTCTGCCTCCTCGCCCCTGCTGCCAACCCCCCACCCCAGGAGCACAACCTCCGTGAGGGCAGGGACATCGTTGACTTCACTTTTGTATCTCCAGAACCTAGAACCGTGCCTGGCACATAGTAAGTCCTCAACAAGTGCTTGTGGAATAAAGACAGACACAGGGTCCCTTCCTGTCCTGCATTCCACCTCCCGACCTGGCATCTAGTGCCAATTTGCTGATTTCCTGCCCTTTCTGCAGAAGTACAGACTTTGACAGATACTTCTCAATAGCCCCAAGGTCTCTAGGAAACAAAGCCAAAACTGAAGTGTAGGTGGCCCAATGTCAGGGGCGGGAGCTGGGGCCCAGACCTGACCTCCCGGATCTGAGCTCCAGCCGGGCCTCATCCTACTTGTGCTGCCATAGGCAGTTCATCGGCCTCTCAGCCACTGTGTGCATATTTAATATCCATAAGACTTTTAGACTAAGGCCTGGCAGGTAGTAACTGCTCTATTATTGTCCATTGTTATTAAAGGAAATCAGAGAGCAAGTAAGGGTGTTAGAGGTGGGTGCATTTTTCCAGTGGACTTGGACCCCCAACCATCAGACTGGCCCTTGCTTTTGTCATCACTTCCACTCACTATTTAATCTGTCTCTTCTGGAAAAAAAATTTCATTGGATGAAAACGGTAAACAGAGTGTGTGTCCCCTGGAGAGTAGGTAACAAAAGGGGGATTGGGGCCCGGACATGAGAAATTGGTGAATTTTCAAAAGAAAGTAACTTGCCTGGTTAGAAAATTTAATCCCTAAATTAATGAAGATCTGAGAATGCCTCTCTGACCCCAAAGGTGGGCTTGTGGCCCACAAGATTATTCCCAGAGTGTGTTGTTTTGGATGTGGTGAGGGTCTCAGCTTGCAGCTGAAAGATGCACACCTCACTCCTGGCCGTGCGGGGGCCGACGGGTAAGGCCTTCAGATACTTCCCCCTCTGGCCCCTTCTGTGTTGTAAGTCTACATCGCTGACACTTAGCTTCGTGCCTGCCCCCCATTTAGTATTCAGCAAATGTTGTATGGATGAGTAAATAAATAAATCACGCATTCAATAAATCATCTGAGTGCTCAGCCTATGTCCGTATGTGTGTCTCTATACATATATGTGTATATAGACATACAGACATGTACATACTCCGTGTATGCCACGAAGAATGGCTCTAAAGAGTAAGTCTATGAGGGTATCCAAAACTGATTGGGAAAACTACAAATGTCTATACGACAAATAAAAATCATTTGCTCTTATTGTCAGGCATGGCCAGAGAAGGATCTTGAGAATGGTCATTAGGCCTGGAGGTGAACTTTGAAGGAAAGGTAAAGGTCGGCCAAGCAGAGAAAAGCTGGCCTGGTGAAATAAATGGAAAAGGTCAGAATGGGTACCTTAGGCAGTTTGCCGTTTAATAGAAAAAATAAAGACATCCCCTCCCCACCCCCACCAGCCTAGTGGAAACAATGCGACCCTCAGCTTCTGCGTATTTGGGATAGGAAATCCAGGCCTGTGGAATTCACCCCATGCCTGAGGTCAAGGTGCTTGGTCAGCGTGCGACTGACTACCCACCGAGAGCCAGCCTGGCCCACTGGGTGATTTGGGTGCAAGGCTGGCTTTGGGGAAGGCTTGATGGGTGGGGAGTCACTGCCATTCCACCCTGACTTCCTTCAGGGAGACAACCAGAGCTCTACAAAATCTCAGACCCACAGAATCTAGCCCATGTTGTTATTACTTATATTAAGTCCGTTTTGAAAGTTTAGTCCAACAAAAGTATACACATTTACACTTGTTTGCTGTGCATTTCAAGAGGAGCGTGCAGTTTTAAATAACTTATTCGTATTGTTAGAGTTGAAATGCTCCCTATTTTAGAACCTATTATCCAGGTTAAAATAATAACTTATTTTAATCAGCAGTGATTTTTATTCCACTCGGCGCACCCAGAGCTTGGCTTTATGTAGTAAGACAGCATCTCTGGCTGGCAGGCGAGATTTTCATCTCACTTTGACTCCATTAAAGTAAGCTTCTATAAACAGACATCAATTACAACCAGTTTTAAGGGTTTTAAAATGTAATCCAACAGTGCTGCTTAACTAAATGAATCCTAGGAAGTGATCTCCAGTGAATTAATAGAGCAGTGTGCAGACGACTCACTATGGGTCTGAGTTAATGACTGAAGAAGATCAAATTAATTACAAGGGTCTCCAAGGAGTTTCCAGGAAGAATTCTCCCTTATCAGTTAAAGTCTCTTTAACCCTTCCTGTTCAAAGTCCGTATGTTCTCTAATTGTTAAAATATCAGGTATTAACGGGGAGAGAAAGACTCATCTGCCTTCTCCTTCCAAGTGTAAGTTTTCAGATGTATCAGAGCATCTCACACCCTTGGGAAGGAAGGATTCCCACGAAGACACTGGTATTCTTCAGCACTTTTCATGGACTGAAATCTGGCTGGGTTTGTGTTGGACGCACCAGTTGAGTTCCCTTGGCAAAGATCCACAGGCAACTCGAATGAAGTTTTTAGAGTTAAGAAGTGTCCAAAAGACAACTTCAATTGGGGGAGGGAGAAATCCATGAGAGCAGAGTCAGATAAAAACCTGGAAGAAGGGTTCAAGGTCATCAGACAGGATTTTGCACCAGATCACAAAGGTGTAGTAGATGGTCAGCCAATTGTTCCTGGGTGAACTGATTTCCCCAGGAAATCATAGAAGGGCAACGCTCAATCCCTGTTCTTCTACGCTGTTCATCTGGCCTTCAGAAATCATCCTCAGCCCAGCTCTGGTTTTCCCTGGAGTGCTTTTGAGGTGAAGATTCCATCTTTAGAACCCAAGCTGCCTTGTATTTATCATTATCATGACCAAGAATTATCCTAGCAGGTGCCAGAGATAGTGTGCTTCCTTGAAAAGCATTACCAGAGAGTAAAATAGCAGAAGTATAGAAAACAGAAGAAGCAGGTCAAAAACGAGAGGTGAATAACAGTGTATAAAGAGGATGGGGAATAAGAAAGAGAACACACACCACACAAAAATTGTATTGTACCAGAAGCAACCAAAAGGCCCTTCAGTAGGTGAATGGCTAAATAAACAGCAGTACATCTGGACAATGGAATATTATTCCAGGCTCGAAAGAAATGAGCTACCAAGCCATGAAAAGACACAGAGGTAACTTAAATATATTACTAAGTGGAAGAAGCCAATCTGAAAAGACCATATACTATATGATTCCAGTGACGTGACATTCTAGAAAAGGCAAAACGATGTTTGTTGCCAGGGGTTAGGGAGGAGCAAGAATACACAGAGCACACAGGAATTTTAGGGCAGTGAAAGTACTGTGTATGATACTGTAATAGTAGATAAATGTCATTATAAATGTGTCTACATGCTTAGAATGTACCACATCAAGAGTGAACACTAAAAACTAGAGAGAACCCTAATGTAAACTATGAACAATGGCAATGATGTGTTAGTGCAGGCTCACCAGTTGTAACAAATGGAGCACTCTGGTGGAGGGTATTGATAACAGGATAGGGTCTATGCATGATGGGGGGCAGGCGGTACCTTCTTCTGTAAGCATAACACTTCTCTGAAAAATAAAGTCTGTTTTAAAAATTATATTGTAGGTGGGGCACCTGGGTGGCTAAGTTGGTTGAGCATCCAACTTCAGCTCAGGTCATGTTCTCACAGTCTGTGGGTTCGAGCCCCGCGTCGGGCTCTGTGCTGACCACTCAGAGCCTGGAACTGCTTTGGATTCTCTGTGTGTGTCTCTCTCTGCCCCTCCCTGCTTGTGCTCTCTCTCTCTCTCTCTCTTTCTCTCTCTCTCTCTCTCAAAAATAAACATTAACAAATTAAAAAACTAATAATAATGAAAATAAAATAAAAATCATATTGTAGAAAAAAACGATTGGGCCCCTGGATTGTCTGTTCTGCAAATATACAAGGGTCATTTTCTGTAGTTTTCATTCCCTTTGAGCACCCCTTATTTTCACTTGTTCATGAATTGTTTCATTTATGTGTTTAATAAATGTTCACTGAGTGCCTCTTCTGAGCAAGACATGAACCAGGCCCTGGGGATGCAGCAAGGTGCCCCATGTATGCTGCCTGTCACCGCATATCCTGTGAAAGCCCAATTTGTGATCAGTCTGACACAGAGAGAATCCCAGTAACTTTCTGTAATTGCATGATTTGGAAGATATTCCTCTGTAAGTACTATTCCTAACTGATAAGGACCAGCTGTGACTTTTCATAAAATTTTAAAGTTTAAGTAAGGACATACAATTTACCCTATAGCCAGCCATCTGCTGACACTCTAATTCTCAAAGTCAGATTCTTAACTATTTAATGTATTCCTAATAAGTTTATTCTGCAAAAGTCCTTTGTGCACCTGCGAGATCTTGAAATAAGATAACTGACACATGGCTTGCTTGTGAGTAGAGTTTGAATAGAAGGGGTTACTGACGTTGATCCTTCAGGTGCAGCCTATAGCAATGTTTCTCTTTAAAGTATACTAATTCCAGAGAAGCATTAGCTCTTGGTGACTTTCTCCATTTCAGCCTCCGAGATAATATGCCATGTTTTTATGTGTTGTCTGCATAGGGAGATGTGGCAACAGAGTGTGAAAGTCATGGACTCACGTGCCAGATGGACTGTGATTTTGTTACCGCTGTAAAGTCCATCAAAGATAATGGAAAGTAGATAAAATAAAATCACATGCCCATTCTGCACCCACCCTGAGCTGGAATTTCAATGGCGAGACACTAATTGGTGCCAGTTTAGATCTGCCTGATGTTCTCTTTATGAGTGTTCGTACCCGTGGGATGATCATAGGAGACATGAGGACGATGGCTGACCCTGGCGAGAGAGAGGAAGTGCATAAAGCGCCGAGGCAAAAGGTGTGTGGTGACTTTTAGTGGGTGTTTTAAGCAAAGAGACAGAATTGTTGTTAAGTTGCTCAAGCAGAAGTGTCTACAGGGCACTCCAAATGGCAGTGTTTAGAAAGAACTCCTTTGTTGCTTTGTAGTCCACGGAAAAGTAGGTGAGGGACAGAGACGCCGATGTACTCCAACACATGGGCCAGACTTGCACAATGAAAAGTGCTCTGATCTTGACTCTCCGATGTCCTGCCAGACACCCATGTGGAGGAAAATCCTCTTTATAATGACCTGAACTGATAAACTTTTCTGCATATCAACCTATTCTACATATCAACCCAAAGGATGTTTTGTACCGGGTTAACACACCTTGAGTTTTCCAAGAATGCAACTACTTGATGTTGATATCAAGGGAGTACTTGAACTTTGGTTTATTCAGACCTGCCAGTTTACCCAGAGTTTTCACTGCTTTGAGAAAGCCTCCAATCCAAGTGTTGCTGGGGGTGTTTCCCCCACTCATCTCATGCTCCTGTATCATTCTATTAATAGCGTGATCTCCGTGGGATTCGGATTGTGCCCGCAGGTATGGAAATCAAACTACTTCCTATGTCTTTTAGAATAGGCATGCTCCGGCATTTCCAGATGGAAATCTGTGGTCTTTTCTCTTATTATCTTCCTTTTATTTCTCCTTTCTGTTATAATTGAAAGATTATATTGATTATTTTTGAAGAAATTGTGTGCATAGGTAAGTTATATTGCTTCGTTTCAGGCCAGTAAGGAGGTATTAAAAAATATTTGCTGCAAAGAAGTGGTGGGGGTCAAACATGGTGGAGGATGACTGGCCCCATGCAGGGGATGAAGGCAGCCTTCCTGATGAGCCAGGCATGGTGGTGTAGGCCACACTGGGGCATGGGGTTATCTCATTTCCATGTGATATTGGCTTTTCCTGGATGACTCCTCCTAGTAGGGAGACATGCTTGTTTCAGGGATCAGGAGGGACATGCTGACCTTCCCAAGGTTCCCCATGGGACACCTGAGCCTTGAGACAGAGCCCTCCTGGCCAATGCAGGGTCTGCAGGCCAGGGGGCCCAGCCTGGCCTCAACAAGCCAGTCAAACTGGAGCAAACTCTTCCTTTAATTCATGATGCATCCTCTCCCCCTTTCATGGCTCTCCTTTCTTCATTAGCTTCTTTTAACTGAGGCCACAGGATCTCCCTCCCAAGACGTCTCATATTCTAGAGTCTGAGGCAGGACATGGCTGCCTGGCACCTCTGCGAGCCGCCCCCCCCCCCCGCCCTGAGCCTGTTGGAGCACCCCATGCTTGGGCTTTATGTTCGGCTCTTGGTGGGAGATACAGACTTGCAATGGGCCCTTTTATGTGTTGTTGTGTGGAGAAATGAGGCATCAGAGGGTGAGAGTCATATAGTCATGGGCCACTCCTGCTGTACTTTTGTTGCCATTATATAGCCCATCAAAAATAAAGGAAAGTAGGTAAAATGAAATCACACCACCACACTCCAGACTCACCAAAGCTGGACTCTCAATGCCAGGACAAAGTCAAGAAGGGCTCTTTACATTTTGTCAACAATAAGAAGTAACCTTGTCAGTATTACAGTTGAAGCAGTAATCATGAAGAGGGGAGCCATGACCAAGCACGAGAGAGCAGATGGGGTATTCCACGGCATCCCCTGTTCATTTCTCCCTGTCTTTCCCTTCAGAGGATACAGGGCAACATCACAGCTAAGAGAACATGCAGATCTGGCTTCAGTTCCAAAGGAAGAGAACCGCCCCAAGCCTTGGTGTCCTTATATGTGACACTTGCCTTTAAGAGTCATTTCCAGGGGCACCTGGGTAGCTAAGTCAGTTAAGCATCCGACTTTGGTTCAGGTCATGATCTCATAGTTCGTGGGTTCAAGCCCCATGTCGGGCTCTGTGCTGACAGCTCAGAGACTGGAGCCTGCTTCAGATTCTGTGTGTGTGTCTCTCTCTGCCCTTCCTCCACTCATGCTCTGTCTCTCTGTCTCTCTCTCAAACTTAATAAACATTAAAAAAAAGAGTCATTACAAGGATGATGGAGAGAGCAAAAACATACAATGTGCCAACTACTAGCTTAAGTACCTTACAGTATGAATTTGTGATGTACAGAGAGCATAAAGAACTTGTCACGGTCCCATTAGGGAGCACATGGTAGGAAGGGAACCAGAATCCAGGCAGTTTGATTTTGGAGATCGTACTTTTAACATACATGCTGTGTTGCCTCAAGGAAATGTATTTAGTAAATGGTTGCTATTATTATTGTTACTGCTATTTTCTTGTTACTGCTTCTCCTGTGGGCTGGTGGCAGGTGAAGGGACAGAAGCCTCTGCAGGATCAGTGGGGCTGTTGTTTTCAAGGCTCATGCTGCCTAGACCTGAATCTTGTCATAGTAATAAATGAGCCTCCAATGTACATTCATCCCCTTGGTCACTGTGAGGCATGGAGGGTCACAGTGCCACTCCAATGTTAGTTTCCTATCAGTTATCTTTCATTCTGTAAAACGTAAAATAATAGGAAGACTCCTAAATTAGAGAGTCAAAACACCAGTATTCTGGTCCCAACTAGCCACCTAACAGCAGATCAGCCTGTTAACTTCTCCTACACTCCCTTCCTTCACCTGTAAAACCACACTGGTATGTTTCACCGTTTTCCAAGACCCCTTTCTTGAGGGTTCTAGGATTCTCTTTCAGAGCCCTCGGCCGGCATACCATCACACACCCCTCAGAACACAGAGCGATGCCTGTGTGGGATGGGGGCCAGTATTGCTAAGAGGCCAGCTGGTTGACGAATCTTTGTATTCATCTTAATCGAGGGTCGGCCAACAGCCAGTGAGTGGGCCAAACCCAGACAACCTCTGCTTTTATACCCCAACATACTAAGAATGTTCCTTTTTTTAACGGCTGAAAAAAAAATTAAAAAGTGAATAATCTTTTATGACATATGAACATTATATGAACTCCAAATTTTAATGTCCCTAAATAAAGCTTTATTGGAATCCAGCCTTGCTCATTCCTTTAATACTGTGGATGGCTGTGTTTGTACCCAATGACAGAGCTGGGTAGTTGTAACAGAGACTATATAGCCTCAAAGCCTAAAACCTTTTCTATCTGGCACTTTACAGATAATGTTTACTACCCCTGGATCTCAATGAACAGCAAGAGGGAAATTTTCCAGGTTGGCTTTGTTTTGCGCTTTTTTTTTTCTTACAAAGGAAATCCAGGTCCTGTCCTGTGTTCAGTCTGTGAAACAAATAACGCTTATGACCAGGGAGCAGTCCCCATGGTCAAGAAATTACAGAAAGCCCCAGTGCTGGCAAGTGGACCAGCTGCAGTGGCTGTGTCAGCTGTGCGAGCCGTGGGGAGCTGCAGATTATCACAGCAGTGGGAGCGTCTCGAAATTCCCCTCTCTAGTAGCTGACGCAATCTGCTTGATGTGCCACAACTTTCCATCAGTAACATGCCTAAATGCTCATTTTCAAACATTATCTCTGCCAGGAGGGATAATTTGCTGTAATGTGGGGGGTGAGAAATCCAGGAGTAATTCAACCAGTTATTCGATTTATTTTACTCTCCTCTTAAAAACAAAACAAAAAAAAAACACACACACAAAAAAAAAAAAAAACAAAAAGCAAAAAAACCCCACAACCACAACAACTAAAAATACTGGAAATGGAAAATGTTTTCAGGAAAACCAATTTGCTGTGGAAGAAAAAACCTGAGAGATTTGATTATTTCTGATCAAGTAGGAGGCTGGGAGGATTTGGTTATGAAGAGGACGAGGAATTGGTATTTGTGAGTATGCATGTGTGGTTTTTGTTAGATCAGATTTCACAAAACCCAGTGCTTCTGAAAAAAACATGTAGGTGGTAGATGTGGGGATAAATTTAAGTATTATGATGACGACATAGACAATTAGGGGGAGGCCCAGAGATAACCCAGGGTTGTAGGACAGAAACTAAACACAGCACTTAGCAGTTGAGTGGGTAGAGAGGAGTCATAAATACCAAATGGAAATGCACTAACTAGTCAGTTCATCATCCTTCCAGCCACCACAGAGAGATACAGAGTTCAGGCTGGCTCCCATAGAACTCCTGCCTCCTTCCTCTGGGCCAGGGGACCCTCTCCTATGCTCCCACAGCACATAGGGCACAGTCTGGCCAGTACTTGCCAGATTGCATTGAATGTCTCTGTTGATGTGTCTTCTTTCCCATCAACCTGAAAGCCCCTTGGGACCAGAGTCATATTTTATTCTTCAACTGAATCCAAGGACTGCCCTCAAGGTCAGAGTCATAATGGGAACCCAATAAATAAAATGTTTGCTGAACAAAAGGAAATACCTAGTTAGCTCAACTTGGGTGAGGGGGATGGGGAGGACGAACTTCTGGTTGAGTTTGGATCTCTCTCAAAACAAAAAAAGCTAAGCATTCTTTAAACCTAAATTTCAAGATCTAGTTCCTCAAATATTGGCTAAATGCATGTCCACAAAGAATAGGAATCAATTGGCTATGTTTTACTTTTAGATTTGTAATTATTTCTTTTTAGAAAGGCATGGTTTTAAAAAAAGGATAATCTTGAAATAAAGGTGATTATTTAGTGACTAAATATTTCTTCTTCCCCCAAATCTCCCCTTCTAAAACAAGTTGGAAAAGAATTAGTGAATATTTAGATTACATTACTGAAACAAGTCTTTAACTCCATGTTAGAGACACAGCAAACTGTGAGGAAGTTAGAGCCACTGACTTCCTTCTGGAATCCCTTGATAACAGGGCTAAAAGATAACTTTAAGCAAACTGTAAACATTTTAGAGAATGAAAGAATGGGAGATGGTAGGGGAAATTATGGGAATATGGTAATTCACAAAATGTGAACCAAGAATCCTAGAATATTAACCTGCCAACTAACAGATAACAAAAGGACAAAAAGGAGATTCAAATCTTCCTTGAAGAAGAATTACAATATAGATGTGCTCTAACCCTCTGGATGTGAAACTTAATTCTGCCCATTTTCCCCACCCCCAGCACCAAGGTGGGCTGGACTAGACTTTGTGACTTGCTTCCACAGAACAGAATAGAAAAAGGGAAAAATGGCAACTTTCCAGTGAACAACCATAGCAAACACTACCTTAACCAAGTGATCAAAGTTAACATCCCCAGCAAAGCCATGTGGACGTCATGAATCTCTTGATGTGACGTGACGTGACGTGATGTGACATGATAAGAAGACAAGGCACTTTGCCTTTGTAGTGTTCTCTTCCCAAACTATAACTGTTGGCTGAGTCAAGATGAAAACATGAGGCAAACCTAGACTAAGGGACATTCCATGCGATACCTAGCCAGTACTCCTCAGAACTTTAAGGTCCTAAAAAGACACATGGAAAGACTGAGAAACCATCACAGACCAGAGGAATCTAGGGAAACATGACAACTCAAGGTAACATGGTAGCCTGGGTTGGATCCCATGAAACAGAAAGAAGACATCAATGGGAAAACTAGTGAAAGCCAAATAAATTTTAAAAAGAAAATAAATAATAATAATAAAAACCGGGAGTGTCCTCAGAGGAAGAATATGTGCTAACTAGTTATCTCCTTCCTTTATCCTGGTAGATTATAACATGCCAACTAATTCCTCAATATAACACTTTTGCTACTTCTGAAAAACTAGAGAAGATTGCATTTTATAAAAGTCTATGTTGAGATGAATAAGGTCTGAGGCCCTAATGTAAAAACATGGTGACCGTAGTTGATAACACTGCATTGTATAATTGAAATTTGCTAGAAACGTAGAACTTAAATGTTCTCACCAAAAGAAAAACTTAAAAGATAAGATGTGAGGTGATGGATGTGTTAATTAACTAGATGGGAGGAATCCTTTTACAATGTATCCAAAAGAAGAAGTCTATGCTGGCAACAAAATGAAAAGATGTAAAGGATTAAAAGATTATATAGTGATATCACTTTTTGGAAATCAATTTATAAAATATAAAGATAAGAAAAATAATGAAAAATATGAATAGTGATCTTATGGATATGACAAGTTTGCATGCTTGCTCCCAACACATTTAATTTGCTTAACATAAATAACAACTGTATTCAAGAGTTTGGTGACACCTTCAAACTACCCACCAAAATATTTATTGTTGCCCGCTAGTATTTAATTTGAACCAACCATATATAAAATTCTCTTTCAAAACATAGCTAGCAGCATTGTGCTTCTGGGGAAACTGTGTCTCTCAGTTGGAGAAACAATTAAGATTAAAGAAACCCTACAAGTTCGAGTAAACAATGGTAGATAGGAAGGTCTCTGTTTTTCAAATCCCCTCACTAATAGATTGACATAATCAGAAAAACACAGAGCATTAAGTCTCCGGGTGCCAGTGCCCTGATTTCAGCCCTGGGGGAATCTAGAGTATTAGGATCGAAGAACTTTTATCATTGTCAACTGAGCCGTATAGACCCAGGGAGAAGGAGAAAATTGATGCCCAGGTTGAATTCCCCTTCACAAATGTTCATGGGGGGCACCAATATGGTGGAGGAGAAACCTTTCTTGGGAAGCTGCCTACAGGGCAGGATGGGGAGGACCATGAGTGAGGAACAGCACCTCCAGGTCGGCAGGGATGAGGAACTCAGGACATTTCAGAAAAGTGTCTGAGATATGAACCTCTGGACACATCAGCATTTGAGTTTGGTCAGACTCCAAAAGTCAGCTCCACATGTGGGTCTAGGAAGCACAGACAATGGCGATGAGCCACCTGCAGCGTGGTATTGGGGCTGAGGGAGGCTTGCTCACCCTGTGTTACTCCTTCTCCACAAAGGGCAGACAGAGTCCACATGGCCCAGGTTCTGATAGTCTTTTGTTCTGTTTCATGAAAACAAGTTAGTAGTGAATGGCTGAGCCCACACTCTCTAAGGTGAGTGCTCTATAGCTCACTGTGTATGGGGCGGGGGGGGGGGGTGCAGTAAACAAGGGATGTTCATTGGAATCCAGTGCTGATTTCTAGATCTTCTTCATAAGTGGACACTTCCTTGCACTTACACAACTCTGTTCCTGATGGCAAGATCCCTGGGACCACTTTAGGGCCCTTGTTTCTTCTCCCTCTCTCTCTCTCTCTCTCTCTTTAAGTTTATTTATTTGTTTTGAGAGAGACAGAGACAGTGTGAGTGGGGGAGAGGCAGAGAGAGGGAGACAGAGAATCCCAAGCAGACCCCACACTGTCAGGCACGAGCCTGATGCAGGGCTTGAACTCACAAACTGTGAGCCTCTCTACAAGGGACTCTATGCTAGTGCCCTTTCTTCACACCAGTGTTCTGAGGGCTATACAGGCATGAACAGTGAGACAAGTGCCTGGCACCATACCAAGCACATAACCCAGCTAGGATGCATTTTTATGCATTTGCTGTGTAATATCTCTCTCAGTCAAGGCATCACCTTACCTTTCTGAGCTGCAGTTTCCACGTCAGTAAAATAGGAGAGAGAAAATAACATCTGCCCATGGGGTGGTGGTAGAAATGAAATGAAATAATGTCTTGGTTTCTTAGGGCTGCTGCAACGATGTGTCAGAAACCGGGTGGCTTAAAACAACAGAAATTCATGGCCTCGCAGTCTGGAGGCTGGGAGTCCAAAATCAAGGGATTGGCAGGGCCTCGGTGCCTCTGAAAACTAAAGGAAATCCCTCTTTGCTTCTTTCTGGCTTTCTGTGGTTTGCCAGAATTGTTTGACACCCCTGCTTATAGATACGTCACTCCAATCCTCCATCTTCATGTGGCCATCTTCCCTCTGTGTGTCTGTGTCTGTCCAAATCTTCCCTTTTATTAGGACGCCAGCCATATTGAATGATGGCAACCTGATGACCTCACTTTAACTTGATTACTTCTGTAAAGGCATTATTTCCAAGTAAGGTCCCTTTCTGAGGTGCTGATGGTTGGGACGGACTTCAACATATCTTTAGGGGGAACTTAAGTCAACCCAAGAGGTATACTAAATACTAGATTTGGGTATGTGCTGAGCCCGTGATCTCCCACAGTGTGTTCAGATGCCTTGCCCCCTCCTCCGCTCTCAGGGACACTTCCCCCCACCCCTCCCCACCCCCGTGCAGAACAGGCAACTCAATGGTGTGCATTCCATAAAGGAAAGACAGCTGGGGCTGCTCTCCCTCCCTTCCCCCAAGCATTCACAGCTGACCTTTAGGAACCCCAGGATCCAAAACTGTCACTGAAATACAGTACAAACCCAAAGATAAAGATTGAAATGGACCATGTCTCTGGAACTTACTCTCCTTTCAACTGCTTCTCAAAATTGCTAAAGAGGCAATTATAGTTCCGTGTTGGTAATGGAAATAATTATGACTACTTTCTGAAATTATGTATTTGATACATTTCTCACAGGTAATTTAAGGGGGCAGTGGAGTGGGATAGGTGGGTTCTTTCACTGAAACCTCCACTAGATAATAGAACAACATAATGGAGGAAGAACACCACGTAAGTGAGCATAAGATTATGCAACCAAGAGAAAATAAGTTAACATGCTGATTTCTTTGGGATTTCACTAGAATCTCACAACTGAGATACTGGGAAAGATCTATGAGGAAAGACGTCCTCTGCTACAAAGTGATCATCAAACACCATTTCAAGTTCGTAAGATGTGGTGATCCAGTTGGCAGAAACTAGTGAGCTCCCAGACATTCACGATCTTACTAGATTCCTGAGCACCGTGATGCAAAGTTTCTTAGGGTTACACGAAGGGACACTTTGTAAGATGAATGCATTCTTCTACAAGCTTTAGTATTTACCGGGGGGAAATACCAGGAAAACAGAATATAAGGCACATAAAAAACAGATTCACACACAAATCTCTCTACCTTCAAGTCTGAGTCTTTTCCCTACACCACCATCCCAGCCCTACCCACATAATCACAGGAAATTCCTTTGTAAAAGATACTTGGTAGTGAGATCAAGTTTCCCTGCTTGCACATGATTAAGATAGATCCTTACTATTCTGTCGGAGATCTGGTTGACTTTAATGCATCCCTGATCCCTGGCTGGGCTGTTGTAACTCTGTATATGTAAATGGCTATTTGTAACTCAAAGCCTTCACAGTGGGGAGCAAATGGACAAGGCAGGGGTACAATAAACCCTTGTTTGCAGGTTCCCAAGATAAAGGGATCTGGTGGAGGTTGAAAAGGCTGCCCACATTTTCACCAATGAATGTGCTGTAGGAAATTTCTCCTGACAGGTTATTATGACTTTGTTAATGTACATATGACCAACTGTCTGGAAAGCAGTTCAAATTATAAATTGTTCATAAATATACTGACATGCTTGGTGACAGCACATTGCAGCGCTAAACAATTAATTTGATCTTTGTTCTGTAAGAGAGTGATACTGCCTCCTGAGTGGGAGTAAGATGCTATATCCTTTGGAGAAATACACATCTCTTTTTCTGTGTGCTTTCAAATCCTTCTGTTTGGGAAGTGCTCCACATTAAAATCATAACGGGTTTGGGTTTTTACACGCCACTCAAGGAATAAGAAAGGTTTTTCTCCCCCCAGGTTAAGTTAAATTGAGTCAGGATTGGTGAGAATGTGGTATTAGTCCTTTCAGAGGCTGTTCTCCTCTTCATCACACCATGTAAGATCCCCAGGTATACGTCCACCCTGACACCCCGGTGGCCGGGGTCCTCAGTAAGGGGGCATTCTCAGCAGCTGTTGCCTCTCAGTTAGGTCTCTGGGGTCCACTCACAGTGAAGTCTGAAGGGTTCTCTCCCTCTGTGCCAAGTTCATCCACGGGCATCTCCACATAGCTCTCGAGCCTGCAGTGTGTGACATGGGGCCCTCATGCGAGATAACCTCCCATCTGACAGACAAGGAAACCAAGCTGTTGGAGTGGCTTGCCTTGGTCATACAAAACGTGACAAAGCCTGGATCTCACTCCAAGGCCTTCAGATCCAAAACCAACAATTCTTTCTACTTTGCCACAGCTTTATTTGTTGGAATTCTCCTCCTGCAAGGATTATAACTCAGAGGATTTGACCCTCTGTGATGTACCCCCCACTATGTATATCATATATCCCACTAAAAACTCTGATGTCATGGCTGGTTGTGTGTGTGATGCAGAGATTGAAAATGGAGACAGGATTTTTTTCAAGACTGCTTCAGAACCTAGGACACACGGTTACTATATCTATCATACCTGATGTGTTAGTCACCCAGAGATTTTTTGACCCAACTGACCAACTAGCAAAAAGGCCTTTTGAATGTAAGGTTTATTTCCATAGTCAGAAGAAGACTCAGGAATTCCTATGTGGGAATATAGGCAGAGCTACCAACTTAGTTCAAAAAAAAGATATTTATACAAGACCCAATTGCTATACAGTATTTCAAAAACTTGTATGTCAAATATATGGATCTTAACACTTTTGCAAAATGAAAACACTCCCCTATTAAGAAATGAAAACCTGGGTCACCTGGGTGGCTCAATCGGTTAAGCATCCGACTTCGGCTCAAGTCATGATCTCACAGTTCCTGGGTCTGAGCCACGCAGCCGGCTCTGTGCTGAGAGCTCAGAGCCTGGAACCTGCTTCAGATTCTGTGTCTCCCTCTCTCTCTGCCCCTCCCCTGCTCGCTCTCTGTCTCTCTCTCTCTCTCTCTCTCTCTCAAAAATAAATAAACATTAGAAAAAAATGTTTTTAAGAAACCAAAACCTTTTGCCTTTACCATGTTCGATTTTGAAAAAACACATATCGTAGCCACAGAGGAAAGAAATCTGAAATTATATAAAATTCCCCAAGCCTGGCCCTTTGTTCCTACATTAGATGCAGAAGTTTCCCAATACCTTCTCAGGAACTCCAAGTTCTTCCCTTTCTGCAGTTCTTCTGACCCCTTCCTCCACCCAGAGCCCCTGGCCCCATCCAGGTACTGTGTTCAGGAAGGCATCGGCTCCCTGCGGGGAGGAAGCATGTGGTTCTGTTTTCCCAGCAGGTGGCATATGTTGAATGATGGCGTGAATTAGTGAGTGAACGAAGGAGTGAATAGGAGTCAGTGAATTCCTTCTCTTACCAGCCTTTGTACTGGAAGCTTCATCTCTGGTTGTTATCTGTACAGCTTTTCTCTTGGTTAGGGAACTGTAGCCTCCAGAGAGTCCCTGAGAAAGTTACCTGGGAAATGAGGGGTGGGGTGAGGACCAGCAGTCCTGGTTTATATGGGCACACATCTATCCTCCTTCCCTACAACTTGGGTCTCTGTGCCACCTTACATAAATTCGAAGAGTCTAGAGCTATTACCCAGGCCAAGGATTACAAAAGTATTGCTAGAAGAGGGTACCTAGGACACATATTGGTTATAAGTAGAAAACTTCTTGACTCAGGGGTGAATCTAAAAGATTTTAATTATTTAGTCTTTTATAACATTTCTTCTTAATGTGATTGTGTGAGTACCATAGCATGGTTTAATCTTACTGTCAAGTTACAGGACAAAATCAACAAGACCATCAAAACACAGACAGTATTATAACACCAACTATGTGTTCCATAAAATGGTGTGTCTTTTTAGACATGGTTACCCTTCTCTCAAAGGCCATCTTCTGGCATCTCCCAGAACACTGCTGGTGATGGGGTGTTTATTACTTTGGACAAGTCACATGGTTGGAAATTTCCCCTTTCTATTACTCTGAAATCTGCTTCCCAGAAACTTTGATTCACTGGCCCTAACTCATGGGTGGACATCAACATTTTCCAAAGTGTACCCTGAGGGAACTAATTAGTTTAAGAAGTATTATTTTTTTAAAAAAATAGTAAAGGTCAAATAAGAATGAAAATCCTAACTTAAAAGAGGTCAAAAGAATCTTCTTGCTGGGGACTTCTCAGAGCCTTCAATAGACTCAGGGAGGCTGTGAATCCCAGGGAGGAGTAGGTAGGCACAAGGCATTCTCGTGACCACAGCATCCTTGATTCTACAGAGCATCTCTGAAGATTAATAACTCAGCAAGCAATGTTTGCAAATAGTTGTCCAGATAAACATAAAATAAATCTACTTTTCCTTCCACATCCGGCTCTCCAAATACTATCTGAAAAAAAAATTATAAGGAACATAAGTTTAAAATCCAGGCTATAAATATCTGAGTTTCCTTAAGAACTGTCCCTGTGATAAGGTGTTTAGATCTCTTTTACATCCTGGACCCTCTCACCTAGATTCTTCTCTCAGTATTTGTTGTTCACCTTCTAGCACACAACATGTTAAAGAAGAAATTGTAGTTGCTCCTGGCTATGTTACTCATCTTCTCTGGCTTTAATTTCCTGATCTACAAATGTGGCAAGTCAAAGTCTTCCAACCTCAAGGAGTCATTTTGAAGACTGAATCTGTTAATGTAGGTAAAGCACTATGAAAGTGTTAGCTATGTGCTGTTTCTCTATCTTCTCTTCTATTTCTATTTAGGGGCTATTCCCTCTTACACATGTTTTAGTCTTGCCTTTCACATTCAGATCCCAGAAGATACACACAAACAAAATATTGGGTCGATCATCTAATGATCTAAATCTTAGCTGTCTGTGGTCATTCTTTGGTTCCCAAGAGCTTTGCTACTCCAAAATCACCTGACATCTGGTTAGAAATGGAGAATCTCAGACCCCAGCCCAGATACAGAATAAGAACCTGCATTTTCCTGAGATCTCCAGATAATTCATGGACACCTGGATTGAGAAGTACTGGTCTAGGTGGTTCACACAGTACTGAGCCTTTCCATCCTCCATGTGCAGCCCAGGGCTCTGCACGTAGCAGGGGCTCAATGGGACTTTCTAGCATCTATGTTTCTTAACTGAACATGGATGAAACTTGTTAGTAGGGGAGATTGATAACTGGATAGTTCTGGAGTCAAAGGCATGTATAGGGTGAACAGGAAGGAGCTTGCCTCACAGCAGTTACTACAGTTTGTCTAAATAAGATCAAAGAGCAGATACACTTTTAAACACTAAAACATAAAAACCTAACTTTGAGTTATCTTTTCCTTTTAATTGCTTTTTCCTTACTTAATTTTCTTTTTATTATAATCAAGCTCTAAATTGTGAGACATAATGTTGATAATTCAGTGAACTATATCTGTGTGTGTGTGTGTGTGTGTGTGTGAGAGAGAGAGAGAGAGAGAGAGAGAGAGAGAGAGAGAGATCAGGATAAGGACAGAGGGACAAGGAGAGGGAGTGGGAGAGGGGAGGAGAGAATCTCAAGCAGGCTCCATGCCCTGCTCACGGAGCCCAACATGGAGCTTGATCTCACAACGGTGAGATCATGACCCGAGCCGAAATCAAGAGTTGGTCATCCAACTGAGCCACCCAGGTGCCCCAGACTATAATCTATTCTTAGAGGCAATAAGATGTAACGTCAAGACTGTGGCCTTTGCATTGAAACAGACCTGAGTACAAAGCTTAGCTCCACTTCTTATGAGTCATGTGACACCAGGAAAATCACCTCACCTCTCTGGAGCTTCAGCATCCTCATCTGTAACAGGGTATAATATGTCTATGTAATGGAGGCAAAGAAGGATAAACTAATATAATACATATAGAGCTTCTAGCATAGTGACTCACATGTAGAACTCAACAGCATGCAGAGCTCCTTTTCAGTGCATTCCAACTTTCTCTTCATTAAAACCATGACAAAAGGAAAAAATCAAGATGCTTTTTAGATGAACAGCCAAACAGGGCATTATTCTGGAAGCCCATTGTTGAAGCATGGATCATGAACCACCCATCCTACATGCCGCAGTCATCGTGGTGAGCAAAGAGATGGGAGAATGGGTCCATTCTCCAGTTACCCCCAGTGTAGACTGTGTGATGAATCAGCCTGTCATGTGGACACCGACAACACCACTTTGTAGGATTATAGTGTTTGGTTCATAGAAGATGTTCAATCAGTGTTTTCAAATTTATTCATCGATTGGTCAATAAAATGATAGTTACATACAGGCTTAGAGGAGATGTAGGCCAAGCCCCATACAATTGGAGTATTGTTCCATACAGGTGGTCACCCAGTCTCCACCTGTAGGCTTAGCAGTATGTACTTGGTGCTTCTCAAGATAGCACATTCTATCCTTATAAGACTATCTTGATTTTGAGCCCAAAGCTCACCTTTCTCCAGCTTACAAACATTGTTCCTGATCTTATCCTGAACTAGAGCTACACTACCTAAATATAATTCCTTTTCTCAGGAGAACATCTCCAAATATGTTAAGATGGCACCAATACCTCTGTTTTCTATGCATTAGTTTTCCCCAACATCCCTTCCATCTTACCTCCTACTAGCTGCCTCTAGCAACACCACTGGCAGTTCTGTCTGGCCACAGGTCCTCTATCCCCACAGTGCCCCACTTGGTCTACACTTCCCTGGGGCTACTCATGCCCACTACCGGAAACTAGACAGCAAAACCTAGAAGAGCTGGTGTGTCCTTGGTGTAGACCCCACTCCAGCCATTAATCCACCCACAACACCACCATTTTATAGCCATGTCAAATTGTTGGGTTATAATAAACTAAAGTCTTTTGTTTGTTTCATATGGACTGCTATTAAACTAAATTTTCCTGATCTTATATGCATAGAGCTTTTCTTTTTTTTTAACCTAAAAGCAGGACTTCACCTTTTTTCCCATTGATGCCCACATTAAAAACCTATCAAAGTCTTTTAGCATTGTGATTCAATTGTGGAAAGTATTAGCCATCATCTTTCACTGATCATGTCTATCAGTGATCTGGTTCCCAGTTGATTGCAATGCTACTGTGGCTGTTGATTATTCAACAACATGAAAATGCTCTTTTAAAGGAAAAGGCATACAGTCAGTTTTTAACACTTTTCTCCACCAATCTGAATTCATGGTTTGAAATAATTGGCCCTGCTTTTCATAGTCCATTAGAACAAACACCTTAGCCTCACAAGATAGAATCCAGGCCATTTACAATTAGAGATGCTACAGTGCCATTATTATTTGTGGTTTGGGACAATCCTCATGGGACTTATATCATCTCTGGACCATGTTCCTCATGGTCACTGTCAGCAGGGTGAGCAGTGTTGCCATTTAAGGCGTCTAAGCTCAAGAGCATGGACTTGGGCCTTTGGACTGACCACCAAGAAGTCCTCGGGACACTTACAAAGAATAAGAATCATGACAACAAAACGTAAAACCATTTCTTTTTATTAGAAATTATCGAATAAAACACCACCCAACGTTAGGAAAAAATGAGACTTAAGGAAAATTATATATATTTTTAGCATAACGTTTTATCAAGTGTATTTTAGATCCTTCCTCGTATCCATGGATTTTGAGGTTGCTTTTTTTTTTAACCAGTTCATATTTTGGGCTGTCAGCTTCCTTCTTCATATTGTTCTGTCTCCTTGCTGGAGAATGGACTGAATTGCTCTTCACAACTCCCGCCTCCCGGGCCGCCCACCCCACCTTTCAGAATCCAAATCTCCCTCCCTCCCCAGAGGGAGCAGCTGGTCCAGCTTTCCCATCGAGCATCTACTTGGGACAGGGTTAAAAGCTTCCGGTTGCCTGGGCAAGTCTCTTTACCAAGCCACTCCCATAGAGAATTTTTCTCTCTGAGCTATGTGTTCTTATATTCCAGATTCTAAACATGGCAAAGCCATATTCCTCTTAATCAACTTCTTCAGGCTGAACCTGGTGGATGGTTTCGCAAGTGCCATTTTTCAAGGACCAAACATGCTGCTCCAAAATCAATAGACACTATATTCAAAGTTAGCTATCATTTCTGGTAAATTGAAATTAGCCTAGAATGTCACTGAAGGTTTTTGTTTGCTGTTGTCATTACTTTTCCTCCCTGAGGAGATCGTTGATCTTACCCAGATCTTGCCATGCCCTCTCTTTCCGACCTCCTAAGATCCTTGGCAGGACTTTCTGTGGTGGCTACAGGCCCGTGATCAAGAAATAGAAATAAAGTGGGATTCACTGGCCCATGTAAGACTTTAGTCACACCATACAGTTGCCAACCAATAGGAATGAGCTGAGCTAATGAAAATTACAAACACTTGTAGAGAAGACTAGGGGATTAGTCCAAATAATGTCACTATTATAAAGAAAACTCTAACTTAGATTTATCAATCCACTTTGGTCTCTGTCTCTGTACTAACACTATTTAGATGCAAAAAGGATAGAAAACAAAACAGTATAGGCTTGCAGAATAAAGAACTCTTCATGATTGCTTAAGGGTTCAACATTATGCCATTATTTAGCTGCAGACATAAATTCATGTTTCAAGAGTTACCCCTCTTCGCTGATAACTTCTAGCATTTGGCACGTCTACCCTGAAAGACTCGCAAATGAATCCCCATCTCACAAATCAACCTTCTCTTTCCCTTCAGGAAATTTAAACATGAGCTAATTAAATGAATCTTTTGGAAATGGAATTATTTGATAGTGTTAACCTACATTTGACCCACCGTGGACGGCATGTCAGACTCCCAGCGAAATCAATGCGTTATTTTAGGTTTTGCATTATGTTGTTGTGACCAGCCGTAATTACAAGGGGAAATTTTTTTTTGCTTTATACGTGACACATAATTTGAGATGGCTTCCAGATATCACAGCTCAGTTTCTTTTCCTATTGATGAGATGCAGAGATATTGCCACCATCCAATTATGGTGGGTCAGGAGCTTTACACCTGCTATGATTTAATTACATTTTTGTTCATTCAAACATTGCTACCTCACGTGTGTTTGCAAATCATCCTCTTTGCGCTAGTGGCAATTTCCCAACATGGCTGTGGGAGAAAATGGCCTTTGAAATGGTGCTTTCTCTGTAGTGCTTAAGAAAGGGGGGCAGTACATGAAGAAAAACCTCAAAAGATGAGGGCCAGGCTTGAAGCACGGTTTCATTAATACTGGATGGCAGAAAAGGAGCCAAGTCCCAGATAATGAGGAAGGAGTTGCAATTTTTTTTAAAGCTATCTGGTGACAGGGAAAACAAAAATGACATTCAGCTGACGAATGAGCGGAGTTTGACCTAGCCTTTTGACCCTTGACAATCAATCTTACCTGCTACTTCATAAAGAATTATAGCTCTGCCACTCACATTTGACTCTGGATTTTTACTATTCCCTTTACCTTTTTTTTTTTTTTGAATACATGGTCCAAGAAGATAAATGTTTATGTTGTATACAGCAGAGAGAAGGAAATATGGGATACTCGGAAGGGGGGAAAAACCTGAGAAAGAGAGGAGAGAGCAACAAGCCCAACAGCCATAAAATGGTTTATACATGCAATTCAGAATTGTCAGGGATATTTTTTATGTGGCTGGCCAAAATAGAAACTGGAAATAACTGATGACCCCGTACACCTGGTCTAGATGCAGAACCCAGAAGAGTCGGGTGAGATCTGAGCCCGCCTTCCAGCTCAGCCCGCCTCTGCTCCCCACCTCCACCGGCCCCAACAGGCCTCAAATGAATTTCGATGAACCCGTCTCCTGTCTGCGGGCTCTGATTATGGTGTGTGCTATGAAGTGTTTTGGTGCCGCCATGACAGGAAAGGAAGGGCACTGGGTCCAGGCCACCAAGCTGTTTGCACTGCGTATTAAAGACACCAATGTAAGCACTAAACAGTTTGTGCTGTGTCCACCCTTGGGGCCACTGAGAGAGTGTAAATCATCATGGGTAAAAAGTGTTGCACTGGGGTGGGAGATGAGACACCTTAGGAATGAGACACAGGGTCCTCCTGAGCCTTGGAGATGCTTTGTTTTTATCTATTATTTGACGCAGTTTGTCTGGAGATGCTCAGACCCAGGCTCGTCAGCAAAAGCAACTTTATGGAGCTCGCCCAGTGCATAAGCTGGCCGCGGGGACTTCTCCTTGCCTTTATAGAGTCAGGATTCTTTTTCATGGCCGTACTGGAAATGCCACGCAAACTCAGTCTCATAGAAGCAGAATGCAATTTTTTGGCCATTTAATCCATCCTGGATCACTGGGAACTCAAAGCTGCTTTCCTCGTCGAGCCTGAAATAAGAGAACCAGGTTGGAGGGTGGGGAGATGGATGGAATCTTCTAGTAGCTCTCAAAAACAAAAACAAAATACCAGAGAGGGCAGTATACAAACTGGCTCTTTCAGTAGCACACTTCTGAGCCTGAATCGCACACTCTGGCTGCCTCTGTCTTACTGAATAGAGAAAGCTTCCAGGCAAATAAAAAGGAGCCTGGTTTGTGAAAACCCACCAATCTGTCACTGATGCCTTTCTTGGTAAACGGGATTATACTTTGTCTTCAGCCCCTTCCCAAACCTGGTCGTGTGCCTGCCCCCCTTCCCCAGCCGTGACTGTGCTAGGCGCATCTGTGTGGCCTACTCTGCTGGGCAGCTGGTCTCCGACTCCCTGGCATGGAGTTCATTACATCCAGAATCACAAGGCTGACAAGCTGTTTATGAGGTGTTTCTGGGCTGTGTGTTCGTAAAGAATCTCCCCCTCAAAATAGGGTGAGCTCGTTAATGGAGGAAGTGAGGTCAGTGCTCTGACAGTCCTAACAAGATGACAGAATTTATGAAGCACTGTGGTAGAAAGATGGAGTTATCTGCAGTCTATTCATATAATAAGGCCACTGGGGGCTGGTCGTTACTCCCCTTGAATTTGCTTTTCTTTCTTAGTTTCTTTTTGTTGACCGGCCCTCTCTTGGCCTTGCTTTCTGATCCACATAGAACATGATTACTCTGGACCCCGTTGTAGCTGAGGTAAATGGCACACTGCCTCGTAAGGAGTGGTGGGCTCACTCTTCAGGGTATGTTTGAACTATGGGAGGATTGCATAGGCCAAGCCCTTGGTCAAGTTTTGTGTTAAATCTAGACGTGGTATCCAATGGGCAGCATTTTAAGGCCAAGTTAAAATTTTTAGCTTAAAATAAGAAACTTCTGGCAGTTTCTTTTTAAAGTCTGATGTCCTTTTAATTCCAATGAATGGTGATCTCTCTTTTTCCATAACTCCGTGAAATGGAGGTAAATTGTCTTGTTCCTGGAATAAAATCATCGTGACCTGAATAATCAGGGAAGGCTTGAAAGGGGTATATGACTTGGACTAAATAAGAATAGAGCAAAAGATTTGAAAAGTGAAAGGGAAGAAGGAGAAATGATAAGCCACTCTATTTCTGGTATTGACATGAGGAGACAGTTTGCCAGAAGAATGTATTACTTGTAAAAGCTACCTATAGGCAAGGTCAACTAGTAACAGGGAATAAGCTATTGGTCATTTTTAAACTTAGAGAATTCATTCTAATGAGATCATTTCACTGTAGGAGAATAAAATGTCTGTTTAGAAACTCACCACTATGAGGGGCACCTGGGTGACTCAGTCTGTTAAATGTCTGACTTCAGCTCAGGTCATAATCTTGCAGTTCTTGAGTTTGAGCCCCGAGTCGGGTTGTGTGCTGACAGCTTGGAGCCTGCTTCAGATTCTGTGTCTCCCTCTCTCTGCCCTTCCCCCACTTGTGCTCTGTCTCAGTCTTTCAAAAATGAATAAACAGGGGCGCTTGGGTGGCTTAGTCGGTTAAGCATCTGACTTCGGCTCAGGTCATGATCTCGCAGTTTGTGAGTTCGAGCCCCGCAACAGGCTCTGTGCTGACAGCTCAGAGCCTGGAGCCTGCTTCAGATTTTCTGTCTCCCTCTCTCTCTTCCCCTCCCCTGCTCATGCTCTGTCTCTCTCTCTCTCTCTCTCTCTCTCTCTCAAAAATAAATAAACATTAAAACAAAAATTTTTTTAAATGAATAAACATTAAAAAACTTTTTTAGAAACTCACCACCATGATGGAGGCAGCTGCCTCTGTTTGACAATATTACTGGTCAACAGAAGTATTAAAAGGAGGAGTCCCCAGCCAAATTAACAAGATGCATTGTATTTCATTTTTTCTACTAACAGTCATTCACAATTCATTGGGGAAAAAGAAAAAAAAAGTTAGATAAGAAAAAAGGAAAGGAAAAACACACTACTCTCTTCTCTGCCTATCTAGACACAAAGAGCTAAGAAGTGGCAAGTGGCCCAAGTCTGTCTGACTCCAGAACAAAGCTTATGTCAACTTGAGTCAAAGAAAAAAAAAGTTCATCTTATTCTTGAATCTTATGGACTAAAAACGTTGGTTGTTTGATTAGCTGCTGGGATCTACCAGATGCATCCGGAGTCATTCCAAGGCTCAAGGAAGAGACTGGCTGATCTCGGTAAAGCCAGATCACCAAAAGACTGCAGGACCTACAGTCTGCTTTGTGTGGGTGACTGGTATTCATCCAGCCTGATCAGCATTTGATGGCTGTCTTCTGAGGTCCTCTTCCTTCAAGGCTGACTCGTATTTGACCTCGGGAAAGACCTCTTGTGGGGCACTTGCTGGACTGAGCCCATGACATGACAGTGTTCCAGATTCAGATCTGGAAGTTGGGATCTGTGAGCGTTCTGAGGTGGGATCGAGGATAAGTCCAGGAAAAAAGAGCTCTGCAGTCTGGCCTCCCATAGCACGGAGTCTGAGAAACAGTGCTTAACGTATTCTCATCTGTGGGTCATGCTACTAATTACTCTAGGGCCAAAAGACTCCTTTTGTGGGTTTGAATCCTTATAGTCCCCAAGCAACATTATTTTAAGTGCTTTCATTTTATTCCCCAAAATATTTAGTCCGAATTGTCTTTGCACAGTGCAGTATACAACTGATAGATCCCTGAATTGTAAACATGGAGTACTGTGCAGTTGAGTTCTACAAGCAACACAGGAAGTTCAGCTTCATGCTTTCTTTGGGCTGATGGCAGAGCTGTGAGGTGACAGTGGGAAATTGGATACAGGGAAGAAAAGTGGCATCCCTGTGCATTGTTGTCTTGATCAGTATCAGGAAGGCCATATTACTTAAAATGATCTCCACCATCTCTATGCCAAATGGTCTAAAATTCACCCCTTAGAAATTTCTTTCTATATGTTACTATCCACATTACTTCACAACAAGCAACATGGGACAATTAACCCAGTTTCATTCCATAGTAACAACTATATACCAGATGCTAGACCAGATCTGAGGATATAAAGAGGGACCCTGGTCCCTGCCTTCACATAGCTGCATCTCACTGTTATCAGCCCTTCACACCTTAATGTGAATGAATTTATCACATAAATGTCTTCTGTAATGGCCTAATGGGAACAAAGTCACATCATCGATTAAAGGAAATTGAAACCTAGTGATAGTAAGTTTACAATTTTCTATGTAGTAATTTCAGAGTGGAGCCCAGTGTTTCCACATAAACTTTTGCCGAGAATTCTCTGCATTTTTATCTTTTGTGGAAACTCAAGAAAGCAGAAGAGTTATTTGATGTTTATTAATTATAAGTACTCTAAAGTTAATAGTTTTGCCTCTGTCTTCCCTATCAAACAAATTCTAATCTTAATTTTTGTCTCCTCTCCTAAGCACCTTGGAGAGCGAGGTTCTGTATTAGTCATAAATGCACTAAAGTCAGCGATTGTCCTCTCTCCCCTCCCCTCCACAAATCCAATCTGTACTCCATATTGCAACAAAGTAGTCTTTCCAAAATGCACCCTTATAGCCATGGAATACAATCCAAAATCCCTAAACACAGCCTCCAAGCCCCCTTCTCTAGTTCCACCTCCAGTTACACCCACTCCCTCCTTCTCAGCCTTTGCAAGTGCTGTTCCCTCTGCCTGGGAGCGAACTTCTACCTGTATCACACTCAGAAGAAGATAAAGTGTTATTTTGGCATTTCTATGTGGGATTATGGGGCTAATGTGTGTTTTCTCCTCTTAAAATTCAGAGCCTCATAGCTCTGTGACAACAGGCTGTATGCCTGATTTCATTCACCACTGTTTCCCCAGTGCCTAGTCCGTATCTGTCAATGAATGAATGAATGAATGAATGATAAATGTTTAACTGCTCAATTAAGACACTGTGAATTGATCTTATTGGAGGACACAAGAGTTTTTAACACTAATGTGCTCTGAAACTCTAATGTATCCCAACAACATATAAAGCCTTGAGAGTTTTTGATTCTAAAATAATTTTGAAAGCCTAGGTCTATTTATATTAATAAAAAAAGCCTAGGTCTATTAATAATTATGAAAGCCTAGGGAGAGATAAGAGAAAAATTAAAGAAAAATTAAGAAGAGTCAATCATTAGAGTAAAACCTCTAATCAAAATCCCACTTAAGTTGTATTCTTTAATGTTTGTGCTTAATATTTTAATAGGGGTTTTCACACACACGTGTGCCCACGTGCGTAAGCACACACACACACACACACACACACACACACTGGTATATACACATATTCTTTCCCTGGACCGAATTAAGCATGGATATCTGGATCTTTGCCCCATGACAGCTCAACCGTTGGCATTTTACCTTCACTATAAGACAAAAAACCACTTGAACCTGTTAACAAGTGATACCATGAGCCACATTATCATAATAAAAGAAAAAGTTGGTTAAGTATGTAGTTCTGCCTCAGATCCATCTCTTATCTGACAATTCCTAGCACCAGAAAGTAGGGAGACCAGAAATTCATTGCTCTAACATATATCACCATAGCCTGAATTCGTCTGAGAGACCATCGCGACATACAATTCTCCTTTTTAATTCCAGTCTTAAATAAAAGTAGGTGTCCTGCCGGCTATTACTACAAAATGACTGCAGGCCTGGGGCGGTCCCGCTTGTGAAATGTCACTGTCAGTGTGGGCTGGGATCCAGCGTAGTCAAATTAAACCACCCCTCACCTGCCTTCTATGTCTGGCCTGTCAGATACTCGCAGTTTTATTTTTCATCTCTTGCTTCACGTATTTCTTTTCATCTCTTTTGAATAAACAGAGAATCTTATCTGACGACCCCTTTTGGCTATTGCTGTGTATTTCATCCACCCCATAAAGATCTGCCTGGGTCCACTTAGAGAGGGAGCCCAAATAATTAATAAACCCCATTCCCTGGATTGTGCCCACAGCACTGGCACTTTTGAAAGACACTGAAAATCAACACAGCCAGACCAGCTAGAAGCTTGTCGACTTCGCAGCAGGCCATAAAACGACCCTCCCTGCCCAGCAGGAAACGACTACGACTGGTAATGAGGGACTGGAATTGTTTCAGATCTGGTATAGGGCTTCATTCATAATTGAATGTTAAAATTCAAAAGTTGCAGGAATTAAGTACACTGGATTTAAAGAGCATTTGCTTAAAACCTAAACAACACCCTTGGAGTTTTCTTCACCTCACTGGCCTTTTGCATTGTTTCCCACAAGGGTCCTCATTCAACTCCAAAGGGGCCTTTGCCGATGTCAGGGTCCCTCAGGCAGGAAAGGCTCAGGAGACTTCTCCGGGAGGGAGGCAGTGGTGAGCTACAGCTTGATTAACGGGAGCACCAGGCACTTGCCCTAGGCAGCTTCCTTGAGGCCATGATATTTGCTGCCAGCCAGCCACTGTTCTTTCATTTCCCCCACCGCCAGCAGGCAAAGCCTCCGCATCCTGCCTGCCTTTTCCAGCCGTCCCAAAGAGGCCTCCGTGACTTCTGATGGAAGAGCAGAAGCACTTGTTTCTCTCCCCACGGCAATCCTCACCTGGAAGACCTGTGACCTAAGACGTGTCCCAAAACCGATGGCCTTCGGTCACTAACGCAAGTCTCCAGCCCAAGTGTAGGAAAGTATGTCCTTCCTAAAAAGGTTATAAGGAAAAAGATGACTAAATTTGGCTCAGTACAAGTTTAAAACTTCCGCAGGACTCAACTAAGCATTGTGGTTATTACCAGAAATAAAGTGGAGGTCAGAATTCAGGCAAGGGTGGAACGGAGATGTCCCAAGTAATAAGGGACAATGCCAAGATTCCCTGAAGACCAGGAAGGAAAGGAAAGCTGGTAGAAGGGTGACAGGGACCCAAGGAGCGTGCTTTATGGGGATGAAGCCACCCAGGGAATGGAAGGTGCAGGGGAGGGGCTTAGGACTCTCAGGCCTATCCTCCTGGCCAGTGACAAATGCTCGTGTCAGAGGACAGCCACCGCCTTCAGCCCTCACGTCAGTTCTGTATTAGCTCAGGCTGTGTAACAAAGTACCACAGACTGTGTGGCTAAAACAACAGAAATTTATTTTCTCACAATTCAGGAGTCTAGAAGTCCAAGATCAAGGTATCAACATGGTGGTTCCCTTCAGAAAGCATGAGGGAAAGATCTGTTCCAGTCTGTTTACTTGGATTGTAGATGGCCGTCTTCTCCCTGTGTTTTCATATCGCCTTCCTTCTGTATCTGTATCCAAATTTCCTCTTTTTAATAAGAACACCAGTCATATTGGATTAGGGCCCATCCTAATGACCTCATTTTAACTCAATGTCCTCTTTAAAGACTCTATGTGGCAAATACAGTCATATCTGAGGTCCTGAGGATCAGGGCCTCAACATAATGAATTTCTGGGGAGACACAATTCAGCCCATAAAATCTCTTACTACAAACCCTACCACTCAGTCTTTTGAAAAGTCATTTTCCTTGGAATGCTGTCTTTAATTTTGTAGACAAAATTGTACCTCATTTGTATTTTGATGAAATGCTGTAATTTAGCCTTTTTTATTCTCAGGATTATTACAGTTCGGTCCTCTGTGATGGAAAAAGGCTATCTAGAAGTTCAAAAGTGTTTTCCAGTGTCATTTAATAGCTTTTCAACTCCGTTTCTTGGCCAGCCTGTGAAATTAGAATTGACACATTTCTAGAAGTTTCAGTTTTGTTTGTTTTAGGGTCTTCCAGGATCATCAAGAAAAGATGGAATTCTTCTCAGTGCCCCTTGTAAATCATGGCATCCAGAACTGAACACAATATCCCCCAGTAGGACCCACCAGCCCTAAATCCCCCCCTCTAAAAAGGGGGGTTTTACAGCCTTTGTTCCAGGCTCTGCTGTTTTATCGATCACATCAGCTTTGGGCAACCACATCATTCTGTTGAGCGTTGTTGCTCATTGTCATCCAGAACCTGTAAAGCTTTTTCACGCGTGCTGCTGTCATCCCTGAGCTCCCATTCTAGCATTTCTGCAGAGGCACATGTGTATGTGCACGCGTGCACCCCTGTGTGCGAGCAGGAGTGCGTGCATGTGCCTGTGTGTGTGTGTGCGTGTGCGCCCCTTTGTGGGAGCAGGAGCACGTGCGTGTGCCTGTGTGTGCGCGTATGTGTGCGCCCCTGTGTGAGAGCAGGAGTGCGTGCATATGTGTATGCGCACTCTTGCGCCCCTCTGTGCAAGCATGAGCGCGTGCGTGTGCCTGTCTGTATGCGCAGGCGTGCGCCCCTCTGTGCGAGCAAGGACACATGTGTGTGCCTGTGTGTATGCGCACGCATTCGCCACTGTGTGGGAGCAGGAGCGCCCGTGTACCAGTGTACATGCCAGGGTTTGTGCATACATTTTAAACCACCACACAGATTGTTAACTTTATCTGCATCATAGGTTATTTGGGCACGTTCGTTTCACTGTTCCAACCTCTTGTGAACTTTCTGGACCCTCATTCTGTCAATCATCGCCCGGGGAAGTCACTCCCTCCATGCCTGTACTCCATTCAGTAATAAAACTGTTAAATAGGAAAGGGCCCATGGCAGATCCTTAAGGCAGCGCATCAGACAGCTGTGTCTGGCTTGACGCTGCGCATTAAAGAGTCCTCTTGGTTTGCTTGCTGAGGCATTTGTGAACTTGATGAAGCCGTGGTAGCCTACATTTTCCTAACTTACTCACACAGATAGTGTGAGAGGCTATTTGACAATTCTATCCAAATCCAAGTAATAATAGTAATTTGTTTACAGCTTCCCCCAAATCTACAAAACTAATAATGGGGGGGGGCAGGGGGACAGGGGGACAGCAGAGAATTCTTCTTTTAATTTGTTCATGACTAATGCATGCCAGCCCTCAGTTGTCAACACTTCCTCTTTTAAGCAGTTGCAAATCACGTATTTAATACATATACTACAAATTTTGTATGAGAATAAAGTCAATTTATCCAGTTTTCAGAGACTACCTTCTTCCCTCTGTTGAAAATGTTTACATTTTCTCAATTTCGCACCCATTCACTTAGACAAATTCAGAAATAATAAGACAAGTGCTGTTCAAGTCAACTCGGAATTAGTGTAACCTAAGAACTCCCCATAAAGGGAATAAAGGACTTCAGGAGAGATCTCCTCCACCCCAGGAATAAAGATCAAAACAGATGGACCCAGTATCAAAATGTAGGCATTTAGGGATGATATCTATTTCCCTCATACTCCATGTTCTTGAGACCTTTTTGCCAAAGCCAAAATGCTTGAGTAAAACAGTCGTTTAACAATTAATAGAGAACTAAGGAGAAACTCTAAGTACTTCAGGTTTGTACCACTAAACTGAGTACTAAATTAAGTACTTAATTGAATGGCACTCTTTCTTTCCTGCGTGTTTGATTTGGCCAGATAAAATTCTAAGTTCCTCGAGGGCAGGAGTCATATCTGATCTTTCCTTTGGAGCTTCCATCATGGCTAGCACAGCACAAGACTTACAGATATTCGATATATACTCATTTGTCTGGACTTGATAGGACCAATCAATGAGAGCCAAGGAACTAGAGTGAAACAAAATCACTTTTTTCCAAAGCGAGATAGGTGCCCGTATCTTTTCTTTCTTTGTAGCTTCAGCATCATTATGGAGGTGGTCACAGGCGGAACATACCTGATGCTCATAGAACAGAACACTGTGTAGGCGTTAATGTTTATTGAGTGATGAGTGACTGTCAGAGATCTAAACCTTGGGTCTAATCTAGTCCCCTGGTTCCCAGACTCGAACATGCATCAGAGTTCCCCCTGGAACTTGTTAAGGACTTGTTAAGACACAGAGTGCCGGGCCCCGCCCAGAGTGTTCTATCAGTTTGTCTGGGATAAGGCCTGAGAATGTGCATTTCCAACAAGTCCCTAGATGATGCTGATGCTGTTCTGTTGGATGGGAAACAGGTGGGAAACTACTGCTCTTGACCATGTACATGAAAAGGCAGCAGCATCATCCTTACTATTTCTACTGCTTTGGGTCTCAGTTCCTCTGCTTGGACATTTTATATGGACGTGTAGAAACACCTCACATTCTCTGATTTTAATTGTTTTTATCTTCTGTCTTTTCACAATGTTCTCATTTCTGTGACTTTGGGAAGGTGCAAAAGAGCTGATTTTGTGGACTGAATTGATGGGGTGGATGTCAGACTGACTTCACCTCCTTCAGCAAATGCAGGACCCAAATGTTGGTATCAGCTAAGTCCCATGTGGCAATGCGCATCCCACCCAGTTGTGGCCCGTCTCATCGAGCTGCAGCCTTAGGAATACCTATTTGATCTGTATATTCACAGAAAAGTAAAGGAGGGCGGGAGAGAGGACTGTGCATAAATCTGAAGAAATAGTCTCATTGATCCCTCTTAGAGAAAAAAAGTAGTTAGGACCTATAAATTTTGAAAGACCACCAAATCAGAACTTTATGATCTCCTAACAAGACTGTCACACTCCGCACTTCCCACCTCTCACCTCAAACCATCCCAAATATGGTATCAGACTCGTTCAACAAGCCACAACCCTGGTAATGTCACCCTCTTGCACAAACAGCTTTCAGTGATATTTATCTCATCTCAAATGGGATCAGGCATTTCTAAAACTAAAAGCAAAGGAAAATAACTCCATTATGGAAAATCTTCAAAAATTTGATATATAAAAATGTAAAAGATTTTATAATAAAAAAACAAAAATGAGAACCACCTGGGTGGCTCAGTCAGTTAAGCTTCTGGCCCTTGATTTCGGCTCAGGTCATGATCTCATGGTTTGTGAGATCAAGCCCCATGTTGGGCTCTGCACTGACCATGGAGCCTGCTTACAACTCTCCCCGCCCCCCGTCTCTCCCTCCCTCTGCCCCTCTCGCCCTCTCACACACTCTCTCTCTCTCTCAAAATAAATAAATAAGGTTTTTTAAAAAATGAAAAAATAAATAACAGAAAAAAATAGTTGGAACATATATGACAGAAGGAAGTGCCTTTAATATATAAAGATTTTACAAATGAATAATAAAAGGATGACTGCATTATAAAGAAAAATGGGCAAGGATGCAAAAGAAAAATGTACAAAGTACAGAAAGTGTTTTTAATTTAAAAATTTTTATTTTTAATTGAAGTGTAAGTGAAGCTACATTAGTTTCAGGCATAGAACATACTGATTCAGCAGTATATGTACACAGTGGAATATTACTCAGCCATAAAAAAGAATAAGATCTTGTCATTCACAACACCATGGACGTACCTAGAGAGTACAATGCTAAGTGAAATAAGTCACAAAGAGAAAGACAAATACCATATGATTTCGCTTATATATGGAATCTATAGAACAAAACAAATGAACAAACAGAAATAGTCTTCAGAGACCTTTTTAGAATTCAAATCAACATCTCCCGAGACAACATTTGGTAGGTCTCTGGACTGCTGAACAGTCCATTCCCTACAGACTTTTCACCATGACTTATTCCTAGCAAACTTCATAAATCTCTGTGTTAAAAGTCTGTCTATCACAGGATCTCTCCACAATTCTGATCCCAAATCAGAGCCAAGAAATTTAGTAAAACAGAGCTAAGTAAAAACAGGAACAGAGAAATCAAGATACAATCGTAATCTCAATCCTGATGGAACAACAGTTAAGCAGGGGCCTTAACACTGGAAATGAAAACCATTACCTCAGATTTAGACGGAAGTCCTCATCCAAAGAGGAATATAAAAATGATGCTTCCTACAAGCTGAAAACAGATGCAAATATATGCATTTCTATTTGGAAAAGAAATCCCTTAGTTTTTGGTATTCTGCAGAAAATTTTCAATTCCTAGACAGTTTCACTAGAATTCAGTCAGATACTTAGATTAGGTAGTGACTCCCAGATGCGAACCTAGGGGTTAAAATCCCTGAGAGAGTGATTACTATGGATATGAGAACTAGTTCTAGAAAGTGGAATTATACAGACCATCATATAATTAAAAGTCTTTAAGTTAAGTAAGGTATTTTTTTTTAATTTTTTAATGTTTATTTATTTTGAGAGAGCGAACATAAGCGGGGGTGAGGGGAAGAGAGAGAGAGGGAGACACAGAATCTGAAGCAGGCTCCAGGCTCCCAGCTGTGAGCACAGAGTCGGACGCGGGGCTCAAACTCACAAGCCCGGAGATCATGACCTGAGCCGAAGTCGGATGCTTAACCAACTAAGCCACCCAGGTGCCCTAGTAAGGTATGTTTTAAAAAGGCAAGATTTATACCTTCAGGCCCATCCTTGCCCAAATTCATAGTCTAAATTTTTTTAAAAGAAAGCTTTTCTTCAGCCATATATAATATATCAATTCACCAGTTAGCATGTTTGACTTCAAAAATCAATGTAAGTCTTACAGGCCAAAATAGTAATTACCATTGTTGAACATTTAGTGCTGAGATAAACTCCATCAATAACATGATTTCCTCTTCCCAGTAACTTTATTATGAAGTTATTCATCCCCCATTTTACTCTTAATGAAGCTAATGCTTAATGAGATCTAGTAACTTGCCAAAAGCCACATGAGTAGCAATCATAATGTCACTAATTTTGCTCTTCTTACTCTATGCCTATCTAGTTCCTTTTCAAAATGTGTTTCACTCCAAAGTGCCTTTCTTACAACTCTTCATGGGTAACAAAAATCAGAATGTTGCTCTAATGTTATATCGAGGGTATTGACATGAGACCAGTATGAACTGGCTTGGTCATAAGTGATCTTGCCACAGTCAGAATGTTTACACAGATGTGCAGGATGTGTTCGCGGTTTTTGTTAGTAGTTGTAGCCCTCAACATAGGCATGTGGAGGTTTTCAGGCATCATATCTACATGTGGGGACTCCGTAGAGCTCTGCAATTCCATTGAGAATACAGAAGCACAACTGAGGAGAAAAGGCTGGCTTAGGTTGGCAACACTATATCTCTTAGAAAATGTAAGATGGTAAACAGGTCTTTGTGAATGTTCTTCAACGTGCTAAGAACATCCTGAAGCATGATTCCTTAAATTGTTGTGTATGTGATTTCCACCAAACATTTATAAAGGAAAAGAGAAATGAGCTCAATTTGCTCCTAGAAAGCTCTGATGGATAATGTCCTTTGTTGGAATAGAGTAGTAACTGCTTTAACCATTCTGGAATATGTCTCAATTTCCCTTCCTTTAAGAATACCTCTTGGGATGCCTGGGTGTCTCAGGTTAGGCATCCGACTTTGGCTCAGGTCATGATCTCATGATTCGTGAGTTCAAGCCCCGCATCAGATGAGCTTGAGCCCTGCTTTGGATGGGCTGAAGCCTTGCTTCCAGCTCCGTACTCTCTCTTCCTCTCTCTCTCTCCCTCTCTCTCTGCCCCTCGTGGGATTCTCTCTCTCCCTCTCTGCCCCTCACTCACTTGAGTACTCACTCTTTCACTCTCTCGCTCTCTCAAAAAAAAGAATACCTCTCATTACTGCTTCTTTCTCTTTATTTCTTTTTTCTTTAATCTGTAGTTACTTACCGATAAGGACAGACACTATATTTGCAAATTCAGTCCACGAAGTTCTGTATACATGAACAGTACTGAAAATTTCTGGCCAGCTAACAAACAGAAACCAGGTTCAAAAATCAAGACAGCCCAACCCATTAAATCAGCCAGAACTGCCAGCCTGTCAGTAGCCAATAAATTAGCATTGTTAGAAATAAAGTCACGCTCGCTTATAAAAGCAGCTTTTATTGATGAGTCTGAGACTCTGACCTTCGAACAGCAGTGGTGGCATCAACCCACAAAGGAAATAGTAACTATCATTCGTTGAGTGCCTACTGGTATCCAGACACTTTACCCACAGCACTGTATACATTTCTCCTAACATTCTTGTAAGTACGTATCATTAAGCTAGTTTTACGGGTGAGGAAACCGAGGTTCAGAGAGATTAAGGGACATAACCAGGATCACTTAGTAAGTGACTTAAAACCAGGTCTCTAAAACCCCCGGTCCCCCTAGTATACCACCCTGCCACTATTATGTCACTACAGAGAGGTGCCGGCTAAAACTCTTTTGTGTGATTCTACTTTCTAGAATGTGTTATTATACAATGGCATCTGGTGTAATCAGTGTCTCAGGGTTTTTAGCTCCAGGCTTACGGTTGTTGGGGGGCGGGGAGGGGATGGCATCACCTAATCTTAATATTTGGCTAACCTCAGAACAACCAGCCAGAATTTTAGAAATCTCTACAGAACACCAAAAGCCTGGGGGCTTCGTCCCAAATAGGCATACTGTGTGTGTATGTTTTCAGCACACATCACTTTTTAATGTTAATCATTTTTTAATGTTAATCCTTGGACTGGGCCCTTCTGTCCAAACAGGAGTTGCTGGCTTCGGTCTCCTGGGCCAGCGGGCCCTGATTCTTGGTTGCTTCTATTGCCGTTGGGATTTAGACTGTCCCTTGATTTCTTTGCTCCTGTTTTTAATTGGCTTTGACATCACAAACTTTCAGCTCTGATTTGAGGTCAGGATGCTGGAGGTTCCATTAGAAGAGGTGTAGAAGGAGTCGGTCATGAAAGAGGTGCTCAAGGGCATTGAATTATTCAGATGTCCAAGAGAATCACCAAATGTTGGCTTAAGAGATGTTGATTTGAATTCCAAAAGACTCTCAAAGGGCTGTTTCTGCACTTATGATTGTACATCAAAATAATTGACAACCAGAACTTGACAAAGCAAACATTGTTTCACTGGGTCACTATTTAACAAATCAGAATATTCTTTCTTCAGAGGCAGATCTGGGGTTGTAGAGCCTGACGCTTTTATAATTTGGGGAGCCCTCTTTAAGAAAAAGCATATAAAATTAAGAATGCAAAATTATGTATTGGAATTCATATTTCTTAGAATGGAGAAAGAAATCACAACAATGGCAAAAGTTGGAAAAGGCCATAAAACCCACAAATATAATCTATCATACTCTATAATATCACCACATTTTTTTTGGTTAATATCTTTTGATTACCTCTCCAAATGATAGACATTTTATAATATCAATTTCTGTGGTGATTATTAAAAGATAATTCAGTGTTTCCTTGGTCATGATTAATCCTTTTAAGAACAATTATTGAGCAGTACCTGGGTGACTCAATCGGTTGAGTGTCCAACTTTGGCTCAGGTCATGATCTCACGGTTTGTGGGTTCGAGCCCTGCATTGGGCTCTGTGCTGACAGCTCAGAGCCTGGAGCCTGATTCAGATTCTGTGTCTCCCTCTCTCTCTCTCTGCCCCTCCCCAGCTTGTGCTCTGCCTCTCAAAAATGAATAAATGTTAAAAATAATTTTTTAAAGAACAATTATTGATACTTTAGAAAGATTTCTTAGAGGGGTGGGTGGCTCAGTCAGTTAGGCATCTGACTCTTGGTTTCAGCTCAGGTCATGATCTCATGGTTTCATGGGTTTGAGCCCCACGTCAGGCTCTGCGCTGACAGCATGAAGTCTGCCTGGGATTCTCTCTCTCCTTCTCTCTGCCCCTCCCTTGTTTTCTGTCTCAAAATAAATAAACATCAACAAACAAAAACAGCAAGAAAGAAAGGTTTCTTAGCATTTCATTTGTTATTGGTAATATAAAATTTTAGGAATGTTGTCAAATAGAAGAAAACTGTCTATCGAGTCACTTTCACTATGAGAGCTGTGACATTTGGAAGAATTTTCCACAGACTAACTTCTGACTTTGCACTTAGCAATTGTTGCCTCCAATGTCCACCAATCTCCAGTAGCAGGCACCATTGAATAAGCTCCTGTGTCATGCATATTCGTGCCACAAAGCAGGTGGCAGGAATATCACCATAAGCCCTTCCTACTCCAAGACATCTGGCAGTAACTTAACTCTTCATGGAAGGAACTGCAAACCACACAAAGACGCCCCACTGGGCCAATACTATATATAGTCCCAACTCAACTTCCCCACAAATGCCCCCAACCACTCCAGGTACCACCTGACCAAGGGGAAATGGTGAGGGTAAGACAGGGATCCAGGAGACTCAACTGTTGTAGCTAATTTCAGCTAAAGCATCTCAGTAAAGGGGTTCCTGGGAGGCCCGGTTGGTTAGGCATCTGACTTCGGCTCAGGTCATGATCCCATGGTTCGTGGGTTCAAGCCCTATGTCGGGCTCTGTGCTGACAGCTCGGAGCCTGGATCCTGCTTGGGATTCTGTGTCTCCCTCCCTCTCTGCCTTTCCCCCACTCATTCTCTCTCTCTCTCTCTCTCTCTCTCTCTCTCTCTCTCTCTCTCTCTCAAAAATAAAAACAATTAAAAAATAATAAAGTATCTCAGTAAAGCAGGTCTTCAGGTGAAGACTCCCCAGGGGTTGTGAAGGTGCCAGGCTAGGGCTTAAGCTTCCTTCATTTCTCAGGGGGAAGAGAGATTACCAGTGTGTCCCTACAAGCTTTCAGTTCAGAACCCACCCCACTCTGAGTCCGGATTACAGACACGAATGAGAATTTAGCCTCTGTTTCTGTATAAAAATGGCACCTCATAATTCCAAATGGAGTATCAGAACCCTGTCCTTAAAAACTGTCAAGATTCTAGGTTCTTTTGCTCCCCCAACCAGGCAGAAACAAAACATCATCTGGCTCCAAACTGCTGCTGAAGGCTCCCTAGAACAGCCTGGTGTGGGGGCGTGATTCTGCTCTGCCAGGCCAGGGCTAAGGACAGAGGGACAGGGCACCACAGGCAGGTACCTCACTGAATCCCAGAAAACACAATCTGGCTGCCCCTCACCTTATCATTTCCTTCCTCTGTGAGCCCTAGGAGCCGATCCCCGTTTCCCTACCGCCTCTTGTCATGTCAGCACAGGGCTTTGATGGTTGTTTTGGAAGCTGCCCTACACCTTGTGTCCTGGTGCCTCTGGTTGAAACACCCCTGCCCTCAGCCCCCGACCCCCAACACACACACACAAATACACTACCTTTATGAGATGTTCCTAATAGGACTTTACTGCAGGCAAATAGTTATTAAAAGGCCCCTTCCATGACTCCCACCTTCCTGTTGGTTTTTCCCTGAGTAGATAAAAGCAAGACACACCTGGTTATAGATAAGAACAAAGAGGAGGGCATGAGGCACAGAATAGAGACAGAACTGGAGAAGACTCCACTGCATTTCAGGAAAATCAGGACCTGGAGAAGATCCAAGGAACTTCCAGGAACAACCCAGGGCCCTCCATGAGTGAGACAATGGGACAAAAGATCCTGCCTCCCAGTGTCCACGCTGGGAGGACAGAAGTGGAGGGAGTGACCTTTGCTGTCTGTCTTCACCCTTCCCTCCTCCAGCCCTCTGCCCCTGCATAGGGAGAAACAATGGGACAAAGAAGGTGGAGACAACGCCGACATGACCATAGCCACTGGCTGGGACAGCCCATCCCCATAGCCATCAGTGAAGGGAACACAGGCAAAAAGGAGTTTACATACCTGTAGATATGCCACACTATTTTAAAGAAAAATTTTTTTTCCTCCGGTTTGCAAACTGAAGGACGTTTAAAGAAAACTGAAGGGCTAGTATAATGTCAAGGTTAACATTTTAATTGCATAAAACACCAAGAAAGCCTACGCTTGTCATTTTTACAAGGTTACCTTTCCTGTACAATGGAGGCTTTTATCCAACAACTATATGAGAGCTGGTGCCATGACATGGAATGTGACTTACATAAATGGAAGAGTTCACACTCTTTTTTCCCATATAGCTCCTCCAGGAGGCACCGTCAAGTAGCTAAAGTAGCTAAATTGTGGCCTTTTAAACCTTTCCTCGCAGATAAGAAATGCACATATATGTGTCATTTTGTAGTGTTGAATGCACGGGGCCTAATTCTCCTGTAGTATGTCTCCCCTCCATGCCCAGAGCCCCGTCAACTTCAAAGAGGGGTTTGCAGGTGGAATGGCAGATAAGCAGTGAAAAATATAGCTCTTTTGGATGATGTGATCACATAACAAAAGGCTGCTGTAACCCTGCAAGAAGCCAAAGTTAAGGTTACTGTTGGAGCCTTAACTCTGAATTCCCTGAATCTAGGGCAGTCCCGAGTATGTAGCCCCCCGCCCCCCGGTGCAGCACTTCACAGTGTTTTACAACGAGCTGCACAAGAAAAAAGAAAAAAATCTTGTAAGGGATGGGAAGCCTTTTAGATCTGTGCATTGGATCTAATTTTTTTTTTTTTTTTTGGAAAATAACTGCAAGGTGGAAAAGTAGCTGAAGTAAGTTTCAACATGTTAAGCATACTTGGGAAAATAACATCTTTATGTATAAGGTACAGAAAGGATGTGTCCTTATTGGTTTATACAACAATGTCAGTTTACGTCTGCATTTCGTAAGACGCAGGAGGACACAGGAGGTTGTCATCCATAAGCATGACCCTTGTCCCCATCACCAGACTTGAGATTGAGACCCAAATCCTCAAGTGTGGATGTAAAACACCTGTCATCGCCTTAAATATCAATATGAAAATGTAGTCCCCTTAAAGCAGGACCGATTCTTTTTAAAATTAAAAGAACACCATCACTCATCAGTTTATGCTCTGTGATGGGGAAAGAGAATGTTCGATTCCATGTGTACCACACACTAGTTTTTTCCACCATCCAGACGGAAGGCAGGACTGTTGTCACCCAGAGCCAGAGACATGGGTTTGGCTCAATGAAGACAAAGAGAAAACACACAAGTCAAGAGCCACCAGCAGGAGAGGCCTGGTGGAAATCCACCTGCCTCTGCCTTGGCCAGGGGCCCCCGCCATCCTCTGCCGTTTCCACCTTCTGTGTGAGAGAGGAGCAAGGATTGGGCTTGGGAAGAGAGAGTGAAGACAGGAAATAGAGAAACACACACCTGCCGTGGCCCTGCTTGGTTTCCAGTGGAGGGGACCCCAACCTGAACTGGAGAATAATCAGGAGGCTAGACCTGATTTCCCTGTTTGGATAGGGCCCTCGTGCTATGTGGTTTTTTAACAATATCTCAGGAAAAGAGAGTAGGGACTGGATTGTCACCAAGGGTCTGTCCAATGTTCCTGCTGACCTCTTTCCCCATCCTCACACCCAAACTGAAGCTCTTTTCTGAAAAGAAGAGTTGAGGAGAATCCACTCCTACTAAGCAGGAGGAAATAGTGGCCAGATGGGCACATGCTATAAATGTAAAAAACAGCTTGAGTACTTCTTTTTAAAAACATATAAAATCATATCAGTCTTCTGCTCACAACCTTCTTCTGGTTAACCATGTCACTCCTAGTCACCTTCTCTAGCTTCAGATTTTTTCTGTCACACTTATCACCTTTTCACTATTTCACATGAAATATACCTACTTATTATGCTTAGTAGCCTTCCATTCCTCTCCACTAGAATGTAAGCTCTACAAGGGCAGAGATTTCTGTCTGCTTTTATTTCCAATTTTTCTTTAGTACTTAAAATAACAGCTGGCACTTGCTAGGTGCTCAAGATATATTGTTGAATTAATTAGTTAGTCATTCATGGATAACATCACAACATTAAACAAGACAAAAATAATTCGACGATGCAGCTATGTGGGTGTAAGTATAAAGATATAGATAGGGGTGCCTGGGTGGGTCCATTGGTTAAGAGTCTGACTTCAGCTCAGGTCATGATCTAGCAGTTCATGGGTTTGAGCTCCGAGTCAGGTTCTTTGCTGACAGCTCAAAGCCTGGAGCCTGCTTCGGATTCTGTGTCTCCCTCTCTCTTCCCCTCCCTTGCTCACTCTCTCTCTTTCTCTCTCTCTCTCAAAAATAAATAAACATTAAAAAAAAATTTTAATATATAGATGGAAGTGGCTATGGCTGTAGAAAAAGCCTCATGTAAAGGCAGATAGAGCTATATATCGGGTAGGTGTAAATAAAGGAACACAGTAGGCAAAAGCTAACTGAAGGGGCGTCTGGGTGGCTCAATTGGTTGAACACCTCACTCTTGGTCATGGCTTGGGTCATGATATCATGGTTCATGAAATCGAGCCTCGTGTGGGGTTCTGTACTGCCAATGCAAAGAATTTATCCTAGAAAAAAAAATGTTTGAAAAACAGAAAAAATTCCTCTATAGAGGTGATGGTGGCATTGAATTAAATTTATAAGGAGTTTCAGAACTACCAAAACACAAAATGAATCAGAATAATACTATTTAAAAATAGATTAATAAGGAGCACCTGGGTGGCTCAGTTGGTTAAGTGACTGGCTATCAATTTTGGCTCAGGTCCTGATCTCACAGTTTGTGAGTTTGAGCCTTGCATCTGGCTCTGTGCAGTGAGATTGGGATTCTCTCTCTCCCTCTCTCTCTACCCCTCCCTCGCACTCTATCTCCCTCTTTCTCTCTCTCAAAAATAAATAAATTAACTTAAAAATAAATTAATAAACTAGAAATATCAATGAACGGAATATACAAAGAGCTGGCGGTAACACTGAATGAAATTTATAAAAAAAAGAATATAGGAGCTACCAAAACACAGCATGAATTATCAGAATCAATGAAGAGAATATACATAGCTGAAAGCTGAATGGCACTGTACTTTTATGCAGTGAAAATAAAAGAATCATAGATTAAATCAACCAGAGGGGAAAAAAGATATGGAGAATAGACAATGGTGATCCAACATAATATAATTGATTTTCCAAAGAAAATGGAAGATGTAATAGAAAAAAAAATCTGGACATAAAGAAAGGACTGAATCAGCATGAAGTATATGTTTGGGGGAAGAAATTAATGCAGAACACCTACTATAAGGCATATTTTGATATCAGTACTGAACTTAAAGGTTAATTATCCAGACACAAAAGCACCAAAAGGAACTTATCTAGAAAGGATAACTAGTAAGCTGGTCTCCAGCTTCTCTGGAGAAATACAAAATGGTGGGGCCAGGTCAGTAAAGCTTTGAGAGAAAAGTGGCCAAAGCATTTTATATCAAGCCAAGCAGCCACCCAGCATTGAAATCACTACTATATAAGAACCCAAGAAACATGGCTCTGTTGAAAACCAACTCAACAAAGAGGTAGACAGAGAAACTACCTGGCTTCTAGTAAAAACCAAAGTTCTTACAATGACATACAAGATCCCACACCTCCTGCTTTCTCTAAATTTCTAGCTTTGTTCCCCAATGCCTTCCTCACTCACCTCCTGGCTGATCCCCAAACACATCAACCACACTGCTGGCCTTGCCTGAAGGATTTTCACCACATGTTGGATTGACTTATTCCCTCACCTGTCTTGTGCCCTCCTGACTACCCTATCTAAAATCTCCATACCCACAGACACCCTCTTTTTCTCTTCTCTGCTTGATTTTTTTCCTTAGCTATTATCACCACCTCATATACTCTACTTCCTTTATGTATCCTGTTTCTCATCTCTCTCCTCCCACTAGAATATAAGTTCCCTAAGGACACCGAGTGCTATCTGTTTTATCCCTAGAACACTGCTGAAGCGTAGTAGGCATGCAAATATTTATTGAATGAAGGAATAAATCCCCTGAACTACAAGTCCATGCTTCCCATCCATCCCCTTACAATTCTGAAACCAGAGCGAACTCAGAAGTTGATGACGAGCAGTCTGAACACTGAGGAGTCTGAAACTCAAGTCTTATTAGGACCATCTAATGAATACTTAGCCATCGTATTAATGGACCTTAAATGTATTAGAAGGCACATCAAAGAAGTCTTGTATCACTTCTTGGGTATTGTAAAAATAGTTTGGACATTTACAGAGAGGTAGATTTTCAGCTTGCCAAGAAAATCACCTCACAGTCAGAACTGATGATAGAATTGGCCTCCTCACAAACACTGGCCTTCCCTGCCAATTATGAACTGCAAAACAGATGTCGGGTGTTTTCTGAAAGGGACCCCAGGCAAGACATTCCCACCATGTAAAAGAGTTTAGTGTAGCTCTGTTAGAGACAGCCCCCAAGTTCTCCTCCTGCTCTGAGATTCCGTGATGCTGTGCTCACATGGTGCATGTAGTTTCCATTGTTCCATTGTGGGTAATGGTGTTTCGCAGATGTTTATATTTGGGGACTGCAACCATACTCCTGATGCAGGTCCCTGCCCGCTTCACCTGTTCCGACTGGCTACACATTGAATCGCAGCACCTCCCGTGGATAGGAGCCCTGCATAGCTGAGTGCCTGGTCTTTCTGGAAGAGGTTTACAATTCAGCGGTAATTCCAACCGGAGAAGTATGTCTACTGTAATGGAGTAAGCAGGTCACCTTCTATTCCTTTAGAAAATTGTAACCACGTTGATATGACCTCTAGGCAATTCCTCCAAGCTGGAGGACATGGGCCCTGGCTAAAGCAAGAGTCTCCATTTCCCTGCAGTGAAGATAAAAGACTTATGAGAAGGAGCTAAAGATTCTAAAGAGAGTTGTGCTGGCTCCAGGCATTTCGGTGAGAGGGCGCCTTCTCACTGGGTGTCAGAAGGAAGAGCATAAAATGAATATTTCTGTTTGTCTGCTTTTTGGTTTTGTTGTTTTCACTTTTCTAGAAATCATAGTGTGTGTGGCAATTGCTGTTTCTCAGTCCAATTGACAAGATGCTACAAACATGATAACATTCATTGCAATGGTCAAAATTTTAAACTCTTATTCCTATGTTTAAAAAAAAATACTTATTGGGACTGGAAGGTTGGGAGCTAAATTAATAGTGCTTTTATTTTATAAGATACATGAACTAAACTGTAGCAAAGATAGGGAGACTTGAGGCTCTGGTGGAAAAAAAGATAGAAAGAAAATAATTCCCAATAGCTCTTGGGAAATGTACCTCCTTACACCCAAATGGTGGCAATCAGCCTCTTGAGCCTTAAAGTAGGCAACTTTTCAACAATCTCCTGGCCATGGAACTGTGGCAGTCATAAACTTCTTAGAGGTGGTCTGGATGAAACTTCAAGTGATCAAAATTAAATCATAACAAAAACTCCAAACTGCTGTGGTCTTAAGTCCGACACTTCACTGTGTTTTGCAGCATTTACACGACTGAGATGTATGGTACTGTCAATTTTAGTAGCCTGCTTTACAGCCATAGAAAGAGAGTTAGTTCTGTGTTCCCCGGTGATTGCCGAGTGGGGGATAGCTATGTATAGATTAGGACTTTCGAGGGAAGCGCACTGTTCCAATTCCGTACACCATCGGAGAGAATCTTCTTTCCATTTGTAAATGTTTCCCTAGCAATTTCCAATGCTAATTTTTCCAGAGAAGCATAAGGTCTCTAGAATCACTCCTCACTCCTGAAGAAGGACTTTCCTAGCCTGACGTGTGCCTGGTCTGTTGTTAAGCCGTACATGCCAGTTAACCACCAGGGGCTTTTGTAAGAGTTCTAGGAGGTTGAGTGTGGCACGTAATAAGTACTCAGTGAATGATCAGAGAAGCTTTTGACTGAGTAAGTTGGTGTTTTCAGGTTGCTAACTCTGCATTGTTAGAAAAATAAAGTCTATTAGTTTATAGACCGTTTTCATTCGTCTCTGTCTTTCTGGCAGGCAACCTTTCTGTTCGAACTGCCTCTTGTCATCGCTACTGGAAACAGTGCAGCCCTGCTTTTCTAGAAGCTACCTTCCCTTTTCCATCCTTTCTCCCCTTCAAACCCCTCCATCTATCTCACAGATCTCTAACTTCAATCCAAGTGAGAGTCTCCAGCAGCCGGAAGAGCAGTAGGGGAGGAAGAACAGAAAGGAAAGCATGAACGCTTTTGATGCTCCTACTTTATGGATGGCTGGGGGCTTTACATGCGCTCTATCATTTTAACTTTCGTAACACCCATGTGGAGTCACTGATTTTCCTCATTTTGTAGACAGAAGACTTAACATTCGGTAAACAATCGGCCCCCAAAAGAATTACCCCATCCTTTTGATCTACTTGTTCTGTGGAGAAGTCCTGACAGTTCAGGTGAGAGACATTGGTTAAGAGCAGACTGAGGTCCTCCTTGAGTTCACGCTCTATCTAGCGCTGTGTTCTAACAATAACGTCGGTAACAATCTGAGTAACAGCAATGAGAGTAGAAACAGCAATCATCGTAATAATAGTAGTAACAGTAGTCATGAGAGAGTAGAACTCTCAGAAGGAGTACACCTCCTGATCTAGCAACAGGACTCAATATTCAACCTGTCATCTTTTCAGTGTTCCCGTTTTAAGTACTCACATAGTACCATTCAGGTCCCTGAATCTATGGATTTGAATTTATGTTACTGCCAAGGACCCTCTGAACACTACAAGGGACATAGTTTTTGATTTCCATGTTTAACTGTAACACTAACAAAGGGACTGTGCTCTTAGGCCGAGCTGCATTTGACATTCATCCCCACCGGATCCAGGGACTCAGATGAAAAGGTTTGACAGCAAAGTGTTAGGATCTCCAATAATGAGGCTGAGAAAGACCTAGGAAGGGAGCTTGCCCTGAGGCCCCTTTGAGCTCCTGGCCAGAGCCCACTGGTGGTTGGTTCTGTGGTGTGGGCAAATCAGGGCTAGGGATGTGGGAGTGTGGGTACATCACCAAGCAGTTCCTACATCTGAGAAGTTCTTTGTGTTCTATTCTGTATGATCTGGGAGCACCTTAGTTGGTCTAGCACGCAGTGCTCTGTGTAGACTATCATCTGAAAGACTTTCACAATCATCTTCCTACATTTGCTTCTGTGTACTTTTGAAGTAGATATTTATAAGACAAGGCAGCAGATTTCCTCTCTCCTATGGCCCCACTCTGCTGTAGCAGAAGAAAGATGAAATATCATTGTAGTTATGAACTCCAGGAAAGAAATTTACTTTATTAACTGCCTAATGATTAAAAAAAAGAAGAAGAAAGAAATCCAATCTAATGTGGATTTGAGTCTTTTCAAATATCTAGTCTCTGTTTAAATACCTTCACCTGAAAAGCGAGGGGAAACATCACAGAACTTTCGTGCAGGCATAGCCCAAGATGGTAAAGTTTCCTGGTGACATGGGGCATGGGGTTGTCTCAGTCTGAGAGAAGAAAGAGTCAAGAGCTCACCTTCCCTCTAGGATGAATGAGTCACTCCATTCCAGAGCAGGACCTTCTCTTTCTCAAATCCCTCCACCTCTGCGGAAAACCAACCTTTAGCTACAAGGAAATAGGTGTCACTGAGATGCTTGAACTGATCTTGAATGTTTGGAGGGGTGATCATTCCCAGAGGACCCCCAATTCAGTAGCAGCTAAAACTGTCTCCCAGCTGGACCTAGATATAGGCTGCCCACATGGCTGGCACTCACTGATGGTTTAGAAAAGCCAGCACAGGCCCAGAAAGAACCACAGTCCTTACTAATGTGAATACCTTCTTCTTTAATATTCCAAATTGCTTGGGGGCAGTCACAGTGCCTGGAACACAGTAAGCACTCAGTAAGGACGTGTTGCCTGAACAAATGAAGATATATACACAATTCAGTGTTTGTGCCAATGATATTTTTCAAGTTTAATAATTTATGGGTCAAAAGCTAAGAGCTAATAAATTATCATGGGGACTTTTTCACTTACTTGTATTATCTGAGATAAAAGAGTTCCTTAAAAAGAAACTTTTAGGGGTGCCTGGGTGGCTCAGTCGGTTGTTTCTGACTTTGGCTCAGGTCGTGATCTCATGGCTTGTGGGTTCAAACCCCGTGTCGGGCTCTGTGCTGACAGCTGAGAGCCTGGAGCCTGCTTCGGATTCTGTGTCTCCCTCTCTGACCCTCCCCTGCTTGTGCTGTCTCTGTCTCTGTCTCTGTCTCTGTCTCTCTCTCTCTCAAAAATAAATCAACATTTAAAAAAAACTTTTTTAAAGAAACTTTTGGAGGTCTTTCTAACTAACTCACTCATTTAATCATGTATTTAGGGGATATTACCTATTGGATTTGAACTGCCCCTAAAATCCTAAGCCAATAAAAGACTATCCTTGGAATAAGTGGTTATTGGTTCAAAATCTATCCAAAGTATTGAATACCTTTTCCTCTGTATGCACTTGAGCCAATCATTTAAGTTCTCTGGGCCTCATTTTCTTACTTCTCAAGGGTGAGGTTGGGCATGATGAGTTTTAAAGACCCTGCCAGCTCTGATTCTCATACATTTGGCAGAATCCTGGCAGGAGAATCTTCAAATTACAAGTCGCTCTTTCGCTGTGGTTGGTCTCTTAAAGACTTTGCCCTCTATTTCCCTCTCTCATCAACCTGACCCTCACCCCAGTAGTAGAAACTCCTTTCTTTCTTGCCACTTGCAGTGAGTTTTCTCTCTTTTCCCACACAAATCCTACCACAATCCCATGGTTTGTAAATACCCCCAAGAGAAATACATGCTCACATATGTCAATAATTTGCAGGCTATGTGTATACACCATCAGTTAGATTCTTGAGGGTAAGAAATATGCCTGGTTATCTGGGCCTTCACAGGCACCCAGCACAGGGCCCAGAACCCAGGGGAGACCAGTTGTACTCAAGTATACACCAGTTACTTTCTATACCAGATGCTTAGTTAAAAGTGGCTAGTTCCTCAGCCCACTGGAGATCTACCTGATCATAATCTGTGGGGCCTTGGAATCAACTTTTTTACAAGCATGCTGGGTGCTCCCTCTGCACCCTGAAGATTGACAGCTTCGGTAATAAGACAGACAATAAAGATGTGTCAAATGCTGAATGAATGTTTCTAAAGGAAGGGAAACTTCTCCTTTCTCCTCAACAAAGGTCTTATACTCACAAGGGCAACACCAGGGAGAAAAGGAGAAGAGACACAGAAAAAAAGAGAAAAAAACACTACTTACACTTAACCAGCAGACATTAATAAGTACCTGCAACAGAGGAACCCATCTGCCCTCTCAGGAAAAAACAAACGAAGGGTCAGATGCTCCAAGATCAGTGTAACAATATATCAAACAAGCAGGACTTGTTCAACTTCATTTTGGCCCCTGCTGTCACTTTAAATTTAGTGACTGAGGCTGGGTCTTCCCCCTGCCTCCAGATGACCATCCAGGGAGGCCCAACAGCTTCTCTGGCCACTTCTGAGTAACACAGACACGACTTCACTTTAATAAGAATGATGCAAAATGCAGGAATAGTCAAAACCCCTGCTGGATTTGAAGTTTTGGCTCTCTTTCCCTCCCACATCCTCTCTCTCAAGCAGGATGCCTGTGGCTGGGGAATGGAGTCAGTCAGCACTCTCTTGTCCCCATCGCAGATTCCAGCTCCTCCACCCCTGACTACCTACAGTCTCTGACCCCTTCAGAGGTGAGGAAAACAGGGACACCCCGACGTGCCTGGCTCTCTGTCAGCCAGCTTCATACTCATTGGACTTGGGGAAATATTTACAGCTGACCCTTTTCCTGAGCGGCAGTTTTTTGGATTTTTGGGAAACCTCCCGATGCTGGTCTCTCAACTATAGACCCCTTGATGTAGGTGATACCCCACCTCTAATGTTCTGTGCTGAGATCTGTTCACCCCACCACAGGACTCTCTCACATGGGATTCAAAATGGTCCACACCAGCACGGCCTCAGGCACGAGGCCCACATCTGGCCTCTAGAATATCCTCATGCAAACCTGAATTGCCAACCTGTAGAACCTCTATCTCTCCTTTGCCTCCCCAGTAGAGCAGCCAATCAGCCTGTCGTGATAGGTAAGGAGTCCCTCCTCCCTGGAGGGGGTGGGATTCACAGAACACCGGTAGCTCTTTCCAAAAGTACTGTTTAAAATTCTATTCCTTTGTAACATCAATGAGGAGTTAAGAGATGTCCACCTCATTCTCAGACAGCATCTTCAAAAAAGGTGGACCTTGGTCCAGCATTGCACTGCAGTGTCTGATATCTGCCATTACAGGATCACTTTAAGCCCCTAACCTACCCCCAACAGAAAAAGGCTGCACTGGAATATTCTAGTGTGGCTATAGTAAAAGCTCAAAGAGTAACCCACCATTAGATGGTCTTTGAGCTCACTCAGAATGAATCTCCATGTGGCAGAGGGGCCTTCAGCTCTCCCCACTTGGGAGGTCCAAGAGCACAAGCAAGAAGTTTCAAGACCAGACCTAAGTGGATAAAAGCCATCAAAGGAGCTGGAGTTCCCTCTACCACCTGTGGCCCACCTTCCAAACTCTGAATTTCTGCCTGAGGACCTACCTCTCCCCATCAGTGGACACCATCAGGGATCCCATGTTTCGGAGAAAGCCAGTGCTCCTCACCCCAATCTGTAGCCTGATCTCCATTGGTTCTTAACCTTGGGTAGATATCTATGGATGAGCTACAGAGGCATCTGAAATCCCCCGAAAAGTTATCTTAAAATTGCAAATATAACCATGTCTATCAGGGAGGATCCAGGCTTAGCGCAGCTTTACAGTCTCAGCATTGTCTCAACAAGGACAACAATGTTCTAATGCAATACAGTATAGGATGCCTGACAGCTACAGAGGATACGAATACATCCCATCACCAGGGTGTCATTGCACAGCACCTACTATGCATTAAGTGGGAGCAGAAGAGGCTGCACAGGAAGATGAGCTGGGATTTGAAAGAAAAGGGTCACGTCAGAGAGAAGTGAGAGAAAAGACCATCTGAGAACTTGGAACAAGCATGGACGGAAGCATGGACGCAGGAAAGCCAAGTGTGTGTGGGAAGTGATACGCAGGCAGTTTAATTGGAATGGAGGTCACAGATGGGAGATGGTAGGAGCTAACACCAGAAAATGGGGCTGAGGCTAAGTGGTGAGTGGTTTTAATGTGAAGGGTGAAGACTTAAACTCATTTCAGAGAAGAAGAATAAGGGTGAACACCATTAAACAACAAGTACACATTGTATTGTGACTGGCCATTTGTATGTCTTTCCCCAGGCAGAATGTGAATGAACTGTGGGAAATCAGAGTCTAATTCACGTTTATACTTCCCTGACACATGAGGTACTTAATAACTTTTTAGAGTATGGAGGGAAGATAGGTCAAAAGGAAGGAAGGGAAGAATGTGGGGGGAAAGAAGGAGGAAGGGAGAGGGAGAAGAAGGAGACGCAAGGGTGAGCTGTACTTTAAAAATATATTTATTTTTGGGGGCACCTGGGTGGCTCAGTTGATTAAGTGTCCGACTTTTGATTTTGGTTCAAGTCATGATCTCAATGTTGATGAGGTCAAACCCCACATCGGGCTCTGTGCTAACAGTGCAAAGCCTGCTTGGAATTCTCTCTCCCTCTCTCTCTGCCCCTCCCTGCTCATGCTCCCTCTATCTCTCAAAATAAATAAATAAACACAAAAAGATCTTTTAAAAAATGCTTTAAAATATATATACTTGGGGCGCCTGGGTGGCTCAGCTGGTTGAGCATCTGACTTCCGCTCAGGTCATGATCTCCCATTTGGTGAGTTCCAACCCCGTGTCAGGCTCTGTGCTGACAGCTCAAGGCCTGGAGCCTGCTTCAGATTCTGTGTCTCCCTCTCTCTCTGCCCCTCCCTCACTCACACTCTGTCTCTGTCTCTCTCTCTCAAAAATAAATTAAAAAATTAATAAATAAAATACATATACTTATTTGATTTATATATATTTTGTGGATGGTAGCTACATTTATGGTGGCATAGCATAACCTATAGAGTTGTCAAATCACTATGTCATACACCTGAAACTAATGTAATGTGTGTCAACTGTACTTAAATTTAAAAAGAAAAGGAGCACTTACAATGTAAAAGTCATTGTGATGAAGGTGAATATATATATAAATATATGCTCACACACATACACACATTGGAAAACAGAAGACCATTACATCGATCCAGGCAAGCAACAACAAGAATGAGTAACTTATGAGATGCTGTGTTGCCATAAAATGCAAATTCTCATCTTCCTCTAAACAGCTTATCTGTAACATGTTCAAAATGTGTATTTAATGTCATAATTCATTATAAGTTGAAAGGATCTCTAGGTGTTGTTTACCAATACTGTTAGTGAATTTGTGCTTATCCCACACTCCTGCCCAGTTTCCCTCATGCACAGAGCATGCATTTGCTGATGGCAAGGAGTAGAGCATGGCCGTGGAAAGAGGAGGACAGCCACTGACCCATGGCAAACCCCCCCCCCCAACCGCATCTGTGTGGCCATTCTGCCCTTCTACCACCGGCTCACTTAACCAGTCAACGTGATTGTTATGCCTGGCTGACTTCACATCCTGCTAGCTAGGACATACTAAAAACCTGACCTTCAACTCAAACCCTCTAATTCCAGATGCTATATGATGTTTCTCCCCAGATTGGGTGCAATTTGGGTCAGTCCTGGGTTGTGATGACATTTTTCACTCTCTAAGATTATGAGTTAATCTGTCCATGGCAGACCCACCTGAAGCCCTTTGTCGTTTTTCCAGATAACCTTTCAGAGCATTCTAGGCTTGTCATTTCCTCTTTGACCATGTTTTATATACATATTTCATGTTGAGTTTCTATAGCACGCCTTCGAATCTTGAATCCTTAAATGTTCCTTCACTTCCTTCACTTTCTATGAACTTTCTAGTTCATAAACAAAATTATTCTGCAGACTGTTTAGGACATGGCTACCTTTACCTGTATAGTTATAAAAAAAAAGGAACACAGGAATTTGACCTTTTTTTCTCTTATAAATCTGTACCCCTCCACAAGGTTAATTGTAGATCCTTTTAGTTGTAGATCCTTTTAGAAACCTGAGCAATTAATCTCTTTCGCCTCAAAAATTCTCCCATGATAGGGGCACCTGGGTGGCTCAGTCAGTTAAGTGTCTGACTTCAGCTCAGGTCATGATCTCACAGCTTATGAGATCAAGCCCCTCATCAGGCTCTCTGTTGTCAGCACAGAGCCTCCCTCAGATCCTCTGTTCCCCTCTCTCTCTGCCCCTCTCCCGCTCCCACTCACGCTCTCAAAAATAAATATTAAAAAAAAAGAATTCTCCCATGATATCTGTTCTCTTGTGAGCCAAGCCAGAACAAGCACATGACACAGGATAAAAAGAACAAAATAAAGCTAACAAGTGGTGACACAAATTACAATTGCCTGCAATTATCATTTCTCAATTATTCAGTGAACACCTATTATGTGCAAGTTGCTGAGAGGAGGCAGGAAGAAGTGGAAAACAAAGACTCGACAGAAACATGGTTACCTTCTGTAGAAGATATTTGGCAAAAGAGGCAACTGGATACACATTATTCATTGTAGTGCAAAGCGCCACACGACTGTCCCCATATAAGAGTACAGAGAAGAGCAATTCATTCCGGCTATGAGGGTACCAGGCCTAGCGAGCAGGGTAGCTATTCCTCAGCTCCATTTCCCTTTCAGGAATAAGAGTCATGCTGCAAGACCTTCTGGATTTGTTTCTCATGAAAAATGGACAATGTATATTTTATGCAGACTCTCCTGATTTTTAAAGCTTGCTAACCAATTCAAACTGTTTTAAAGCCATGTTTCCATAGGTTGTGGTGAGCCATGTGCGGTCACCTTCTACCTCGGACCTAGACGTGAGAGTTCTCAGAAGGGGTTAAAATGAGTCCAGAAAGGAGGGCTGGAGCAAATGGGCAGAGCACTGTGGTTTCATTCTCCACACTGGGGGAACGATCATGCAGTCTTTTTTTTTTTCTTTTTCAATTAGCACTATAATCCTATCTGTGTTTTAGAAAGATAATTCTGGCAGAGGGGCACTTGATACATGAGTTGATAACATTTGTCAAATTAATTAATGAGACAACAGAGAAGTAAAGAAATTTGAGGCCAGTTAACAGGCCTTTCCAGGTGGACAGGATGATGGGCTATATGGCTGATGGGCACTTGTTGAGATGAGCACTGGGTTTTGTAAGTTATTAACCACTAAATTTTACTCCTGAAATCAATACTACTATGTGTTAACTAACTTGAATTTAAATAAAATCTCAGAAGAAAAAAATAGGTTAGTTCAATAATCAAGACAATAAGGAGGTTAAATTTAAGGGAAATTAGGGATGCCTGGGGAGCTCAGTTGGTTAAGCGAGAGACTTCGGCTCAGGTCATGATCTCACAGCTCATGAGTTTGAGCCCCATGTCGGGCTCTGTGCTGACAGCTCAGAGCCTGGAGCCTGCTTCAGATTCTGTGTCTCCCTCTCTCTCTCTCTGCCCCTCCCGCTCACAGTCTGTCTGTCTCTCTCTCTCTCTCAAAAATAAATAAACGTTAAGAAGAAATTTTTAAAAATTTAAGGGGAATTAAATTTAAGGTTTAAGGGTTAAATTTAAATTTAAGCGTTAAATTTAATGTGAAGGAAAACACAAACAGAAAGAAAGTAATGAATGCAGATGGTATGGGAGAGGCAGAGCGGTGCCTTCATGGAGGTCATTAATTATCTTCGAATTTTTCTGGCTTTCCCCCTCTCTGGGAGTTGAAAGTATAGCACGTCCTGGTCTTCTTGTGGTTTTGTGTGCCACGTGACTAGTGCTGGCCAATGAGTTGTGAGAGAAAGTGATGGCTTCTGAGCCAGAGGGTTTAATCCCCACTCCCAAGAGCTCTTTCCTCCTGGCATCTTCCTGGCCGTGTTCAAGAGAGTGACTGTTGCATCAGCTTGGGCACCTAAGTGACTATAATGAGCTAAGAGCCCCCGCCAACTCACAATGACATGAAAAGAAATAAGCTTTGTTGAGCTAAACACCTGGGATTTTAGAGCTACTTGTTACCACAGTATAACCTGATCTAGCCTTACTGATAACATTTGTGTTAGCCTCTGGTGTCTGGACTGCATTAGCAAAGTAAAAATAATGCTACTTTATTTCCCATAAGTAAGATCAACCAGCCTAGCAGAAATCCACGAAATATTTACACAAACATTTGTACCCGAATAAGGGATATGACCGTATTACATTCAAACCTCACTAATTTTCCAGCATCTATTGCTTTTTATGAATTTTCCAAAGATTTTTTTTGATGGCTCTTTCCTCCAATAGGGTTATCATTAATGTAATTATTTCGTTGAAACTATTTTCTTCTTTTTAACTTAGTACATATAAAAGCTTAGAATGAACTATGTGAATCGAATGGCCAATTTCCACATCAATACAACCTAACCAAATTAGTCATGAGGTATATTAATTATTCTACCAAAGAATTCTGCTGTATAATAGAAAAAGAAAATAAAAATGAGAATTATAATAATATTTATGATGCAATATGAGTAACTTTTTGCCACACAATTAAAGTCATTTTGCGGGACACCTGGGTGACTCAGTCGGTTAAACATCCAACTCGATCTCAGCTCAGTTCTTGATGTCAGGGTCATGAACTCAAGCCCCACATTAGTCTCCATGCCAGGCTTGAAGCCTATTTCATAAATAAATAAATAAATAAATAAAGTAATTCTGTACCATATTTATTTTCAATGGCTCTGGAATGGAATTGCAAATCTAGCAAGGGTTTATTTTTCCTATGTTTCAAAATATATAAATTGATGTAGCTTAAGGAAAGTATTATCAGTTATTGTGCAGGCCAAGCAAAGCTAGAATACACATAGTCCTAGATTCATGTCTGAGTTTAGATTTCTTCATCTGTAAAGTGAGAGGAAATATATGCTAATATGCTCTCTCCCCTTCTCAAGAAATAAGCAAGAACCAATAAGGAAATAACTATAAACCTTTTGGCAATGCTGAAGTTGTTGTATAGGAACAAAATTGAATTACCTGCTTAAGCAGTTTGAAGTTCAGCCTAGATAAGGAAGGCTGGTAGTGACATGGGGGGAGTTAAAATGAGGAGAACACAGTCAGATTCTTAAAAAGAAATCTCTTGCTATACATCCTAGGATCCACAGCCTTCTAAAGGAATCAGCCACCGTATCTTTGTCACTTACCTTTTTTTAATCTGAACTGACAGATCACTGGAGAATAACTGTAGGGAATAATCCCCACAGTGGCAGAGGGGATGGATTAAATCAACCATGAAAATAAGCACTGGCCCATGTGTCTATAGCCTAAAAGAAATTTGAGTGAACATAGTGCTGTGTTTAAACCAGGCACAGTATCCACTGAATTGCCTGTAATATTTTCTCCTGCAAATGTTCATTTGAAGGGAAAGGCAAATGCTGATACTTTGAAAGCCAGTGTTCTAGCTTGCTTTGTCCAATAAATGTAAAGGATTAAGGATTATGTTGTTATTTTATTAGCATAGGAACATAAAATGAGCATACATGAGCATACCTCTCTTCCCCCCACACTCATAGGTTTATGTTTAGTGAATATGGCTTCACTTCACTTTTTAAAGTTCATTTGTTTATATTTAGAGAGGGGTAGAGAGAGTACATGAGTGGTGGGTGTGGAGGGTAGAGAGAGAGGGAGAGAGAGAAATCCCCTGCACTGTCAGGGCAGGAGCCCAACTCAGAGCTCAAACCCACAAACGGTGAGATCATGCCCTGAGCCCAAACCAAGAGTCAGACGCCTCACCGACTGAGCCACCCAGTCGCCCCAATATGGCTTCACTTCTACCCTGTCGATTTAAACTTTCCCTGGGAAAAGCCATGCTCAGTAAATATTAGCTATAATTTTAAACCTTTTAACCTCCAGTGAAAAAGTGGATTGGCCTTTTGAGAAGACAGGTCACCAAGGATGCAAATAACTGTTTTTCACATTTGTGGAGGAAAAATAATGGGATTGAATGTTACACGAATGCCTCTTTGAGCTGCTTCTTACTCCACCCAAATGTATTTCCTGTCAGTAAATTCATATGGTATTAAGAAGGGAAGATGTCATAGTCAGTGATGTACTTTGTACCTCAAACAAAAAACACCCCTGATTATTCATGTGTTGGAGAAGGAGCAGAGTCTAGAAACTGACACCAGGCAGTCTCATTGTTTTCAGACTGATTCCTCACTAAGCCTCTGCCAAACTCCAGAAGAGAAGGAAACCAGTTATTATGGGAGGGTTAGGATTTGCTGATGAATAAATTTAGTCTCATCTGTTGAACAAATAGATTTTGAATCAAGAACGAATGTAGCCATAGAGAGTCTATGAATCCCTGCAGGTTATGGAAAAATCAATCAAGCAAAATCAAGGAACATGTAGAACCTATCCATGGGAACTGAGTCAAAATGCACATTCAAATCCTGGGAGTTCTCATCTGATATGCTATTAACGCCTGAAGAAGACTTAAAACTCTGATGGGAAAAAGCAGGAGGGAAGTTATTTAAATCTTTTTATGAAGGAAGATCTTATTTTTTAAAAGGCGTGGTGTTGGTAGACTGTATTTTCATCTTTTACTCATGTTGTATCCTTATTTGAAGAGCAGGATATGTACCCCAGGATCCTCAACAGCCAACAATCCATCACAGTGATGCTTCTCCGGGGCTTGGGAGAGTCCAGCTTGGCTCCAGGTTATCTTAACTCATCATAGAAACTCCCAGCTCTGGTCTCCCTCTGCATCTTTCAGGAAACTTGTTTGTATTTCTTTTACCTTTCCCCTTTGTATTTCTCTTTATGCTTATTTATTTATTTTGAGAGAGACAGAGACAGCGTAAGTGGGGGAGGGGCAGAGAGGGAGGGAGAATCCCAAGTAGGTTCCACACTCTCAGCTCAGACCCCATGCAGGCCTCAAATTCACAAAACTGTGACATCATGACCTGAGCCAAAACTAAGAATGGGATGCTTAACTGACTGAGTCACCCAGATGCCCCACTCCTTTGTATTTCTTTCTAGACTCCTTGAAAGGCTTTGCCTTTAAGAAAACTGTGTTTGTTGGGGTGCCTAGGTGGCTCAGTTGGTTAAGCATCTGACTTCTTCGGCTCAGGTCATGATCTCATGGTTTGTGGGTCTGAGCCCCACATCAGGCTCTGTGCTGTCAGATTCTTGGGATTCTCCCTCTCTCTGCATCTCCCGTGTTCTCTCTCTCTCTCTCTCTCTCTCAAAAATAAACATTAGAACATATATTTTAAAAAAACCTGCGTTTGTTGATAAATTCATATGCATTGACCCCCTTAATACCTACTTCCATTTTTAATCAAATATGTTTATTGCACTCATTTAAAGCTTCTCTGCAGCATTAACTAGGTTTCACAACACTTGATAAACTTATAGATGAATCCATGTAGCCTTATTAGAGTGTCCACTGACAGATAAATGGATAAAGAAAATGTGATATGTATATGTACATATATATACATTTGTATACATATATACACCATGCAATATTATTCAGCCATGAGAAATAAGGAAATCTTGCTGTTTACAACAACATGAATAGATCTTAAGGGCATTATGTTAAGTAAAAAAAGCCATACAGTAAGACAAATACTGTATGATTTCTCTTATATGTGGAATCTTTAAAAAACCTGAGCTCATAGACACAGAGACCAGATAGGTGATTGCCAAAGGGGTGGGGTTTGGAATGGATGAAATGGGTGAAGAGGGTCAAAAAGTACCAGCTTCCAGTTATAAGACGTACAAGTTCTGGGGATGTAATATACAGCATAGTGACTATAGTTAACAATACTATATTGCGTATTTTAAAGTTGCTAAGAAAGAAAATCTTAAAAGTTCTCACCTTAAAAGGAAAAAACAATTGTAACTATATGAGATGATGGATGTTAACTGAAATTTGTTGTGATAATCATTTCACAATATATACATATTCAATTTTTTTATGTTTATTTTTGAGAGAGAGAGAAAGAGAGAGAGTGAGAGACACATGAGTGGGGGAGGGGCAGAGACAGAGAGAGAGACACAGAATCCAAAACAGGCTCCAGGGTCTGAGCTGTCAGCACAGAGCCCGATGCGGGGCTCAAACTCAGGAATGGTGAGATCATGACCTGAGCTGAAGTTGGATGCTTAACCGACTGAGCCACCCAGGAGCTCCACTATATATATATATATATATATATATATATATTCATATCATAATGTTGTACACCTAAAACTAATATGTTATATGTTAATTATATCTCAAAAAATAATTTTATTGTGCTTAGTTTGTTTAAAGTTTATACATTTTATTTCTTTTTTGAGAGAGAGAGATAAAGAGAGCATGAGCAGGGGAAGGGCAGAGAGAGAGGGAGAGAGAGAATCCCAAGCAGGCTCCACACGTTCAGTGTAGAGCCCAGCACAGGGCTTGAACTCATGAACTATGAGATCATGACCTGAGCTGAAATCGAGAGTTGGATGCTTAACTGACTGACCCCCCCAGGTGCCCCTAAGTTTATTTTATATTGAAAATAGTTCATTATTTCCTCCAAAGACCCTGATATATAAATATATACATCATATATACATAATTATATATGCAAGTATGTATGTACATATACATTGTATGTAAGTGTATCGTGTATATATGTACATAGTATATATAAATGTGTGTATAAATACATTGTGTACATGTACATTGTGTATATATGTGTCATATATATATGCACATTATATATGTACATTATATATTTTATATATATTCTGTTTGTACACTGTATATACATATTGTATACATGTACATGGTATATATATATATACACATTGTATACATGTACATTTTTTGTTTACATATCATTTCTTCAGCTATAAAATCATCACATTTGACTGCAACAGAGAGAGACATCTTTAGGTTACTCCTAAGTGGGCCCCTCACAGTATTAGTTCTACATATATGCATAAGTTTGAGGGAAAAAAAAATGATGGGGTTCCAAGGTCAAATGAGTTTGGTGAGTGTTGGATGAAAATGCTAATCAGGTTTCTTAAATGCCAAATTCTAAGTTATCAATATTCTAATGCTCACTGTGGGCTTACAAAAATAGAAGACAACATAGAGTGTCTCCCAGATCATTTGATCATGGAACATTCTTTTTTCATGGGGCTAGCATCCTGTGGGATGATCTTTGGAACATTTCTGACTAGGAGGAATGAATGTCTGTTGTGGACCTTTCAAAAGAAGGCTCATGCCACAGTTGGTATGATCGGTGGAGCCCATGGAAAATTTTATTCCCTCCAGCCTAGGGAGCTAAAGAAGCTCAGTCTAATTAGTGTCCCAGAACGGACCCAAATATCACTATACTGACTCACACCCAAAGAGACAGATTTATAAAACCAGAATGTCTGTTTTAATTTACAAAGAGAATATAATTGTCAAGGGGACCTGATACAATTGTTCTTTGACCGACAATTTCTCTGCTTATAGAAGGACAAAACCATGAAAATCCTAATCTTGGCAGAATAAGTGTGAATACAGAATTAGGCATGACAATTATTCAAAGATAATGTGGCTATGAGTATCTGAGATATAGTGAGAATACAATGAGATACTGCTGCCACTTAGACCAGATCAGTCATGGCCTCAGAGCACCATTCCAACCCCAGAATTGGTTTCTGAAATGCAGCTCTTTCTGTGCTTCCAGTAATAACTAGCCTCTTTCTGATGCATAGTTACATTCTATCACTATGTTCAAATTTTCACCACTTCAAGGCCTTCAATGGAACTAAACTCTAAGCACTATGAGAGCAGCCACCCACCATTACTGTTTTGTTCAATCCTGTATCACCAGCATTCGGTTCAGTAATTAACTGACCAAAGTTTTGGAGCCTGGGGACCATCTGTCTCTTTAATTTGGCTTGATGTAGATATAGATAGATTGATATACAGATGATATACATTATATAACTAGGTATGGGATTATGTATAGATATGGTATAAATGCAGATATAGGTGGATATTATATATATATGTCCTTATCTATATAGAGAGATAGTCAAGGGGACCTGATATGATTGTTTTTTGACCAATCCATTATAGACAAGCTCCATGGAGATTCATATCTTGTCACTCTGAGGGCATTTCTGAGTACCTTACTGGGCCTGCTACATAGTATAATCACCTCTGATAGTAATTATTAAATACTGTACTGTGGGTCTTGGGAAGTTCTCTGATTCCTGGGCACTGAAGTCCCGTCCCTCTTGTAGAGAATAAGAAGCTCCTGGACCCCTGGAGCCAATGCCTGGTGCAGGAAGAGGAGAAGAGCTTCAAGACAGGACAGACTCTGAGGTGCTGTTCATGCTTCAGAGCCCCTGGGGAGAGGATGAGACAGGGGTAGGGGTGGGAGGTTCACCTGAAATCTCAACCCTGCTTTGCTTCTCACCCTTCCCTATCCTGTTTTCCTTACTCCCTTCCTGAGTTCTCCTGGAGGCCCTTTCTTAATAAATCACTGGCACTAGAGTCCTTGGTTCAGGTGCTACATCTGGGGAAAATCCAATGAAAGAGACTGACTGCAAGGTTGTTGGGAGGGCTGATGAGAAATGACGAGGAAATGAAAGAGTCTAGGACAGTGCCTGGCACCTAAGAATTCGCTATTGTCCTACAAGATGCAGCCGCAATGCTGAAGCTGATTTTCTAAACACGTTTGTCAGGTAACAGATGCATGTGGTTAAAAATCATTTCGGTACAGAGGGGTGCTGAAGAAGGTGCGGTTCTCAGCCATACCCGTCCCCTTCCCCCACAGCAATTACATTTAACCATTTCTGATTTCAGGTCTAATGGGTTTATCTCCGTGTTTCTGAGTACTTTCCATTTACTTCTGTCTCTTGATTTATTGGCTGGATGTCTCGCCTGTTTATTTCCTGCTATGGTATATGGGAGTTTCACTCACTTTGAACATCTCCTGCTTCCTCTTCCCTCCTTCTCTTGATGGAAGTAGAGTGCTAGTTTTAGTTACCTTTATAACTTTATTTTTTTAAGTTTATTTATTTTGAGAGAGAGAGAGAGAGAGAGAGAGAGAGAGCATGAGCAGGGGAGGAGGAGAGAGAGAGAGAATCCCAAGCAGGCTCTGCATTATCAGCACAGAGCCTGACGTGGGGCTTAATCCCACAAACCATGAGATCATGACCTGAGCCAAAATCAAGAGTTGGATACTTAACTGACTGAGCCACCCAGGCGCCCCACCTTTGTAACTTTAAATAGCATCTTTAAATCCCCATTTGTTCAGTCACTTATGGAGGGGTCTCTTCATTCCCCACTTAATGCTCTGGTTCTCACTTCCCCTCCTCCCACCCAGCAAACTTTCACTTCCACATTGTCAAGGATTTTAGTAGCATTTATATTCTCCTTAAATCTGTCATGCCTTATTTGCACACTGTTTTAAAAACTGAAAGCCAGTAAGCACTCTTAACCTTAATATGGCTACCTTATTATTTCCTGCAGAGCCAAGAAGTATGCTGCTATCACATGTCCTTCTAGTCTGGATTTTAGTGCCACTCAAAGAAAATATTCAAATAGCTTCTCCTTTCACACTTCACCAAGTGCTCAAAATCATTCCCTGTCTCATTGCACAACTGGGTCATGGTGTATGTTTCTTTTATTGTTTCTTAAAAAACCGTAGCTTGTTCTTATATTGTTTTTTCTGTTTTGCCTGTAGTGTCTTATTACCCATCTTTTTTATTGTGAGAAGAAATTTATACCTTCTTTACAAAGTGGCTACCATCTTCCAGCTTCCTATTTTTCTACAGCATTGAATCTGTTCTGCTTTTCTACTTGAAGCTCAGTGACTTCTTGTGCTAATTTGGAACAATTGCTTCATTTCTTGACTGTGGCTTTCCCAGACAGCTTTTGATTTTGCTGGAGTTTCTCATTTCCTTTCTTTTTTTGCATATTTTCAAATCCTTCCAAAATCTCAAATATCCTCTCACTTCTGTGGAATCCTCCTTTTTTCTGGAGATAGTTCCCCTAAGCCTTGGTACTTTCTAGAACTTCCAGACACTATCATAGTGGAGCTCCCTGGTATTGCTCACCTGCATGTCACACCCTGCTCCCCAGATCCTAAATCTTCCTCTTTCTTGGCTCACCACTTTATTTTGCTGAAGTATCTATTCAATTTCCTAAGAAAAAGTGTGGAAGGATAAGATGTCTAAGTTTCAGCAAGTTCCAAAATGGGTCTTACCCTGCTCTTGCTGTTGACAGAAAGTTTACCCAACAATAGAACTCTTGGCTGGGGATCATCTTCTTCCAGAGCTTTGAAGGCATTGCTCCACTGATTTTAGCCACATAGTTTTGCTAACGGGAAAGCTGATGCCAATTTGATTTATGTTGCTTTGTAGGTGACCTCTCATTTGTCTCTGAAATCTTTTAAGATTTTTGTCCAAAGATCTTTATCTTGGGTGTTCTGCAATTCCAGGGGGGAAGTATTGGAATGTAAGCCTCTTTTCTTCCAACTTGGTTGGCACATAGTAGGAAGCTGGAATGACTTCCTAAGGGCTTGGAAGGGTATTAAGAGTTCAGCGTATTGGGGTGAGATTGGGAACTGACTAGCTTTTTTAGGGCACATAACAAGAGGCCTTTGCTTTGGGGTGCCCACATCCACATTGGAAATCCTAATTCTTCCCCAGACAAGTTTTTCAATTACTTTAGAGGAGAGCCTTCTCATGATTTTTCCAGAGAATGTAGGTTGGCCTAGCTGTGGGCCGTTCTGCAGGAGGAGACGGAAGGAGAGCAGCTGCGCACAGTAGGGCCGCAGAAAATCCCACTGGGAATTCTGGCCGGCCTTGCCACCTCTGAGTCCTCAGCCTTTGGGGTGGCCCCTGCCACAGCTTCTCCCCTGTCTTTGCTTTCCTATGGGTACTCCTTTGCTTTTCCTCTTCCTTGTTTAATGGGGTGTCTAAAAGCTAACATTACATCTCACACTTAATACTTGTTAAAACACTCCAACAAGAGTGCTCCCCAAAATGTCAACAAATGCAATAATGGGTGGCAAATTGCCCTCATATCTAAAAGAATGTGTTAATGATTCTGAAAGATTCCCAGGTGTCTGTTTTCTGTGGGGTTTTTTTTCTAAAAAGCAATTTTGTTTCAGTATGTCTTTGCTAGTGGAAGAACAGATTCATTTTTCAGAAAAAAACATTATCAAAGTTATGGAGGTGGACCAGCAAGGTGCTCCAGATGAAGGCCAAGGGAAGGGCCATCCCCCTCCAGTCAGGGCTGCTAGGAGCCCCAAGGACAATGGCTCCTGACCCTTTGGGTGATGCTTTAGAATGCAGATTTTGTCCTACTCTCTGGAATCCACTTTTCTAACAAGCTCCCCAGGTAATTCTGCCCACAATTTGAGATAGGCAAAGTGGGCAAAAACAAGCCTTGTAAGTGGGTAAAAACAAGCCTGCGGTTCAGCAATACCCAGTCATTTGTAGAGATTTTTAATCGGGAGAATGTTCTTCTCTTTGTTTTCTCCCAATACCCCAACAGATCCTGAGAAATCTGCCTTACATGCAAGAGAAACAAATGACAGATTAAAGATGTTTCTGGAGCTGATAACCATGGCCACATGTGAGGTGGTTACACATCATAATGTTTGAGGCAGAATGGATTTTGCTTCCTTTTAACACTGTTGCCAAAAATAAAAGCAAATTTCCCCAAAAGTTCTCACCTTCTGCAGGTTTCAAAGTCCTCCATTTCGGACACACTGTTTTTTCCATCCACTTTGCAAAGCTCCTGTCCATCAGTGCAAGCTGGAAATGCGCTTAATGAGGGAGCCCCCTTAATGAGGGAGGGTTCCTGATCTGCACACTTGCTTCAGCTACCCTGGATGTTATTTCTTGGGGCACAGAGGGAAGGCAGATATCCAGTTTTACCAACTCAAAGTCCTCTGGTTGGGTTGTTCTAGATTCCATTCTTTTTTCTTCTCCTGGGGATTTTAGTGGGCAACACAAATGAACAATAAATACAGCATTAGAGGGTTGCCTGGGTGGCTCAATAGGTGAAGCATCTGACTCTTGGTTTTGGCTCAGCTCATGACCTCATGGTTCATGAGTTTGAGCCCACACATCAGGCTCCATGATGATAGTGTGGAGCCTGCTTGGAATTCTGTCTCTCTCTCTCTCTCTCTCTCTCTGCCCCTCCCCTGTTTGCTCTCCCTGTCTCTCCCTCTCTCTCAAAATAGGTAGATAGATAGATAGATAGATAGATAGACAGATGATAGAGAGTTAGGAAAGCAAAGGCTACATCAGGAAGCATGAGTGTTTTGTTTTGTTTTGGTTTGGTTTGTTTCTTTTTGGTGGCCCACAAGCCAGTGATTTGTAAGACTGAACTGATTTGGGAGTTGCTGTTCCCAATTAAGAACAAATCCATCCAGAGAGAAAGCTCTTCGCTGCACCAAAAATGCTCTAGAGACAAGGGTGTCACAGAGTTCTATGGACAATGTAAGCGGATCCCCTACTCAGATACGTTCCTTAAAATGTCACCAAGCTGAGCCCAGTATGGCTTCTGCCTGATGTCTCAGTGTAGACGAGCCATTCTTTTACCATGATGGCAAACTTGTGACACAAATAAATTGCCGTGTGGCCCTTCCCCACCTCCATTCTGCTCAGATTTTTCACCTCCCTTCCTGCAACCCCATGTCTCTCTTCATTATAATGACCCACGTCTTGCACTCAAATTAGCATTTTTATCCTCAAATACACATTTACATTTCATATCAGCAGGCTTTCAAAAAGGGTTTGCCTGCAGCAGGACAGAGGTGCAACTATACATGCTTTCCCAGGAGCTGAACGATTCATCACTGAGCAGACACTTCCAAATTAGCTTCTGTGGCAGGTGCCTGGGCCACCTCTTCTCAAGAGCAAAGCCTCAGAAGGTATCCCTGTGTGAGTGAGCAGTTATCATTGTTCCAGCCCTTAGGAGGAAATAGATTGGCCCATCCGCACAATCGATTCTCTTATGTTCAGGGCTTGGAAGAGGCACACCTAAGACTGAGGCATCCATAGCACTCACTCGATAGGTGAACTTGGAAAGGTCAAGCTGTGTGAACTTCTGAGCCCAAGTTCAAGATGTACAACATGGCAGCGATCTCACCTATTCATTTACGTGGTTATCTTGTAAAGCTAAGTCATTCATCATAAATGAAAGTACTTTCCAAACTATGAAGCACCGTCTTATTTTGAACCCAGATTACATCACTGGTCTCCACCTGCTCACACGGAATGTCCACCTTACACTTGGAAGAATATTTCACTCTGGCATTTGTGGAGGAGAGTCTCGAGAGAGCTCAGGAGCAAGTCCGTGGCTTGCTTTGATAGCAGTCCCGTTGTTCTGCGCTGTCAGACCCGTGCCCATGCGGTGGGCATGGCGTTTTCCTCTCTGGGCTGAACGGCATCCTTCGGTGTCCCTCCTTCTGCTTCACCAGGCACAACCCTCACTGGTGGCTGCCCTGAGCCTTCAGAACTGCGAAGCCATGCAGAGTGGAGAAGGCTTGACCTCTTCCCCTGTGGCATCCCAAGACAGTATAGTTTGGCCCCCAGTGTGTGCATATGGAGAAACAGCTATTATTATTATTATTATTATTATTATTGTAGTAAAATACACATAGCATAAAATTTGTCATTTGAACCATTTTAAGTTGTACAATTCAGTGGCATTAAATACATTTGCGATGTCCAACCACCACCACTATTTACTTCTAGAACTTTTTCAACACCCTACCCAGAAAACCCATACCTGCTAGCAGTTACTCCCCAGCCCCCACCCCCAGCCCCTGGCAACCACGAATGTGCTTTCTATGTCTATGGATTCGCCTATTCTGCACATTTCATATAAATGAAATTATACAGTATATGGCATTTGGCATCTGGCTTCTTGCACTTAGCCTCATACATTGCCCTTTTTGTTTTTACCTAGCGCCCTTTCTTTGTCCCTAGGACCAGGCTTGCACTAGGGAATGGGGCTAAGGATGAATTTGAATAGCCATTATCATTATGGTTTTCTCAGGATTCTGGGGCACTTTCTGTTTTTAAAATGTTTTTAACGTTTATTTACTTTTGAGAGAGAGAGAGACAGAGACAGAGCACGAGCAGGGGAGGGGCACACAGAGAGGGAGACACAGAATCTGAAGTACGCTCCAGGCTCTGAGCTGTCAGCACAGAGCCTGACGTGGGGCTCGAACTCAGGATCCATGAGATCATGACCTGAGCCGAAGTCAGATGCTTAACCTGCTTAACCAACTGAGCCACCCAGGCACCCCAGGACTCCGGGGCCCTTTCAATGAGAAACCCTCACCTGGCTTCTTCTCCTTGGCCTGTGTCCTTTACCTCTGTCAATGTATTTCTATAAGGCTACTCCAGTTCCCAGACACACCCAGAGATGTATAAGCAGAATAAGAGTTTGTCTCCCTTCCCAGCAGGCTGTCAAACCCAAACCGCCTGTGTGCCAGCCATGCCCACATATGCCTGAGCCCGAAAAGTGCAAGGAAATGCTGAAGTTGAGATCCCCCCACCAGAGTGATTAGATTAATGTGATGTTATACTTTGCGTTAACAAAAGTTAACACTTCTCTTAGTATGAGAGTACTATTTTGCTTTCTGTGATCCTGAGGTGTTTCAAATACCCTGGAGGCATAAGACACATCTGTATTTCTTCAGAATCTTTCATGGACTTGCTCTTCATATGCACATATGCCTGATGCTTACACTTTTCCATGTCCCTGCCTGGGAAGTAGTCTTATGTAAATCCCAGCCAATGTAATTCTGATACCTCTAGTGGTGTGTGTGCTTTCCTGAGGAAGCCTCTAACAAAGATTCAAAAGAAGAAATTTTTTCTAATTTACAGTTGATATATAGAAACTGAACAAATGGAGAATGAAAGATTCCTTGCTACTCCTTTGTCATATTAAATTATTTATTTGGAAGGTTTCAAGCCACTGGTTTTGCCATGGTGTTCTCTCTAGGAAATTCAGAGTTGGCTGGAGTTTGGTTTTGTGTTTCTTTTTTAAAATTGTAAGATTAAAATAAAATGTTAAATGCCCTACTGTAAATTTCTATGCATCTCTTGTGTTCTTTCATAGTGACTGGTATTGTAGTTAAATTTTACATTTACCATTGGTCTATGTAGTGTATAGTAAACAGACAGGGAAGAAACCATCATAAAAGGATGTAAACACCAGGGGAAAAAGTAAGATTCGTTTTTTTAAATTTATTTATTTACTTTTGAAAGAGACAGAGAGAGAGACAGAGAGAATAAGCAGGGGAGAGGCAGAGAGGGAGGGAGACACAGAATCCGAAAATCCAAATCCGAAGCAGGCTCCAGGCTCTGAGCTGTCAACACAGAGGCCCATGCAGGGCTGAAACTCACAAACAGTGAGATCATGACCTGAGTCAAAGTCAGATGCTTAACTGACTGAGCCACTGGGCGCCCCAGAAAGTAACAATCTTTAATCTTCTATGCATAGGGTCAGAGTTTCACCCCTAACAATTATTTAATCCACAAACATTCTCTATTGTTAAATATCTTTGAACTTTCCTATCTTGTGTGTGTCTCTCAGTATTCTTTATACAATAAGCTGTTTTAGAGGCTCTGTGCTTTACTGCCTTTTTTTTAACTTTTGTTTTACATAGTGGTATGTAGGTGGCTTTGCTGTTTTTTTAGACCAGAGTTGCATTCTTGTGTAACCCCCTCATGCTTTTCTTTGCATCCAGTACATACCTGGGCATCTTTTATCATCCATCATTTTTTGCTTGCAGATGCCAAATTAGTTTATGTAAAAACCTTGAAGAGGTTTTGTGGAGGTTAATTTAATGCCTTTCCAGACAAGCTGCAGGTTATGGGAAGGAAAGAGCCAAGCAATGTGAACATAGCAACACAAAGGGACGAAGACACATTTGGAACCGCGTCTCATTAGTAGGTTAGGGTCTGCTGCACCTTCCCATCTGCCAATATCTGTCTGCCAATATTCCCCAGTCTATCCTGCTTCTAAATGCTGATTTAGATAAATGCTTTTCTAACCAAAATGAAACAGTATGGTATTTAAGTCAACCATGAAAATAGGCACTGACATGTGTGCCCCCCACCTGAAAGAAATCAGGACAGGCTTGATTTGAATCAGGCAGCAGGCCAGATCCAATCAGACTCCCCAAATCTGTAACTCCACCAAAAGGAGAGATCAAATCCCACTCCCCCAGGACCTTCCAGATTGCTGAAGATCCTGGGAGGTCAGAATTGAGCTGGGCTCCCAAACTGTCAATAAAATGTGATTTTGTGCAATTGGAATGGCGGGTGGTGAAACCAGACCATTCCCTTAAAGTTCCAATAAAGGGGATAACTGGGTATTTTTTTCTAGAGAGACTTAATTTTTTTAAGAGCATTTTTAGGTCTGTGGCAAAATTGGGCACAAGGTTCAGAGAGTTTCCACTGATGGGGTATTTTCCAGCTTTCTTTCATATGCACCATCTCTACCGTTGGAGTCTCAGAGCACTCTGAACTTACATGCAAGGCCGGGCACACACTGGACTGAGTGTTTGAACAGACCTAGAGTAATTCACCAACCCAGTGAGGACTTGCTGTCCCAACTGGTCCAATATGGAAGCTGTATGTGGTATCTGAGAGCACAGATGGGTATTTGGTGCCCCTGGGAGCCAACAAGCTACCGTTTCAGCAATACAGGTGTACCTTGCTTTAAACAAACTTGATTTAAAAAAAAAATAAAATAAAAATAATCAAATCCGATTATATATTTAAAATCTGACTTACACCAGAGGCTAATTGGATGTGATTTATCTTTCCATCATTTTCAGGAGATAGGCTCTCCACTTTCTCTAAGGTCTAAAGTTATTCGAAACTTTTCCAGAGACTCTGTACCAGGCAGTCTATTCTCCACATTGTCCTTCAGAAATATCACCAAAGCCATGCTGTGTCATCTGAGTGTTTCTCACATTCCAGCCTGTAATATCCTCTCTTCTTCCTTCGTTTCGAGGAATGACCCTCGCTCTCTTAAACCCTCCTTGCTCACCTTCCGCACCCTCTATGAACACTGCTCCGGCCTCTCTAACCCAAAGAAGACTCCCTGTCCTGATTCTCTGGGCCATTTTGGTCTACCATTAGCAGGACTCTATAAAATTACCCCAAAACCTGATTGTTTCTTATGAGTTAATCTGATCGCCATAAATAGATTATAAACTCCTTGAAGGCAGGAACTGGCCCCTTGAGTCCTACATATTGGCACAGTACTAGTGCCTAACTGATGTTCCATAAATTTAACAAAGTGACTCTGAAATTTACAAAAATAGTCACTGCTTGGTTTTCTTACAAAGTTCTCTAAGGAGTCCTCTACATATGAATCAATGTACACAGACTTCTCAAGAACTTATTTGTTGTGTGAAGACAGGTGTGCAATATGTTACTTCATGGAACCGCTAGATTTTTTTTTAAAGGAACATTTCTTTAAAAATAGGAACTAGTTTAATGTGGCAAACAGGAGTTATTACTGTTGAAAATCTTGACGAATTCTAGGTAGGGAAGAAGCAGGAAGGCATTTCAGACAAGGCCAATGGATTCAACATCGATCCTTATATTTATTTGTAGGCTTGTTGGAAAGCTTTTAGACTGAGATTCAGGCAAAGAAGGAAGTGAACTTGTCACAGTAATTTTCTCTAGATCATTCTTTGGCCAGACTGTCTTCCTGCTGCAGAAATTGTTCAGTGCTAGATGGGCATATGAGAAGAAATTTAGTGTGCTCAGTGTTAAGCAGCTGGGCCCACCAGCTTTACTTTCCAAATAACAAGGAAATCTTGAAAAGATGATTTCATTCTCTCAGTTCCTGGCCTGGTTTTGAGGTGCTAATGTGTCCAGCCACCACTGTAGACTTCACAGTAGCCTGCTATTAGTCTTCCAGTTTGGGGGTGGGAGTACGGGGGCCCCTGTCTGTTTGATCAGCAGGCAAAATATTCCAACTCAGGCTTTTGTCTCTGCAAAGTTGAGAAGCATGTACCATCTTGAAATTAAAAAAAAAAAAAAACTGTATAAACTTGAAACTAACATGTTGTGAAGTAGCAGGTGCCAACGACACCATTGATGGCACTCCTGATCAAAAGGAGACGACAAACAGTTTAGTTTGTCGTTTGGTTGAGCATTTGCCAAAAGAAGTAAATGGGGTGAACTTTCACAACGGAAAGCAACTCTTGAAAGCGTTAAGTGTCTTTCCCAAGCCGGTGCGGGAGCGAGAGAAAGCAAGGAAACCTTACTCCCATCGCTGGTGCACCCTCGGCTTGCACCGAACGATGATACCCTGGAAAGTAACGCCCGGAGGGTGACACGCTGGTCCTTCCCACAGTTTACGATTTCCCTAAGAAGTGGCTCTTTTCTCCCAGCGCCCCACACCCCTCGTGGGCACCACCGCGATGAGGGCGAGAGAACCAACTCTGAGCTCGCACGGAGCGAGCGGTCAGGGGCACCGCAGGATACGGCCGTGTGTGTTTCACCTGCACATTCCCTTTCTCTCCTTGTAGCTACCTCATCCCTGAACTCCCAGCTCCAGCAGCTCCAGCAGCTCCAGCAGCTCCAGCCGCCGCCGCCGCCGCCGCCGCCCGGCCCGCAGGCACCCCCGCAGCCCCCGCAGCCGCAGCCCCAGCCTGCCCCGCCCCAGCAGCCGCCTCCCGCCTCCCAGCAGCCGCCGGCTCCGCCAGCTCAGCCCCAGCAGCAGCCTCCGCCCCACCCCCACCCCCACCCCCCGAACCAGAACCAACCGTCTCCGACTCAGCAGAGTGTGAGCCCCCCTCAGAAAGCCAGCCAGTCTCCGGGACATGGCCTTCCGTCGCCGCTCACGCCGCCCAATCCTCTGCAGGTATGCTCCCCGCCCCGCCCCCACCCCCACCCCGCCGTGAGCTCCGGGGGGGGGGTGGGGAGGACCTTTTTATCCTCGGGGGGTCGCGCCGTCCCCCAAGGCCGAGGGCCAGCCAAACTTAGCACCCAGCTCTGCAGCACCTAATTCGAATTGATCTCCTAGACGTAGGGAAGAGGAAGCAAATAGCAGGCGGCTGGGGATGCATGTAAACGAAACAAATAGAAGCCCATTGATGTTGCCCTCCAATGGATAAATGTGTTCTGTTTCCTCCTGTGAGAGGCCGGCACTGTAAGTGCACTTGTAGCCTGTAATAATTCCATTTTATGATACTTTCTGAAGGCAGCAAAGATAGCATCCAATTAAAATTATTACTAGCACAGTTTTGTAGCCCCGTGGAGAACTGCATCTCCTGTCCATAAGGCATGGTGGTTATTTCTCTATATTATGAATACAACAGTGTCTTACCTTAAGTACTTTGTGCTCTTTTGTTTCTATTTTTCTAAAGACTCTCTGGGGTTAGGAGGGTAGAGAAATTCAGCCCCAGTCTGTGTCCCAGATTCCAACCATTCCAACCATGGACTCACAGTCTCTCTAAAATTATGCGGAGAGCCTCAACAAATCTGCATCTTCATAAATTAATAAAGCTTCTATACATTGACTTTATTACCTGGAGGCCCAGAGCATCAAAAATAGATATTCAGGCTAACCAGGAGAGCTTATCCTTAATAGACAGTCATTCAGGAATTCAGAACTTTAAAGTTCAGAACGCCATTCTTAACTTAGATGTCTTTAAAATAAATTAGCTTCAAAATATAATGACTGTGGTGTCAACATTTCAGATCCAGAAATTAATAGCTCAGGTTTTGACTTACATAATGATGTTTTCCCCCAGTGAGATGACAGATGATTTAGTGCATTGGTGGTACAGTGACAAAGTCCAACAAAGTGAGCAGCCTGTACACTCATTTCAAATGCCAACTCAACCCCCTCCTTGATAGTAGGGCAGGCAACCCTATCCTGCCTGAAGATGCGGTAGCAATGCATCCTCGGGTCTTCAATAGCAAAGTATGCAAAGTCACACTAGATTGACACACAGACAGAGAGGCGAGTGGACTTAGAGACTTAGCATTTGAGAACTGACTTTGTTTGTTGTCCCCTAACTTTGTTTCTGTGAACTTGAATTCTCAACGGTGGCCCAAAGTTTTCCTGGAAATAAAAGCATTTGGGTAAGATGAGTAATTTCGGTTTCCCCGGCACTTGGGTCATGGTTACTTGGAAGGTGAACATTCTCTTGAGTCGGGTTTGAAGGCGTATTTTTTAAAATCTTACAAGTGCAAGACAACGTAATGCCTCTGACCTGGGACTGACATGAACGCAGGCTATAAAAATCTTCAGTGTGCACTTGACGCCTACCGAGAAAGTAGGTAAATCAAACTTACATGATGCATGATTACAGCCATCCTAACGTTTTTAGCATTTGGAATTCAACTCTATTATTCCAGAGAATGAGTTTAATGCTTTTTAGGAGCAGTTAAATTAGATGGAACTATACACCATATGATTAAACAGTTCCTCTATCTGAACCACCCACGTAGGAGAAATTACCAAAGAGAAAAACCTGTCCTGCTCTGAGGGATGAAGTTACTTAGCTCAGTACCCAGTTGTTGTATACAGTCCAGCGTACCTTACAGTGAGTGGAGCAAAACTTTGAGCTCTGCGAACATCAGTCTTTTCTGAACGCTGTCAATATCTTATAAATCTCTGTTGGCCAGTGAAAGTCAGATGTAGACAATCCATTTGAATGGCTGTTGACAGGATTCGTGGATGAGGTGACCAATCAGCCCATGGAAATAAATCCCAAGAGGAGAATTTCCAAAAGTCATCCAATGGTTTCCTATGAAAATCCAGGCAATCTGTTTTGTTTTGTATTGTTTTTGCAAGAAATGAAGGCTGAGAGCCACATTTCTTTCTTTGAGAATATTCTTTTTTGCTGTTGGGGTTTTAACTCATAAACTTGATGAATACATTGGTAAGGTAATACTCTTAACTTCTGTGGATCTAATGGATGACCACTGAAAGAATGATTTAATAAAACCTTTTAAAATATTGCCGAGTAGATAGAGAACTAATTTTGAATAAATATATATCAGTAAGAAGAAAAAAGTTTTTTTCTTTACTACAGGCATGTGTAAGGAAAATGAAGAATTCCATGGTTTTGAAACACTGGTTTTTTTTTCTACACCAGCTGAAGGGTTTTTGAGTTTATAGAACATGAAATGTTTGAACTTTTTAAAAAGAAAACTTTAAAAGGACCTGCAAAGATATTTAACCCTCAAAGGTAATGATCTTTATGAACCAGAATAAAGTGTTTTTGTTTAAAGATGATTAAGGGAACAAAGATCAACCAAAATCAGATATGACAGTTTAAATTCTATTTTACAATTCTTTATTTTCACATGGGCTTTGTCCTTTTACATTATTCAAACTCTGCTTGCAAGAGAGTCGTTTAGAACGAGGCAACGTAGGTTGTCAGGGAAAACCAGGAATTCAAGAGGTTTAGAAAACAACTTTGACGGATAATAATTATTTCTACAAGTGTACAGAGGCTGTTGCATCTTCAGAAAAATATAATAAATAAAAGTGGCTTGTGTCAGTCCGGTTGGGTGAAGCAAGAGAGCTGACAGTCTGTATCACTCTAGACTGAAACTCTCCAAATAGTTCTTGTCGAGTTTTGCTCTACTATTGCAATACAAGTCTTCCACCCTTTTACTCAATTCCATGAAATTGACTGCATTTACAAAACCAGGTTGTTGCTTCAAGACAGATAGGAGTCTAGAGGATTACCACTTCAGAGAACGCATTTTTGGTTGCTCAGGGTTATAGGAGAGCTGGGGCTCTAGTGTGGATACCAGAAGCTGGCTCCTGGTGGGCTGGCTTTGGAATCTTCATTGAGACTCGAGGGCTACCTACCCACAAATTCATTCTCAGGAGGGACGAGGAGAGAATAAAATAAATAAGAAAAGCAGGCTTAGGTTTACAAAACACACCTGTGAGTTGACTTTAATCATTAGGTTCCAGGATAAATATCAATCCATACTTCTTACCTTTGCTCTAACCCATCGGCCATGGGCTGTGCCAGAAGCTAAAACCAGAAATACAGAATGTGTTGGGCACGAACAGATCAGAAACATAAATGGAAGCAACTTTGGGGAGGAAAATATAGGGTCTCATCATTCTTAGGTAGGAAAAACAATGTACAGTTTTACTTTCAACATATAATTTTGATCTGGATAAAGACCCTAGAAGCATGAGAATGATGAAATACCTCCTTGCTGTGACCTTAGAGGTGGCTTTTCTTGAGCCCCTTCCTTGAGAGCCTTTATTTGCACTAAGGAAATTCTAAACATTGTGTAAAAGCCCTGATGCGTGCACGTCCCTTCCTCAGTGATCTGGAGGTCAGCTGGGCCTGGTTGGAGCCTTGTCACAGAGCCATGGAAATAGGGGACCCCAGGGTTCGAGGTCTTACTTTCGTTCTTACCCTCTTCCAAGTAGCTGACAACTTTGGAGAAGCTACCTTAGCTCTTTGGACTTCATTTTCCTCGTCTGTGAAATGTGTGTTCTATATAATTTTTAAGATCCTTTTCAGGCCCGTGAGTCTATGTAAATGTCTAGGCCTCTAGAATCGTATTGGCTCTTGAAAACTCGATGGTCCTGAAGATTCTGTGAGTATTCTTCAAGGTCAGGTTAATTTCTTCCCACTCAGCTGGGTGGCAGAGTGGAAAGAAAGTGGGGACACACATAAGTGGGATAATGATAGCAGAAGCAGATTTTATCTTAGCCAGAGAGTCCAAATTAAAGTCAAGTTTTTATCCTCAGAGAGTCACCGCTGTAAACTCTGGTCCCAGATTGTTTTTCCACACCTATGCATTAGAGAAGCTTAAGAAACCAAATGCTGCATTTAACCTTGGCCTTCTGCATGTCATCTTGTGTGGTAGGAGGCAGGATAATCTTTTCCCTTTCTTGTATTGCACATTTTAATAAATAACAGAGGGAGAGAGAGATCCGCAGAGTCTTAGGGGAGGGAAAGTTATCTGTGCTTGTTGAGGAATGAGGGGCATGGTCACCTCCTCAGAGGTGAAGTTGCTCGAGAGATAGTACAAAATTGCTCTCGACCATGTGCATTTGCTGAGGGAAAGGTCTCGTTACCACTCAGGCATCCAGGAGTAAAACTGCATCCAAATTCCACCTCTGCTATGCAGTGGACACAGCCTCTTGATCTTTTCATTTGGGACAGTTTCCCACTGGCAAACTTTCGGCACGAAGTTCCAAAGTGTGTGAGTGATAGAGGGTGGTATATCATCACCAAAAAGCCCAACCCCCTGAGAAGCTGTTAGAGGCACATGACTTTCATCCCTTTGAAAGCAAATTGGTCTCCAATGGCTTCTTCCTATAGAAAGGCTCAATATAACACTGCACGTTAACTAACTGGAATTCAAATAAAAACTTTAAAAAAAGGAAGAAAGAAAGAAAGAAAGGCTCAGTGCCCTGGACCGACCTCCTTTCTCCCCAGCAGTTGGTCTTAGTTTAACCCGGAATGAGTCAAAACTTTGTGAGTCTAAGTTTTTCCATCTATAAAGGGAGGGGGTAAAATTAAACACTCCCTCGAGCTCCTTCATCCATTCTATTTGCAGTTTTATGTCACAAACCTCTGAAAGTGGGTTGGGTGACCCATGCTGGTGCAGGGGACAAAAACAATCGTTTTCCTCTCTGTTCATCCCAGGGTCTCAGGCGGGGTCCATAAACTAGACCAACTAAAGATAGACTAATGGGAGAAAAACAAACAGGAGCTTATTAACATGAGTCTCACCCACGTGAGCACTCCATGATGTGCAACTCAAAGGGGGTGGTTAGAACTGGGGTTTACATAGCGGTAGCGTTTTAACAAAAGAATGACACATACTTAGAGAAGGGACAAGACAAAGGAGAAGGACCTAGAGCCCCAGGGATAGCAAGTTGTGGGAGGGCAAATATGTGGAGAATTTCCCAGCGGTTCGGGCTGGTTTCAGTAAGATCTGTCATACAGATTCCTGGAGGGCTGAAAAGGCTCTCCAGTTGTTCCCAGTGATGAACTGCTATCCTTCCTGGTAGAGAGGGGAGGGGTGGGGCACACCTTTATACATTTATGCCCTGCTTTGGGCAAATAAGGGAATGTCAGAGAATTTTCTTATATCCACCTCTTCTTGGCTGCCTTCAGCTTAAAATAATCCTTATGCCAAAGGGACACGTTTTGGGTTGGCATATTCTGCTACCCTTTGTAGGCGTATTCACCTAATCCCTTTGTGGCCTTGGTGCTTCTAAGACAACTCAGACAGCTTCGTGCCTACACGGGGCTGAATCACAGTGTAGGATTCTCTTAACCTGGACCAAGTTAAGGTGGTGAGGCAAGGGAGGCACTCAGATGCAAGATTCAAGCTGCCCCCCAAAATGCAGTTGTCAAGATGGATAATATTTTAGTGCAGTGTTTTCAAAAATCAAAATGAATGCCCAACTTCACAATGAACTGAATATCAAATTTTTAGATATGGGATCAGAAACAATCTAGAGTCATATTGGAGTCTGAGGCAAGAGGAAAAATCAGGAATACTGATTTTGTGGATTGTGAATATTTTTGCATTCATTTTGATTTTTTTTAAATATCACATTAGGGGCCCCTGGGTGGCTCAGTCAGTTAAGCATCCGACCTTAGCTCAGGTCATGATCTCACAGTTCATGAGTTTGAGCCCCGCATCAGTGCTCTGTTGATAGCACCTCGCCTGGGAGCCTTCTTCGGATTCTGTGTCTTCTTCTCTCTCTGCCCCTCCCCCACTCATGCTCTGTCTCCGTGTCTCTCTCTCTAAAAAATAAATAAGTTTTAAAAAAAAATTTTAAATATCACATTCATCTTGATTACTGTGTTTTCAGGCAAATCCTTAAATTTTGTGCCTGAGCTGAGTGTCTCACATCCCTCAACTTTAACCCTCAAGGTTTGGATTGAGCTGGCAAATATTTTCCAAGGCTGATGGCATTCTGTCCACTGTAAATTCTATCCAGGTCTTGGCTGCCATTTCCTAGTTGAACTTGAAAATGGCACCAAATTTTACAATCAAAAAGCAAGTGTGTGTTGGACAGTGTATTGGGGCTTACTAATCTGTGTATGCATGGATCTAATAAACCAATCATTTTGATTGAATTGAAATGTGTTGACAATCAATAATTTGTTTGGCTGACATTTTTCACCAAACTAATTTATGGTTTTATGAAATCAAGTAAGTTGGGTAAAAATAGTAAAAGTGTCACAGGGGTAGGCAACATCCTCCGAGAGCAATTCAGGCTGTGAGGACCTTTCAAAAATGGAAAGATTCCACACAGTGGTACATAAGGCTTCCTCTCAGGCTAAAGAACCAAAAGAAAATTAATGGAGGACAAAACCCATCCCAACCCAGAGAATTATCGTGAAGATTAAATATAACATACTGATGGAAAGGCTTTATGTGTTATAAATGTTAAGCAACTATTGATTATACTCCTGATATGAAACAGTATGAATTTATTTCTGCTTATCCCTCCATCCAGTAAGTTGAGGGTTCCATTCATCGTTCACCCATTCAGCAAGAGTTTGGGCAGGAAATGGGATCCCTTTACCCAACCGTACTCAGCACTGAATAAAATAAACAAAACATATTTATCCACATTCTCTGCGAGGGACAATTTTTCCTTTTATGAAAGAAAGAAAATCTCCTTAAAAAAAAAACACCTCAGTTCAACATTACTGACATTTCAAAGAATTTATTACAAGCATTTGAGATCCGGGAGGAACAACAAAGTTTATATTGCTTTGAGAGTGGCAGGGGGAAAATTAGTTTACCAAGAATATACTTATATACTGCGGTGTTTCTTTGTCATTGTCTAGATTTACCATTTCTTGGTAGTGCTGTGTAGATTAGTCAAATCATATAGAAAAGGGTTTAACAAAGCAGACAGCATGTTCACCCCACTGACTATGGAAGCTCACGTCAAGGAGCGATAGGAAGGGTGCCAGGCTCAAAGGGGGTGGAGAGATTATTGCTGCATTTGAACGTGGCAAGTTATAACTTCCCCAAGGAAAGTAGCCCCACTCTGATCATGACAGTGGGCGGATCTGCGGCTTGTCTGCAGTGAGCTCAGCGGTGAGTCTGGAGCTGCGCACAATGTCCAGTCACCTCACTGTCGGATGTGGCTGATAAGCGAATCTCAAAGTCTAGTTCAGTCTAGTTCTGAAAGAATTTTGCCTCCATGTGCAGAGATGCAGCTTTTAGTGGTAATTCGAGATACCCCTGATGTGCTGGTTGGCACTGCGCTCTGAATGAGCAAAGTAACAGCCAGTATTTATGTTAACTTAATGCATTATTCTTGGGCTTGCATGATCAAGCGTTATTCCTCATATTTTAGCCTCAATTCATTTCCCACAGGTTTGGGATACATTTTCCACGGGCTTTTAAATTGACTTCCACAGTACAGACGTGCAAGTGAATATTCTCCAGGTTGTAAAGAAAGCACTTCTGTCATTATCTGCAAACATTTAACAGATAGGTTCTGCTAGCACCTGTGGCATGCATGGTGGCCCCAGGAAAGGTCTGCAGAACAGTGTGGGGCCATGGAGAGAGCATGGTCTTTAGAAGCAAACAGACTTGAACTTGGAAGAATGCTGGCTCTGCTGAGCACTTGGATGAGCTCAGCCCATCATGGCTTCTGAGTCTCAATTTCCTCACTGGCCGGAGGGATGATATGGGGACTAAATTAGATGGCTTACATGAGAGTATCTAATTCACTTCCTGACAGATAGCTGGCACTCAAAAAATACCAGTCTCCTGCCTGCCTTTTTGCCTTTTTTGACTACAGAGATTATCATCCAAGGGGAACAGGAGACCCAACAGACCCACTCAAAGTTGAACAAAAAGCAAATAGTTATGGGAATATAAAAGTGCACACGTACACAATAAAATTGCACCTTACACACTATGGAAAAACTCGCATAAGCTAAAATGAGGCTAATAATTACACACAAGTTTTGCAGAGTGGAGTCAGACAGGTGAGGGGGATTTCTGAGGAGGGGGGCACAGCAGAGGGAAGCGGGGACACATGCAGCAAGGGCAAGCCTGCATGAGCAGGAGCAGGAAGAAAGAGAATCGTAGCGAGGTGCTCATGTAATCTTAAAGAATTCTCACTTCAACCCACAGAACCTCAGATTCTCCGTCAGTGTTATTAAGAACCAAAACTTATTTATTTCCTTCTAAATTTCCAAAGTTGCGGGTTTCAGTGTGTGGATGAAGAGGAAGAATCTTGGTGATCCCGGTTCTGCCACTAACTGGCTGCATGACCTTGGGCAAGTAGCCTAATATCTGGGACTCAGTTGTGTCACTTACTATACAAAAAGTTTGTACTAGATGATCTTAACGTCCTTTCCGCTCCCCATCCTGTTTATGAAATAACACAAATAAGGCGGTTTGGATTACACGGAAAGAAAGAACTGTGTATGTACAATACCATAACCCACAACACATACAAAACACTCAAGAAAGGCTCCTGATAGTATGTGGCCAATATATGCAGTGTGTTTGGAAATTTACACAGTGCATTTTATAGATACGATTTCATGCTTTGGTCTCATGGAATAACCATTATCATTTATTGACTGCATCCATGTATCTTATACTCTCTGAGTACTTCAACCTCTCATTTCCTCCTCACAATATCCTAGAAGAGGCAAACATTATCTTCGTTCAGATGCAGGGCAAACAGACTGTCAGAAAGCTGAAGGGACTTCCTCACCATTACTGTCAGACTTCAGAGCATTCTCCGTTTATATTTTTCTGCCTCTGCAATATTCGTTTAGGTTGTTGGTGAGCTATAGATTCTCATTCCCTTACTTGGCTGCCAGCATTTTCTAAGGCAAAATTTCCCAAAGTGTCTTCCATGAAACACCAGGACAAATAAATTGCATTGAAAACAGATTTCATGGTAGGATAGATAGATGATAGATAGATAGATAGATAGATAGATAGATAGATGATAGATAGATAGACAGACACCATACTATATGCCACTCCTAAACACTTCTCAATCAATAGTAGGACACTGAAAGCTAAAATACATCCCACAGTAGAGATGTCTAGTCAACATTATTTAACCAAGAAATTCTCAAACTTATGTAACCACTGAATCTTTTTTTTTTCACATAATATTCACATAATTAATATCCCATGGAAAATCCCTCAGCAACCACTGCTCTATGGCTCCCTTTCTCTAACTTATTACAGCATCCGCACAACTAAAATAACCTTGCATTTCTTTATGCAAGAACATCTTGCAAAAATCCACAGACCAAGTCCCATGGACTGGACAGTAGAGAAAAGAAAAAATAGAAAAATGGGGAAGGAGGAGAGAAAACACTAAAAACCAAAGCAAAAGCAGGGAGAGCTGAATCCAAGTGTGGCCCTTACAGTTGGCAATGAGAAAAACCACTTGGGCCAAAAAATGAAGGGAAGGTCTGGCTCGGTTGCCCCTTGTGGCGGCTGAGGTCTCGGGGAGCTTCTCCTTCCTCTGGGCCTCCCCTCTTCATCTTCTTCACGGCCCATTCTTTGTCCTGTTTAACAGCACCGCACCTGGAACCGCACCTCCCTGTGCCAGGGCACTGCTGGGCTCCATGGCTCCTGGCAACACCACGGAGTCAACAGATCAGAGAGGGCATGCACCCTCCTCACTATACTCCCACGCTCCTGTCTTTTGACTGAGAAGTTTCCGGTGGTCAGGATGTTTCCCCAATACCCTGACGACTGCCTTCTCAGCCTCTGCATTTTAAGAGTGGTTGGAATCCAAACAACAGGTCAAGTCAGTCTGAAATCTGTATGGCAAACCGGGCGTAAGGCTTCTAGAGCACCAGATACCAAAACTGTGGGGCATTCTCTCAGTGGTAATGCTCCCATCCTGGCTCTTTTCTTTCTTTCTTTTTGTTTTGTTGTTGTTGTTGTTGTTGTTCATTTCAAATTGTTGTTTGTTTGTTTGTTTATAAATATTTGTTATTTATTTTTGAGAGAGAGAGAGAGACAGAGCATGAGAGGGGGAGGGGCAGAGAGAGGGAGATACAAAATCAGAAGCAGGCTCCAGGCTCTGAGCTGTCAGCACAGAGTCTGATGCAGGGCTGGAACTCATAAACCATGAGATCATGTCCTGAGCCGAAGTCAGATGCTTTAACCAACTGAGCCACCCAGGCACCCCTCAAATTTTTATTTAAATTCTAGTTAGTTGACATACAGTGCAATATTGGCTTCAGGAGCAGGATTCAGTGATTCACCACTTACATACTATACCCAGTGTTCATCATAACAAGTGCCCTCCTTAATACCCATCACCCATCTAGCCCATCCCCCACCCACCTCCCTCCGTCAACCTTCAGGTTGTTCTTGTTCTTTAAGAATCTCTTATGGTTTGTTTCCCCTGGCTCTTTTCTCATTTCCTATTTTAAAAAGAGAGCACACACGCCTCAGCGGCACTGGTGTTTTCTTTCTCTTTCATCCTCCGCTGTTGAGAACTAAATTGGGCGTTCTGGCTTCACTACAGAGACAAGACAGAGAAAGGCGCCATGTTGAGAATGGCAGTTCCAGAGTTTTTTCTTTTCGTGTGTAAGAGCAATCCACATGGCAAAGGTTCAGGTGCTCTTTGGAGTGGCTGTCCACTGAAAGGACAATTCTGAGTCATTGGCCACTCAGTGGGAATGCCTGTGAGGCCATGAATGGATGCAGCGGTGGGGGTAGTGCCCTGCAGGTGAATGCTGACGGCTCTCTTCTAGGAACTAGTGGCTCTCATTTGAAGGCCCAGTTGGGCTCTGATCAATGCAACTTTCCAGCCCAACACATTTCATCTGAACTGTCGTTTGACGGGGATCAGCCTGGCGCCAACCACCACTTAGTTTTCTACACCAGAAGATATTTAACTGTCATAAAAGAGAAGTAAAGTCAAGGATCTCCTTCTTTTCTCAGCTGGGCTCCATATCCTCCCTGAGGCTGGCCACTCTTTCCCGAGTTGAGCTCTGTGTCATTGCATTGTGAGGTTATGAATGTGGCATTTGAAGAGAACAAAGCAACATTGAAGGGTTCAGAGAGGAGAAGATTTCAGAAAAACTCTCCCACTTCCCCCAAGGAAAACTCTCCTGAATCTGGTTGTCTTGGAAACTTGTATGTTGTAAATCAGGGGGGAAATAATCTTGTATTGCTGTCGGAGGTTCTAAAAATTAACAGTCCTTAGAGTAATTACCACGACCAGTATTCTGCACCCCGTGGAAAGAATTTGACCAATCTTGAGCTAAAACCAAATGGTCCTTGGAAACAACCTGGACAAGGCAGAAAGTTATTAAAGGCAGAAAGCAAAAATGGGGTATTTTCCAAGCTCCCTGAGTGTAAATATCACAGTGAATACATTTTAAGCATCTTCAAGGCACAATCTGCATATACCATTTTCATTGCTACTGAACATCCCTAAGGGATAAAGTAGGTATCTTCAAACCAGAAAGGCAGACCTCCATGTAATCAAATATTTTCTGGGCATCAGGGGCCCATTATCTCCCTGCCTTGTCTGACCTCCCACCCTCTTCTTGACTCACCCAAGCCACATCCTCTCCAAACAGCTGTGGCCATACCCACACTGTATTCTGTTCAATTCTTTGTGTTCTGTTCAACTCTTTGCTTTCTTTCTTAGGAGAACATTTACAAATCCAGCGGCAATGGTTCTCACCATTAGCTGCACATTGGCATTACCTGCGGCGTTTCTTTTTGAATGCGAAGGCCGAGGTCCCACCCAGAGATTCGGATTGAACTCTAGTGGGGCCGGTCACTGTTATCACCATTTTTTAAAGCTGTCCAAGTGATTCCAATGTGGAGCCAGCGTTGAGGAAAACTACCTATTGTCTGGTAAATAGTCTCCCAATTATTCATTTCTAAAAGAGCGAATTCCTATCTCTTATTTATACAAAATGCTTTTTACGTGAAGTGTTGGTTGCAGGACTTTTATTATTTATTAAAAGTGCAGGTGCTCACTTTTATTCTATGATATCATAAAATTAGGTCTTCATTTCTAAAAAGATTGAGCTGGTGTTACTTCAACCCTTCCCCTCCCCAGGTTCACAGCCCATCAGGAAATGAAAACAACCATAAATGTACTTTGTTATCCACTGGATCCTCTCCCAGGCTCTAAAGGTGGGTCACTAGTCAGTATTTGCAAAAAAATCTCACACCTTGTGATTCACCTCTGACACTCAAAATAGAATAGGAGAAATAAATAATCTTTTAATGCCCTCTGCAAACAAGAGTTTGTTAGATACCCGGTCTGATGCTAGATGGTGTCTCATCCAGTCTATACCTGGGCTTCTCAAGCTTTTATTTGCATATGAAGCCCCCTGGGTCCTTGATAAATGTAGACTCTGACTCAGTAGCTCTGGGGTAGAGAGTCCACCCCAGATTTTGCCTTTCTTATGAGCTGCCAGATATGGCCCACTGCCCACATGTTGAGTGGCAAAGCTGAACAAACCTTAGATGTCCCAATAGCTCACTCCACAGGTGAGAAAGTCAGAGGTAAGGACCTCTAAGAGGCAAGATGCCAACCAAGGTCTATCTGACATAGCACCTTGTTGACTGTGCTAATCTGCCTCTTTATAGTCTTTTTTTTTCATTGTGAGATTTTCCTCTGTTTAGAGATCTCATTTAAATCATGTAACGTTTTCTTCCTTGCAGATGAAGATGGAGGTAAATTGCACAGGTAGAAGAAAGATTCTCACTGTCCCCTGTCTGGTCTGTCTTGTAGCTCCCCATTTAAATTTCAATCTTATCATTGCCCAAGAACCAGAAACTCTGCAGTTAAGGGTGAGGATGTGGCCACACATTCTTCTCTTTATTTGGTAAATATACCAGTTTTGTTGGAACTGTTTGTACCAAACTGAAACTCAAGGACAAAGAGATTGGGTGGTCTGTGACCACTAAGACCTCAGAGAAGTCAGTGAGTCTTATTCCAGTTTTTAGGCCCAACATCGCCTGGCTATGTGACTGTGAAGATCACACTTTCCTGCGTCCCCACTGTCTGCTGTACAGCCACGGAAGCACAGCTGACACTGTCTGACACATTGTGTGTGTGTGTGGGGGGGTCTTCTTTTACACCATCATTTCAATACACTTTCTCAGGAGCAAAAGCCAAGATACACATAAAACGGTAGCAAAATCATCCTCCAAATGTAGAGATCATACAGAGTCAGAATATAGTTTTTTACCTGATGAAAGATCCTACAGTGTGGTTTGTAGAAGTCCTTTACCCTCTTTATCAGGAATTCGGGAGCTGGATACAAAATGCATTCACAGCAGGGACACCTAGGTGGCTCAGTTGTTTGCACGTCCAACTCTTGATTTTGGCTCAGGTCATGATCCCAGGGTCGGGGGATTGAGCCCCACATCGGGCTCCACACTGAGTGTGGAGACTGCTTAAAATTCTCTCTCTCTCTCTCTCTCTCTCTCTCTCTCTCTCTCCCCCTCTCTCTCTCTCTCCCCCCTGCTCACATGCGCGCGCGCTCACATGCACGCTCTCTCTCAAAAAAAATGACATTTCTATTCAGCATCTTCTCTCCAGTCACATCTGCTTTCCAAAATGGCCATTCCCGTTAGAATGGAGAATTTGCTTTGTGGTAATTGGGGTCAGCGCCATCATTGTGAAGAAATGTATTCTACATAAAATGCAAGAAAAGTCTTCAAGAACATCCACCCCTTTAAGGTTCTCAGCATGTCGTTTTGTATATCCTATATGTAAGTGGGTGTGTAAGTAACCCAGGCAAATCCTTGACACTTGCCTAATGTCTGCCTATACCAGATCGGACAGGCAGGTCTTACTGATTATAAGGCTTTAGGAAAAAAAATCTCATTAACACTTTCATCTTCAAAGGACAAAAGAAACCTAACAGAACTTGTACACATATCAGTCACCAGCCTTAGGATCCATAAATGAATGCATAGATTGCCCTAAAAGAGAACAAATTGGGAAAATAAGGTCTTAACCCCTGCCCACCCAAGTCCAAAATGTGGATGGATGCATATTTGCATTAAAGGGTTGGACTATACGTGTGTTATGTAAACATTTTTTTTTATTTTTGAACAATGAACACCTTTATTCCATGACCGAAGATAGAAGGGAGGAAGATGTATTTGCCCTTCTGGCTTTGATTTTCCTCAGACCTCTAGCTCCTTGTCCTGTAGCACGTAGCCATCTGCTGGGCCTCGCTGGCCTGGTCTTGAAGCCGTGAATGGGAGCAGCTTGCCCTGCTGAAACTGGTCCTCTAGAAGATGCTGATTTGGGCATTCTTTTTCCTTTCATCACATTTCTTCTGAATTTTCTTGATCGTTTCTTGTGTAAAATCTCTTCCTCCTAGGTAGTCAGCGTGGCCCAGGGTCAGTGCGGAGTGGGACTCATCCCACCATCGGTACAGCGTGCTGTCAATGAGCACGATCCAGTTCTTCACCAGGGTCTTGGTGTAAACCAGTTCCTTGTTGGATGTGTTGTAGACGACATCAATAATGCTTGTTTTGCAACATTCAGAGCCCCTGGAGAAGTAAGTCCCCCACATCCAGCCTCAAGCCAGGGGACTTCTTATTTCTGTGTGTATGCCTGGGGAGCGGGGACGATCTTCATGTTGGGGGGCGGGGGGGCTTCCCAGCTGATACTTCTGCTTCTTGTGGCAGGGCTTTCTCTTGCCCCCATCTTGTGGCACTCAGGCCACTTGTCCTGAGAGATGCCCATCACTCGCGGTGCCCACTGTGAAAGAGCTATGACACAGGCTTTAAATCGTCATGGGGCGCCTGGGTGGCTCAGCCGGTTAAGAGTCCGACTTCGGCTCAGGTCATGATCTCGGGGTCCATGAGTTGGAGCCCCGCGTTGGGCTCCGTGCTGACCACTCAGAGCCTGGATCGTCCTTCAGTTTCTGTGTCTCCTTCTCTCTCTAACCCTCCCCTACTCACGCTCTCTCTCCCTATCAAAAATAAACATTAAAAAATTTTTTTAAATCTTCATAGTTACATATATGTGTGCTCCATATTTGTGTGTATGTATAGTTGTGTTTATCGGTTATAGATACACACAGGCACGTATTTATTTAAATTTGTGTTTTTTTAGAAATACCAACTCAGGGATTCTGTAAAGTGTCCACCTACAGGGTTATCCAGGTAGTTTGGGCAAATCAGCGGAGTGTGAGCACAGGGGGAGAAATGACATTGTCTGGGGTTTTCCTTTCTTTCCTTTTATGCCTGGGACGTTTCTGAGAGAATGACTAAGCTGCGCTGGAGATTACGAATTTGCTTAAGTGTGAATGGCTGATTGCCGGGTGCAGCGCCCCGCCCTCCCCGAAGGTGATTGACTGGGACCGCAGGTCTTCACACTCGATGCCTGGATTTGACTCGGAAAGTGTGCCAAGTCTTTTACTCGGAAATTTATCTTAATTAGATCTGAAAGACCTGCCACAGCAGAATAGTCACACCGATTAAAATGAAAAACAGGAGAAATTACTGATCAAATTAATCATAATGTCGGGTTACAGCTGTAGGTCTGATGTAATTTGCCACTCCAGTGAGTTACATCGGCCCGGCCCGGGAAAGGGAGCTGGCTTTACGCTGATCCGTAACACCCGCCCGCTCCAGGCGGCCCGGCAGGAGGCTGATTCCATTCATTTTCCTGGCTCGCTCTGACCTCCCTGCTGCTGCTAGAAACAAATCAGGCACCAAACAAATGGAGGAGGGTGGGGTGGGGACGGTGTGTGGGGAGGTAAACGAGAAACATTCTCTTATCGCAGTGATTATACGACTTCAGAATGGTGAGTGTTTACAACTTGGCTGGGCAGGCTTTTCGCTTTTGGGTTTGTTTGTTTGTTTTTTTTCCACTTAACCTCATTTTAGTTTTACTGGTGGTGACCTGACATTGATTAGATGCAGAACGGGAATCAAAAGGTCAGAGGACAAAATCTTTGGCCCTAAGCAATGAGCAGAAACCTTTAGAAAAATCTCCTTGCCAACATGGCTCTATAGCTGGGGCATGGATTGAAATAATGTGAAGTGTCACAGCAGAAGCGGAAGAAGCCTCGTACCCACGAGGGTAAGGTCCTGGTATTCTGATTTTTAAATAAGCCTCCCTTTTTACCATACCTTGTGTTAGGGTGGGGTTGGGGGGCAGTTGAGTAGGTGAGTAGGTGGAGTATACTATTTTTTTTAAGAAAACAAATCAGAGTCTAGGTTCTTTCAAACATAATAGCCTTGACTCTGAGCTGTGATTCATTCAGTGTTTACAAAACACATCACCCTATTAGCAATACAAAGAAGGCACCCTGAAGGACACCCTGGTCTCGACATTCCATTGGCAATTCTCAGAAGTTAGAATTTAGGAGCAATGTAGGACTTCTTCCAACCAGTTCTGCTCTATCAGGGAGGTAGAGATGCCTGCTGGGGGTGGGGGTGAGGCTATGGGGGTTGGAGTCCTCTTAAAACAGAGGTGACTAGGAAGGTACTTAGAAAGGAAGTCTCCTTCCCAATCCGTGGTGATCAGATGACTCTGGAGCAGTAAGTTCTTCCTTTGTGAACATATGATAGGTTGTCCAAATCCCAGTTAGTCATCCCTAGACCAGATGCTTAAGCCCTGTCATCTCCAGTGTGAAAAGGCCCCCATCCTTTCTTCATCCCACCAGGAATAAATTTGGTATCTTTTGTAAATGAGGGAGATAGGCAGTCGCAGAAGATAAGGTGGCCTTGGCACTCAGGAGACCATGCCTTCTGGACCTTTCTATGGATCTTTATGAAGATATAGGTGGGACAGTGTGCCCAGACTGGGGAAAGATATAACAACCACATTTTGAGTGGTTATTATATTGGCTTAGTGGTTGGTAACCAGATTTTTTTTAAAGAAAATAATAATAGAGAATAGGAAATGCCAGGACATATCACACATTGTAAAGCTATATATTTTTTCTTGAAGCTTCTGTTTAAGTTATATACTTAACTTATATACTTATATATGTATTAGAGAGACATTTGTCCATGTGTTAATTTTGTGTATGTGTGTGTGTGTGCGCACACACAGTAAAACCTTGGTTTGTGAGCATAATTCATTCCGGAAACATGTCTGTAATCCAAAGCACTCATATATCAAAGCGAATTTCAAGGACCATTGGCTCAGTTGTGATCATGTGACATTCAGCATCACGTACTAACTCATACTGCAAAATTTATTAGAAACATTTGCTCATCTTGCAGAACACTCGCAATCCAAGGTTTTACCGTATGTATATATTCTGTGTATGTATGTGTTGGCTTGAGTTGTCAAGCGTATCTCTTACTATGGGACAAGGTCAGAAGGATTTGAAGAACACTTCCCTGGAAGATCTAGCTCTTCAGGGAGGCAGAGGTGGGGAATCTTAGACATAGAATGGCTCAGAAAGCAGGTTTATCGGAGTCTCAACATATTGATTGTGATGATGAGCTCTTAAACACTGAACACTATCCCCAGTGGTCAAAAAGACCTAAACAGTTATGCCATTCACCTCCCACCCTGCCACACACACACATACACACACACACACACACACTGCAGGGAACCTCAACATTCTACCCCCAGCCCTGTGGTTGACAACTCACATAACATTTGTAGTTTAACAAACTTATTAAAGGAGAAACTGAATAACATATTAAAAACTGACAAAGCACTCCCACCGAAGGTGAATAGACCATTGTAAAGAGAGGGTGAAAGCAGGAGAGAGAACAGGGTGGGAAGGAAGCCCAGGGCCGCACGCTGATTTGGGCTCCTGGAACATCGATCAAGGGAAAAGCCTCATCCAAAGAGTTGGCAGCTTGGGAGCCAGGTCCGCCGGCTCCGGTCAGAAAACTCTCGGGCTGGAGAGCTCCACATCCAGGACTCCCTCTGCCTCTCTCTGTTGGTTCTCCTGCCTGGAGTGGCCCAGGGTAGAGCTAGCTACCCTGACCTGGCCTTCCTCCTTCTGCTTTCTCCCTGATCCAGTCCACTCTGCAAACCCTACCAAGCTAACCTGACTAAAGTAATATTTTGTTGCCTCCCCCTCACACAGAAAGCCCCCTTCTTAGCCTTCTTAGCCTGAGTACTCTGGCCCTGCCCTCCACCCAGTCTCCCACTGCCCACCCTGTGCCCAAGGTGTCCTACAGGCCCTCTCCCCGGTTCTGCTGGGGCCCTGCCTGCCTGCCCTCTTCACACTTCCCTGCCCTTCCTACTCCCTCCATGCTTGTCCAGCCCTCATAAGTGCTCTCCTCTTGGACTCACATGTTTGGCGCTTAGCACATGCCCTCTGAGTCTTTTTTTCCCCCATCTATGGACAAGTTTGTTATCTTACTTGAATTATAACCCACTGAAGAACAAACATGTGTCTCATGCCTCTGTACATCCCAGGACTGTCCGTAATTGTTGCCAGTGGTGATTTCTCATTTCACACCTATTCATTTCACAAATATGTAAGCACCTATTACCTCACGATCTTAAATTTATTTGCAAAATTACTCGAAGATAACAATTACTACTGAAAGAAATGTTATGCGTTTACTTTTATATTTAGAGCAGTGCCTGGCACATAGTAAGACTACAAAAACTGTAGATCTTCTTATGGTTATGATCTCCTTTTTTTAAGTTTATTTATGTGTTTTAGTAATCTCTATACAACATGGGGCTCAAACCCACAACCTCGAGATCAAGAGTCATGTGCTCTTCCGACTCAGCCATGATTTCTTTGAAATTGTTTTTTAACACCACCGTTCTTTGCACTATCTTCTGTTGGGCTTTGGGAAATGCAGAACTTCATTTAGACTATTTCAAATCAGCCTATTTCCCTTGGGAGGAAATGTACATCAGAGCAAGGACCACTGTTTTCTAATTAATCTTCTGTTTCTTTTCTCCCCCCCCCCATCTCAACAACCTATAGTGGTTCTTGATATTTGGTGTATAACAGAGGAGCAGGCATTCTTCATATTTTATAGATCTGATTGATTTGTCAGTTAAATAGTATTTTCCAAAGCATGAAAGTACCATAAAGCAGATAGAGCCAAGGAAGATGAAATGGAATCTCACACCAAGGGTGTAGCTCAGGCCCCACCATTGGATACTTGGAGACTCTCTCATGATGTGCTCTGCTGCTTCAAACCCCCCCCCCGGGGCAGACTCTCCCAGTAAAAAATGATGATCTAGTTTATTTTTTAATATATTTTTAAATGTTTGCTTATTTATTTTGAGACAGAGTGTGCATGAGCAGGGAGGGGCAAAGAAAGGGATAGAGTCCAAGCAGACTCTGCACTGTCAGCACAGAGCCCAATGTGGGGCTTGAACTCACAAACCACAAGATCATGACCTGAGCTGAAATCAAGAGTAGGTGGCTTAACTGTTTGAGCCACCCAGGCACTTGGGTCTAGTTTAAAAAATAAAAATACTGTTGAGCCTTTAACACACGCAGGGCACTATGCTAGGTGTTTTTGTATACGTTTTCCTACTTGGGCCCTGCAGTCACTTATAGGAGTAAGGAAACCACGGCTTGGAGAAGCTGGTAACTCACAAAAGGCCCACAGCTTGTTAGAGGTAGAGCTAGGATGTGAGACCAGACTGTCTGGCTCCAATCTGGGGGGCCTCACGTGCTCTTTTATGCAGAACAGTCTCTGTGTGTGTCTGCTGTCCAGTGTAATTACTAATAGCACCCATTTCACTCTCAGAATGGTCTTGGTTTGGGCAATAAATCATTCGGGCCTCTTCTCCTAAGTTTTGCTCACTATACTGCCTTCAACATTTATCCAAACTGCCTCTACCTGTTTTCGCCTCCCTAGATGCCATTAAAGCTAAGACACTTGGATTTCTTCTTAATTTAGGGAAAAGATGGAATCAGTAATTTTTAGAAATATATTGGTTCTCCCTACTTGGCAACTTAACTAATAATTTTTCAGAATGTGATCCTATTTGAGGCAAGAGGATCTTTGAATGAGGGCCATAGGATACACCTTCTTTTCCAAAGTGATTTGGAAAAACCTAACTGGGATGGTTCTTGGATCCTGGCTGAGGTGACAGACACCATGCTAGCAGAATTATAATTTAGAAGAGATTTACCACCATTCCCCAAAAAAGATGATGTTTAATGAGGCTACATGATGGGTAAAGATGATATTCAACATATATTGTAAGGAGAGGAAAAGAAATCACACATACACACAAACACGAAAATAGAACTAATGATTTTTTTTTAAATCAAGGTGAATAAGAGTCAAAAGTACAATGTTATTAAAAGGTTTGCAGGTGACATGGAGGAGAAGGGGTACAAGGTTTCCTAAACAAGAGTGGGGACTCCAGGGGCACCTGGGTGGCTCAGTCCATTAAGCGTCCGACTTTGGCTCAGGTCATGATCTCTAGGTTTGCGAGTTTGAGCCCTGCATTGGGCTCTGTGTTGACAGCTAAGAGCCTGGAGCCTGCTTTCGATTCTGTGTCTCCCTCTCTCTCTGCTCCTCTGCATTTGTGCTCTGTCTGTCTGTCTCTCTCTTTCTCTCAAGAATAAAAAAGCATTAAAAAAAATTTTTTTAAAGAATGGGGGCTCCAGAGTACTGACTGCTCCAGCCTCTCCTTCTAGGTGGTCCCTGAGGGCACTTCAGGAAAGTCACAATTCCCATATTGGCCATATGGTGAGGTTTCTACAGCAAGTATATTGTAAGAGAGACAGAAAGAGAGAGATTGAGATGAAGGTCTGGGGGACTGGACATGTAGAACAAAAGACACAGCAAAGAATTTCATTATGTGGACTTTATTTAGATCATATGTCAAGCAAATGTAAAAAGGAAAAAGAATGACATTTATGACTTAATGGGAAATATGACTGTTGATGGGATATCTGATGATGATTAGGGATTATTTTTAATATTTTTAGGTGTGATGGTTGTGTGTAGTTATGTTTTTAGGAGGGTCTCTTGGAGATACTTATCTTCCAAAATTTCCGTATCAGGGTTTTTTTTCCCTCAAATGATGTGGGAAGGAAGAAAATAATACTGGTGGAGGTTGTTGGGTAGGTATAGATAAGAGAAGATTGGCCATAAGTTGATATTTATTGAAGCTGAGTGGTAGGTCCATGGGCAATAATTATAGCATTGTTTCTTCTTTAACATGTTTTTAAATTTTTCCACAAGGAAAACTTAAAGAAAGAAGTTTTTTGGGATTTTTTTGTTTTTTGTTTTTCTTTTATTTTTTTAATGTTTATTTTTGAGGTGGGGAAGGGCAGAGAGTAGGGGACAGAGGATCTGACGAAGCAGGCTCTGCTGATAGCAGTAAGCCCAATGTGGGGCTCAAACCCACAAACCATGAGATCATGACCTGAGCCAAAGTCAGATGCTCAACCTACTGAGCCACCTAGGCACCCCAAAAAAAGAAGTTTTAATCACCTGGGATTTTTTAATAATATAGATTCCCCTCACCCAACCCAAGAACTACACAAATCAGGGGTGAAGTCACTGATTCTGATGATCAAGGAGGTTGAAGAACTCCAACCCTGTAGAATTGTAAACAATTTCTTAGATCAGGATAAGTTAGCTAAGGCTCAGGACACTATACATACCAAAAAATGGTTGATGGGTTGAGACATAGTATCTTAAGAAACTGAGGTTTTTCAAGTGAAAGACTGAATAAGTGAAAATGGTTGTTAATATCTGAGGAGTTATAAAGAATAGAAAGGATACTAGGAAACTAAAAATAGAAAAGATCTTTCCAATTCTCAAAAAGAAAAAAAAAAGACTTCCTCTTCAATGAGGTAGACTGAATATGTGCATTTCCCTGTACACCCCCTTGGAAGAGAATTCCACTAAAATGATACTACAGGAAAATTTATTTTAATCATATAAATCCAAAAAGGCAAAGAGAGGTGGAGAAAAGACAGCAGTGGACAAGCAATGTCAACCAAATTTTGGAAAAGCAGGTGGAGGAATTAACCAAGCTGAGAGCTGGGTGTAGCAACCCAGAGGGGCACAGTGAGAAGCTAGGCAACTCTGGAGACCCCAAAAACTTTGGGGCTTGCAGACACCAGCTGCCATGGAAGATGGAAATGAGGGGGCATGTTACTGAAAACAGGGACATTGGTTAATAACTGCATAATGAATGAATAGTTAGACCCTCAGCTTCCTCCACAATCCAAGCAGACAGACAACTATCCCTCTAGCAGCTTTATGCCTGAGAAACTAAATGAGAGACCCTCTAGACCTGGAGACGTAGGTATGTCTGTCTGTGTGCTGAAGAGAGCTCCTTCCTGATGACCAGAGTGTCAAAGGAAAGTCCACATCCTGAGTGATACAGCCTGGCCTCATTGGGCCACTTACATCATACACAGGTGCTCAAGTATGCAGACATCTCACCACTCCCCACCTCAACTACCCCAGGTAATTGGTGGTTTATTCTCTGGAGAAACCTGACCACTAATCAGAGAGAAAAGACTCAGTTATCAATATTGGGTATCTCCAACATCACCAGGTCTCTGCTTTATTTTTATATGTGAAAAGACAACAAAGAATGAATAAGTATTTGAGAGATGTCTTTGTCTGAAATCAGACACTAAAATGAGCCAGGGAGAGGGCAGACATTTGTTAGAAATAGAAGCCAGAGAGGAAAGAGAGAATAATTTTATAAAAAATTTTGACTTAACATCTTACAGAATATCCACTGAGACCATGCATCCACAAAACACATAATAGGTACAATACACAGGAATACTTAAAAATAATTCAGGGACTATTTAGATAATAATTTTAAAAATTATAGGAAAAATTAAAATTCAGTAGAAGGTTTAGAAAATAAAGAAAATATCTCAGAATGTAGAACAAAAAGGGGAAAAAGAGAAAAAAGGAGAGAACAAATTAGTAAAACAGGGAGAAAATACCAGATCAGTCTAGGACATCTAACTTTTAACTAACAGAATACAAGAAAAGAAAAAAGAGAGAAAATTACTCGAGAATTAATTGAAGAAAATTTCCCAGATTTTAAGGATGTTACCTCATTGAACGTCTTAATAAATAACCTAATGAATGAGTACAAAACAAAACACCTGCAACATATCATTTATGAACATTTTCCTAGGGAGGAGTGAGGGGGAGAACAGGTAAAATACAAGGAATCAAGAATCAGAATAACAGTGGGTTCCCATAGCAATACTTAAAGCTGAAAGACAATAGAACAAAGCCTTCAAAATTCTAAGGGAAAATGGTTTTCATCATGTATTTTATATACTGCCAAGCTATCTATCAAATATAAGAATAAACCAAAGATTCAGATACAGTCTGGAAAACTTGTCTCAAATTGATCTGTCATGCATTCTTCATCAACTTTAACAGAAGAGTGTTCCACCAAAACGAGAGTAAACCAAAGAAGAGGAAGATTAGAGGTTTACCATCGAAAGGGGCAAAAAGGAACCCCCAGGCTAACAGTTACACCATGGGCTTAAGAAGCAACCAGTTCACCTTTGGGCAGGAATATAGAGGACTCTAGAAAGGATGTCCCTGGAGAAGAGGAGGGGATGGGAGCAGAAAAGAAACCAAGAGAGTACCTGGTATGGTTGACCTTATGGAAAACAGTGTTCAGAGAGGTTTTCCCATTCTTGAAATGAGTTTGGAAAGAATTATGAATAGAAAGAAAGAGAACTAAGCAAACAGAAAAGCAATGACTAACTTTGGTAAGGGCAAAAACTTTTACAAGAAAGGAAGTGCAGTCATGGGATACTAAGAGGCTCCGAGGTAAATGTCCCAAAAAGAAATTCTGATTAAATTGGAAACTCTGTTGGCAGAACAAGAGGATGCAGGAGGAGGGGAAATAGGGAGTGAGTACGAAAATGTTCAATCCTCATCTTCCACACTGGAATTCAATCAGTAACACCCAAAGTTGGCAAATCAAGAAAACAATTTAAGCTATTATGTAGAAATATGGGGGTAAACGGAACATCTAAAAGACTTTGGAGGAATGCCTGGGTGGCCCAGTCAGTTGAGCATATGACTCTCGATTTCTGCTCAAGTCATAATCTCACAGTTCGTGGGATCCAGCCCCACATCCACACTTTCAGTGTGGAACCTGCTTGGGATTCTCTCTCCCTCTTTCTCTGCTCCTTCCCCGCTAGGGCTTTCTCACTCCTTCTCAAAATAAATAAATAAACTTTAAAAAAAGATTCTGGAGAACATGGAGAATTTGGTTTTAGGAGTAACAAGGCCTGAGTTATAGAAGTTCGTTTATATTTCAGTCTTTGACTTCCTACGCTAAGACTTTGCTCGCTTATATTCCTTCTGCCTGGACACTTTTCCCTAAGGTATCCAGCTTGGTCCCTCACTTTATTCAGGTCTTGCCTTACATTTTACCTCATCAAGGAATCCTTCCCTCACCATCTTATATAAAATTCCACCTCTGTTCTTCATCAGCCTTGGGAGGTCTTATCACTACCTGACAGTTCTGTATGTATTTGATGATTAGCTTATGTATTTTCTTCTTCCAACTAGAATGGAAATTTCATAATCACAGGAGCTTTGTTCTGTTCATTGCAACAGCCCAGCCAATAGTGAAGAAGTGACCACATTAGTAGAACTAGGACCATGGGTACAAACTCTATGAAACAGAGCTTCCTAGGAGATATGTGCACAGAAGGGTGTGCTCTTGGGTAAGCCAGCAAGACATCCCTCCCAGAGAAGGTATAGCCATTTCACTGGTTCTCCTGTAGAGACATTGGACCAGAAAAGTCTGGTGGTCCTGTCCAGTTCTGAGATTCTATGATCAGCCCTAAGGACAGAATGAAAGAAAATATACTTCTGCATAAAAACTGGGTATGAGAGGATTGATACTTTTATCACCAGCTAAACTAAACTTTGGGATGGACGATAGAGGAAAGTTAAAATCTTTTCTTGGCAGTGCTTTAAACACAGGCTACAAAGTCTTACTGTGGTGGGCTTGGTTTAATGCATCTGTGAGTCTTACTTGTCTGTCCTGCAAGCCTCATGGGGAACCTAGAACAACAGTGCATTTTTAATGTGGCTAACTGAATGCATGAAGTTCTCAGATGAGTTTATTCCTTGAGATGACTCCCATAAGAAAATGAATGATATTTTTGGTGGGTTTACTTTGAGAGGAGAAACAACAAAACTAATATAAAGTAAGAAGCCAACAGTGTGGCAGGCAGTATATAAAGGATTTCCTATTTGGCTTTAGAAACAGAGGTACCATTTCATTGCTGTTTGGCTTTCTCATTTCATTGCTATTTGGCTTTCTCATTGGCCCCAACTGTTAGGCATGGCATGTAGAGGGAAACACCAGCTAACTCAACAAGATACTCCATCTGTGGATTTCTTATAGAAAAACCTTTGATTATAAAGCTTTGCATCTTGTAGGCTTTCCTACTAGAACTATAAACAGCCTTTGTATTAAAATATTTTTATATAAAACATCTGCTCTCAGCCCTAATTGGTGTAAATAGGATAAATTGATATTTGCAGGTTTCAAGTGCTTAAGTTATCACATTCCTAGACCAGAGAGACAGGGAGAGAGAAATAGCATAGAAAGAAAGAAAGAGAGAAAGAAAGAGAGAAAGAAAAGAAAAGAAAAGAAAAGAAAAGAAAAGAAAAGAAAAGAAAAAAAAGAAAATAGAAATAGAGGAATGAAGTCTTCTTTTATCTTTTGGATTTCCAGTGCTTTCTGTAGTAGCCGATCAGGATGCTGTCAGAGGCACTGATGAGAGGTTTCCCAAAGTTAATTTTTCTCATAATACAATAACCAAATTTGCTTTAACACTTGAAAAGTCCCATCCATACTAAAAAGAATCAGTTGCTTAATCCTAAAATTAAAGGTTATTGCATGCAAGAGAAAATAATTACATGCTCAAAGTATGGAAAAAAGAAAACTTTTTTTAATATGTAGGTATTTGTATAATTAAAGACTAATCAAGCATGAAGGGCTGCTGACTAAACCAGAAAATGAGATTGTTGGCAAGCAATATTGTAATGTAAATGCCATTTTTGTTTAACTACTAAGAAGCTGGAGAAATGATATCCTGAACAGATTAAAAGCAAACAGCATTGATAATAAATATTTATCAGATTTCAAATGCAACACTGAAGATTTTTATATTTCACGTGCAAGATTTGCCTGCAGGGAAGTTTTCAGGCACTTTTCAAGGGAGTAGTTAACATCCTTATTTAGAATTGCATTTCCAGATAGGATCTTTCTATGTTAAAGTACATGTGAAATATTACCCAAGGCAAAGTGTCCCTTTTGAGATAATACTGCCCTCAATGCCACTATTTACTAATTAGGATTTTGTTAATTAGTATTCGCTATGTAGCATTAGCCAAAGACTTCCTAATGAATATACTGAATGTATTCTTAGAGCTGAGTTACAAGCCACACACAGGTGTTAACAAAATAGAGCATTAAATATAAATGATTTCTGTAAACTTCTAGGTACATAAACTTTGAAGTCACATATAAATGTTCTGAGACTTTCTACAACTGTCAAATATTGCATGGCACACTCACTAGTCAGGAGGATTAAATAACATAGGTAAAGCATTTTTCAGGAAGTAGGACATTAATAGTCACTCAGTGAATCTGAGTTTTGCTCTCTTTCTCCCTTCTCCTGTGCTGACTAGTTCAACGTGACCAATCCCACGTCTGTTCTGAGAAAGACCGTGTTGCCTTTGGAGACCCTGATAAGGCATCCAATTCTGCATTCTAAGTACACATCGAGAGGCTGACCAAATCTGACCCCTCAGCATTCTTGAGAGTTCTGTAGGGTGGAGAGTCTGGGTTTTTCTCTTGGCCTGAATGAATGCTGAAATTCAACAGAAGAGAAAGAGCATACCACAAACAGGCCCAAGATTTTAATCTAACGAAGCCCTCACTGTAAAACCTACTTTCCCTTCATACATGGCAATTTCCCTGTATTCGGCTGTGCTCAGCCTGATTTGCATTATAAATCAAGATTGACTGCATAAATGTAGGTGTGAGCTTCTTGACCTCCTGATAAAAAGGTGAATTAATTAATCAAAAGTCGCTTTTAAGACTCAAGTGTTGTGAGCAGCAAGTATGCTGTCTACTTTCCACCACAAAGCATAATTATAGATAAGTTTTCAGGAGAAGAGGCAAGACTGTCATCTTTTACCTTCAAAAACAGTAGAAAATTCACTCTTCGGTTTCTAAATTAGAATCTGTCAGTTTGACTGCCTCTGTTTCTTTTGGGTGTATTGCATGTGGTATGTGATCCAGAAAGTTGAAAGCTTGCAGACCTACTAAAATGCATTTGGGAATTTTCAGAAACAGATTATTGAGTGACAATATGATAGCCTTCAGGCTTGCTGCTAGAAATTTTTATTTAACTTATTTTCTCCCTAATGTGGTAGTAACATGTACCTATTTTCTGAAGATTGCAGAACACATCATCAAATGACAGTTCAAAAAACATTTTAAAGTTTATTCTTTCCGTTTTCCTATAACTTATTTGAGAGCCAGGAAACAGCACTAAAAGAGGTGTTTCTCTTACCACTTCTCCCCCTTCACACAGCCTGAAAGGGTCACCGTGAAATTGCCAGTTCTTGAGTCTGAAGAAAGAACCACACATGTTTGAGGTCTGGTTTTAGAGAGGACCTGAGGTGATTTGCAGAAGTGAGTGGGTCAGGCAGTGGGAAGGAGCCCACAGAAAAAGTCTCTTTCCCTTAGAGACAGCGTGTCCCTCACAGGCTGCCCATGGACAGAGCACCCAGCCCCACAGGAAAGGGACAGACTCCCTTTCGGTGCCACCCCCTGGTGGCAGGGTCTCAGAGTGTGTTACTTCACTTAGCCTACATTTCTAAAGCAGCCTTTGCCTCCCTTGCCTGGAAATAAAAGCTCCCATATTTGGTGAACCCAAACAAAATTATAACCTAGCCTTCCATGGCTCAAAAAAACACTCTCCACTAAAATACATCTTGAAGTTGCCAGTCCGGCCCGAATTCAGAGAGCATGCATTTAGCCAATGCCTTTTTATTTCCTAGTGAAATCTATCAACTTCCGGGGCGGGGGGGCAGGGAAGGACAGTGGGAAGAGGAAGAAATGAAAATGTTTATTGCAACACATATAAGTGTCGAGTTGCCCACCTTGGTCGGCGCCACCCTTCTGGTCATGGTGGCTTAGAAGCAGGGCAACACCTGAAGGATTCACGGGGTACTGAGATTCACAGAGGATTCTGGGGGCAAGCTGACTCAGTCCTTTTCATCTAGGGAACTTCTCTTCAGGTTCCTTGTTAGATTTCTGATGCCATTGGAATCCTTTGAGTCATGCATTCATTTATTCTGCAACTATGCATTGAGCCTCTACACGTCAAGCACTGTTCTTGGAGCTAGAGCAGGAATCAGGGATAAGTAAAAAATTTTAAAAAAAATCACACAAACACTTAAATATGTAGTATATTAAGCATTGTTAGCTGCTATGAGGGAATAATAAATGGGGTCAAAGGGAAAGAAAGTAATACAGAAGGGGTTACTAATTGACCTAAGTTAACCAGAAAAGGCATCTCTATTGGAACCGAGATGGGTCAGGAGAGAACATGCCAACATATGGAAAAAATGCATTCCAGGGGAGGGACCAGTTCAGGGCCCTGAGGTAGGAGGATGCTGGGCAGATTCCAGAAAGAGCAAAAAGAGCAGCAAGACTGGAATTGGGTGAGCGAGGGGGAGAGTGGCAGTGGATGGGGTCATAGAAGATGCAAGGACCAGATCATCTTGGATCTTGGATCTCGTAGGCCAGCACCAGGACTTTAGCAATCATGTTGAATGAAACAAGGAAGCCCCACAGACCCTATGAAGAGAATAGGCTGTGGGGGCTCAAGAACAGAAATGAGGAGCCCAGGTAGGAGACTGCCGCAATGATTTCAACAAGGTGATGATAACTGGTACCAGGTTGGATAAGGTAAAGAGGGGGAGAGGTAATCAGACTGCATATATTTTGAAATATATATATGGTGTGAAAGAAAAAGAGAGGAGTCACAGTTGTGTCCAATGACTTTGACCTGTGTAGTTGGAGGGCTGGAGCTCCCCGTGTGCTGAACCGGGGAAGACCACCCTATGAGCAGATTCGGGGACATGTTTTGTTTTTAGCAAGTCAGTCTTGGGCAGATATGTTTGAGAACCTGCTGAATGTCTTGAAGGAAAGTCTGAGAAAGCAGGTAGATCTCAAGTTCTGAAGAGAGGTCCATGTTGGAGATAAATTTGGGAGTTCATTGGTGTACCACTGGTATAAAGCTATAACCCTGCATCAGCTCACCCAGAGAGTGAGCCCAGATTTAAAAAAAAAAAATATATATATATATATATATATAGGTTCAAGCCCTGGGCCCTGGAGCACCCTAACACTAAAAATTCCTGTGGAAAAAAAAGAGATCAGCCAAGGAGACTAAGAAGAGGTCGGTGAGGTAGGAAGGGCAGGGGGCACCCAGAAGCCAAAGTAAATCAGTGCTTCTAGGAGGGAGGGATTAACTGTGCCGACTAGTTAGGGCAGATCATGTAAGAGGGGGACTGAGAATTACCATTGGAGCTCACACCTGGTAGAAAGCAGTGCCCTTGACAAGAGCTTCCGTGGAGTGGTGATGAATTGGAGTGATTAAAGTAGATTCAAGAAAAGAACAAAACAGGAAAAATTGGCACCCTCAAGAGGAGACAATTTTTTCCAAGCACCTACTCCAAAAGGAAGTAGACAGGTGCACTACCTGGAGGGGAGGCAGGGTTCAAGAAAGGTCTGTTTTGTATTTCTTTTTATTTTTTAAGTTTATTTATTTATTTTGAGAGAAGGGAGTGTGTGTATGTGCATGAGCAGGGGAAGTGTAGAGGGAGAGAGAGAGTCCCAAGCAGGATCCATGTCTCCAGCACAGAGCCCGACACAGGGTTTGATCCCACAAACTGTGAAATCATCACCTGAGCTGAGATCAAGAGTTGGTCGCTTAACAGACTTGAGGTGCTCAGATGCCCCAAGATAGGTCTGCTTTTTAAAGATGGAAACTGAAACTTCATGCTTACATGCAGATGGTAGTGACCCATTGAGGGGGAGATTTGATGAAAAAAATCAGGGGTGTTCTTGAATAGTCTAGAGGCATGGGATCCATTGCACTTAGAACATCAGGCTAGCACAGGAAAATGTTGGCTATTCGTCACCCTCAAAGAAATAAGTTCTTCTTGATAGCTGAGTTTTCCCAGAAGAGCTAAGGGTTAAACCTTTTAGTGCCAGAACTATAAAACTTGTAAAATGTAAATCACTTAAAAGCATTTTACTCCCATCTCCTATCTTCTTAAACAAAGTATCATAGTAATAAAAATCTTCTAGTTGTATCAAGCCTCATGGTTCACAAAGTACTTTCACAAACATTATCTCATATTATCTACCAACATCCCTGTAAAGTGGGCATTTCACAGATTTGACAGACTCTTGAGATGGACAGTCACGGGGATGTGAATTGCCCAGTGTGGCTGAAAGGGAGCATGACAGCAACTTCCTGATAATGTCAGATCATTATTGTCAATACAGATTATATATGTTCCAGGAAGGCAAGAGTCATGTGCAATATAAGAGACTATAACGAAGGATCAAACTGTGTGGACAGAGAGCAAGGGCTCTCAGAGACCCAGAAATGAGCCAGCTTAAGAGTGGAATGTCTGTGAGACTTCCTGGAGGTGGTGGAACTTGAGCAGGACTCCAAAGTCCTAATAGATTTTAGAAGGGCAGGAAAAGCCTGAGGAAGACATAGTAAGGATGCTCCTTGGTGCTTGCATTTGTAGTAGTTATTCATTTGGATGATCTCTATATTGCTGTAGATGGATACTGCTGCCTCGGTCAATTGTGCCCTCTGTACGTGTCTAGGCCAGGGTGCCCAGATATGTGATCCAACATTGTGTATGTGTCTATGAGAGTGTTTGGGGGTGTAGTCTGCTTTTAAATCAGTAGGCTTTTAGTGAGGCAGATTGCCTTCCACACCGTGGGTGGGCCACAACCAAGCAGTTGAAGGCACGAATAGAACAAAAGACTGACCTCCCCTGAGCAAGAGGGAATTCTGCAGCAGCCAGCCTTCCGACTTGAATTTCAACATCAGTTCTTTCCTGGGTCTCCAGCTTGCCAGCCCATCCTGCAGGTTTGGACTCATCAGCTTCTGTATTTGCATGAATCGACTCTGTAAAATGTATCACTCTCCCTCTCTCTCTAGACACACACACACACACACACACACACATGCACACACACACACACGTGCGCACACACACACACACACACACACTATTGGTCCTGTTTTTCTGGAGAACCATGACCAATACTGTCCCTTTCTCATAGATTATATGAAGACATATAAGGGGGTACAGTTCCCCTCTGCAGAGTGCAGACCTGTGGAGGAATGGAAAAAGGCTTTCCCATCAAGCCAATCTGATCAAAGACATTGCTGTATTTATCAGGTTTGCAAAAGAAGCCAAAGTCTGAGGAGACCTTCCCAAAGTGCCATCTGGGAGTAACCCAGACCCAGAGCATTTGAGGCGCCATCTTTCACCCCTTGCTGCTCTACCCAGACCCAGTACATCAGTTAGCACATCACACCTACAGGTTTTCCCTGTGGTTACCCTCTGTCATCTGAGTCAGCTGAAAATTCTGCCCAACACTCAGTCAAGGTGGGTGATTGGTCAAACTAACCAGCTAGTTCAGTTTCAACCACAGGCGCCATTGCTAGAGCGTGGGAGGTGGCAGACATTTTATATAAAGGGCCGAATGGTAAATACTTTAGGCTTTGTGTGTTGAGGAAAATTGAGGATACTCTTTATGTACTTATATAACAAGAGTAAACAAATTTCCACAAATTTCTTATTGATGAAATCTAAAATATAATAATAGTAACTGAGTAGAATTTTTAATACAGGCTATTAATGAGAAGAATAGATTTTTTTTGAGGGAGAGTATATTTTCTCCAGAAAAACAGAACCAATAGTCTATATGTTCATATATACATATATATGACTTATTTCAAGGAAATGGTTCATGTGATTACAGAGGCTGGCAAATCCAAAATTTACAGATAGTGCCCCAGCTTGAGTCCAAAGGCCAACAGGCAAGAGAATTCCCTCTTTCTCAGAGGAAGTTCAGCCTTTAGTTCTATTCAGTCCTTTGACTGATTGGAAGAGGCCCACCCACATTATGAAGGGAAGTCAGCTTTATTCAAAGTCCACTGATTTAAATGGTAAATATCTAGGGGCACCTGGATGGCTCAGTCGGTTAAATGTCTGACTCTTGGTTTCAACTCAGGTCAAGGGCTCACGGTTCATGGTTTCGAGCCCCGAGTTGGGCTCTGTGCTGACAACTCAGAATCTACTTGGGATTCTCTCTCTGCCCCTACCCTACTTGTGCCCTCACTCTCCTCTCTCTCTCTCTCTCTCTCTCTCTCTCTCTTTCTCTCTCAAACTAAATAAACATTAAAAAATGAAATAAATGTAAATCATCTAAAAACACCCTCACAGAAATATCCAGAATAATGTTTGACTGAATATCTGGGCACCCTGTGGCCTAGTCAAGTTGACACGTAAAATTACCCGTCACAGGGGAATAATGTTCCACTAATTGGAGTTCAGAATTAATGTTCCTCCTCATCAAGTCAATTGCAAACGTTCATCTGTAAAAACCATTCCTTGCCTGTGGGCCAAATTTGGCTTGTGAACAGTAGTTTGCCAACGCTTGCTATGGAATAATATTTTAATGGTAATAATGATAGCAATACCCTCTAAAACAAAGGTAATGAGAGTCAGTGCAGTGAATAATAGTTAGAAGAGGAGGCTGAGGCCTGACTGCCTGAGTTGGGATTCGGACTTTCTCACTTAGTAGCTGCATGATCTTGGGCACGCTGTTTAGCCCTTCTGTGCTTCCGGTTTCTCCTTTTTAAGATGCAAATAAAAGTACCAACCTGCTGGGTTTCCTGTGGAGATTATATTAGTTAGTTATCTGTAGAGGCCTTAGACACACACCTGGTACATGGTGAGTGCCACCCAAATGCTAGATGTGATGGTGATGGTAGCAGGCTAATGAAAGGAGATGATGGGAAATAAAGCCTGGTGATGCCAGGACACTGAGTGGCTTCTACAGGCTGGGAGTGTGGCTGGAAATGTGGTTAATTAATTTCTGAGACTGGCCAGCCCTGCCAGCAACCCAAATGTGGGCCTTCCTCTAGAATTCCAAGCGCTTAGAGTCACGGTCTTGGGTTATGGTCCGCTTGCCAGGATTATTAGCGCTTCTTTACTCTGCAGACCTACAGCCTAGGAGGAGTAAAGGCCAGGGGAGAAGCGGGGTGGAAGAATTTGGGCACTCACCCTCAGAAATGCTTCAGAACCCAGCACACGGCGAGATGGAGACCTGCCTACCTAGTCTTAGCTAACTATGAGTTTACTGGAGAAGCAATAATTTCACAAAGAGGTTGGGCATTGGTGTCCTTATTGAATAAAGAATAAGCTCCAGATTTACATTCATTGATTTCCTTTTCAGTTTCTATCTGTGTTCATCATGTCGAATTTCTTCTTTATCCTAAAATGAAACCACTGAAAAAAGCAAATGTGTCTCTATGTCCGCGCCCCTCCAATGCCACACCTTTGTGACGTGACCAACTTGTTATAGATGTTAACCCTTAATTATACTCACTCCAATTGTACTCTTTATTTTAAAAAGAAAGAAAGAAAGAATGAATGGATTCTGAAAAACAAAAAGATCTAGCCTTATTGCTTTGATGAAGATTTGCCACCCGCGACCCTTTAAATATTGAACTTGGACTATAAAAATATCACTTCTTATTGATCACATGGTTATTAAAGTCAGTCAAATGCTGAATTTATATGTCAAACACTTGTAATATTTCCTGTAAATATTAGGGCAAAGGGAAAAGATGATAATGCCACGGTGAAGAGTCACACCAGATTTGTTCAACTTTACGTAACTGAGAAATAATAAAACTGCCATCAGGGATCTCATCAGCTATCCTGAGTGCTTGTCAAAAGCTGGAGCACCTCATTTAGGCGTGTGCACGGGCCTGAGCCCAGAAAACAGGCACACTCGTGTACTCTGAACGACTGGAGGGAAGAGCCATGTGTTGGCCTGTCCACCTGCGCTGGGCCCACCCAGCACGGCGTCTGACAGCTGCTGAGATTATACGGCAGACCCTGTGCACAAACACGCGTGGGCTCACTTTGCTGGAACTCCAGTCAGCTAGGGGAGGCTGACCAACTGTCTGGGTCTGGGGAAACCTTAGAACTCCAGTCAGCAAATGCCAGTCACGGGCTGAAAGCAGATTCTCCAGTGCCCTCAGCTTCTTCAAGTCCCGCATAGTGATATTCAAGAATGCTTTTGGCAAGGGGCGCCTGGATGGCTCAGTCAGTTGAGCATCCAACTTTGGGTCAGGTCATGATCTCACGGTTCGTGGGTTTGAGCCCCGCGTCGGGTTCTGTGCTGACAGCTCGGAGCCTGGGGCCTGCTTCCCATTCTGTGTCTCGCTTTCTCTCTGCTCTTCCCCCACTCATACTGTGTTTCTCTCTGTCTCAATAATAAATAAACATTTTAAAAAATTTTTAAAAGAAAAAAGAATGCTTTTGGCGAGAGGTCCGCCAGAGAGATCCTTGGATGTCCTGTTTCCCCCATGACAAGGTGCCATATAAGCAACGGAAAGGAACCACGAGTCAACTGTGGGGGTCTTTCCGTTGGAGGCTTCGACTGGAGGCTCAGGGCAGACCTGAGAATGGAGCAGTGTAGGCATTTCTAATGGCATTTTGATGTACACGCACAAAATTGATGTCGGAAGGATCGTTGCAGAGTCCCAAACAGTGGAATATTGAGGACATTTTCAGGTGGCAGTCAGATTCTGGCTGGGTGAGCCCAGTATATTTTCTCATGTCATAGTTGATTAGGTTCACAGGGAAGTGGAAAGAGTAAAAAATTCTCTTATTACTGCAGCAATGCCGTCTCAGCCTCTTTTCCCTTTGAATGCAACATTAGTTTTTGTCCAGAAGTCTAACTGCTTTCTACAGTTTGGGGAATTGTAAAGCAGAAACAATTTTCCCAGCCAGGCTGACCTTCACAGTAATGAGAAATGACTGGAATTTCTCTCTATTTCTCTAACATTTGGGGAGGTTTGGGAAGGCGGGGGTGGGGGGGAGGAGAAAGAATATGCTTGTTTTACCTGATATTATGTTGTGGGCGTCCATTTGGCACTTTGAGCCTATTTTTTTTTTTCCATTCGGGGGATTACATGGGCTGTTGCACCATCTGACCCGGCAGCCAGACCACAAGTGTATTGAGAAACGACAATAATGCACTTCAAACCTTTTGTCATCACAACAGAGATGGTACTCTGTTTCAGCCATTAAATGAATAAATATTTTTCTCCTGGGGATGGCTATTTTCATTTATTCTCCAGCCCTTACTCAGGTGATGAGCGGTAGGGCTGGCAAATTCAACCTTCATTTCGGCCGTGCCCCTAAGTCTCTGGTGCCCTTGGAGTCCCCACCCCCCGCCACCCCCAGCCCCTGGACCTTCCGGTGAGCTTCCCCTGCTGAGCCAGCTGAGCTGAGCGGTGCTTCTTTCGGGATATTTCTTCCCCATCTCTCCTCGCTCACCACTGCCCTTGCCCTTTGCAGGGATGGCAGAGTCAGTGAGCTCTCAGGCGAAGGCTAATGCTTCCTCCTTGATTTTTAAACACTATCAGGGGGCCTGGGTGGCTCAGTCAGTTAGGCATCCGACTCTTGATCTCGGCTCAGGTCATGATCTCACAATTTGTGAGTTTAAGCGCCGCATCGGGATCTGTGCTGACAGTGCGGAGCCTGCCTGGGATCCTCTCTCTCTCCTTCTCTGCACCTCCCCCTCCCCACCATGCTCTCCCTCAAAAGAAATATATAAACTTTAAAAAACAATAAATAAATAATAAAAATATTTAACCTTCCCATTTAACTGAGGAAATGTGAAAACTCCCTGGAAGGGAAGGCAGAAGGTAAAAGTTAACAACACAGCCCTCCCACCCCCCCACCCCCACCCCCACCCCCACCCCCACCCCCACCACCCAGGGGAAGTAGTTAGCCCTTTTATAAAGAAGAAACAATCCTAAGAGACATACCCTGAGTTGTCCTTTGTCTGAGTGTTCAAATCAGTATTTATGCCCCGGAGGACACTTCAGCAGAGTCTTTTATTGGGGGGGGGGGGGGAGGGAGGGTAGGTGTTCTGTTGCTCCTCTCCCCCAACTTCAAACTCTGACCCTGCCCCCTTTCAGGTAAGCAGCAGATAATCACAGGCTATACTGAATTTAGATCCTCCTCTGCCACTCACTAGCTGTGTGACCTTGGGCAAACTACTTAAACTCTCTGAACCTGTTTCCTCATCTGTAAAATGGGGCTATCACAGTACTTACCTCACAAGGCTTTTTTGTTTGAAGGTTTTGGAAAAAGACACAATTTAGCCTGACGCATGTTGTGTGCCCTCACGACACTGTAGCTTGTGTTATTGTTAACTCAAATAAATTTGCAGGTATATTGCAAGCCGATGATTGATTCCCCTTATGGTATCAGAGAAGACCACTATTAATCCATTCGGTGGTATGAGCTACAGAAAGGTGCTATTGGATGTGGTTCGAGTCTGAGACTTCTTTTTTTTTTTTTTCTGGACTGCTGAACCGCCTGAACCTTACGTGAGCTAGGACAGTGAGGGCTAAAACTACTAGCAAAGCAGACAGACAACTAAGTGTTGGAGGAGCGGCTGGCTGGGAGGGCACCGCGCAGGCGGAGGAGCAAAGGCAGGAGCATCCCGGCCGCGAGTGATGGGCGCTGGAAGCTCCCAGTCTCGGGGTCTCCAGAGGGACATTTCAGGGCTTCACTCTGCCACCAGCTCGGCATCGAGCTTTTTGCCGAAGGGAACGGGGTCTCTCCTGGGTCCTGGACCCGAATGCCACGCTCACACACTCTCAGTTCACAGATTAGGAAAGTTAAGACCCAGAGCATTTAAGAAACAAGCCTAATGCCACACGTGCCCTGTAATTAGGTGATGTCGAAGCCTCCTCCAGCTCTGAATTTATGATCCACTTGAATATTATTTGATCTTTCAAATAGCGACAATCACAGGGGCGCCTGAGTGGCTCAGTCTATTAAGCGTCAGACTTCCGCTCAGGTCATGATCTCACGGTTCGTGGGTTCGAGCCCCGCGTGGGGCTCTGTGCTGACAGCTCAGAGCCTGGAGCCTGCTTCAGATTCTGTGTCTCCCTCTCTCTCTGCCCCTTCCCCACTCGCGCTCTGTCTCTCTCTCTCTCTCTCTCAAAAATAAATAATCACTAAAAAAATTTTTTTAAATAACAACAATCACAGTACTAAGGCCTTCAGGTCCTAGAATACATGTACACAACTCAAACTGACGCTTCAAATACACGACAATCTGTAGTGGACATAACTTTATTATTTATTTTTAGCATCCTTTTAAATTTTAATAGCATTATATTTTAGTATTAGTATTGATTAATATCCATTTAGTGTATTTATACATATATACTAATATATTTATTTAGTACATTATTATATATACATTTATACTTAATTATACATAAATGTATACTTATGCAAATATGTCATTAATATGTATAAATATATATAAATAAAAGAGACAATTTTATTAGTAAATTAAAATGTTTGCCATACTTAAGAGACCAATTCAAGGATTCCCTTCCTGGACCCACATCTCCAAGATTCACTGAGGCATGTAGGCATTACAGCTTTAGGGGAGGGATTTCCGGAATGTCATTAATGGCTCCAATCTGTGGTTCAGATGTCAGTAACCAGATCCCTGCCCCTGCCTTGCTACATTAAGCTTGAGGCAAAAGGATTCAAATATACTTGTGTTGCTGTATATGCCCATAGCTTCTTCAAGACCTGAAAAATATGGGTGTGAGCCCAGCAATCTCTGCAAAGAACCAGAGGCCGACTTGGGAGGAGGGCTTGGTAGGAAGGTGGAGATTTGTAAAAAAAAAAAAAAAACAAGCACGGGCGGAGGGGGGGCGCCGGGGTCGCTCAGTCGGTGAAGCATCTGACTGACTTTGGCTCAGGTGGGTCAACATGGAGCCCATTTCTGATCCTGTCTCCCTTCTCTGCCCCTCCCCCACTCACGCACATGCGCGCTGTCTCTCTCTCTCTCTCAAAAATAATTTAAAAAAAGCAAGCACAGACACAAAAAACTTATTAACTTATAACATAAGTTAACTTTAAATAACCTGCATTAAAGGCACAAAAGCTAAGGGCCTTTCAGAAGAGATGGTTTAGCCTGAGGGATTTGCCTTTGCCTCAAACTTTCCTTCTCTCTCTTGCTTGGAGCCAAATCTTTTGGCTAAATTTCTGCCCAGCAATACATCCCTCAAGGAATCTGTCCCTCGAGATATTTTGTGCCACTAATTGGTCCACTGATATAAGTCAGTACACATAGCCCATCCACCGACCCAGGCTTGCTGGCATCTCACCGCTACCCTGGATGGCAGCCCACCTCTCAGAATGATGAGAACGTCTTTCTAGAGACAGTCTGTCCCTGGAACATATGGGAACAAAACCAGGGGTGTATAGGTACACAGTTGTGTTCTTTCTCAAATTCATTCCCTTTTCTCTGTCCCCACTGCCACCATCCTAGGTTATGTCCAGAGTGTAATAGCTCTGGACTTTCTTTCCAGTCTCCCTGACCCCACGCTTCTCTGAGCCCCCTCCCAACCCATCTCACAGACCAAGTCAAACTTCTGAAACATGAGCAATGGTGACCAGTTCATGTTGGTGGCATGACATGCCGTGGTATGGCATGACATATTAAGTGGCATGATGTGGTGTAGCATGGCATCGAAACGCAGATGACAGTCCTAACTCAGCCACTCACCCTAGGCCCTATAAATCTGTTGCCATCACAGAGGCTCAGTTTCTCCTTCTGAAAAATGAGCCCTTCTATAGCTCATGTGAAAGTCTCCTTCCTTCTCCAGCATTGTGACATTTATCCAAGACAACCTAGGTTGTCACCCTTGCAACTGGGTCATTCAAAAAGTGGCAGAAGCTCTTCACATTCAAAGAGGACCAATGTGAGATCCTTATTAGATTATTTCTGATAATTTGAAAGGCTCAAGCCATTCTTGGCAATTAATGTGAGCACGGAAATGTCTGATGTTCATTTTGTGACCGAATTATATAGTTACTCAAGATTTTCCCCTGTGGGGAAGATTAATTAAACATAGAAAATGCTACAGGCAGATCAAGGAGGATGATCTTGTAATCATCCAAGTGAGAAGAGATGGGGGCTTTAACTAGGCCACCAGGAGTGGAAAGGAGGCAGAGAAGTGGATGGATCTTCAAAGTCAAAATGATAAGATTTAGTTGTTGTTTGAAGCTGAGCAGTGAAAAAAGAGAGGACCCAGGGAAGAACGAGCCAGGAATTGAGGAGATGGGGCTCTCTCTGGGGAGGGAATGGAGTTCCGTCTTGAGCAAGCTGGGGTTAAAGTGCTGTGAATCATTCCACGGAAATGCACAGAGGACCTTCAGGATTTGTCTGGAGACAGGCCAAGCTGCAGCTGGAATCATAGGTTTTGATAGGGACTCTCAGGTGTAAAATCTGTCTGGGGTGAGCATAGCTTTTGCTACCCTGTTAGTCCTCCAGCAATCACTGCCCTGCTGTTGTGTTCATGGTTTTATAGTCCCTGTCGTGTTCTGGAAGTCCATGCAGCCGCTTTAGCTCCCAGCTTCCCCTTCAGTCCCCAAGCCACCGCCCTGTGCACCTGTCCCCCTCTTCCAGCCAGGACCATTTCAGCTCCTGTCCTCAAGTTCCAAACCTCCTGACTTAGATGGCAAGGAACATATGGACGTTAGTTTATTGTTTTTCTTTTGCATGACCCACCACTTAATGCTCTTCAGCTAAAATTCTACCCAATCTATGTAATCCTGCGGCGGAACCAGACAGCTTACAGTAAGCCCTGCTATTTCCCACAACGTTACTATTGTTCTCCTTTAAAAAAAATTTTTTTTTTAACAAAAAGAAATCCAGGGCCAGTTCTCCTGGTTCTACCATCCTGCCTCTCTTCCGTATCAACCAAAACTAACGGCTCTGGTGTTCAGAGTGAACTGTGCACTTGGGTCAGTGTGTGCGACGGTATTCCTTCTCGAAATGAAAGCCCTCGTCATTTTGAGGTAAAATGTCCTTCCAGACAGAGCTCTATGACTTTCTGAAGGAGGGCATTTATAGAACCTCAAATAGATGAATCGTTTTCTTTCAAGCAGGGAAATGTATTTTACTCTTCTTGCTTCAACTGGGTTTGAGCCCATTCATTTTACCTTTTTATGCTCTCCTGTTTTATTTAGAAATGATCTATTCATCCCAACCCAATTGAAGAAATATAGATAACAGGGGAAAAAATTGTCATATTATTCACATGAGGAGTATAGATGTTCCCACTGAATATTTTCATAGCTCCATTTAATTTGGGCTGTATAAACCTGGCCTACAAAATTCTCTTTTCTTTGTTACACTCGAAGAAGGCAGCCTAATCCCTGGAGGGAGTGAGACCCAGATTCTAATTGCAGCTGCTCCCATGACCCTCGGACAAGTTGTTGAGCTTCAAGGATAATAAAATCTATTTTTTTCAAGGTATTGAGGGATTCAATGAGATGGTAAGCGTCTGACACCTATGATGTTATATGGTAAATATTATCACATGTAGAAAGTCATATTTTGCATGAAATCTTTTTGCCTCTCTAGAACCGTTGATATATGCCGCTCTGTTAACCTAATGGAAAGGACACTATTTCACACCTGTGTTCTCAGTTCAGCCCCGCTCGTATTGCAAATTACAGGATGCTTTTCAACGATAATAAAATAAAACCATTGTCAGTGTAAGAGTGCTTGATGCTGGCCAAAAAAAGGGGGGGGCCCTTCATTATAAATTGAGTTCTTGGGGCACCTGGGTGCTCAGTCGGTTAAGTGTCCAACTTCAGTTCAGGTCATGATCTCGCGGTTCATGGGTTTGTGCCTCACATCGGGCTCTGTGCTGACAGCTCAGAGCCTGGAGCCTGCTTCGGATTCTGTGTCCCCCTCTCTCTCTGCCCCTCCCACACTTGTGTGCGCATGTTCTTTCTCTCCCTCAAATATAAATAAATTCTTAAAAAATCTTTTAAAAATCAAATTCTTTTGTATGTAACTATTTTTTATCATCCTATTGGCATTTATCTACTTCTGTGATAACAGTCCTTACAGGGGCAAAGCAATGAAAAGTTGCAGAAGGCCCCTGCCCTTTTGTTCCTAGAAGTTCTCTCTTTTGGGCTCCCTTCACTGTGATGTTTAATAGTATCTTTGGTAAGAGATTTCACCACAGACCAAGATCTGGCTTCTTGGTGCCAAGTCCACAAGAAATTCTTCTCAGACTCAGACTCAGACACTGGTTTCTACGGCGCTCTCTGGTAGAAGCACAGTGTAACATTTGGGGGTTGGGTGGGCTCAGTGCTTTTCTGTTACCTCAGCCTCCAGATGAGGTATAGATTGATCCACAGGGAAGCCCACACCAAGCGTGTCCTATAGAACATGACACGCACTCCTACCTCCTGTTTCTTCCCATTGTTTCCGGACTCAGTGGGCTCTTTCTCATCTCCATACACATGAGGTTTCACCTTGAGCCACCTCTCACCAGCCCATCCAAAGTTTCTTTCTTTTTTTAAAAAATTTTTAAATGTGTATTTATTTTTGAAAGAGAGACAGAGAGACAGAGCATGACTGGGGGAGGGACAGAGAAAGAGGGAGACACAGAATCCAAAGCAGGCTCCAGGCTCTGAGCTGTCAGCACAGCTGAGCTCGAACTCACAAACCATGACATCATGACCTGGGTTGAAGTTGGACACTTAAGTGACTGACCACCCAAGCACCCCCAAAGGTACTTTCAAGAGAATCCCAGGAAGGTCTTTTGTTACAGGTTGCAAAAGACTGATTTGGACCAATTTGTACATATTAAATGTTTCTCTCCCTCAGGATATTTGCATGATGTGGGGAACCGGGCCCCCGTTCCAATTTAAACAGAAAAGTGACCTAATTATGAAATGGATTCTCCTAATCAGTTGATTAGATCCCTGATTTCCATTTATTAACCCAACATATGTCTTTAGTAAAGTTATACAAACCCTTTTAGAACCTGTTTATATCTTTAGAAATCTCTTGAGCTACATAGTTCCAGATGGAGTGTAAGAAAAACAGATATTTCAGGGGAATACCTCTTTTCTTGGAAACTCCTCGGTCCAGCAACTTGACTCTCGGAAACAGTCGAGAACCAAGAGTCAAGCAGAAAATAATAATAGTAATAATAACTGTAAACTCTTTGTCAGAATAACCACGCACATCACCTACAGGAGAGAGAAGACCCTTATACTCTCGCCCAGATCCAGCCAGATTGTCTTTCTGGTTGCCAAAGCCACTGCCGATTATAAACAACACGCAAGAAGGGATAGAGTTGCTTCTGGAAACAGGCTCAGTGACAGCTGAGGAAAACGTCACTATTAGCCTGGGAAGACACAGAAACACACCACTCATCAGGCACAGCCCTTGGGCCCTGTGTGGGATGGAGTTCATGTTCAGTAGCCAGGAGGTCAGCACCAGCTCTGAGCCCCAGGTCTGGGCCAGCAGGGGGAGAGGCAGGAGAGGAGTTGCGGGCAGGGGCCGCGGGTGAGGCAGGTGACACTATAGACCGCAGCTACAGATCCCAGGCAGATGAGACAGAGCACCGCACCCAGGAATCCCCCAGACCGACATGTAGGCCCTGCGGGTCTAAGAGACAAGGGCTTGGGGCAGAGCTGTGCTCCCTTGAGAGGCTGACAAGAGCAAAGCAAGTACCCAGACTGGAAGAACAGCACCTTGCAGGTCTCAGGGGAGTAACTGAAGCAGGGGAGAATGTGATCATGACCCTGTTAGCAGGGCTTGGAGGAGGACACAAATCCGAGTGGCTCCGAGTTCTGCGAGAGCCGAGTTCCCCAAACCGAGAGATCCTTACATCCCCAGAGAGGACACGACCTGGGACAGACAACCAGGCCAGACACACTGCACTAATTGGAGTCATCAAAAAAGCGAAATACCATTAAGCTTTGGAAGACATGAAAAATGTATTGGTATAAAAAGTTATGGATTATAGATAATGCAGTAAGAAAAAAAAGTGAATAAAAAATGACCTTCACCCCAGAAGCACCTATATTATGCTCCTATTATTGTTAATATGTGCATCACCAGGGAGAAGTTGAGGAGGACAGACTTCCAGATGTTGGCATCGTTATCTCTGGGATTGGGGTGGTTTTAATTGATGTCTTATTGGCTCACTTCTATTTCACAATTTTCTGCAACAAACAGGTGCCTGGAGGATAATAAAAGTGATAAAGGGTAAAAGAAGGTAGAGACATTGGCAATGTATTTTTTAATATTTCCATGTATGAGATTAAAAATGTTTTTAAAAACCCTCAGCCTGAACTCCTGGAGCTCTTCAGTGATTCATGCCTCTGGGAACCCTAGACAGCTGAGATTTTCCTGTCTTCCTCAGTCTATACCACTGCTAGCAGAAGATTTCTGTACCACCACCTCCTGCAGTATTTTAGCTTATTCTTACAAGAAAGATATTAAGGGGAGCCTGGGTGGCTCAGTCAGTTTAGTGTCTGACTTCAGCTCAGGTCATGATCTCATGGTTTGTGAGTTCGAGCCCCATGTCGGGCTCTGTACTGACAGCTCAGAGCCTGGAGCCTGCTTCAGATTCTATGTCTCCCTCTCTCTCTGCCCCTCTCCCACTCGCACTCTGTCTCTCTCTGTCTCTCAAAAATGAATAAATGTTTAAAAAATTTAAAAAAAAGATTTTAAATTTCCTTTGACCTGAACAAAGACCTCTAATTAGATCAACCCAAGAGTTAGTGCAAACTCTTCAGCATCAAGATCTATGTCTTTGACCTCTTTGGTCTTACCAGTAGAGTACTGAAATCAGCATGGAATTCATAGTGGTCACTCAGAGGTGTTTATCCTTTGACTGAAACCAAGAAGGCTTACCAGAAGGTGTCCACAGTCCCAAACATACCAGTCATTACAGTGCTAGAACCCAAACCCCTGAAGACTAATTGCCATTTCTACCTGCCAAAGCTCTGGCGATTTCCAAATCTCTGCTGGGAAAGCAGCACATGTGTGAAGGTATTAGCGCTTTTTGCACCTGTGAGAATTTGCACTATCTCTCTGAATTTCAATTTCTTCATCTGCTCATTGCGTACCTCTCAGCATCCCTGTTGTATGAGGTCCCATGGAAATGCGTCTTCAATTTTTCTCTCACCTATTTCTGCAAAAGCCAAAATATTTAATTCTATCACCTTCTCCTTAAACGCTTAATTTGATAAGGTAAATGCCCCCCTCCCACCAGATAAAGGTCTTGAAATATGTGATCCATGACAAATCTTTCAAACATAAGGAGCTCAAAGATTTTGGATCCAAAGGCCGATTGGATAATCTAAAGCACTGTTCGATTAGAGGTCAAGGAGCAGGGGATAAATCCAAACTGGCCCCAGAGGTTCTCATTTGTTCCACTAACATCTGGAGAAAGGAATTTTATTGGTTGTGATTCATAAAATAATAGATACTCCATCCTTAGAAATACTTGCAATTGGTTCGGATCAAATGCTTCCGGGCTTGGACAAGACACCATGGCTGGGCTCTTGTCTTTTGCTAGAGCAGTGAGAGATCACCATGTTAAAAACCTTTTAAAGTTTTTTTAAAGTTTTAACAAAGCACGCTGCAACTCAATGCATGCTCACACTGGTGACTGAGGCTGAAGTCTATGGAAACATAGGGTAACAAATATATAGATAATGGAAGGGTCATTTGGAGTCTGCAGTTGTTTTGTGATTCCTTACCAAGGTAAAAAAAATTTGTCATGTGTGTTGGCTATAAATTAAAACAACTAATATCCACAGAATGATGCATGTTTTTCAATCCTGAGGCTTGTAAACAGCCTTGTTTCTTTCTGCTTCAGGGCCTTTGCACTTGCTGTCTCTCATCTGCACAGTTCTGTGTCCAGACATTTACATGGCTGGCTTCCTCTTGTCTTTAAACTCTTACCTCAAATCCTTTCTTCTTAGCAAGATCTTTCCTGACTGCTCTATTGAAAGTTCCCTACTGAGAGTTCTTCTATCACATTTTCCTGTTTTGCTTTCTCTTTGGCACTTTCCACTGCATAAAATTATCTTGTCTGTTGCTTACTCCTTTATGCCTGTCTCCCCACAGCCAGATTGTAGGCACCTTGACCTCTGTGTCAATCTTGCTCCTTACTGTACCTAGAACAATGCCAGGCACTCAGTAAATAGTATACTGAATGGATAATTTCACTTGCTTTCCTCTTTGTTTTGGCATTTATGTTTCTTCCCTGTACACCATATTTAGGCAAGATCCCTACCATATCTTAGCTATATCCCCACAAATCTGGAATGGGAGCAAATTATCTTGGGTCAAAGTGATTCAGAACACAATGGGAACTTTGCATTCTATAACAAATCCTTATAAGTAGAGGGATGAATTCGATCGGATAGTAATAGTTGAGCATTTCTGAAGGCCACAATTTAGAAGATGTCACTATTTGCATATATGTAATTTATATTCTGCCTGCTTTCAAAAGTGATCTGAGAGGGCGTATGATCAAAAACATGTAATACACACAAGCAGAGTCAATAAAACAAACACCCAAATCCATGCAGAATAAAAGGAAAATAAGATACTACATGCCAAGGCTAATATCATTTCTACAATTGCTCATTAAACTTAACCCAGGACCTCCTTAAGGTAAAGATGTAAAATGAAACCCTGGTTTCTGTAAATCTCAAATCCTCATAGTAGGAAGAGTTGAGTGCGTCACAAATGACCTTCCGCTCTCCCGTGTACTCATTCAGCACACACTGCTTGCCTGACAACTCTATGTGCTCAGGGCCAGGAGTTCACGGAGGAGCTAAGAGTAATACATGTCTCTGCCCTTGAGTTGCTCATGATCCTGGGGAAAAGAGAGGAGGCTCAGACATGGCTGTAATTAATTATAATATGATAAAGATTATATTAGAATCACATACAAGTGATGTGGGGATAACAGAGCAGGGAGCAATTCATTCTATAGGGACAAGACTTGGAAGGGAAATTATGTTGGCTCTGGGTTGGGAAGGAGCTCACTAGTGACAGAGAAGTATTCTAATCAGAGGCTCAAAGGTGTGAGAGCTTTCTGGGTTCTAGGAACAGCAAATTTTTCAGCGTGGCTGGGGTATTAAAGCCCAGTGATGGGGCACGTGGGTGGCTCAGTCGGTTGGGGGTCTGATTCTTGGTTTCTGCTCAGGCCATGATCTCACAGCTTGTGGGTTCAAGCCCCACACTAGACTCTGTGCTGACAGTGTGGAGCCTGCTTGGGATTCTCTCTCTCTCCCTCTCTGTCTGCCCCTCCCTCATTTGTGCTCTCTCTCTCTCCTCTCTCAAAATAAATAAATAAACCTAAAAAAAAAAGCCCATTGATGGGGTGCCTGAGTGGCTCAGTCAGTTAAGGTCCGACTTCACCTCAAATCATGATCTCACAGTTTGTGAGTTCAAGCCCCACATCAGGATCTCTGCTGTCAGCACAGAGACCACTTCAGATCTTCTGTCTCTCTCACTCGCTCTCTGCCCCTCTCCCACTCATGCTATCTCTGTGTCTCTCTCAGAAATAAATAAACATTAAAAAAAAAAGCCCATCAATAATTGTACTATAGCTAATGCTTTTTAGAGCATTTACTGCACACCTGGGTGTTGAACTTCATAGGGATGCCACAAGGTGAATGCTTTTCTTACATCCCATTGACACTGGAGGAAGGACTTAGGGAGACTAGGTATGGTGGACTCTGTGATGCCCCCCAGGGCCCACCTCAATAGAAAGGATATTGAGGACCCATTGTCCTCACTGCCTGGGAGTAGTCTAGTCACACAGCCTTCAGCTCTCAGCAGCCCCTCCAGCATGTCCTCATTTGCTGAGAAACTTCTGCATCCAAAGCCTTGCCCAAGACCATGCCCCTTCCAGGATGGCTCACATCCAGTGACCTATCCGTCTGAGAGTTCAAAGCCCCAACTGTGGCCACTCTTATGGACCGTTCTAGCTTCCAAGCTTCCTCATGGGGTTGGCAGAGACATCAGGCCTGTGTCACGGCTGGACTTCTCTGCTCACTCCTGCTTCCACTCCCCGCACCCCACCCACAAGGGTCAGTCGCAAAGGCCATCAGTCCTTCTCTAACAGGCTACCTGCCAAACTCTCAGAGTTGGCGTCCTATCCAAGGGTGGTGGAGCCTTGTTTAGAACCTGGACGATATGACTCCAGAACTCAGCCATTTTAGTCTAACCCTCTGATGCCTAACGCAGAGTGGAGATGAGAGCAGAATCAATTTGAGCCAGACTGTGAACACCCTTTTGTGTCATCCCAAAGAGCTGAGACGTTATTCTAACTCCAAGGGAGAACCAGCAAGGATTTTAAATGGGAGGATGATATTGCAAAACTGTTTTTTAATGTTTATTTATTTTTGAGAGAGAGAGAGAGAGACAGAGCATGAGCAGGGGAGGGGCACAGAGAGAGGGAGACACAGAATCTGAAGCAGGGTCCAGGCTCTGAGCTGTCAACACAGAGCTCAACGCAGGGCTCGAACCATGAACCATGAGATCATGACCTGAGCCAAAGTCGAATGCTTAACCAACTGAGCCACCCAGGCAGCCCTAAAAATGTTTTAATATGGTCTCTATGGCAATAGCACAGGGTCTGGACAGTGAGGGAAAAGGTCACCTTATCTCCATAATGGCCATGGTTGAGTCTCACCTTATTTACAATCCCTTCTTTAACTTTCTGGGGAAAAAAAAAAAAGAATGCAAACGAGAGCAGGCGGATTAGTGACGGGATACAGGCAAGATACCTATGAACACACTTATCCTGTGCATAATCCTTACATATATGGTTGGCTTCCAGTTTATCTTCAACACAAAATGGCCTTTGAAGGCCCCATGGGCCAGTTCGGATACGACTGGAATAATTGATGCTATGCTCCCCAGGCTTCTCCCCTTTTACGAGGCCCCCGACATCGGTCTCGAAAGTGGAATAGAAAGTCTAAGCTTGAGCGCAGTTGTTCAGAGGAGCTATGCACCAGCCAGCTGGGAGTTCAAGCTGCCTGGGACCAGTTATGCCAAGAGGCCCTGTTGAGCCCACATGCAGCACCTGCTACCAGGGGAATGGGAAGCCATTGGACCCAACTCTTCACCAGGAGCCTGGGGTCACCCAGGAGACAGCACCTTGCTTGTTGCTCCACCTTGGGTTGTCTCCATGAGAAGTCACTCAGAATGCTCATGTTATTGCGCATCTTCCTATCTCTCACCATATGTCACAATGGCAGAACTCCTAGAAACCTGGAATGCATTTCCTAGTTTACGTAGCCGGTAGTATGTACTTCCTGCAATTCCATTATGGCTCTAACAAGTACATTCTTATTCGCTTTTAAAGAACAGAGGATTGTGTTGGAATGCTGGCATACATTTGCTATGTTGGTGGATGGGCGGAGGGGAGGAGCACATTTTATATCCATACGAACCTCCACAACATTGAAGGCTTCTGCCTCCAAAGAACAGACTGATCATCTGGGTAGACTTACTTAGCTTTGTCTGTTTGGATCCAAAAGAATTTCTGCCAAACGCAAGTGTCTTTTTTTGATATAATTGTTCTTAAGCTGCTGTCTTGATAGTCGAGAAGCATGCTTTAATCAAACACTGATAGAGTCCTTTGAATGTCAGGCACTGAGCTACGTGTAGAAGTCACAGAACAGATGTAAACTTCAGGTCCCGCCCCAGATGCGCATGTCTGACATGTTCACCTGATTCCCAAGGCCAATCCTCGTTCATAGGAGGAAGGCCAGGCCTTCTGCGTAAAGGGACCCCCAAAGCAGTTTATTTCTAGGAAATTATAATATCTAAGTTTATGGCTTCTAAAGGAAGGAGCACAGTAGATGTTTTCCCAACCTTTTTATAAAGTTTTTTTTTTAATTAAAAAAAAAGTGTTTTCAATGTTTATTTTTGAGAAAGAAAGAGAGAGAGAGAGAGACAAAGTGTGAGCAGGGGAGGGGCAGAGAGAGAAGGAGACACAGAATCTGAAACAGGCTCCAGGCTCTGAGCTGTCAGCACAGAGCCCAACGCGGGGCTCAAACTCACAGTGAGATCATGACCTGAGCCAAAGTCAAACGCTCAACTGACTGAGCCACCCAGGCGCCCCTTTATCAACGTTCATATGAAGGGGAATGGAGAGTCATTTGGGTGAAAACAGGACCTGATCACACATCTGTTTTCTTAGTGCGGGGTTTCCCTGCCTTGTGCAGCGCTCACATGGAAAACTTAACTACACTAGGAACCGGGGAGGCAACTCCACAGACGATCCCCTCCCCAATCAATAAAAGTTATCTCCTCGCTTCTGTTGTTTGAATGTCCTGTAGGTGTCCTTGTTTGATTGTCCAAATGATTTTTAAACAAAGAAAAGTTGGCTGTGGAATGACTCTCTTCATGGTGAATTGAATTCCCTGAACTTCGTCTTCTAAGAAAAATACACACCAGAAAGGGGAAGGGGAGACCTTATTTCTCTGCCAAGTTCATATTCTATCTATTCTGTTAAATTAATGGCTGGTACATTAACCCTCTTTTACATTCAAAATCATTTTTACTTGAAATAACCTATTTTATAATGTATTCCATGATTACTATTTGAATATGAGGTGACAAAGTTCACAAGAGGGAAATGCATTAAAAAATGTTTAGAAAATTATAGGATTGTTTAAAAAAATTTTCTGAAATGGAATGCAATTTTCAGCACATTTCCTGGGTTTACTTACCATAGTTTTATTGTTTTACTTCGGGCAATTTGTGGACATCTATATACATCAATTTACTGACTCTCCACCCCACCACCCCCTCCTGGAGAAGGTGTTTGTCACGGAGAACGACATCTGCGGTGGTCATAGTGGTGGAAACAATGGCTATGGGAAAGAAACGAGTGTTATTCATTCTCAGAAATCCAGAAGTCACTGTCTCAGATTACTTTTCTAAACACATAAGAGAAAACTAAGGAGAAAGACAGTAATGCATGAGTCTATCATGTTTTGAATAAGTTTACTTCCCAGAACAATACCTGTATGTGCTTTGGTTGTATTCTGACATGCTTCAAAACAACCTTGTCAGTGACAAGTTCTAAAATATAAAATGGAGTTATTTTAGAGCCAGGCTTTTTAATTGTGAGATTTCATTGTAAATTACGAGCACTGTATTTTGTGGTAAGGAAACTTTTTTTTCGGAACTTTGGGTATAGCCCAACCAACACCTTTGAGTAACTTGCTTTTATTGTAATTGTGAGGTAGAGCAACCCACCTTAAGCTGCCAATATTCCTAAGGTTTCAAAACAATTGCCATGGTTACAGAAATTAAGGAAAATAGAGTTCTAAATGTAAAATGGTAAATTTGTTTCTTAACACCAAAAAAATTTTTTTCTTAACTTTATAATGTCCTGGATATATTAAATATGTTTTTCTTTGTTTTGTTAACATGGAGGTTTCTAAAAACAAAATGAAAGCTTCGGTGGCCATTTCTACCCCCCCCCCCATTAGCAATTATCTACTAGGATACCACAATAGAAACTAATAGAATATTATTCTCAAGCTAGAATTAGGCAGTTGAGCCACAGATCAAGTTCAAAACCTATAGCCTTTAAAGTAGGTGCTCATGGACACACACAGCCCTATGGTACTAATACAGAGAATCATCTTCCAATGCCCCCTTCTTACAAGTTTCTTCTCTAACACATGTGCTTGCTTTCCACTGTGATCCATTTCATCCCGATCTCTTCTTTCTGGGATAGAAAAGGTGCTACTGTGGGTGATAATAGTGAGAACACCACCATGCTCACTTAACAGTGATATTTCATCTAATAGTTAATTCAAAAATGTTACCATCCTGCCCACTTAATGCTAATGCAGATGTGTTTGAATTCTCAAAGCGTGTGCCATCTCCAGGATTCTTTTTAAATCAATAAACTTTATCTTAACCAATCTGCATGAACATTAGCAAAAGAACCAGAGGGAATTTTGTTCAGGCCTAGATGGTTTGTGGAGCATCTGGATTTGGAATATAAAATCCTTCCTTTAGATATAGTTGATGAGACTAGCCAAGGTGGATGACAAGCTTGTTCCATGGGCCCATTTGATAAATCTATGGATAAGTAAGTAATAACATCACCCAACTTTCCTCAGACTGCATAACATAGAGCACAAGTCCTAGGTGTTACATGCAAACAGGACACTATGATCAAATACTGGGAAACACACACTTCACTAGGCTGAGTAGATTTCTTTACCTGTGGGCAATTTCCAGAACCTTTAACCTACCAAGATGCACTGTCCATCACCAAGAGGGGGATGCTTCGTGCACTGTTTCCCAAATCTATTTGATTCCCAAACCTTTTATTCCAGAGCAAATCTTAGAACCAGAGGGCCATTAAACACACTTTGGGAATTGCTGTAATTCTCAAGGGTTTTACCAAAATATCTTTGGTTCCAGCAGGTAGAGCCACAGCTAAAAAAATGTTACTCTAAAGAAAGACATTATGGACTTCCACATTAGTTTGATAAATTCTTAGAAATTACATTTCCCCTTATTACTTCATGGCTTTTTTCTAAAACAAAAAGAGAAAGAAAGGGAGAGACTATCTTGATTAATGTGTCCAAGTTTTTGAAATCAAAATTTTGGGGAAAATCTGTTGATTTAATGTGATATTTTTCATTTTCTATCTCTATATTTTAAGTGACAGTTTCTATAAAATGATTATAGAATCACCTCTGAATTTAGATGTTTTCTCTTATTTGTTTTTTTTGTTTGTTTGTTTGTTTGTTTTTACTCTCGGCCATTTTGTTTCCTCCATGCACTGTGATATAGAAACATAAGAATATCGAGAACGGTAAAATGTGCTCTTATTTTTTTTAAGTCATACCAAACGATAAGCAAACAGCACACATGCTAATCTGAAAAATAGAGCAAAGCATGAGTAAAACTTTCTACCATCAAGGGGCACTGCGTGGCTCAGTCTGTTAAGCTTCAACTGATTTTGGCTCAGGTCATGATCTCATGGTTGTGAGATCGAGCCCGGTGTCAGCTCCGAGCTGAGTATGGAGCCTGCTTAAGAATCTCTCTCCCTCTCTCTGCCCCTCTCCTACTCATGCATGTGCACACACTCTCTCTCTAAAGAAAAAAAAAAAAAGAAAGAAAGAAAAAACTTTCTACCATCAAGGCACAGAAATATATCCCTCCTAAACCCAAGGAGTTTCATACCTAAGTGAGTCTGACGCTAATCGTCAGCAGCTGCCCGAGTTCCCTAGTGAGAACCAGCCTCCCTTCCACAGTGGTTTTCTTCCACATTCGGGCAAAACTCGGACATGCCAGTTCTTTGTCTTTGTACTTGTCCTTGAAAATCTTTGCTTTGACTTGCAGTAATCTATTAACTTCAGGTAATTAATTTTTATTCAACCTCTATCATAGATTTAAAATTCTATTGCTATTCCCTATGATAGAACACTGTGGTTCCTCTGATCGTGTTGGAAAGGCCTGTGGCCCCAGTTTTATTCCATCACCATAGTATGTTACTGTTTGAAGGAACCTTGGAGATCGCGTCATTCAGGGTTCCAGGCCTCAGTGTGTCTCAGTATCCTCTAAAGAGCTGTTAAAACCCAGATTGCCCCTCCCACCTCAGAGGTTCTGATTCAGCAGGTCGGGGATGAGGCCAAGAATTTGCATTTTTAGCAGTTCCCAGGTGGTGCTGATATTGCCAGTCCTGGGAACCCCACACTGGGACTGTGCTAGAAAGCCCTTTCTTCCAGCCTACCGCAGAGAATCTGAACATTCCTGGAGCTGGCCTGAGACCCAAACCCGGCAGAGCTATCAGGGAAGGGAGGGAATTGCGATCTCTCCAGGTCTGGGGGCAGCTGAAGGGATGATGGATTGGTCGACCTCAGTGTTTATCAGGAGTATTCATCAGGGAAGCCTAACTCTACAACACTGCTGTGGCTTAACTGCCCATCGGGGACCGTTTTTGAGAACCACCAATCTAGGTCAACCTTCTCATTTTATGGGCAAGCAGATGGAGTTTGGGCAGAGCAAGGAGGCACGAACACCCAGTCAGCCACTGACACAGGAGGAGCGCCCAAAGACCCTGACTAACAGCGATTTCACATTCCCCCCTCCAGCACTAGTTACCTAGTTCCTGCCTAGAAACACAGGGCCAGTCATTTCTCAATGGTTACCACTATTGGCAAGAAATGTTTAAACATATTTCTCTCCTTGCTGATTGGGTAGATTGATTTCTTCAGTGACTTTCTGCCCTCTTCTCCCTACATGCGGAAAATTCTGACACAGCTCTGCCTTTGCTCTCGGTGAGATTAAGCTTTATGTTTTTTAACCTATGTTCAGTTTTATTAATGGAACCTTCCTGAACGATCTATACAACAACTTTTTATATTTTCTTGGCTTACGGCTCCTACAGGTAGTGGTTCTTACTGTGGGCTTAATGTTTTTAGAACAACCTATAACCAATATATTTTGCGAGCGCAGAAGGATTTTATTTACCTCTGAGCATTCTGGCGGTGTTTTTTATTTTGTTTCGTTTTGTTTTCTCTTTCATGTACTTATCTTCCTCTTTCTACAGAATTGTATTTCCTCTAATAATTTGGACCATTTGTTTTTCCTAATGGCAAAGTTATCTTGTGGGCACAGAGGCTATAGAGGGGCTGACATGGGTGTGGCCGCTGCTCTTGTGACGTGTGTATGTGTGTGATCTGCCAAAAACATCTCTCTACCCTTTGTCTACAATGAAGGAACCTTCATAGGTGTTAGCCTAGGGCTGCAGAAGGGCACCCACTTAAAGATGGGGGTGACATGACCAAAAACAGCATTTTCTTCATCTTATGGTTTAAATTGGTCAATCTAACCCTTATTGTGAATTCAGGAAAGTAGATGTTTTAAGGTTCAGTTGCAGACCAACAATAAATGGGTTGATTTCTTCTGATTCTTGGAGAAAAGCAATGCATGACCCAACAGTACTATTGTTTTGTGTGAAGAATAGCATATTTTCTGACTAGCTTTCTTGTACAACAGCTGTTCAGTGAATATATTTTATGGGGCAAGCAAGCCATTATGCATAATAATAAAATTCAGTAACAGTTTAAACAGGCTCTTCACTTACCAGTGGGTGGATAAAAGCAAGATATTATGCGTCATATTTGGTGCAAGCACATTTTAATAACCAATGTGGTTATTGGAAGGAAAGGAAGAAGTATATGTTTTGTTCCTTATAAGTGATAAGTTTAACTTGATTTGGACTTAATGAAAAGTTTCTTGAGTTTCATTAGCAAAATCAGTACTTATCTATTCAAAAGAGCAAAATAGCTCCAGAGTAAATACAGACTTCCATCTTCTCTGGGCAGAATGTGAGAGACCTGAAATCTTATAAACTAATGCAACCCATATAATTAATTTATAAAATTATAATTTATAAAATCACAGCTCAATCTTTACACAGGGACCCAGTCATGGATACCACAGTGGATACATGGATACAACTGATCACTTATAATCTACCTTTGTAATTTTTCATAACAGAGAACATTCTGTATTTTCAAAGATAATGGCATTCTTTTTATTAATCAAAATTCAATTGTTAATTTTTGGTCAGTCAGCAGTTTAGATTTCCCTTTGTATAAAACACACAAAAGGATTTTATGATTCAATGACTATCAATTAGTGTTGTTTCCTGTGCTACAAAGCCATTAAGGCTACTTCCACAACATGGATGTGAATATTCAGGTACTTCCATAGCAACAGTTTGCAGGGAAGTCACTAGGGAAATGCTCTCTACCGTATGCACACATGCGTGCCACACACACACGTGCTTCCTAATTTATACTTTCCTACCTTCTTTCTCTGCTTCAGAACCCAGCCCAGAATTTTCCTAACCCCACTTCCTGCCCTTAGTGCGCTGTGGCCATTCAGAAGACACCAGGAATTCTGAGATGTTTCCATAACTTTGTACTTATTTCCCTTCTTCTCCTGTCTGCTTAATTGACCTGCCATTTATTCAGGATTGAGTGCCTATCAATTATTTCCTACAGCTTGCCCTCATGCCCCTCTCTCCCCACTGAACTAGCCAGTTGCCCAATGGTCCCACACCTCTCTGAGCACACCCCTATCCCGGTTTGTACCCATTGGTTCTCTCTCTTTTTTTTTTTTTAATTGAGGTATAATTGACATATAACATCATATTGTTTCAGGTGCATAATATAATGATGTGGTATTTGTACATATTACAAAATCAGTCTAGTTAACATCCATCACTACACATAGTTATAAAATTCTTTTTTTCTTGTGATGAGGACTTTGAGATTTACTCTCAGCAGTTTCCAACTATGCAGTACAGTGTTATTAACTATAGTTGCCATGCCATTACATTCCGTGACTTATTTATCTTATAACTGGAAGTTTGTACCTTTTGATCCCCTTCACCCATTTTGCCTGCCCCACCCCTTGCCTCTGGCAACCACCAATCTCTGTGTCTATGAGCTGGGGGCGGGGGTGGGGTGGGGGTGGTGTTTGTGGCTGCTTTTGTTGTTCCACACATAAGTGAGATCATACAGTACTAGTCTTTGTCTGACTTATCTCACATGGCATAATGTAACTTGAGGTCCATGTATGTTGTTGCAAATGGTAAGATTGCATTATTTTTATGGCTAAATAATATTCTATATATCATTATAGATAAATAATATATAACTGTATTAATATATTAATATTTTAATATAAATAATATTATACAATAAATATATATTTATTTGTTATATAATATGTATTATGTACAATAATATATGTAAAATCACAAAGGACACTTAGTTTGTTTCCATATCTTGTCTATTATAAATAATGACTGCAGTGAACATGGGGGTGCAGGTATCTTTACAAGTCAGTGAGTGTTTTTGTATTCTTTGGATAAACACCCAGAAGTGGGATTGCTGGATCCTATAGTAATTCTATTTTTAACTTTTTGAGGAGCCTCCATACTGTTTCCCACAGTGACTGCACCAGTTTGCATTCCCACCAACAGTGCAGGAGGGTTCCTTCTTCCCCGAATCCTTGCCAACATTTGTTACTTCTTGTCTTTTTGAGGCTAGCCAGCCTAACAGGTGTGAGTCATATCTTATTGCAGTTTTGATTTGCACCATTGGATCTTGACTTATCTGTCTATGTATCTGCCTCCCCCATACCTTGAAAGCTCTTTGGGGGAAAGACCATATCACTGTACCTGACATAGAGTTGATGCTCAATGGTTGCTGAATCAGTGAACGTGAACTAGACTGTGTTCTGTGTGCAGTTACCCTGCACCACACCCCTTCTCCAATGCGGGGCAGCCCCCTGCTCCTGTCCTTGCTCTGGCAGGCTCTAGTTTGACCCACCCTCACCCAGTTCCACTCAGTCTCCCAAGTGACCATCCTGAACCAGCCATTGAGATCTCATCGTATCTCTCTATTCTTGCCTATAGAATGAAGGACAAGCCCCTTAAAGTGACAAAGTCATCCCTCCATAATCCCACACTTTACCTCATCTGTACCACTTCATGTTCCCAGAATATCCAAGTGACAGTGTAGTGGCTACACGTCCACCAAATGCCACCTCTTGCCTCCACACTGCAATCCCGCTATTGCCAGTGATTGAAAAGAGTTTTCTCTCTCCTTCCCACCTTTTTCCCAGTCAACTCCTCCTCATCCTTTAAAATTGAGTTCCCAAGTGGCCTGGTTGCCTGAGGCCTACTGAGGGCTCCCTGCCTGGGTTCAGGGCACCCCTTTCTTACAGGACCACAGGACTACATGGGGTCAAAATCAACAGCTATTGATTAGACCGGAAGCCCCTGGAGGCAAGAGGCTGTTGCCTTGTGTCTGTATCCCAATGTCTGACTTACATCCTGTACCATAGCTGTTGGGAAACATCTCATGAGCGACACTGTCCTGAGGCTCCCATGCCTTGTCTTTCTTTGAGTTGGGGACTACTGTAGGTAAATTAGGCATAGGCAGGGAAGGAGTGAGCTGTAAGTTCCATAGCTACAAACCAGAATAATACCAACTATCGTACTGTGGCAGCAACTTATTCTTTAAAACAAAACAAAACAAAAACTATAGCCTTGTTTCTTTCATCACAGGAGTGCTCCCGACCACTTGTTTAAACTGGATGATAGAATAAAAAATTCAGGAAGAGTAATTTTGAAATATCAACAAATTCACCTAACTAATGTGCCATGACAATAGGCAATTGGTAAGAGCAGCACTATTGTATGTAAGTAAGAAAATAGCATGAAACTCAATAAAGAGATAGATTTTCAGGTTATTAAATGGAGGACTTGACAGAAAAGGAAATGAGATGTGTAAGCTTGTGGTAACACAGTATTGGGCTGCATATAACGTGAATACAATCTGATTTAGAGTTGGTATGTTTCCACAATGCTGACCTCTCTACCTCAAAATCAAATGCATTGGGTTGAGTTAAAAGCTAGTGTTTCTCCCTCCCCCTCCCCCACACACAACTCTGGGCTTGACTATTTTATCAGTGAATTTAAAAATGAAGAAGAAATGCATCCCTTCGAAGAGCTTCCTAGTAGTTTGCCACGAAATCACAGTGTGCTGGCCACACTTGTTTATTTCCTTCCTCTCCTCAAGTGTCCCTGATCCCTCCTTACAGATCTGTTGATCATCCTGCATTACCTGGACCCGACCCCTTGCAGGATCTACCTTTTTCTCCAGGGTACTTCTAGAATATTCTCTAGGGCATCCACATCTGCTCGCAAAGTCCCCTCTGTGCACCTGCAATGATGTCTAGGGTCTGTGAAGCCAGAGTAGATCCCCACTTCTGCCTCTAAATCCAGGGCCTCCAGGACCCATAAACCATCTAAATGCCCCAAGTGGCCAGATACCTCCTGAAATCCTGGCACGGTGAGACTGCACAAAGGAGAGCATATCCCTCCTTAACTGATCCACACTCTGTCACCTGGCCTGAAAGCAGCAGTTTTTATGCCCAGGGACAGATAGGTTCATCCTCATCTGGGGAAACATGTCAGTTTCCCCTTGTACTGTGCCCACCACATGGTGTGCACTGAATCAATGTTTGTGGGATGAAGATATTAGTGAAAGGAAGTGATGTTTGCACTGTAGCAGGTAATGATAATGTTCTACCTGGGTCCCCTGGAATCCTTTTTCTGTGAATTGCTTCTACACTTTTGGGGGGTTTTCAGCAACCAGCACCTGCAGCTCCCCTTCCATCCCTCAGCCGCCAGTATGCACTTTACCCCAAGAGCAAAGAACCAACAGTGCCAGGGATTAGATTTCCAGCCCATCTTTGGCCCCAGGGGCTGTTGACTGGGACTGTCAGGTGCCAAGTGAGAATATCCAACTTCCTTGCCTCGGGCTGGGACAGCTCTGAAGCCTGACTTACACTCCATGGCCCCTACAGGATCAGAATCTTTCCTTCCCCATTCTGTTTCTGGGGAACCCAATTTCAAACATTAGGTCATTTAAAAAATTCCTCTGGGGGCACCTGGGTGGCTCAGTCGATTAAGCGTCCGACTTCGGCTCAGGTCATGATCTCACAGTTTGTGGGTTCGAGCCCTGTGTCGGGCTCCATGCTGACAGCTCAGAGCCTGGATCCTGCTTCGGATTCTGTGTCTTCCCTTCTCTCTGCCCCTCTCCTACTTGCGCTCTGTCTCTCTCTCAAAAATAAATAAACATTTTTAAAAAATTCCTCTGTTAGCGAATATGGCTGGAGATTAGAGGATTATTAGGAAGATACAATACTTACAGTTTAGTCATAAAATAAAACTTATTCTAAAACTCTCCTGGAATCAATGTGATTTTACATTGATGAAGCAAAGATATTTTAGGATGTTGTAGTGCCTGGGTCATTGCTGCAAACCTCAAGCACTTCAGCTGAGACTTCCAATGGGCAGAAAGTTGGATGGTCGGCATCTCTTCAGGGAAATGGGCAGAAAGTGAGTGGCAAAGCATGGCTCAATATTAAAACTCACAAAATTGATCTCTGTTATGAGAGTTTTGTAACATAATAATCATGAGACCTAGGGGGACATGATAGTTTTATCATAGGATAAAACCCATATTAAATAGGTTGTTGAGATGAATATGGCCAGCCTTCCAACATTTGTCTACTGGTATTTCCTTGACCTTTTTAAGAGAAGACTTGAAGGTAGTAATCGGAAGCACTGATTTGGTCAAAAGGGTCCCTAGGGACCAAGAGACACATTTTTCACATCTAGAGCATAAGAAAAGTCAAGGACCTAATGCATGTAAATGAACTCAGAAAATCACACTTGCCCTCCTGTTTCTAGGCAGTCATTGCAAGTCACTCAGACTTTAAATGGGAGTAAACGGTGACAAATGCATTTATGAACATCCTCATTTAAAACAAATGGTGCCACAGTTTCCGGGTTCTAAATTGAAAAGTTAGTAGCAAAAAGAACTGCTCCAAAATCCATACTCTATGAAATCCACATAGCTCATGAGGAGAATGATAAAAGTATAGATAATGACCAATTATGCTTCAAGGAAAGGTTTTAAGCCTGCTGCATTCATAAGTCCCTCTTGGAATAAAGGCATAAACATAGAACATAATGCCATAGCTAAGTTGCCTCAGGCTGCCATATTTTTGTAAATAAGATTCATAAGAATCGAATACTACAGGGGTGCCTGGATGGCTCAGTTGGTTGAAGGTCTGATTCTTGATTTTCGCTCGGGTCATGATCCCAGGGTCATGGGATCAAGCTCCGTGTCAGGCTTCCTGAGCTAAGCGTGGAAACTGCTTGGGATTTTCTCTCTCTCTCTCTCTCTCTCTCTCTCTCTCTCTCTCTCCCCCTCCTGCACCTCTCTCCTGCTCATGTTCTCTCTCTAAAATAAAAAAAGTTTAATATTTTAAAAATTAAATACCATGATCAGCAAATTTTTTATGAATAGTATTGTGATTACTAATGCTCAGATTCAAGAAACCTGAATTCTTTACCAGGCTGTAGGTTGTGAGTCTTTCAGAGAGAGAGAAGATGGAACAAGGACACCCCTACATCATGTAGTGACATAATTTATGCTGACATTTTTTTTGAGGGAGAAAGAGAGCTGCAAGCTTGACCTGAGCTGAAATCATGACCTGAGCTGAAAGCAAGAGTTGGACACTCAACCCACTGAGCCACTCAGGGGCCCCTGTGATGACATTTGCATGATGTCATATGTATGACATCGTCTACGAATGCTCCTGGAAGAGACTCTAATTGAAGCTTTCCTTCTCATTGCCACCTAGTGTTCTCAGATAGCAAAGATGTACACAAAGCAGTGGAGATCCAGGAATATGGATTTTTCTTCTCATGATGAAATGCACACTAATATCCATATTGATGTGTGGATGTAGAAATAAGCCATTGCAAATCCTAAGGAAACATGTTTACCAATCTTCATGCATGCCTTCACTCTCAAGTCAGCAGGCATGGGATGGAGTCACTCACAATATTTTGACATGAGGCAGGAATTAAACACCAAAATGGGCGTCCTTGTGGAAACCTAACAAATGTTGTAAACTAAGAATGAGGCTGAGATGCTAGAAAGAAGATCTCCTTTCACTGGCCTGTCATGGCCAACCCTGGCCTCGTGGGCCAAACATGGCTTTCTCCATAAATTTCTCTATAAATAATCAAGTATGAGAAGCCCAAGACAAGCAGGTTAAGTCAACTTTTCAATTCTTCTTTTTGATGTTCTCCAGGCTGAAATCTTTCTAAGTGGCCTCTTTGTCTTTTAAGTCATGAAACCTCATCTAATGATCAGGTTAGTTAGCTTGGAGCTTCCTTCAAGGTACTCTGTAAGAATAAGGAAAATAAAATCAGAAAATACAGTTAAAATATAAAAATAGAGAGCATGGTTGCCTGTGTCCACATTATTTCCAAGGGGAAAAGATATGTATTAAAGGTGAGTTCTAATTCTGATAAACTGATGAGTTCAAAATCTTCATGCACAATGTGAACAGTAAGAATGATAGCTGGCATTTATTAAGAGCATAATATATGCCAACTATTATTCTACAAATTTTGTATGTAGTAGTTCATTTCATCTTCATTATAACCCTGTGGATGGGACCATCATTATACCCATTTTACCTGTGAGATGATGAGATGTGGTTTACTTGAAGTCACAGCCAGATAGTATGGTTTCAGAGTCGATGCCCTCCTCTGCGTGCATGGATGGGCCGGGCTATGGAGCCCTTCCTTGCTGGTACAAAACTATTTTTAATAATTATTCTCTGTTATTTTATTCTCTAAAACTGCGGGGAGGCAAGGGACCATCTTATGAAATTAGTGTTTCTCTTAATAGGTTTTTTTAGACTATGAATTATAAAACCATAGCTTGATGGATTCAAGGCCCAGAATCCATTTGGTGGAACATCCAAGAATCTGCAAATCCTTGCTTTGGGAGCATCCACATTTATAAACAAGTCTGCACTAGAATTCAGCATGACTTTTGAGTCGGTCTGTGGAAAATGCAAGTATGTAATACAATCAGCCTTCATTTGGGCCATCCTTTGCTGCTCAGGCACATTGGCAATGAAAGATCTGAAGGCATAAACTTGGCAGCAATTTCAATATATCCAGTTGGTCCTAGAATGTCAACGTGCTCATTATGTACATTTGTTGTGCCTGGGCTCCCTGCTGTCCAAATCTACCCTGAGTCTCCAATCAAGAAGAAGTAGTGATAGGAACAATGCTAATATGACATGACTGGGGACAATACAGAGTGACATGACCCGAGGTGATGAATGGCTTCCCGACCATTCCCTCCCCCTCCCTGCCACATATGTTGATGCATATTACATCCCTGCCTTGGCAGTCACAGGCAGAAAAGCCCAAAGATATTTATGAAGCTGCATCCATCAACAACACCAATGGTCCACCTGAAACGCTGTCAGCTTGCACATTGGATTCGTACCCACCATCTGCATCCACCACACCCCCTCACCTTCAGTTCTAGCTCTATGTCCAGGGGCCAGCAAGACATCTCCCCAGAGCCCCCACGCCTTACCCGAAGACCTAGGGATGAAGGGCAAGAAATAAGAGAGTCATCAAGTTGGCATTTGCTCCATTAAGAGGGAAAGGCAGCAAAGGGAGGAAACTAGGACCAGGATATAGAGGAAATAAACATTGAAAATCACCAAATTCTGTACCTTTGTGGTTGTCAAAGCAACCTTCTAGAACAGGACAAGGATACTTACTCCTGGCCCCATAACATAGAGGCTCAGAGCCTGCCCTTATGTAGTCACTTTGTTTCATATTCAGAACCATAGTTGACCCTTTATATAATGCCTGAATTTACAGCAAAGACATAGGCCCATAGCTGAATAATACACTTATGTCCTAAATGGAAGGACTTCTCCAGTATTATATCCAGAGAGGAATTCCATAATTTCCTATTTCAGTTTTTGATTGACTGAGGTGTTTTAAGTTGTATTACATAAAAGAAGGGTAAACGTAGCAGCAGGCACATGAGCTGAGAATGGTGGACCAAGAGGCAATGTCTTTTCTGGCAGTTTGGGGAAGGTATTCCTAAAGCATCTTCTCACTTCGGGTGTGAAAACAGGTACACAGTACAAACTCTTTCACCAAAGGTGGGTAAACCAAAAGCAGGGAGAATTTTCACTTAACAATTTAGCACAATTTGCCCCATCTACACTATAAAAATAGGAAACCAAGAACAAGGCCAACCCGAATTTTAAATCCCATGGTGGTAATCTGGGATAAGACAGGGTTTCTTTTAGGCTGATGAATGAGATTTTTTTTTTCTCCTTAAAAACAAAATCATTCTTGTCTTTTAGGAGAGAGATAAAGGCAAAAGACACATAAAGTAATGAGTTTAAAATGGGTTTTCACTTCTTAAAAAAAAATGTGCCAGGTCAATGGAATTTCTGTAGGACCAGTTATGTGAAATTCAGTTACAGATTAATAAGAAACCAAAGAGATAAGGATATCACATTAATGGAAAAAGAATTATTAAATTCCTGTCCTTTTTGATGTTTCCTCTGACAATTAGTATTCCATCCTCATCAGGTGATACAAAACTCTAGGCAAATGTCAAAAGGAATAAAGCAGTAAAATATGTCTTGAGGGAAATAAAGAGAGAAGGAGAAAAATAAAGAAAGAAGAGAGACTGAATTGAAAAAGTAGAGAAGAAAAGTAGAAGAGCTTCCGGGATCTGCATTAAGTATGGCATTAATTTTTTTCCCACCTAGTCTTAGTCTTGGCAGGCTTCCGCTCAAATGCAGGAATTTCATGGATGTGGGAACTGGTGATGGAAAATGCATTATTATACACAACAATCGTTGTACTTGAGAGGAACTATATGGGGAAAAAATAACACCCTAGAATAAATACAAATGAAATTCATGTATCAAAACCAATACTGTGAAAATAGTTTAAATGTTTCTTGAATTTATATCTAGTCATTAACCTAAATGCAGATTTTAGTTCAAGCTACACTCCTGCCTCATGGTCAGAAGGCCTGAAAACCTGTGGCGTGGAAAATTGGCAGGATAAAGAATATTGAATTGGTCTCCATGGAAAAACAGGTTTTGGCAGCTATAACCTCCTCCTTGAGTGGGTCTCCCCCCAACCCAAGTCAAATTTGCCTCCCTCTTTCCTTGTCCCAGGAAAGAGACCAAGGGAAGGCCATATATTAGCTAAGACAGCAAGCAGATAGATGTCAACATGGCCATTCTCCAAAGGACCTTCCTCATAGGCCTTGAGTCCCATGGTCAGGGTGAGCACCGCCCCACCCCCAACCCTAAACTCACCCTCTGAGAGCACAGAGGCTGGAGGTTTCCATTTCTACTGATTTTTGTTTCCTTCTTCCTTGGAGAAGAAAGGGAGTGAGGCATCCACCTTACCCAATGACCCTAAAAGAAACTGCAATTCACAAACGAAAATGATAAATTTATTTGCAGAAATCCTTCACATCTGTGCCTCCCCTCCAATCCTACTCCCAACCTATTTTAATACACATCTAGTCTGCTTACCTCAAGGAAAGAAGACGTTTCCCCAGAGTTTTATTTAGGCCAGAGGACAAAATCCAGGGACTTCTCCAAAATCATTCATCCACCTGGCAAGACCCTCATGGTCCCCTGCAACCCCGGGGCCCACCTCACTCTCTCCTGGGGCCAGTCCTCAACCCAGGCTCCACTCAGCAGCCCAGTGTTGGTGAAGACTCTCTTCTTTCCAGCCTCCTTTCCAACTGCCCACCTCCACCCCAAGAGCCTTCAGCGGGAATGTTCACCAAGCTCCCTCCAGTGGGTTCCGGGCCCTTTGCATGAGCCAGTGGAGTGAGAACTTCTTCCCCCACGTGAATGTTGTATCCGTGTGCTGTGTGCCTCTCTTGGTGGTTCACCCTGATCTTTTCTCTCTTTGCAGCTGGTTAATAATCCACTAGCAAGTCAGGCTGCAGCGGCTGCAGCCGCCATGGGCTCCGTAGCAAGCTCACAGGCCTTTGGCAATGCCCTCTCCAGTCTTCAGGGGGTCACAGGTCAACTAGTTACTAATGCACAAGGACAGGTGAGTGGGAGATGGGAACAAGAGTGAATTTTTATGGCAGATTGAACTTGGAAAGGAAATGAATTTCTTTTGCATGACAGTGATATGTAACCGCAGCCATTCGAGGCAAATAAATAATGTTTACTAGCAATGTCAAGAATAGGAGAAGGGTTGGGAGGTGTTTCTATATTTTAGAAGCAAAATATTTTTTCCCTTCCCCTAGAATGTCTTACGTTTTATTTTGTTTTTATTTCTGTGCAACGGCTCTTGTTCTGACCTTAACTGAAGGAAATCCTTTTCATGGCGGGGCATTTAAAAAAAAAAAGTAAATTTTAAAAATAAAATTTCACTTTTGCTTACTTATTTATTTATTCTTTTTAAACTTGGACAATGGGGAAAACTGGTAGGTTTCCTTCCCTAGTTGATCTAAGATTTCTAAACTAGTCCTAAGTAAGCCAATTTCTGAATGTATGGGGACCTGATGGAAATGACTGGGCAGTCCTGTAAGAGAAACAAAGGAAAGGGGGCGAGAGCCTCTTGCTCATTCTCCTGGAAGCTCCTGGACGTTTCTTGTATGCCTGCAGGTTTACTTCATTCCGCCGGGGCCATCGAACCTTCCTCATGTTATGGGCAACGTGACGGTTCCCTTACACCACTCGTGTGCCCACGTCCTGGTCTCCGGGACACTGACAAAGCTTCAGATAAGGGCAGCTCCCCCTTTAAGACCCCAGTAACCCTAAAAGCTCCATGAAGAGCAAACCAGAGTTAAAGCTGAGGATATCAGAAGTACCCTCCGTTCAAAACCTCAGCACAGACCCTCAGTGGTTAGGGCACCTTGACCTCAATTGTGGCCATTGCTGAGAACGGAGCACAAGGGAGAAGATGCTTGCATCCTCTCCAGGATTTTTCCTCCCAGAGTTATTTACTCAGCAGTGAGTTTATGGATCCCTGCCTGGCCTGCTCTGTGGAGAACAGGAATTGCGGTGTCTTGAACCCTGTTTTTATTTTACATAAAGAGTAAACAGAGATGCATTATAAGCTAAACCGTCTCAATCTGCGTCCCAGGGAAAAAAGCTGACCTTGTTATATTTCCTGGGCGGGTGCAGGATTGTCCCGTCAGAACCCCGAGGGCTGAACGATGGAGCTTGTCAAAGAGCAGCCCCAGGTAATGAATCATCTTATCACAGGTGCACACCACACATATTAAAGGAGGGTTGTATGAACACTGTGCCCTCCACAGTCACCTTTCAATGTCGGCTTTAACCCTTGTTCCAATCCCTTTTCATCAAAGGATCATTTTATGCAGCCGGCTCTAAATGGAGGCTCTCAAAAGCCTATTAAGATTTCTGGAGGGATGGGGTTTTGGTGTGGAGGAAAAGTTGGTTATAATATCTATAACTCATACTCAGATCAGGTCGGTCCTGGAGCTGCTTCCTAGAGTTATGCCCCAAACGGAACACCCCGATTCATTCCTGCCAGGCAGCTGGCCCTCGAGATGTAAATTTTAAGAGGTCCAGATAGAAAGCATACCCGCCAATGTGTACTTCCCCCTGATTTTTCTGTTCCAGTGTCCAAGTAACAGGTACCACTGTGCCCCACCACTTGAGAATTTGTGATGGAGAAAATGCTTTATTGCTTAGAAGGAATTATTAGGAGGGTATTCTTCCGGTGAGTTAATGGCCGATCATTTTGCCAGTTACAAATCCATCCCCTTCTCAGGGGCTAGAGTTACAGCCTTTGCTGTGTTTGGCCTCTGTCGGCTCCCATCCCAGGGGTAGCTCTCCTGGCCCAGGAGTTCCCACAGGAAAATGAGCTTTCAATTAAAATCTTGATTCACACTCTGCGTATGTAGAGTAGGACTTTATTTTATTTTAAAATTATTCTGTTTTAGAAACTGTGCTGATAGTTGATTTGATATGGTAAACAAATCTCCAAAAGTAGAAAAAGAAAATCCTACATCCACAGAGGAATCAATATTGCCACTCGTGATGTCTTGTCTGAGAGTTTTAGAAACATGCCCAATGGTACCATGTGCCAGAAAAGACTGGTACTCTCATTTCCAAAGTAAATGAATTGGCCATGTTCCCAGAGCACTGTGGGTTTTTTTTTTAATCTTTGTAATATAAACACAATCATCTTCCCAGAAAAAAAAAGTATGCCCTGAACCTCTTGATATAAAGATACTGTGTGAGACTTAGGAGGTGGCCAAAGTAGACCAAAAAAGGAGGGCAAAAATTACGTGGTGTGTGTGTGTATGTGCGCGCGCACACATACACTCAGACACTCCTTTTGCTTGTATTAATGTGGTACAAAAAATAAGACTGCTTTGGAATCAGGTTAATACAATTAGCCTTGCTCAAAAAACCGTGTAAACTAGAATTACTTTATCCAGCCCATTTTCAATCCCTTAAAAATCTCCACAGAGCTTTCCCAGAAAAGGTACAAAGAGAACACTCTTAATATATTTATAAATTCTTTCATTTGAGGCCTTGACATCAACTATTTTTTACATTCAAAAGTTTACCCAGAAGTAATAACATTAAAATCTGAACCTATGTTTGAAAAGCATGTTTTACGCCACGGATGCTTTGGGGAGGTCGGGCTGTTGAGGTGGTACAAAATACCTTGACTATTGCTCCAGGCTGCTAAGTTTCTCTTGGCTACCTGGAAACCAAGATGGGATTAGCCAGAAAAGAGCCCTCGGTGAATTCTGGATCTGCCTGACACACGGTTTAAGTTCCCCTTTATTCTTATATTGGACCTGGGGGCAATCAATGACTTAACCTCCCAAACTAGAGCCTCCCCCTCAAAGCTCTAAGGCAGCCTCTGGGAGGAGGCCTGTGCCAAAGGCAATTCTAGCTCTTCCTACTCAGCTGGGAGGACGCCCACCCCACACAGGGAGACATGCCCCAATCCCAAAAGGAAGAAAGCCCACCCCCCTGGGACTTGCCGTTTTGTTTCCTTGTCTTGGAATCTGATTGTTTCTGTTGACTGGATTTCAGTGCCTTTAAAGGAATGGGAAATCTCCATCTATTCAAGGTCTTTTACTTCCTGTTCTTTTATTTATTTATCTTAATTTTTTAAGTTTATTTATTTTGAGAGAGAGAACACGCAAGCAGGAGAGGGGCAGAGAGAGAGAGAGAGAGAAAGGGAGAGAGAATCCCAAGCAGGCTCCACACTGTAAGCGCAGAGCCCAACTTGAGGCTTGAACTCACAAACCATGAGATCATGGCCTGAGCTGAAATCAAGAGTCAGACGCTTAACTGACTGAGCCATCCAAGTGCCCCTGCTTTTTTAAAAAACAGTAGTTATCAGTTCATTCTCTTACCTTTCTGACTCTGCTGTTCATTTGCAGTTAATACAGCAGTCAGACACTATTCCAAAGAGTGATTAATTTTAACAGAAATTCTACATTCTAAAGTCATGAAGCACATATCTAATCCAGGAATGTTAAAGTATTTTAAAATTATATCATACCCAACTTCATTCTGAGGGAGCAAGTTTCCTGTTGCTAATTAGCAATCATAAAATTTATCATGACTATCACAGGGCTAAGAAGAATATTCTAGGACTCTTTGCTTACCAAATCAGGAATTCCTGTGAGTGTGGAAGCCAGACAATGGGATGAGCACCAACTGTAGACGTGTTTGAATCCCAAGACAGCCAATAACTAACTAGCTCTGTGACCTTTAGCAAATTACTTGAGCTCTCTGAGCTTCAGTTTCACTGTAAAATAACTATAGATATAAAATCCAAGTCCCTAGATTATGAAGATTAGATGAGGTAAGGTGTGTAAAAAGCCTACCATAGTGCATGAGTGTACAGTTAAAGACACACTAATAAGTGGCTGCAATAATTATCATCATCATCATCATCATCATCATCATCATGGGTTAGAGTCTTGTCTAGCATTTTCTGGAAACCTATTCTTTGGTTTGGATATATATAGCAGTAAGCAGTATAGCACACAGGCAAGAAGAATGGGTTCTAGAACCAGACAGCCATTCATCTGCTGTTGGACCTGGGGCAATTGACTTACCCTCTCCCGTGCCTCAATTTTCTCATCTGAAAAATAGGGATAAACATGGAAGCAGCTTCGAAGATTAAAGAGCTTAGCATAGAGTCAGGCCCCTAGTCATCATTCAATAATGCTAACACTCAGTATATGCTATCTGTGGTTATTAGTCAAGTTGCTATGTGTTTGCCATTCACACTGAGTGCACACACTATGTGTGTGAAGAGTTTCAGAATGTGAGAATCTCAGCAGAGTAGAACATTAAGTTATTTTAGGGAGATCTTATCCTTACCCTGGATAGTTCAGTAGGGGTGTGTGTGTGTGTGTGTGTGTGTGTGTGTGTGTGTGTGTGTTCTTAACACTCATTCAGTGGGTATGTTCAGGATTTGGCAAGTAGATTTCCCATTGATATCTTCAGCTCTAGAATCGGCTTCCCTTGTGCCCCTGGCAATATCTCCTTACTGGCATTATTGCAGAAAAGTAAAAGCAAATGAAATTTCATTACATCCTGGGGCTAAGGAAAGCATTTTACATTTTAACTGAAGCTGAGAATGTTTCCTGATGAAATTAGTTCTCGACCACTGTGAAATTTTCTTAAGTGGCAACAAGTCAAGCCAAAGTCCCTCCCCTTTCTTAAAGAGCCAGTCAAGTAAAAATAGAAATTAAATAAATAAATAAATAAACATTACTTTTTCTAATGTATAGATAGAAGAAAAATTAAAAGAACTTGCCCAATTGATTCATTACCCAAGAATACACACAGCATCATATGAATAAATAATGGCTGAGCAGAGAGCTTTGGCAAGATGGAAGGATTTGCGGTAGGTAGGAGCTGCCTCCTCCGAGGACCGCAGGCCATAATCGAAGAAAAGCCATCTGCTGATACAATAGTAGCCTAAGCATCATAGCTTAAAAAGGACACCCTTGAATGTGCAAAACCACAGAGGGCGGGTTGCCTGTATTCAGCAGCCCTGGGCTGGAGGAGGACGGGTGGCCAGGCAGGAATGTCACCAGCACCGTGTTTGTGCACACCGATGAGAAGACCATTCTCATATCCTAACATTCAAATATGTGAAACATACTTGTCTTAGAATTGAAGAAACATGACGCTGACTTACCTTGGGGTGTTCCTCTGAATTCGAATAATCAAAAGCTAAAGAACATCTCTAGGAGACTGTAGAGCAGCTAAGGCCATGCGCCTGGAAGGAAACAGGTCTGATTGGAACACATTTCTAGCTATGTGGTCTTGGGAAAGTTATGGAACTTTCTGAGCCTCTGTTTTTCCCTCATCAGTAAAATGGGAGTGATAAGATGGGTCACATATGCTGTCATGGGGTTAAACATGACAGTAGCAGGAAATGTGTTCAGCACAGTGCCTGATATATCTTAAGTATTTAATAAATTATATTAATGTATCAGTAAATTAATGTTATAGCTTTTTAGAATGAAGAGCTAGCAACGGAGCCTGAACTATGAGTTGCTACAGGAATTCAGCACATAATTTAAATAGAAAGATGAGAATCTTTTGGAGAAAATCACTACACGTTGAACAAAGATGAAGCTATAATAAATGCAAATCTCAGCCAAAGAATTGAGATATAATGAATTTATTCACTAAGTGTCCATTGAGCCTCTCTGTGGGTTTTATTAGATCTGCACAGGAGAACAAATAAAACCATAGCTGCCCACGTTTGTAAAACTAATTTCAAACCCTGTGCCAAGGAGATAAAGTGTGTAACTTTGACAATGTGACTGGAGCAAATGAGGTACCTTAGACACATCCCGCTAAAGCCAGTTGATCAGGAATCTAGGGAGTTTTGCACATACTCTTTTATTTTATCTTTTATAATGAAACACATTAAATGTATAAAAAAGTAAAAAAATAACTTTTTACAAAAAAAATTTCAAAGGGATACTTGCTCAACCACATTAACATAAGATTAACATAAATGTTAAGATTTAAAATTTCTTCATATAAGCTTCAGTTCCCTTGCTTATTTTTAAAAGAAATAAAACATGAGGGATAAAGCTGAGACCTTGACACTTTCTCTCCCCCCCTCCCTTCCCAAGATTAGCATCACTGTATATGGTAATTCCTTTAATGCAAGTTTTGCATCTTTACTAAAAAATTATATCTTTTTAAAAAGGTACAAAATCATATGTACAGAATACCATTTTTAATACAAACAATAGAGTATATTGTTTAGACGTTTTGCATAACTAAGAATCAAACATGTTTTGTTTAAAATGCATGGTAGGTGTCTATATATTTTTCCCCAAATATGAACAGAACAATCTATTTAGGTAATGGTTTTGGCCATGTTTTCTAAACCAAAACTCGAAACAGTCCGGCGAAGGATTTTATTTTCTCATTTGCAAATATCATTATATGAAGTCTTAAAAAGGTGTAAAATTCAATCACATGCAGTGGAATACATTTCCAACAAGTATTTTTTTTTTTAAATCGCATTTTTTAACACTTTTTAAATCAGCTCTTTCTAGAGACTGGGAAAGAAATGTTCATGGGGTTAGTAATATTATAAGAATTTTACCCTGGCTTCATCTCAGTAATAAAGATGAAACAGTAATAACAATAAACAACCTCGATCTTTCTACTAACATATCAAATTTCCCCTTTGAGCCCAATTGAGAGCTTTATTTCCTCATTTCAGACGAGGCCATTGCATTAAAGCAGCGTCTCCCTAAGCGTGCGCCTTGGAAATGAATGAGCCCCTCGAGATGGCGCACAAACCAGGGTTCCCGGGCAGGACGCGGGGTGGCGCCGCGCCCCTGGCTCCGCGGCTGAGTTCGGATGGGGCCGAACCATTCGGTTCCGACCCGCCACGGACCCCCGTTAACTCTTCTGATCCTGCTTTCCCCAGACTTCCCGTCCGCTCAACATTTAGTAGAATTGACTTCGGCAAAGCACACTTTGGGAAATGCTGCGGGAAGTCACTTCCTATCCGCACTTTCCACCGTGTGATAATGATTTAAATCGGAACGGAGCCTCCTCCTGGGATTGGTGCGCTGCGATCCGGAGGGGCTGCACACACCTGGGAGCGCGTTTGCGGGGAGCAGGTGGGCCGCGCCGCTCTGCCCCCGGGGCTGTGCTGGGAGCGGGGAGGCCAGTCCCCCGGCCCCCGCTGGGGCGCGCTCCCCCGAGCGACAGGTCAGGGCTGGAGTGGCCGGGGCCGGCTGGCGAGGGTGACCCGGGGCCTGGCCCTCGGGTCCTGGGTCCTCGCCCTTCTGAGGAGCGGGGCGCCCTGGATGGTAAACGGCGCTAATGAGCCCTGATGGCCCTGGGCTCCGCCGTGATTTCGCGGCAGGTGGGTTTGATGGGAAACCTTGCTTCCGCAGCGGCTCAGGACATAATCGGGTCTCAGAGCCGGTCGACGCCGCCAGTAGCAGCGCGCTCTGTGCCTCATCGTGACAGCGAAATGTTCGGCCCAGACCATCGCTGCCCTGCCAGAGGCCGCCCCTCCCTCCGCCCTCCACCCCCGCTCTCCTTCTTGCCCCATTTTTCAAATAAAAGGGTTAATCCCGTTAATGCCATCAAGCCCAAAGAGCCGGCCAACCTGAAGAAGTTAAAATAAAGCACCCTCTGAACTCTTTCTCCCTTCCCACCACCCTTCCGCGCAACCTGTCCTGTGCAATTAAAGGGGGGGCCAGAAATACACAATTTAAAAAAAAATTTCGTTGAGGGATTTCCCCTGCAGAATGAGCCAGAAGAGAACCAAGGTCTCTCTTATCTAAAGCAGAATTTTGGATTTTTTTTTTCTCTAACCACTGCATTTTTTAAAAAAGACAAATTCTTCATCTATGAGTGTTTCATGTTCCTGGCAATAGGGAAATGCGTTCTTGTGTAGGCTTCTCAGTAGAGACCGGGCACATCCTTTGTGGTTAAATAGGAAAGGGACCAGTTAACTAAGGTGGCAACCTCATTACCAGCTGTAACTCTAAACAGGTAATAAATTACCACCAGGTGCTGTGCACAGACGGCTCCCTCACAGCTGGTCTGACTTCCCACATCTTGGTTTCACTAGCATGGTGAAACAAAATACTACCCCTAACTAATGCTCACGTAGCTCGTAGCTCGTTCCAGTGTGCGAAGTTCTAGAACCATGTGAGTTCTTAGAAGAGCTCTGGGGGCGCCTGGGTGGCTCAGTCGGTTAGGCGTCCGGCTTCGGCTCAGGTCATGATCTCAAGGTTCATGGGTTCGAGCCCTGGGCCCCGCGCCGGGCTTTGTGCTGACAGCTAGCTCAGAGCCTGGAGTCTGCTTCGGATTCTGTGTCTTCCTCTCTCTCTGACCCTCCCCCTGTTCGCACTGTCTCTCTCTGTCTCTCAAAAATAAATTTTAAAAAAAACATTAAAAAAAAAGAAGAAGAAGAGCTCTGGGTTTAGCTAAACATTCCTTCGGGCTAAGTGATTTCTAGAAAAAGAATAATGGAATTAATGACGTCTCCCAGGCACTGAACCTTCACCATGGGGCTGGTATCATCTGTGATATGGCCAGAGCACTTGACCGATGTTTGATTATCCGAGCCATGCTGAGGAGCACACTTTGGGGATGACACCTTTAGGAACCGGCAGAACTGATAGCTGAGCCCGGAGGCCACACCCATCCTCCCCCACCACCCTCACTTGCTTGGGTTTAAAGATCATTAGATAGGTCACAAACTCCCAAAACTTCATCACTCCATCTCCAAATGGGGACTGTAATCTTGCCCTATCAACCTCAAAAATCTCTCTTGAAGGTATATAAACACATACACTTGAAAACTATAAAAAGCTACAAACATTGCCAAAACATGTTATTTTAATCAATATTCCCACCATTACTATTTTTGCTGATCAAAGGAATGGGAGAAATAGGTTCAGGGAAGTCTCTAATAGAGCAATGAGATAATCTTGGGGAAAAAATGACTTCAGGTCTCCACTTTATCTTGCTGGGGAAAACTCCAGCCTCAAGGCTTCGAGGTCTGGGCGACTAGAGGCCACCTGCCTTCCAGCCTGGCATCCTAGACATCAGGGAAGAGTGCAAGGTGTGCACTTCCTCTGGGCACTCACCAAAGTAAGCCTTTCTGAGCCAAACAGGAAATCTGTTTTCTAAACTCCTAATGTTTGAGGGTTGTTGGGAGGAGGAAAAAAGTAATAAAGGATGCTAAATGCTTGGCACAGCCCTGGAGCTTAGTGAGTAGCGAGCGAGTCCTGCCTCTCCCGACTCGTTCCCTTGATCACACGAGACTTGGAACCCAAGGTCACTCCAGCATGTAGAGAGCTAGGCTGACAATTTTGAGTCTGATGCCCACGCCACTAGTAAGAGGTGAAGCGGACTCCCTTGTTTTCTCCAGATTGTCAGCAACAGAAGGCTGGGCGATGTCTAGTTTGCTCTATAACACGACTGTGTGGCTGCTGGACACGTAGCATCTACTTCTCCTTTTAAGAAAATGTTGCACTTCATTTAATCAAAAGGCAGGGCCACCGGAATATTACCCGCTGAGTTCGTTTAACTGTGTTGGTTTCCTTGATGCTGTAGAATAAAAAACACTTCCATCTACCTTCCGTAAATCTGCAGGTGATGTTAGCAACCTCTCCCAGACAACCAAAAGGAAGAGATGGACTGATACCTGCAACTAGAAAAACAAGAATCTGTTTTAAATTCACACAGAATTTGAGGGTTTGATTGCAAGTGGATTTTAATGTAGGATCTTTTCAGTATCATTGAATTATAAAGGAACTATTTAAGTTTTTAATATAAAAGGTGACATCCTTAAGACGAAGGATTCTTAAATCAATTACATTTAAAAGGTGATATGCATGGGGCACCTGGTTGACTCAGTCAGTTAATCTTCTGAGTCTTCATCTCAGCTCAGGTCATGATATCATGGTTTGTGAGCTTGAGCCCACATGGGGCTCTTCGCTGAGAGGGGAGAGCCTGCTTGGGGTTCCCTCTCTCCCTCTGTTTCTGCCCCTCCCCTGCTTGTGCTCTAATGTCTCTCTCAGCATAAATAAATAAACATTTAAAAATAAATAAAAAATAAAAGGTGGTATGCAAATTACTTAGGTGAACACTTTAAAAGGGAGTGACATGCATTCTGAGAGCTCATTTTGATTTTTTGAGATCACAAAATCATATATATTTAAAAATATTTTTTATGTTTTTAATTTTTTAAATATTTTAAATGTTTTTATTTACTTTTGAGAGAAAGAGAGAGAGAGACATAGTGAGTGGGGGAGGGGCAGAGAGAGAGGGAGACAGAATCCAAAACAGGCTCCAGGCTCTGAGCTGTCAGCACGGAGCCCAACACGGGGCTCCAACTCACAAACTGTGAGATCATGACCTGAGCCGAAGTTCATGAGTTCAACCCACTGAGCCACCCAGATGCCCCTACATTTAAAAATATTTTTAAAAGTCAAGTTCCTGCTCCTCTCAGCTCACACAGCAATAAGACAGTAGAAATGGGGATAGTGTTGATGGTTTTGTTCCTGTAATCTAGAACCTAGATGAATCAGAAAGTACTAAGGACCTGTCCTTCTCAGAAAGCAGATTCGATACCAAGACCATTGATTGCTAAAAATGCCCTAAATTTTTTAGAGAAGTTAAGTAGATTATTTTATAGTTAGGGATTAATAGTTTTGTGACTAAATGCCTCAGTTGGTCTTCAACATAGGTATAACTATGCCAACTTCTGTATTATTTAACAATATATATGTAGTTTGCACATGATTTCATCTGGCATACATATTCCTGATAAGACTATCCTTCAAAAGTAGCTTTTGAAATTAAAAATCCCAAAATTCATACTGTTGGTATAAATTCTAAAATTTTTAAGCATTTTTTTAGAGAGAGAGAGTGCACGAGCAGGGGAGAGGGGCAGAGTGAAAGAGAGAGAATCCCAAGCAGTCTTCACCCTCAGCGCCAGGCCTGACGTGGGAGAAGCTGACTCAGTACCACGACCCTGGGATCATGACCTGAGCCAAAATCAAGAGTCGGATGCATAAACCGACTAAGGCACCCAGGCACCCCTAAATTATAAACTATTGAGCTTAGAACAGGACAGTTGAAAAACCACAGTTGAGTGGTGGTTTATTCATAATGATAAGTTACATTTTTCCGGGACCAAATGTGAGGTGCTAGAGCGCACACACACACACACACACACACACACATTTTATCTAGGAAGCACAGAACTATGAGACACCGAGATAGGATGAGTGCCGTGGTCCTCTCCAATTATATCCATTCAAACCTGCCCGACAGCTGGGGTAAGAATGCAGACTGGTCACCTCTGAAAAGGAGGATGCCATTTTATGAGAAAAATTCATCAGCGTCATTCTAATGAGGTATGGCCCTTGTTGTGAGAAATGAGAAATTCTGTGGTCTCACCCTAAAGAACATTTAAAAAAAAAAAAAAACATTACTAAGAGGAAATTGAAAAAGTAATATATGTTACAGTGATGAGGACAACTTTTTTTCTGATTGAACAGATAGATAAATACTGCAAGCAAAGATCAAAATACATTTAATTTTGCCACAACAATGGATATTTTCTTCACAAAAAGCTTATAAATCACCCTGGACTCATGAACCTGGGTGGTGATAAACGGATGCATCTTTAATGACACTCAGAGTGGTTTCATTCCCCACTTCTCTCTCTCTTTCTTTTTTTAGATGCTTGTTTTGTTGTTTATATTCATTTAAATTCAGCTTTGCAGGCTGAATGCCCTCACGGCACTAGGTGATGCTTAATATGGGCTGCACTTTCTTGAGCAATTGCCAAACATTTCCTTTACCAGTTCCAGTGGCTCCAAAGAACCTAGAATAGTGGAGATCACTGGTCCCCGATTTAGGGTTTTTTTGGTTCTCATTGCTATTGCACTTTTTTCCCCCCTCCCATCTGGGAAGAAATAGGAAATATACAGTTCATAGGTCCGGGGCTTCATTTAGGGATGTTTGCTAAAGCCTCTAAGGACCAAGGCTGAGTCACACTAAAAGGTGTTCTCCCAAGCAATAAATAACATTAATCTGATTTAGTCACATAATCTGGCATCGGCAGGCAGAAGCAGAAATACTTCCCCACGCGCTAGGTATATTTTGCTGGTATTAAAACTTACAGTCTTAGGCAAAGCCATATAAAATCTTACAAAGTTGGCCTTTCTGCAAAATGATGGCTTCACTACAGTTATGATCCTCTTTTGAAGGGATAAATAATATTTTAGGAATTCCAAAGTGTTAGCAGCTGCAAAGAAATAAATAGTACTCAGAGTTTAATTTGCAGTCATTAGGGGCAAGGGGGAAGAGATCATGAAAGAACAAATGTTTCCAGTTCAGCCTTAAGAATTTGTCTCTGCTATCTGGTACGTGGAACATCCTGTGGGACAAACATACCGACTCTTAAAACGAAAATGTAAAACCTCTTCAAAGAGCTGGAAATTGGAGCATTATATCATATTTACCAACATTTCCATTTCCTGCCATTGAAAATAAGGTGAGACTGGGGCACCTGGGTGGTTCAGTCAGTTAAGCGTCCACTTCTGCTCAGGTCACAATCTCACAGTCTGTAGGTTCCAGCCCTGTGTCCAGGCTCTCTGCTGACAGCTCAGAGCCTGGAGTCTGCTTTGGATTCTGTCTCTCTCTCTTTCTCTGCCCCTCCTTCTGTTCATGCCTTTGTCTCTGTCTCTGTCTCTCTCTCAAAAGTAAATAAACATTGAAAAAAAATGTTTTAAAGAAAAAAAGTGAGAGGCCACAAATTGAAACTAAGGCCACAATGGCTTGAAGGCCGTTGCTTTTGTAGAAGATGCCACACTTGCCCTTGTTACAAGTTCACCATGGATTGAAATACACATTTTTTTTAAAATTGCAGTATAGGAATTTCCTATAGGTAGGAAAGTTATACTATGTTCATATATGAAGAGGGGGAGCTTAGTGAGAGCGCAGTGGAACTGAGCCCTTGTTTACCACAAAATGAATTCATCAGGATCCTGGTAGTGGAATCAAGATGGCAGAGGTCTTACCATTGTGCTGTGGCTGCTGAGGAGGAACATCATTCTATATGTACAGAAGGGCATTCCCCACTGTGACCTGTCATTCCTACTCTCCGGTGGGAAACCAGCAGTTTCAGTGTATGTTCCTGGGGACCAGAGGTCCCAATGGATCTACTTCAACCTATTCCCCTGATTGCTACCTGATTGCCACCTGACTTCTTCAGGCATTATAAACCAGCAAATCACTTTACAATCAAAGTGATTTTAAAACAAAATTTAGGGGTCGTCAGATATTTCTCAGACTCCCCTAAGCTAGAATCGTGCCTAGCACATCGTGGGCGCTCATTGATGGAATCTGGAAATCAAATTTTAATAATACTGACCTTCTTCTAAGATTAAACAAAAACACCTGCTACTTTTCAGGAGAAAATAAAACCTCTTGCAATGAAGGGTGAATTCAGCTGTCCAGTGATGCATGTGAGCATGCGAATGGTCAATCCTCAAAAGCAGGGACCACGGGAGATCACCTCAAGCCACTGACAACTGCAGCCATTTTCCCAGAAGGAGAAAAGAGTTTGCAGGACTCACTAATGGCAGGGGCTTTAGCGTTATGTAATTGACGCCATCTTGACCGTCCTGCCTGCTGGGAACCTGGGCTTTCTTCTTCATTGGCAAGATGCCAGTGCCATAGACAGGACAATTTACAGAATGTTCTGGTTAATCCAAAAAGAACGGATTTTCATGAATTCAGAGGGCTAGGGGATTTCCCAGTCTTCTACCTGAGAGCAGGTGGTACAGCCCAGTGCTGGGCACGCAGCAGGCCCCCGAAAGGATTTGCAGAGTGAGTGAGTGAGTGGGTATGTAAGGGATTGGTTCGTGCATGAAGCGAATGCATGAATAAAACAACACCCTTAATTTTGAAGCCATTCAGAATAAAGCAGAAACATTCAATCGCCTGGCTTTTCCAGATAAAGCTGAAGAGCTATTATCCCTTTGCTAGAATCCTCCACTCTTTTGACAGTGAATGTTGCCAATATATCTGTATTATCTCTTCATATATACTTCTAATATGTAAAATATTAATATTTGTATAAACAATCAAACTCATTTACTCAAAGCCTTTGAGTATATGCTAACCATAAGTGATAAATTTCCAAGGAATGGGCATGGACTAAAGTGGCAAGTTCTCCGTCCATTTCCAAAAGAATCTCTCTGAGTTTCACTTCCCTTGCCGAAGGAAAATTGCATCTAGTGCCGAGAGTCTTGTTTGTTTGGGCTTTGCGGGGAGGACTTTTTCTGTATCACTGAGTATTTCTGTCTAGTCACAGATAAAGCCAGTCAACTTTTGATTCCACATCATGCCCGGTCAAACCTGGAGCTAATATTATGCAAAATCGACTCTCTCCTCTTTTGTCTTCCTCATCCCTCCTTCTAGTTAAGTAAAAACAGAGTGGTAGAGAGATAACAGCACCATGGAGAAATAAAGAACTCCCAAATAACCCAGAGCTTACCAATATACCTTTTAGTAGAGTAAATCTATAATTCAGATACAATTTTAAAACTTGGGTTGATGGCAGACACCTATACTGTGTTTGAGAAAAGGATTCATTTCCTGGACACTGAGCCCTGCCCGCCAGTCACTGCAGGAATAAGCCATACAGGCAATTCCAATGACTCCACTTAGTTCTTATCTCAACGTAAGATCATCTTGTGCGCGTTTAATTTAATCTTTTGATTATACTCTGGATCAAAATTTGTATTCTGTTGATGCTTCCTAATGCTTGAGTGGGAACCCAAATAAAGGAGAAAACAGAAAATGTCACATTTAGGGGCGCCTGGGTGGCTCAGTTGGTTAAGTGTCCGAGTTGGGCTCAGGTTATGATCTCAGGGTTCGCGGGTTTGAGCCTCGTGTAGGGCTCTGTGCTGACAGGCTCAGGCCTGGAGCCTGCTTCGGATTCTGTGTCTCCCTCTCTCTCTGCTCCTCCCCTGCTCACACTCTGTGGCTCTCTCTCACTCAAAAATAAATAAACATTTAAAAAAGATTTTAATGTCATATTTACAGTAAAATATGCAAGAACAGGTTTTATGATGCTTCTTAAAATTAAAACTTAACAAACAAAAAAACCCCACACCTGCATCCAGAGTGTGGAGTATGCCAGATTCAGTTGTAGTGTTACTGTAATAGGAACTGTCAACAGTTCAGAACTTGGCCGCGGCTGCTAACTTCGTTTTGCCAAAGGACTCAAGAAGGATTCAGGTCCAATAAGAATGATCATTGTATCAACTGAGTTGACTCTTACCTGGGAGAACTGTCAGCTCCCTGAGATGCGGAGTTTCTTCCACAATGTTTGCTGCTAATGGGCCGCATAACCAGGGTTCCGGCCGTGCTCTATAAGCAAATCATTCCTATCTAAGACACCTTTGGAATTGTCATAATTTATCCTGTCTTAGATCATTAAGATCCAGTGGGATCCTTCCCCCTCTGCCCCCACTTCATCATTTGGAATTGGAAAACAAAGTCCTAGACTTTAGATTTCTTCTTTCTCCACAATTAATGACTGTGTTCGAGAGTGGGTTTGTGAGTTTGGGGTAGGCTTGTGCTGATTAAAGATAAGAGAGGAAATGGGACCCATTACGAGACCCATAATGCACATCTTTATCATACCTTACAAATACTGCTGATGGCTGATGAGAATAATCTTGCTAAGATATTGCCAAACGACTGTGTCAAAACTCCTCCTGACTCTTCTGACCTTCCCTTTTGTTAGGTTTATTACTATTTCCGCCTTTGGCGGGCACTGGATTTCCCTGTTGTTGTTTTCAGGTTTTCAAAAGCTTCAGTAGAATTTCAGCCCTGAAGACCTTGCAGTAGTATCCATTTTTAAGTGGGCGGAAACTTCAACAATCAATGTTATACATAGAGGCAACTATCTCTCAGAACTAAACTGAATTCATAGTTTTTGGGAAGGTGTATATTCTGCTTGTAATTTTAAATCTTCCCTTGAGTAGCTTGATAAATCCTCATTTCTCCTCCAAATCTCTTTCTTGCTTTCGTTTCTCCTTTACCTTCCAAGCATTCTCAGTTAACAAAGTCCTGTGTCCCACAATTATTCCCCTTAATGGTTACAGTAAAGGTAGTTTGTATCTTTACCTGTTTTTAAAATTATAGATAGGAATGGCTTAGAAAATACTCGCTAGTATTCATGATTAAGTCGTGTTTAATTTTTTTAAGTTTATTTACTTATTTTGAGAGAGAGTATGTGTGCACACACACACATACCACACACACACACACACACACACACACACACACACACACGCACAAGTGGGGGAGGGACGGAGAGTGGGAGAGAGAGAGAGAGAGGGAGAGAGAGAATCCCAAGCAGGCTCTGCAATGTCATCACAGAGCCTGATGCAGGGCTTGAACTCACAAACCATGAAGTCATGACCTGAGCCAAAGTCAAGAGCCAGACACTTTACCGACTGAGCCACCAGGCCACCCCAAGTGATGTTTAATTTATACAAAACCACTTAACTATGGACCTGAAATGCTAAAATTGGAAGAAAAACAAAGAGATGGTACATTCTTCTCACATGTGCCCCTCACACATGCAGGGCTGAGACACCCCAGAACAGGGGGAGAGCAGGAGAGAATGACCAGTTTAACTCTCTTTGTCACATAATGGATGGTATCAACCCCCTTCCCACAAAGTTGGGGAAAGAGGACAGAATAGTACTCAGCAGAGTAGAAGCATCAGAGCCTCTCCACCCCGTCCCCTCAGATTAAAGCTCAGGCTCTTGTCCCACTATTTCTCCTAGGCACTCAGGGAAATACAGTCTTCTATGGTGACTGTAATCTGGTCCCTGTCTTTCCCTGTTGGAATGACTCTCCTCTCTTCAGCTTGCTGACTCTGTTCCTGACAGGACAGGCCAAGATGGGGAGAGGATAGATGGACATAAAAATCGCCTTTTTTTTTTTTTTTTTTTTTTGCTGAACTGTCATGAGATGGCCTCTGCTCTCTGGGCCAGCAGATGGCTCAAGCCAGCTCTCTCGTGAGGTCTTCTGAGGCCCAGCTGGAACCTTCCAAGGGCACATGCTATGGGTAATGTGTTTTCCTCCAGCTGCACACTCCCTTGTCTGGGGTCAGGGACTGGTTTTCTCCAGGTCCACCCTTCAAGGCTCTCTCTGTGATGCTGTCCCAGTACACGTTCCCCAGGGGTCCTGTGGGACAGGACTTTAAATGGCTCAGACAGGTGATAACATGTCCAGGGAAACACTCACACATCTTTGCCTGCTCTCAGTGGGAGTATAGCAAGTGCCAATGCAGCACACCCCTCTCTCTCTGTATCTCTCTGTGTTTCTCTCTGTCTCTGTCTCTGTCTCATCCCTCTCCTTTCTCTTCCTTCCTTTTCCTCACTCTTCTGTCTTTTTCTCTCTTCCCTCCTCAGCTCAAAAGACACAGCCTTTTAACTTTAGAATCCTCAGGTGTATGTTCCCCAAACCTGTGGGGATAATATTTACTCAGCCATCTTTGTTAACCTGGAGGTGACAAGAAGCTCCCTATGCCTCATCCCCGGGAGTGAGGAAGACACACAGAATTTCAAAAATTTTCTGTGTCTGTTCTCTGAGTTCTGGAATTGTCTGACGCTAGTTTTCAGCATAATAGTCTGGTCCCTCCTTGAGAATGCAACATCTACTGAACGTTGGTGCTTCTGTGGAAACTTCCAACTTAGCATTCTATTAAACTACTATCTTCTGTTCTTCGTGATAAATTGTTTTCATGGTGAAATCAAAATTCATAAAAATACAAAGGAGCTTATACAAATTAGTGCAAATGCCAGGAGTTACCACACAGGCATGGAAGCAAAATGAAGTTGTGAACGAACATTCATCGAACACCTATTTGGTTGGTAAAGTAGTCTTCAGTGATTTGTGTGCATTACCCTATTTAGTCCTCATAATATCCTTACAAAGTGGACGTTCTTATTCTCATTTAACAGATGACTATCCTGAGGTTCTAGGAGGTGAAGTAATTCACCAACAATCTCCCAATGGTTAGTGGCAAAGCCTGGGCTTGACCCTGGCCAGTGGGGAATTTTTATTCCTATGTACGCATATCCTAAATTCTATTAAGGAGAATCGTCTTCAACAGCTACTAAGATTTTAGAGGAGAGGATTGTTTTTATGGACGTTATTGCTGTCTTTACAACATCCGGTTTCATGCAAATTATCCTTCTCTTAATGTGACTGAATGATCCTGACACCTTGAATTCTTCACTCTTGTCTGTGAGTCTGTTTCCAAAGTTGAAAACCAAGAGTAGAGCATCCAGTAGGGATTCTAATCCTAACTGACAGAGGGAAACATTGGGTAAGTAGGTATTCCCAGGGGTCAAAATGTACACCTTAAGTTCTTTATCACAGTTGTTCATTAAAGAACTACGTGTCATCCGTTTTTTGTTTGTTTGTTTGTTTTCTACATCGGTCTAAGATAATTTATCTCATATCCTGGACTTCAGCAATGCCACCTTGAGGCACATTGCCATTACCTATGCCCATACCCAAGCCAGACATTGCTAATCCCTGGTGGTGCTGTTTTTTTTCCCCGAACCCTGGAACCTTCAGAGTTTGAGGAAGCCACAGGCATCTGATTGGCGCTGCCTGCAAGATCAAATCCAATTGTCCTTGGCTGAAGTGTCTTCCTCTACCGAAACTCATCTGCTTACCTTTATGCCTTTATCATTCTCTGGTTCAGGCTCTCTGCTAAAGCCCCTGTCAACATCCACACCTCTCTTTTGCCCCATCATGGACAGAACCAAATGTCAGGAGACATAAGACTGCATCTTGGAAGAATCAATTTTGTCTGGGGAATCATTGTACTCTCCTACCTTTCCCGGAAATAGTATCCTAACCACAGCTGCCAAAATAATTCTCAGTGGGTTTTGCCTCACAACTGGAACACAGTGAGACTAAAGTGAATGTGTTGTATAAAGACAAAATCATCCCTTAAAGAAAGAGAAAGAATGGCTGTTGCCAGGCCAGAAAGAAGAGGAATTTTATGGGCTGTTTCTGTCCTGGTGATCACTCACACCAACCCCTTCACCCTCCAGTGCTCTTTGTTTGATGCTAGTGTTAACAAAAGCCTCTTGACCAAAAAGTGCTGAGGTTACACAAATATTTGGCAAAAAATTGTCTCTGCTGATGGATTGGAGATGCTGAGAAAGTCACCGATTTACAGCATTGACGGATATCCTCTTCTTAAAGATATGTGCAACAAAATTACTTGTCCATTTGACATCTGCAAACACATTCTCCATAGCAGAGTTTAACAGCATGTCATAGACAATTACGACATGTGGCCCATCAGACGACTTGTCTGGATGCCCGGGGCTTCTGTGACTCCACTCTTAGCTGCTGCTGCTGCTGATACTACATGTGGACAGCAAATAAATTCAGTGCATGTTACCCTCCATCAGTCCGAATTCATCCCTACTGAGTACCTCAACCAGTCTGAAGTCCATGAGGACACAGTAATGATACCCTGGTGACCCTGAATCGCTGAGATCTGCTACAGTCTCAAGATCATCTTTATGATGGCTAAAGTCATAACTGCAGCTGACTTAACAACAGTCACTTTTATGTGTAAGCCACCCAAATCGTTATGGAAACAGGGATACATGTGCTGTTGAACACTAGTGGTCATCGTAACGATATTTTTTAGGTGCTCTTGCGACACGGGCTTTGTTCTCAGTTTTGGTTTATGCTCCTAACTCCTCTAAGGAAAAAAAAGGGGGACGTAAGCAACAACCACCAAATAAGTCCCTGTCAGAAAGGCCAGAACTCCTTTAGGTCGAAAGTTATCGTTGCAGTACCAGTAAGGGCCTCGCCCTGGTTAAAGCATTCATCAGAGATGAGTCATTACTGTGAGAGGCACTGCAAAGACATCAGGGATCATTGCAAGCGATGCCTGAGCTGTTTGCTGTGGGGCTGATGGGGCAATAGCTTCACTCACAAACTTCTAATGTTGCAACCTAGGCATAAAGTAGGCCATGCTTTTTGAATTGAGGTGGAAGTCAATGAATCCAGCCACCCCAATGTCAAGGATTCATGGAGACATTTTGCATCACACTTGGACGACTACCATAGCATCCTAGCAAATGATCTGTCGTCTCTCACCACTTCTGTCCATTCCATCCGCACCTTTGTCTTCACACCTGAAATGGCCCCATTTCAGTGCTCCTCCCCACCCCTCAAAATCCATCACCCAAGCCCCTTACCCAGCAGGAATTTGACCCTTCCCTGGTGACCTGTTCCCTCTCCACTGTCTCAGCCCTCTTGCTTGAAAAGTAGTCAGTGCCTCACCCCCGGTGTTTCTCACCTCCAGCTGGTCTCTTATTTGGAGTAGTTTCCCTACTTGCCAAATCCCACCCAACCTCCAAGACTCCACTCCACCCCCATTTCTTCCATCAAGTCTTCCTGACCATCTTCATCTTTCTTCCTCTGATATCACTCATTCATTCCCAATATTCCTTTGAGCACCCACCATATAGATATAGGGATTCTTTTTTTAGCGTTTATTTTTATTTTTATTTTTGAGAGAGAGAGAGACAGAGCATGAGCAGGGGAGAGTCAGAGAGAGAGGGAGACACAGAATCCGAAGCAGGCTCCAGGTTCCGAGCTGTCAGCACAGAGCCCAATGCAGGGCTCAAACCCACAAACCACGAGATCATGACCCAAGCCGAAGTTGGACACTTAACTGACTGAGCCACCCAGGTGCCCCAAGAGATTCTTTTTTTTTTTACTTTATTTATTTATTTATTTTGAAAAAGAGAGCGTTCAGAGAGGGGCAGAGAAAGAGGGAGACCGAGAAACTCAAGGAGGTTCAACACTGTCAGCACACAGCCCGACACAGGGCTAGAACTCACAAAGAGTGAGATCATAACCTGAGCCAAAATCAGGAGTCAGATGCCTAACCGACTGAGCTCCACAGGTGCCCCCTTGATATAGATTCTTATGGGATAGTCCTCGCCACTTGTGTGGTACATATCATTTCTCTGTTGACTTGTTAGAATCTTTGCATGTGATGTACCTGTCTTTTTGCTCCCTCCTCTGCCCCCAGCTGCATCTTCTTGGTGTCCTCTATGGTGTATGACAACACAGTCTAGGTAGACAAGAATCTGCAAGCACTGGTTCGCTCCACCAGGGTCCTCAGCATCTTCTAGGAGAGCCGGAAGTTCTCCTGCGTAGCTAATGCCTTGATCAGGAGTCGCACCCTGCTGGCCTTGTTGACTCAGTGAGATATTCTTCCATCAAGAAATCCTTAGCTCTGGGAGCCAGAGGCTCACACTCCAAAGGCTGGTCTTAGGGCCTCGCATGTCTCAGAAGCATCCTCTTTCCCTTTGCCCTTGAGTCAGAGCTCCCCTAACATCAAACACCAGTTTTAATTTCTTGATTTGCTTGGAATACGTACAGATGGAAATACTCCCCTTGAATAGCAAAAGGCCTTTAACTTAAAATACAATCTCCATAAGTAAAATCACCAATTCTGGGCAAGTGCCAAGAGCCTCACACCATGGCTGTCTGGGTATCTCTGGCTTCCTTGTGGAGATCTCTCTGCAGCCAGGATCCCAGATGCCATTTTGGGGAGATCTTTGGAAACGCTGGGGGGAACCAAAGCCAACCCAAGCAGAATAGGCACGTCTGGGAATTTTTAGACGACACAGTGTGTGATCATCTCTACCCACCATGAGTGGGAGAAAATTAAAATCTGGAGAATGTTAGAAAACTCCCCACGACAGGGCACCTGCGTGGCTCAGTTGGTTAAGCATCTGACTCTCGATTTCGGCTCAGGTCATGATCTCAGGGTTAGTGGGATGGAGTCCCTCATAGGGCTCTGTGCTAACGGTTTGGAACCTGCTTGGGATTCTCTCTCTTCCCCTCTCTCTCCCCTTTCCCTTCTAATGTGCTCTCACTCTCTCTCTCTCTCTCTCTCTCTCTCTCTCTCTCTCTTTCAAACTACATAAATAAAATTAAGAAAAAACTCCCACAATGCACTGCCGTTTTTGACATGCTGAGATGGTTACCCCAGCTCCCCTGCAAGGGGAACAAAAATGAGAAACCCATAGCTTCCCAGAGGCTTCCCGCCCCACCCTCCACCTGGCTGCCAAACCCTCCTTATTAAAGGGTCCCTGCAGTCATGCAGCCCCAGATCCCTCTGGCGCCACCGCTAGTGCTGTCCTACCCTCAGCAAGTGATGCTGGGGCTCAGGAAAGAAGAGAGGAGCCGGCGGTGGGAGGAGACGCGAGTGGCACCATGTTTTAGTAATGTCAAGCACGGGGCTGGGAACGAAGCTGGCTTCGGGGAAAGGCCGGGGGGAGTCGTTTGCATGCGCCTTTCTTCTTTCCACCTGGAAAGCAGGCAAAGCTTCTCATTACCGCGAGGCAAGCACAGACTTGTCAATCTTCTCGGGGCACAATGCCTCCCTGCTCTGCGTTCTCTGTGGCTGTCAGGGGCCGCGCCTCGCTCTGAAGACTTCTCCCGGCTTAGGCTCACACTGGCTCCTAGACTGATGACATCCTGCCTAAAATAGAATCCACAGCTTTGCCCCCCGAATGAATCCAGCTTCCAGAGGCCTTCCACGGAGGCCGATCCGGTGGGGTGGGGCTTCTCAGGCCTAAGACCCGGGGAAGCCAGCGTGGACAGGTGAGCGCAGGTGCGGGACCAGGAACGTGCTCACCAGGCCTCCCCACGCTGCCTGTGGGGTCAGAGGAGCAGCCTGTGAACCCCGAGCTGCTTAATGCGAGACCACTCATCAAGAAAGTACTTAAAGTGTTCTGATGGATTGATGTGGACTTGACCTTGCTAGCACTGATAGGGCTCCTTCAGTGCTGATGCTGCGGGCGGAACCTTGCAGACGTGCTCAGTGAGACTTCAGAGCTGCAGACCCCCCGGGGACCTGCGCACTCTCTCGCAGTTCCTACTTGACCTCCACCGGCATCCACTGACGACTGCCACCAATCCTTAGTGTTCACACAGCGGCTTCGGTGGCGCCACCCCACAGGGGCTTTGGCGGTGGGAGCGAGGGCAAGGGAGAAGGGGCGGTTTCTCCGTCATGGTCTCTGTCACTGAGCGGTGTGGGCTTGTGGCTCTTCCGGGGTCATCGTTGCGTCTGGGATCCCGATGGCAGCTGAGTCTAGATTCCATTCATTCCGAAGACATTTACTGAGAACCCAGGTTCAAAGTCTTCTTGGAATACAGTGAGGGTAGGAAACAGAATCATTTATAAACTCGGACCATAAGCAACTTATTGCCTGGAGGAAAATTGCAAACAGCAGGCAGTGCCCTCTCTACCAGCCGGCCCCCCCACCCCGGTGTCCCCCATGTGGTGGCCGCCAGGTGACATAATGGACAAGCAAGCACCTGGGTGTCACCCAGACCTGGACTCCAGCTCTGTCACTTACAAACCCCTCCATCAGGGGACAGCTGAGCCCCCATGGTCTTATCCACTTAAAGGAGGCAGGACTGACACCCACTTCATAGCTGTTGTAAGAATGTGGAATGAATGAAACCATACACATGAAAGCACTTCCTGGGACAGGATTATTAATATGCCTTGGTGGCCCCCAGGCCACATTACCACAGTTCACATCTGGGAGGCGACCCAAGAGAGCCCATAACCTGGGGAAACATCGATCATATTTTTGTTTTGCAAGGATCAAATGTGTCCCTAGCAACATATGACTGTTTCCAGGTCTCACAGACACCCTACACATCCGCTGCCCTGTCCACTGGTCCCTTTGTCCTTAGCTCAGTGATGGGGTCCAGCTGGGCGCCTCCTCCTGGACACTCCACACTATCCCTTCACGGAAGCCAGAAGGTACCAGATGCAACAAGAAACCTTCTCTGCCTCAGAAGCCTTGAACTTCTCAGCCTGAGGACCCAGTGTCAAACATATTGTTTAAAATGCACGTTTTCAAACTTTCTGCCCTCGGTTGTCATGTCCACTCGATTTTAAGAGTTTCAAACATTTGTTTATGATCCCAATTCTCTCAAGCCCTCAGAAAGTTGAGGCTCTTGGACTGAGCGGGTAGGTGGCACAGCTGGGCATGGAATCCTGTCTCCCCAACCCCGGAAACTGGCCTCTCGTCCACAGTGAGCACCAGGGTGCTGACACCCCAGCTCGCCAAGGACCTTGAGCAAGGAGCAGGGTGTCAGTAGAGTAGAGAAGAGCGAGGCAGAAGAAAGGATGTGTGTTTGAGGCACTCCTATGGGGCAGGGATACGGCTCCCCAGCTAGACGAGGGCCCTGGTTGCCACAAGAAATCCATCTTCTATCCGGTTCTAGACAAGGTAGACATATGTGCTGTCCCTGGCAGAAATCCCAGGTTTATGCCCTCGCTGAAGCTTGATTTTATTTTTAAGTAAGATGCTTCCCCCTTCCTTCCCATGCACTTGACTCATGTGCTTATCGCTCCCGCAGACACTCATGCCCTGTGCTGGCTTCCCTACCCACATCTCCAGATGTGTTCACAGTCTCTGAATCCACTCTCGGGACCCTTCTGCAGACAGCAGGGCATGGGCTGTCTCCAGTTGCATGTGCTGTTGTAGGGTAGAGCCCAGCGCCTCACCTTTGGGCACGTCTCTTGCAGATTATTGGGACCATACCTCTGATGCCGAATCCGGGGCCCTCGAGCCAAGCAGCGAGTGGCACTCAGGGCCTGCAAGTGCAGCCCATCACCCCCCAGCTCCTGACCAACGCCCAGGGCCAGATCATTGCCACGGTCATCGGGAACCAGATCCTGCCAGTGATCAACACCCAGGGCATCACGCTCTCACCCATCAAGCCTGGCCAGCAGGTAACGGCTCCCCATCCAGGCAGCCATGGCTACCTGGGCCCCCCTCTCTTTCCCACTCATCTTCTGTTTGGTTTCAATCAATGAAGAGCCATTTTTAAATCACAAAATATTTAATCCCTGATCCTAATGTATCAATGATTTTAAAAGGCAAGGAGCCCTTTTTTCATTCTTAGTGAATATGGGTGATAACTAAATAGCTCTCTAATCTAACAATACAAATCTGTTAAATTATAAAGAGAGATAGTGGCCTAAAATTCAATAGGGATGTGTTCTTACTTCAACATTTATGATACTTAATTTTTAGACAATTTTTAAAAGGCGTCAAGAAGAAATCAAGACCACTTACACTGTAACTGTAAATGAAAAAAAAAATCACTCCATTGTGCAATAAAGCAGAGAACGTCCTGTAACAGGACAGGTGTGTACAACACACAGGTGGGAGTGACCAGCTTTGTCCAAAGAGTTTTGAGTTCTCACGGAGAAAATCGTTTGGGGACTGATGATTGATGGACAAGGAAGTAGTAAGAGTTAACTGAGTAAATAACGGGATCACAACATCCCAAGCCATGGGAGTAGCAGGCCCAAAGGCAGGGAAAGGTGAAGGAGGATGGAGTATTGGGACACAGAAGAAAGGCTCATGTGATTGGAGCACAGGGGAAGGTTGAGGGCAGTCATGGAAAGGGCTCCACGATCAAACTGAAAGGATGAACTTTATCTCTGTGTGATCTTTAGCACATCACACGTCATCTTTGTGCCCCAGTTTCCTCATCTGGAAAATGGGCATAGCCAGGACCCATCTCACAGAGCAGTTTGTGAGGACTAAATGAATCAACATAGTGGTTAGTGCCTAGCCCACAATGAGCAACTTACATAGTCATGATGATGGTGATGATCATTTACTCTGCAGCCCTGGGAATCTGTCCGAGGTATTTAAAGAGAGGAATGACATGCTCAGCTTTATTTTTCAAGAAGACAACTCTGGTAGCAGGTGGAGGTTGAGCTGTAGTGGTGAAATATCTATTGCAAACAAGCCACTTAGGAGGCTATAGCAAAACACAAAGAGGAGTTTAAGAAAGCACGCACTGGATAGCTGAACTAAGGGTCTGGACTGTAGTAGCACTCAGGACAGGATCTGAGAGTCACAAGTGCATACATTGTAGCTGAAAACAAATCCAGCATCCAGAGAAATCATGAGGACCAAGAGAAGGAAGGAAGATCAGGAAAGCCTGAGGAGCAAGAGAAGAAAGGAAGACAAAGTGAAAGAGTCACTTTGGGAAACATCAGCTTTTAAGGAAGGGAAGAGGAAGAGGTTGAAGAGGTAGCTGAATAAGCAGGAGAGGAATCCAGAGTGTAATGATCTAGGATCCAAGAGTGTTTAAAAAGTCAGCAGTGGATGCAGTGTCAAATGCTACAGGGATGAAATCAGGTAAAGCAATGGAGAAACCTCAATCCCTCTGTATCTTTGTTGTAACACTTTAAAGTCTGAATCCACTCTATGTGAGACATTTTGAAACAAGCAGCTCGGGGAGTTAAGAAGTTGGGCAAGGATAAGACCCAGATTTGCAGTTGGAGGATGCACTAACAAAGGAAATGGGGTGGGAGGGGAAAGTGAATACTACCAGTGGGTGCAAGACTGAGTAGATGGCCTTAGGAGTTGTTGGAAAACCGTACAATGTAAAAACATCTAGCAAGGAAATAAAAGTCAAAGGAAAAAGGAAGAAGAAAACACTGATAAATCCTTCATCATTCATCTGCAACAAAGTAGAAGTCTCTCTCCAGAGACCTCAGCCATTTGGCTTCTGATCCAACCATGGGTAGGTACATCCCATTTTTGGTGGCACTCAAAGGCTATGCTTGGAAAATCCATTTGCTTGTTCAACAACTATTTTTAACAATCTGTTGATATATATATATATATATATATATATATATATATATATATATATTGACCACCTGCTATTTGCCAGGCACTGTACTTGGAAGTGAGGCTGGTAGACATGACAGATAACATGAGTCCTTCCTTCATGGACATGGAGTTCATCGTCTAGCAAGGAAGATGGACATTCATCCAAAACTTGCACAGATATGTACCTAAGATCCACAGTAAGCACCATGAGAGAGTAGCAAGGGGATCTATGAACATGTCCGGCAAGGAGACTCCCTCCATTGAGGGGCAAAAGCCAGGAAAAACCAAGTCAGGTCTGAACACACTTCCCAGAGACAGAGACTCTGGTCTTATGCCCTTTGGTTCTCCCTCCAAATCTAAATCACTGCCTGAGGGGCCAAGTTTCCCAACCCCCTCTCTTCTTTCTCAGCTTAATCATAGGCCGTGGTGCAGTCCCTGCCAAATATATCACTGAGGACTTCCTTCCCCTCTCCCACCCCCATCTCTCAGCTAGTTTATTTCTTTTACGTACCATCTACAAGGTGCCATTGGATCCTCTACCTTCTACATAGGACCCCAAATAAGGCAAGTGCCTCTACATTTTATTGGCTTTTTAAGACCAATTTCTATCTGTTCAAACTTATGCTAAAATTATCTCTGGGGCGGGGGTAGGAGACTGGCCTCTTTTCATACAATAAGCTAAACACTATTCCAGTCAGCAAAGCCAAGTTGTAAATTGCCACAAAGGTGATGAATTAATTACAAATCATTAACATTTAATACAGAACAGCTCTCATCCTCACCTTGGATTTCAGAGAAGAGTGTTTAGGTGATAGACTATTCCAGTTACATAAAATTGCAGCCTTAGATTTGCGGCAGTGTAGTTTTAATCCAGGAGAAGGACCTAACCAAGAAATGGCAAATAACGGTGCCATTCCTCCACTCCTTGATTCATTGCCATAGTCCCTCTCATGAGCACAGATGCACCTCAGAAACATTCTCACACCACACCTGTTGGTTCCTAGAACAAACATCATTATTGCTGCAGGAACATCTGGTCCTCTGCAGGTCTAACCCCTACGACCATCTTCTTCACTGTAGAACTGGAGACCTAGCCATTGGGAAGAAACAGCCAGCCCCTTGTGGGGGGTGGAGGTGGAGGTGCCTTGCAATTTGTGTCAGTTACAACCAACATCCCAGAGAGCCGGACTGTCCTCGACGACGGTACATGCACATGTGTCTCTCGTGTGTGTGCATGCTGAGAGAACACGTGAGCACAGGTGGAAAAGAGTGACATTCGAACCTTCCGGAATCTCCCCAAGTCACTGCAGGCACCCCTCCCCCCACCAGGCATGTGCCTGTGGTCTATTCTAGTCCCAGAAAGATCAAGGGAACCAATGGTGCACCTGGTCAGAAATATCAGGAAATGGTGGAAATAAATAAAGGACTACTACTCTTGCTTGGCATCAACTCTGAAACAATTTGAAACACCTTGGAGCATATAGTAAAGTTAACAAGTTGGGTGAATGGACAGGAGGTGCACTAATCTGAGTCCTGGATATAAAAGCTGGGATTCTGAGGATAGCAGATCATAAAATGCCCACGAGTCCAAAAGTAAAAAGCTCAGAACTGGAGGTATAAGGATAGTGGTCTTCAATTTTTTCTTTAAATATAACCCTTTACATTGAAGAAATATAATACAGACAACCACTAAAAAATAAAGGATTTCTATCATACAGTAGAGAAGTTTCTCAATTTATTTTTTCATGTGATTTATGACAAATGCTTGATCTCACAAGAGCATGGTTCCAACAATAAAATACGCCATAAATTACAGGCACAGAAAGTTCCCTGACTCAACACTCAGAAGGGAGTTCAATTCCATGGAGTGAAGTACACAGCCCTTGGACCAGACAACCTGGGGTGATATGCTTTAATTTAATAAAAAATAATTGCATCTTCAATTTCATTTTTACATCTGCCTATCATTAACTAAAGGAACCTGAATAAGATCTAAGAGTTGCCCATTAACTGATCTTTTAAAAAAAAATTTTTTAAACATTTATTTATTATTGAGAGACAGAGAGAGACAGAGCATGGGAGGGGCAGAGAGCGGGGAAGACACAGAATCTGAAGCAGGCTCCAAGCTGTCAGCACACAGCCTACAGCACACAGCCCAAGGCGGGGCTCCAACTCACAAACCGCGAGATCATGACCTGAGCTGAAGTTGGACACTTAACCAACTGAGCTACCCAGGCGCCCCCTCAACTTCTCTTGATGATGATTTATTCCAATGATAAAAGATTGAGACGCTACAAAGTGACCATCTGAAATACAAACAATGTATTTTTAAATATATACCAAGATTCGATAGCCCTAGATATAACCTTCACAGTATCACATCCGAGATTCTTAGAGAGCAATGCAAGAGACTGAACGTCAGAAAGACTAGATAAAAGAAAGATGGAAGTATGTTTCTGTGCATGGATAAAAAAAAAAAAAAACTAGTTAATACAAACTATTTGGTGAAGCTTGAAAGTAACCTTTTGTTCCCTCCATGGGACCCTGCAGGGATGGTGAATTATGGTAAACTCTCCTACCAAAGTGAGAGTGTCCCAGATCCCTCGGGTTGCCTTCCTACCCTGTGACCGTGAACTAATGACTTCTCCATAACCAGCACGGACGTCATTTTTGTGTATATTTATTCTTCCCTTGACTAAACTCTAGCAGAAGGCAGTGAGAGACATTTGAAAGAAAAAAACAATGTTGCAATTTGTAAAATCAAAGCATTGAAATTTTCCAGAAATTAAATGCCAGAGCTATAATGCTTGGAGAGTGCTATCTATGAAAGCACTCGATTTCTCCTCAAAAAGTAATCTTGGTGTTAACAGGAAACCAAAAGAAGGTAATTCATTTAAATTGGTTCCTGGAATGCCATCTGATTATCCAAATCCATCCATTTTTTTTCCCAAGTAAATACAACATGTCCTCCCTTACCTGTTTTTGAAAATCGACTGCTCTTCCCAGCCCCTACCTGAATCCGTGTGGTTCCAATTTATTTTTCTTGGAGGCACCCAGAATGAGACGTAAATGAGGCATTTCTACCCACAAGGGGGGAGTTTTCCTAGATGGACGAAATGTGTATCAGCGACTCCAACACAAAACAGCCCTTTGATCTTACAGCCGCACAACTGGGCATCTCGTCCTTCTGGTGTCCCCTTGTCACTCCCTGCCAAGCCCGGCTAACAGGGGAAAGCTCTCTGCACATGCTGTGCTCTGGCCTGGAATGCCTTTCCCACCTTCTTTGTGTGGCAAGCTCCAGTCACCTTCGCTCCATCCCGGATCCCTCCTTCTGGAAGCTTCCCTGCATTGTTCCCTCAGCTCTGCTTTCCCCTTGCTCCATTCATTTTCATCAGCTGTGCTGTCGTTAGGAGACCCGATCTATACCCGAAAGGCAGGCGCCAGAATGACTCGGCCTCATTCCATACTCTGCCCGTGGTGGGTGCTCACTCAATCGTGTTAGGTTTAATTGCTGCCCAATTATGGAGTTTCCCTGTCCAGCATCCCAGAGGGATGCTTCCAGAGTGGCTGAACTCAGGCCCTTCTGTGCCTTGCCAATTCTGTGTGTTCTGTCAGCTTCCAGTATGTTCCACGTTAGCACCTGCAGGCAAGCTTGAAAGGAGCTTCCCCAAAGCACTGTCTTCTCTATTCTTCTCTTTCTGGAATGTCAACACCTTCCTCTTGCAGCACTCTCCCACCTTATTATCTCAACTACATCTAATCCCTCATTTGCTGCCCTGCTCAGTCCCTGCAGAGCCCTGGTTGTGTGTCTCAGGCTTGTTTGAGAACCGAGGTGACCTTTCCTGCCTATATATGAGTGTCTCCCCTAAATCCTGCCCCCATCCTGCCCTTCTCACCTCCTTCCAGCTTCACAGTGCCTGGTGTGAGGGACGCTGCTATCAGCCTTCTTTCTTGAGCCCACTGTGCTCAACTCCCATGCAGACAGGAAGTATCTGGGCTGCTTCTTCCTGCCTAGGTTAAAGAGCTGTTTTAAGGTCACGGAGAGAACTAGAAGGGAAGTCTCCAGGACCCAACTGAAAGGATAGCTCCCTCTCTGCTTTCTTCAAACTTTTCAAAAGATAATTCAAATCTCCCTGAACGTCATGTTTCAGGTCCTCAAAATGTTTCAAGTTAGCCTCTCCTGATGTAAACCCTAAATCTTAGCACATCTAATACCTGAGCTCCTGTCCCACTCACAGTAGAGTGAGCTCCTGAGTAACACTCAGGCATTCATTACGTCCTCCTCATTCTTGGAGGTTCTTACTAAATCTAGGCTCTGGCTTCTCTCGTCTGGACATAACAAATCCACTTCCTTTACCCTTCGAAGAGATGCTCTTTCCAAAACCTTGTGTGGTCCTCCAACCATCATCATAACAAATCCACTTCCTTTACCCATTCGAAGAGATGCTCTTTCAAAAACCTTGTGTGGTCCTCCAACCATCAGCACCACCTAAGAACATATTAAAAATGTGAATTCTTGAGCCCCATCCCAGACTGAATGCATCAGACACTCTGGGCAAGGATGGGGGGCATGATCTGTGTTTTAACAGCCCTTCCAGTTAATTCTGACAGATACTAAATCTTGAGACCCATTGACTTAATTTCTCTTCAAACTATGATAAGGTACTCAGTACACACTCAGCAAAATGCCAATCTGTGCAGGAAGGGAGAATCACGATGTCCTCCTACATGCTCTCACTTCTGCCGGAACTCTTGGGGTTCTGTTCACGTTCTCATTGTACCACATGGGGATTTCGTCTGTGGTTCATTATGGCTCCCTCACATATTTGTAAAAGGCCAGACCTGCTCCATTTTGCCTTGGTGTAACTGGAGAGATTTTTCTTTCCCCCAAATTAATCTCTCTCTATTTAATCCCATTTGAATTTTACTGTTTATATGCATTCATTTTTCCAACTTGTCTCACACATTCTACACTTCATTCTACGTTCCAAGACACTTGTCACCTCCACTTCTTTTTAAAGCAATTGCAGATTTAATTAGAAGGTGCTTTATTCCAGGAACTAAAACATTATTAAGGATATGCTGTGCGACACTTGGAAGCCATACGGGGATCAGTGGCACAGAAAACAAGAAAGTCTGGAAAGCGTGCTTATACTTGAATTTACTTTTGCTGAATATATTAAACACCCAGCAATTCCAACCCACAAAAACAAATTAACAAAGCCTGCCTCTGAAAGGCAACAGGAATCCTGTTCTTTCCTGTGTGCCTTTTCTGATGCAAGATGGACATCCCTTCCTCCTTCCCTGGGTAATGCAAAGCCCCAGGCTAACATGAACTGTCCTTTCCCTGTCCTTTTTTGTGGACTCTGTGCTCTCAGCCTGTATGGGACTGCTTGGGCTGCCGTAACAAAGGGCCACAGACAGGGTGAAATTTATCGTCTCAGTGTTCTGGAAGATAGAAGTCCAAGATCACGGCATTGGCACAGATGCCTTCTCCTGAGACCTCTCTCCTTGGCTTGCAGGTGGTGGCTGCCATCTTCCTGTGTCCTCACATGGACTTCCACTATAGCAGTCTGTGTCCTAATCTCTTCTTTTAAGGACACCTGTCACACTGGATGAAGCCCCTCCCTACTGACCTCATTTTAAGTTAATTACCTCTTTGAAGAACTGATCTCCAATTATAGTCACATTCGGAGGTACTGGAGGTTAGGACTTTAACATGTGAATTGGGATGGGACACATTTCAGCCCATAACACAGCTTACTTATATCTGAATTACAGCTCAGTAAAAGGCAAGACAATGATTATTGGAACTTAGGTGGCAATAAATTCCATCTCCTTTAGGCAGCAAAGTGAGGGTAAAGTGAATCTTTAAGTAAATATGAACATGATACTGAGAAAAGTAACTTTAGGGTGCTACACAGATAACCGGGACTGATTAGATTAAGTGAAAGACAATCAGTGGGCAACTCCATCTGAGATGTGTCCCAAACTACACCAAAATCATCATGGTGTAGCCTAGGTGTAACCACCTAGGGCTACCATGTTTCCTGAAAAAATATGGAATTTTAAATACTTCAGGACCTGTAGAAAATAATCCTAAGCTCAGAAAAGACTTAAATTGTCATATTGAACAAAACATGTGAGATATGTTCAGAATGATAGAGCACGATCTACATTTGTGTTGATCAACTGTACTGCATGGCTCGCCATGACCGATTTGAACACATCTCATTTGTTCTCACGCCGCCCAGCTAGAGCTTCCTGCTGTCTCCCTGACTCATAACTGTCTGTGGTGGTAGACAGGAGTGGGGCAGCCGTGTGCTTACAGGAAGGAGGGCTGGCGCCTGAGTCAGACTTCCTTGGATTCAAAGCTCGCTTATACCTGCCGTATGACCCCAGGTAAGCCACACGGTCTTTTTAAGTCTGCTTCTTCTTCTGTAATGGCAACACCAATATCCAACAAAGAGGGCTAATGCCAAGATTTAAAAGTCTACGCAAAAACACGTGGGAAGTATCCCATAAATGGTAGCCATATGGCATCCATATAGTCAGGCTCTCAAGATCCATACAATGTAATAAAACATCGGCCTTCATAGAAGCTTCTTAAGTTTCCGTTTCTCTCCAGGAAGGGAAAGGAATAGTTTTTCCTTCAGGCTTCTAGTTAGTCCCTAATTCCCTGCACTTTCTTTTAGGAAACTATTCCAATTTTTTTTAACTATTCCAATTTTTATGGCCAGTTATGTTTGAGGCATTTATACACTTATTTCTTTTGCCAGTATCTATGCGATACAAGTAATACATGATTTTCAGATTTAAGTCAGTGTCTGAGAAACAACATAATTCAATCTCATTAAATAACATTTTTCTAATGTTGTGTATTTAAAGTCTATTAAATTTTTATATTGAATCCCAGAGTTGTTTCATGAAGTGGCTTAAGTCTCTGCTTTCCCTTTTCTTACTTGATACATATAGTTTTACGCATAATATTTCTAAAGATTAATGTATCAAAATCACTAAACTGAGAATGTCACAGACAAGTCTATTTTTTTGGTGAATTACCTGAGGTAATTGTGGTAGTACCTCTACCATCCTCTTTTTCTGAGGGAAGAAGTTATAAAAAGGGTCAATCTCTGGGCTCATTTTGGTATGTACAAACGTCTATACTCTCTGGACTTACAAGTGATTCTAAGTTTTTTAATGTATATTTATTTTGGGGAGAGAGAGGTTGGGGAAGGGAGCAGTGGAGGGGCAAAGAGAGAGGAAGACACAGAATTCGAACCAGGCTCCAGTCTCTGAGCTGTCAGCACAGAGCCTGACATGGGGCTTGAACCCACAAGGGTGAGATCATGACCTGAGCTGAAGTTGGACGCTTAACCAACTGAGCCACCCAGGCATCCCATGGACTTACAAGTGATTCTAGAATGAACAGATACATGTTTACACTGGCCACTGGAATGAGATATATGGGCTCCATTAAAGACACTATTGCTTATATAATCTTGATTCGTGACAAGTAAGAACTTTTCAGAACTTTTATTGGTTTTTCTATACTCTCTGGTTTAACTTTGGAGGGAAATCAGAACCCCAATGTCCTTTAAAAATGCTTATTTACTTTGGAAGAAATATATCTTTCTTAGATTCTTAGATTCTTAGATATCTTAGACTCATCTCATTCTCTGTGTGGACATAAAAGAAGCCCTTAAAAGAAAGAACTATTTTATTTTCCTCTTGAATTTCTAGTTTGCTTTTTGACTCCTTAGTGAGATTGCAGCCCACTAATTTTTTCTTTACTGAGTTGTGTCTGAGGAAGAAAAACTTTAATTGATTATTGTCTTACCCAGTTCCTTGATGATACTTTACCACACCCAGGGCCAATAAAATATTGATGGAATGGTAAAACAGAAGACTATCTCATGATTCAGTGACTCAAAACTGTGAAAAGCTTTCATCAAGTAACAATAGTTAGAAGGACAACTCAATAAGTTAGAAGGGGTAGACTGACATGCAAGTACCCATTACATTTTATTAAGCAAATTAAAAATAGATTTCATCTTTACTGTGTGTCCCTACAGAATAAAAGTTACTGGATTCAATTGTTGATTATGTGCCCAGCAGATTGGCTAATTACTTTGGCCAGATGCTTGATGCATATTAATTTGGGTTCTGTGTCAATTATGACTAGCTTTGTTCACAATGTAGCCTCCACTTAGCACAATTCAGTAACAATAAGGATGTTCACTTAAAATATAACTGCAAGCAATTCTGAAGGGGGATAAAATGGCATCGTGGAAAGAGCCATGAGCTATGGGTGATAGCCCGGATTCTAATGTGTTCCAGACCGCATGATGTTGGCCAGGCATTTACTCCTCATCATCGTGCTAGGCATAGCTGCTGCATAGGGATGTCATGTGAAACCAGGGAGCCAAAGCATTACCACAAGGGACCAGAAGGGGAAATAGCTCCTTTATGCACATTTCCAAAGTAACACCTTACTAATAGTTCTTTGAAGATAAAACATTAATTGATGGTTACAAACACATTAGGGGATTTTAAAGACTGACAAATCCCAAGCTTTGGCAAAGATACAGAGGAGCTGGAACTTTCATACGTTGATTGTGGGAATATGGCATGCTACAACCATTGGCAATCAGGTTGGTGCTTTCTTTAAGTTCAACATGCATGTACAGTATGAGGCGATACTTCACAGTTCCACTCCTAGGTATTTATGTAAGAGAAATAAAAACACAAGTATACACAAAGACTTGTACATAAATGTTTATGACCGCTTTATTCATAATAGCCCCAAACTGGCAATAACCCAAATGTCCATCCACAGATGAACGGATAAGCAACCTGTGGCATAGACATCCATATAAATATAGATACGTACACTACCATTATATACTATACATACTACTGGCAATAAGGGATGCTGTTGCTGACACATGCAACAAAATGAACCTTAAAAACAGTATCGGAGCAAAAAAAAATGAGTACATACTGTATGATTCCATTTTTAGAGTCACGCCAAATGAGTCCATTGTGACAGAAAGCGAAGTGGTGGTTGTCTGGGGCTGGGCACCGGGGGGAAATTGATTGCAAAGAGGATTAGGGACCTTTACAGAACGATGGGATGGAAGGTTCTATAGCTTGGTGTGCTGATGGTTTCACAGATGTATCTATTTGACAAAACTCATCAAATTGTATGCTTGAAATGGGCATATTTCATCATGCATAAATTATATCTTCATAAAATTGAATGAAAAAATGAACACACACACACACACACACACACACAGGGAAAGCAGTGACAAATGCGAGGCTGAAATGTCCCAGGCTGGCTATCAGATACCGAGAAGGTGGTTGAAGATTGTACCCGCCTTGTAGTTGAGTCTCCTGCCAAAGTTCAGGGCATGACCTGCTTCTACTCCCAGCCTGACTTCCTTTTATAAAAACTCTGCTACACCTCTGTGCATGTGATGATGGCCATGAAGGCAGTTTGTGAACCAAGAAGTGCTATCTCCAGTCTCAAAGAAGGCAGTGCCTGAGGCTGATCGTGCACCTGTCCAGAGTCTTGAGCTGCCCTGTGTGTCTGCTTTCTGGGAGGCAACACCCGCATGGAGAGATGCCTCCTGGGTCTCCAAGGGGACCTGCTACTTGCAATCATTTCCCGTTCCTCTAATCTTCCTCTCCTCGGCTGGACTTCCCTCACTGCTCAGAACCAACGGCCTTTGATAATCTGTAAAGGAGTCATGAATAAATGGACATAAAGACAGCCTTCCTCCAGGCACACTAAATTCTGAAAATTAGGTTAATTCTTGCTTGTGGCCTGTGACTAAGAGCTCGAGCCCCAGGGTCAGACTTCATGTGTCCAGGCACCAGCTCCTCCACACCTACCGGATGAACGTATAAAAACCCTTTAACCTCTCAGAGCTCTGGCTTCTTTGTCTGCAAAAGAGAGGTCAAGATATCACCCACTTCACAGGCTGATATGAGCAAGGGCATGAAAGTCCTTAACACAGGGTGGCACAGAGTAAGAAAGTGACAACTGAAAGCTACAAATATTGCTGGATATTTTTGTCCTGGCCGCCCTAGCTGCTCTCTCAGTTTCCTATAGGACATCAGAGGACGTTTCTCCTAGCCAGACTCTTTGATCCAGGGGAGCAGAAAGTTCCCGTACTCAGTTCACACTCAGCCTAAATGGGAACTTTCCCAAAAATACCAGTTATATAAGACAAAATGGTTGAGTGCAGCCACACCTTAAAGACCGAGTCCCACGCTCTGAGTTGATTGTGAGCATTGTATTTCATCCATACATACTTGATAAGCCTGTCAAGTGCTCTATAATTGTGTGAACAGGCGGAAAGAGTCCAGCCACACGCCTGGTCGAGAAATGTAGAAAATTGGGTGCTCCAGCAAGCCAAGTAGGGAATTAATAATATATTTAGGATTACTAATAAAATGCCTGTCAAGCAGGCAGCAACATATTATATACAAAAAAAAAAAGATCCTGCCTGTTGTGTGGCATTTACATTGTTCCTGAGAAGTATATATTCTTGGAAATAACAATGATTCGACCCCAGATGAAACCTCTATTCTCTGGCATTTCCACAACCCCCCCCCGATTTTTCACTCATGTGTGTATTTTTTTTACATCCCGCCTCCCATGTAGCTCCACCAACCCTCCCAGACGTCAGTGGGTCAAGCAGCCTCCCAAAGCAGCCTTCTGCACCTGGCTCACAGCCAAGCATCCATGTCTCAAAGCCCCGTCCGGCAGGCTTCCTCTTCTTCCTCCTCATCCTCCTCTTCTTCAGCTTTGAGCGTGGGCCAGTTAGTCAGCAGTAAGTATCCTTTCTGGCTCGGTTGAATCATGGTGGCCTTCTTGTTGCCTGTCTGCAATGCCTTCCGTTCTCTCTCTCTCTCTCTCTCCCCCCTCCTTTTCTCTTTCTCTCTCCCCCCCTCCCTCCTTCCATCCCTCCGTCCCTCCCTCTTTCCCTCGTTCTTTCAACAGCAAAGAAGAATTTCCTGGCCCTCCTAGGCCATTACTGGAATAAGATCCATGCCCAGGGCCAGATGGCTCACCCAAAGTGCACCCCCCTCGATGCATGCACGTAGGGGCTGATTTCCATCTCAAGTGCTTTCTGATGTGCTGAGTCAGTCCTGCCTCTTCAGAAGGGAGAAACTGATCAGCTTGCAGGGCGTGAGCCACAGAGCTCGGAACTGAAATAATCAACAACAGGTGCTCAGCTGACAGGTCAAGCAGCTTTTCTGTGTGTTTGAAGTCCCCTGCCATCCTATTTGTAGGTGTCAGAGGAAATAAAAGAGAGCGTGCCTGTGGGCGGGAAGGTGTGTGCACACAATGAGCTGCCCCCCGTGGCATGTTGAGGAAGCTGCATGGACAGGAATCGGATGGGAAATCTCAGAACAATCATTCATAAAATAAAATAGGCCCACAAGTCAGCTTCCCGGAGTAGGCCACATATGTGCCTACTCCGGGAAGCTGACTTGTATGTGGCCTACTCTGGGAAGCTGACTTGTGGGCCTACTATATATAATAATAATTATATATATATATATATAATTTTTAGAAATGGCATTCGGCCCCAGGTATGTATCACAGGCCAACCAAAACCTATTAAGATGAATGGAACAATGGCCTGATGTGATGTTAGTTGTTCACCTTTAGTGTAATTTTTACTTATACATAAAAAAATCTCTTAGGTTATAATTCTCCAGGAAAATCCAGTAATTATAGGCTGAAAGGGCTAAAGCACTGCATAGACATCTGTGCATAAAATAAGAACACATGTGAGTATCTGTGTTTGATCAAGTGTCATGGATGACTTATCATAATAGGAACAGTGCAGATCCTCACATATCATCTGTATTGCAAAGCAAAATAGAAGGTTTCCATGCCCTCCCCATACAAGCAATCCTTCCCCCCAGAAAAAGAATATATGTATGTGTGTGCAAACATGCATATATATTCAAGTATATAGATAATTCAGAGAAGAATGATACTCTGGAGAAGAGAATGAGGAATTATGGGGAGATATTCAAATGCCCAGGTATTTCAGGGGACTAGCCTGGAGGCTCTTGGTTTCAATATGGGTCAACATCAGAGTTTTGGGGGTACCCAAAGATGGGGTACACAAAGAGTTTATCATCAACCAATTATTGTAGGTTGTTTAGATATACAGACCCTCTTGTTTGGTCCAGGAACTCCAGTCTTACTTGAAAAAATCATTGAGATAATTGATCTAATTATAGCCAGATTTTTTTCCCCAATAAAGACACTCCTCATCAAAATGTTGTCAGAAAAGATTTCAGTGTCATTCAAAGTCTATATTCCTCATAAGTTTCTGCAAAATACTCTATTTGTAAATAGCAGCAAGGTCATAACTTCAGGATAGGCTATTAAGCTTTGGTCCTGAAAGAAAAGGAACCGAGACCAAACATCTTCTAGAGAAAACATACATTAAATAGGATATACTAAAGTATAAACCACCCCACAAATACAGGATTTTACATAATGTAAGCACTCAGTACATATTAGAGGACTAGAGAGGTGAATGAATGGATGGACACACAGACAGATGGATAGGTGATCCTGGATTCTCTCTAGTCACTTGTATCAAACTGGGCAGGAAAGGATTAGCCTTTTTCAGAAATCAGTAACAGAGCTACTTAATGGGACAGATGGAATTTCAATTGTACAGTTGCCAATAGGACATGTAAGTCCTAGGTGTATAATGAGTGAACCATATTACATGTCTTAATATGACATATAAAGAATGGACATAGAGACTTCATTGCCATATACAGTTTAGGCAGGAAACTCCAAAGTCATATGCAGACCCTAAATGAGGAGGCTTCTCTGGCAGATGTATGAGAGGCTCTAGCAGTACCACTGGGGGTCTGACTTCACACAAACCCATTACTGGGTTTACAATCGCTACAGATTTTGAGCACATTGTTCAATTAATTTCCTTCTGTCTCGAACCCAACTACACAATGAATGACACATGGAGCATTTCTCTGATGCTGATTATCCCCAAGAAATCTCTAAGACTTCATTAGTAAAGTAGGATTTTCCAAGCACTTTCAACACTGTGCTCACTTTAATACTCACAACGAAGTAACAGAAATCCTCATTTTGCAGATCTTGAAATTGACATCAAATAGATCTTGAACGTACAACCCATCTTGGCCATCTACTGTCAGAGGGACCACATTCAGTCTTGGTTGAAAGATTGTGGCACTTGATGTAACAAATCCATTGGGTGGCATGGCCAGGATGATAACCCAAATAGTCTGACTCAATGGGCCATACACACGCTACACAGGACAGCTCCCTTAAAAAATAAGATACTTATACATATATTTAATCCAGTGAAATTTGAATGACAATATGTATCAGATCACCTAAATAGTCTTCAAATAACTTTTTAAAAGCCTGGGTTCATACCTCACAACTGGAGCACAGGCTTTTCCCTAAGCTAGACATCATGCATATTTTGAAATTTATATTCAAGCATGAACTATCCATTTTAAGTTACTTTTGTCTGAGATGAAACTTCACCAAATCTGCAGATAGGATAATTTGGGAAGACCCAACTCTGTACTTCAGATGTAGCTGTTATGTAGGTTACATTACAGGGGAATAAAAATGTGTTTTAATCAGAGGTTGTCAGCTTAAATATAAAAACACTAACTGAGAACCATGTAGATACCAAGCACAGGAATAGAAATCAAGAAAGCAAAAATAAGCAAGATGTGCTTCCTGCATTGGAGGAGGTCATGAACTGGTAGCAAAGAGATACAGTTATGATAAATGTAAATGAAAGCTATGATCAACACATGAACAGGGACTCTGGCAATATAATAGATAGTTAACTTAGCTTTAGAGGTTGAGACAGAACAGAAGGACTTGCTAGAGTTAATAATTCTTGAATTGAGTTGGATGGTTAATCAACAAATCCCTCCAAGATACCAAGGCCATAGTATGAACAGGTCAAACTGGACTTGAACCTATGGTCAAAAATTGATCAATGAACCCTCCCACATCATGGTCAAAGATTGTCACCATAGGGCTGGGCAACTTGCCATTGTTTTAGATAAAATTAGCCCAAACTGACTCAAGATTTCCACAGTACTGTTTAAAAATAGGTAGATTTCTGGTTTTTTATTCTTTGCTGAGTTTGGTTTTGTTTTGTTTTGTAGTACACATTCTTTAAACCCCTGGCCTGCAAACTTGAGTTTTAGACAGCAAAGAACTGCTGGCTAATCCCATAAAATATCATAAAGGGAACAACATAAAGATATATGGTGATGGCTTGTAGGCACCTCTGATTCCCATGATCACAATTCACACCATTTTCCACAATGAAGTCACCATATTGCAAAGTAAACTGTTCCCCACATTACCTTGCACATTCTCAAATGCTTTCTTATTTCTCAGGAATAGTCAGTAAATATGCCCATCATTTGCCTTGAGAATAACATTAAAAAGCAGATGGATGTTTACATAAAGACAGTTAATTCGTACTTGGCAGCTTCTTTAAGGTTGCATATCTTTTATATAAAAGTCCTACAAGCAGAGGTTGTGGAAGGATGATATTGATCGACGGTGGCTGTTCAACCCAGTCAGCAACCGATTATGCTGATGTCCATGTTAATTGGTGGTGGGAGCTAAATTTTAAAAACAAAACAAAACAAAACAAAACAAAACAAAACATCTCTGCTGGCCCCTCCTTAGCACTCCGTTCAGTATAAGCCCAGTGACCATACAACCAGGTTCTGCAGAACAGGTTTGTTTTCACTCAATTTGCATTTAGTTCCCATAAAAATCTTGTACTTTTCAGCCCTTGCATCCCAGATTTGAATCGGGAAACATCATCATTATACTTAGGAATCGACGCCAATTTTCAATGCCAGTTTATTCTAAATATCTAGGCTAGTTAATCTCTATATAGATTGATCTTCTGGCTCCTGTATAGCAAAGGGTCATATTCAGGGCGGACCGTGGAAATTACTGCTGTTGCTTTCCGACCCTGTACTTAATATATTGGGCTGACTTAACCGGAGCAAACTTCTATAAACAGTTCCTCTTCCTCCTCAGTGCAGAGAAATCCCAGACTGAGTTGCTCTAGTGCTGAATCCACCTGGTAGAGGATCTGAGAGGCCCCTCTGAGGGGTAGTCATCAAGGTGGCCTCAGATTCATCCTTGAAATTAACCCAACCTCCCAGAGCCAGGAGACTGGACGAGGGAAAGCCAGACTGACCTATCCCAGGACGAAATGTCAACCTGTGAGCCAGGCTGACAGCTGAAGTTGACATTCTAGGGAAGCTTCCACTTACCCCAATCCTCTTGTTTCCCCTCCTCAAATTGAAAAGCATCTACCCCTTAAGGAAGGTGAACTGTTCCAATGGTGGAAGTGGGGGGTGGGGGAAGGAATCCTGAAGAGTTTTAGAAATTTTAGGATCAAAAAAAAGGATCCATTTTTTTTTTTTTTTATTAATTCAAGACATCTTACAGACACCATCTAGTGAATTCTACCAAAGTGTGAAAACAAATCCTACATATTGTAATCAGGGTAAAACTGATTTTTGTCCCCGGGTGGGCCCCTCCTTTGGGATCATGGAGAAAACCATAATAAGACATTTTAAAATCTGATTTTATGGATAAGAACAATAATATGAAGAAAACCAGGCAGCTCATCTCTAGCAATTAACAAATTGCACAAACAAGGAGTTACTGATTTCCCCAACAGACCATCATGCAGTTTCAATTCCACCATTCCTATCTCATCTAGAAGTAGAACCAGGAACAAGACGAGTGTGGAAATGTGTGTGAGAGAAGGAAGAAGGAACTCAGCCTCCTGGTGTGATGAATGTTTGTTTGGAGCCCCATGGAAGACCCTGGGCTCAGTGAGGCAGGTGCCCACATCTCTGAGCTTTACAGCGAAGGTTTTGAGAATCCACACAACGTTGCTGGGGGCTGGGAGTAAGAGCCCACAGCTTTCTGTTGAACTCCGGTTATTGTCAATAATCTGGCACACACCTAGATTTAGTTGCTGGTCTCAAGGAACCAGTCAGGAGACATAAGCATGAAAGGCGGCAGTGGAAGGGAAGAAATAAGATAGAACCCATTTACATAAAATTGCAGCCCATGTCACAAACCTGCCCGGCACCACACTGCTAACTCTGGTGTCGGCCCAGGCCACCGACTGAAGCACAGCACAGTTTTCTTGCAGATTAAAGACCCTCCCCTCACGTGCTGCTTCATTCAATTGATTCCTGTTGATCTAAAGACGAAGGTAATGTAATGCAACAAATTTACTTCCCACAAGGACTACTTAGCTTTGCTCTGGGGAAAACTCTCCCCCTAACTCCAGACTACACTAAATGGGGAGGGGGGGTCAGGGGTGGGCGAGGAAGGGGGACCTACCCAGGGCCCCCCTTCACCGGGCCTTTTTGGCTCATTACTCTTACACGGGTGATACAGTGGCAGAATCTGGTGACTAATGATGATAAAGGGTCAAGAGAAGACAGCTGTGTGCAGAGGGTGAGATGCCCAGACCCTGGCAGGCCAGAAACAAAGAAGGCCTCTGTCTAGGGGCTCAGTGGATCCCCTGCATCTGGATCCCCTGTGGTACTTGGTCAAAATGCATGTCCTGGACCCCATCAGGTGAAAGTACAGTCCTGACAATCATATATATTGTTATAAGGAAAGTCTCCAGCTTCTGATTTTCCACCCTTGGTTTTGAACCTCCACTGCCCACCCTATTTAAACATAAAAATATTTATTTTTGATAAGGAGAGAGAGAGAGCCTGCAAGTCAGGGAGGGGCAGAGGGAGATGGGGACAGAGGATCCGAAGTGGGGTCTGCACTGACAGCAGAGAGCTCAATGCAGGGCTCGAACTCACAAACCAGGAGATCATGACCTGAGCCGAAATTAAAGTCGGACACTTAAACGACTGAGCCACCCAGGTGCCCTCCCCCCTGCTTTTATGCTTTTCTAATCTAGTTGCCCTCCTTCCTCAGTGAAACGTTACTATCACAGATATACTGCACATCTGTTTATGTACTGCGGCCCTGGGGACGGCCACAACCATTGTCCAATCTAAGACTCTTCCACCTTCCCCTACCACCACCACCCCAGAACCACCCCACTGGGAATGCACACTCTAAACGCAGAGTCACGAAACAGGCTGAGCCAGGCAGCAGGGCTAAGGAGGGCGGAGGAGGAGGAGGAGAGGCTCACAGGGCAGCCAGAACCAGTTCTAGCTGACTGTTCCCAAGTCAAGTGCACACAGAGACTGGAGCAGCCAAATCCTCTAACATTTCAAGAGAACATAAAACATGGAGGGTTTTTTTTTTTTTCTTTAGAAATCTCCCAATGTTTAAATGTTGGCAATTCCAAAAAACTGTAAGCTCTAGGAAAGCTGAGTTTGATGTGAAGCTGCTCATTTGCAATGTCTGCTCTAGGAATGTTTAAAGGGAGAAATGAGAGAAGAGGCTCCAGGCGGCTGGATGCTTGGACTTGGCTTCCCAGAATCCTTAACAAACTCTGAGTTGCTCCAGGCTGTGGTGCTGGTGGGGCTTAAGATTCAGAGGGCAACCTCTCCCAAGGACAACCCAAACAAGCCTTTCTTTAACCAGGGTTGCCAGCCCTGTGGGGTGAATTTGGGGAGAAAAAGCAAGATTTGAATTCATCTTGATTGTTTTTATAGTCACCATCTGCCCCTGTCCCTGAGACATAGATTCTCAATGTCCTACACTGAAAATATTCTCTGCTCCTAGCATGAGCTCCCCAGATCACCCTGCCAAACGCTTGCAGGCACCCCCACAGGGCTTTGCCCTTGCCTGCATTCTGTACCCACTTGCACACCATCCCCACTGGCCAGAATATGGCCCTTCCATTCTCTGAAAGCTGCCCATTGGGTATGACCCAGATGAATCCTCCCTCCTATCACCTCTCGCTTCTCTGTAAATTCTGCTGCGGGGGTCACACCATTAGTTCTTGATTATACTCAACCTGGTATTTTTCTCCAATTATTTCTCATTCATAATTTTGAGTCCCAACCCCCTACAGACTGTAAACTCCATCGAGGCTGGAAATGCCCCTCCTATTTCTCTTGCTCCCTCTTAACACTCATTAGGACTCCCAGGAGTCACTCAGAAATACTTAGAGACTGTTCACCATGCTTGTATTTTGTACCACTTTCCAATCTTTCCTCAAACAAAATTATAATGAATGACATGTAAAAATTCTACGAGACTTTTTTAAATGTGAAGATAAAGAAGGTACGGTGCATACCTCTATTGCTGAGTCTATCAACAGAGTCCATTTCCCCTGTAATGAGAGAATCTGTTACCCGAAGCTCCAAGCCCCCCACAGATATTAACATATTTATTTAAAAGTCTTTGAAAAATTGGCCCTTGAAATGCAAATGTTTGTTTCTCTTCGTGATAACAGGAATTTCTGTAGCCCTGAGCCCAGAAGACTAATCTAGTCCACGATAGTCCCCAGACAAGTGCTTGAATTTACTGAAATTGATGGATTATTGTGCAGAAAGAGGAAGAGAAAAACTTTTCACCTAAGTCCGAGGGATGAGGTGAAGAACAATAGAGTCAGCTCGCGGGGAGAACGGCTTCGCTCCAGGCAGGATCGAGCAGCACTTTGAAATCTTCCCCTAGCCCCAACCCATGCTGTCTCCAGCCTGGTGTATGCTTTCATTTATCATTTATCCGGGGATCAGTAGCGGGAAGAGGGGGGGGTTCGTTCTCCAGCTGTTGTGTCATTTCCCTTGATAAGTCCTAAATTGACCGTGTTCTCCGGCACCAAAGGAGCCTTCCTGCAGTAGGCATTTTTTATTACGTGCCCTTTTAGGGGACAAAGGCATCGTGTCAGTAAACTGCTATCGGAGAAAAAAAAAGATAATATTAGTCTCACAGCTTCATAAGCATGGTCTTCTGAGAGGCTAATGTGAACATAAGAAATTAGACAGCATTACCATCTGTTAGCCTGAGAGCAGTGGTGATCCGGTGAAGGAAAAACACAAAATACTATTTTTTCCAAGGGCAATTTTTAGCCTTAAAGAATCCAATTAAGACATTTCAAATTGAAGCCTTTCTGTGTTTATATTCTCGCACAATATTTGAACAGATTTATGGGCAAAATGGAGTTGTATCCCATAGCCAGTGCCTTCCTGCCCCAGCTGTTACTTGAGAAGCCCAAGGGGCCATGCTCTTGTATTGTGGACGCAGCAGTGTGAGCTACCTGGGGTTTTATCTGGGATAGAAACATCCCAAAGGATGATTTGTGGAGGTGTGATGACTCGAAGGCGGGGGCTTGGGTGCCTCACATGGGAGACAAAGGGAACTTTCAACCATGTTGGTCTCCCCACCAATCTGCTATTAAAGAGAGCCGCTTTCTTAGAAGCCCTAATAAACAGATATGCCTTGGATGTGTGTTGACGTATTGATCCTATTTTTAAAAACATCTCCACAGATCCTCAAACGGCAGCGGGTGAGGTGGATGGGGTTAATCTGGAGGAGATCCGAGAATTTGCCAAAGCTTTTAAAATCCGGCGCCTGTCCCTTGGCCTGACCCAGACTCAGGTGGGACAGGCTCTCAGTGCCACAGAGGGTCCCGCGTACAGCCAGTCGGCCATCTGCAGGTAACCCGTGCCCACATGCTGTCACCTCTCCTGGCCGGCCTGGGCCTCGTTTGTCCTCATGGCTCAGCTTTTCTTCTTCGGGTGGGCAGAGCTGGAGGGGTAGAGTATGGGGACTGAGTTTGGGGTGCTTACACGTTGGAATCGGTGACACTGGTGGAAATGAAGGTGCTAAAGCAGATTTGGGGTCCTGGCTTGATAACTCCTGTCAACTCACAAAGAAGGCAGTCTTATTGGAAATACCCCACCTTGGGCCAGAAGCTTCCTTCTGGAACCCTGCCCGCAACCCTGTGTGGCTGAGAGCCATGGTCTCCTGTCTACAGACAGGCATCCTGAGCAAATATCATAAAGCTGCCATTCCTACCATGCCTGCCCAGGGATGGCTCTCAGGATTTTTCCAAGAAAATACACCTAAAAAAAAAAAAAAAGAAAAGAAAATTAACCATCTCGTGACTGCAAAGGAATGCTGTAACATTCATTGCGTTCCCAGACGCAACTCTAAAAGCACGTTTTTCGACGAACCCGCTGCTGTACGCGGCACAGGCTAGGGTAGGGAGAATCTGGCCTCACCTGTCCCCACCCCTCCAAAATAAATACATACATAAATGACAAGAATCCAGCCTTGGTTGTGTTCAAGTTGATCTGGGTCAAGCCGCCAGAAGCAGACCCCGTGCATGCTTGTGTGTGTCGCACTAATCCCATGTTTATGCATGAGGTAACAAAGGCACTTCTGTAAGAGCTTTTTCCTCTTGGGCAATGCCTTATGAGTCCTCCTCCATCAGGAAAAGCCAAGAAACCAACTCTAAACTCATTTAAGTGGATTTTGTTCTTGGTGATCCATGAAATGCTGTCTTTTTATCTGCTCTTTATACTTTTAATGTATTCCCCAAAGGACGGAAGTGTACTTTTCCTGCAGTTTAAGACTAAGGTTATAAATAACATCAGTATGGGGTAGTAGCTTGCAGCTCACATTTTGCTCAATGATTTTCCATAAAACCCATTGATTGTTGTTAAATACAAAAAGCGCCATAGGATCCTCTCACTTCTATGGTCTCCCCTACTGTTTTTTCTTATAAGATACCTCCCTGTAGAAAATAACCTTTATTCAGTCTATACAAGGATACTACTACTGCTGGGAAATTTGTTTCAAGGCTTGTATATGTTATTCCAAACAACATGTACAGAAACATCAACACTAACAAGCAGCATCAATGATATGAATACTGCGGCTCCCTGATGGGAAACATTAATTTTGTTTCATCTTGACGGCCTTGTGATAAAGGCGGCCACCGATTTTTAAGTTGTTGCCAATTTGTTATTTTTGCTAAGGTCCTCTTTGGCTTATTTTTAGTCCTAAAACGTGATTTCCTTTTGTTGCTTCGAGTGCCATCTAATGTTTTCCACCAGCGCACATAGTGTGTCTAGGGCATTCTCCATCTAATATGTTGATTTCTAAAGTCTTCCCCAGGGGAAGCCAAGAAAGCCATGGCTGATGAAAAAGGGAGAGATCTTGGGAATTCACTCACTGGATAACAGAATATGTCAGATGCCTTGACTTTACAGCCTTTCTCTAGCTCCTAGTGCTTTGGTGAACTAGTTTTAGGAGCTGACTACCAAGAGAAAAAAAATGAAAGTCTTTAAAGACACTGTGATCTGACATTGGAAAAATTCAAGTTCACTTTAAGGGGTGGGAAGGAATCTGCATCTGAGCCTGCACACCCAGGTGTCACTTTTGAGCTACAGTGACTCCCAGGCACGGATTTGGTGAGCCCCTCCTGATCAGAAACACAGAGGAGGAAACACCACCAACTCACTGGGCATTCCGGTTGCGAGCTTTGTCCCTAAAGCCTGTTGTCACACCATCAAGAGTTTAAGGTCTGGAGCTTTTATGGTGAATGATGGTAAAATGCCCTATGTGGCAAATTACCACGACAGCTGGAGCTCCAGGGGAGCGTGCCTCAAGGGGCAAGCTCATTAAATGACAATAGATGATTAGTTCATTTTATATTAAAAGTAAAACGTATTCCTTCCCCCCTTGATCAGTACTGGAAGTTGGGCTTTTAAAAAATAAACAAATAACTCCTTGAACCACACATGGAAGGCGAAGCTATGGAATTCCTATTAAACTTTGATACTATTTGCACTGCTTATCACAATATCTAAAATGCCGTGTCAAAGATAAGATTATGGCCCATCAAAGAGGCCAGCCTATCCTTTTGTTTTCTTCTGCAAACGTCCTTATAAAACATACTCTCACTGGCTAATGCAGGTTCATTTTAGCTCTATAAGAACAGACCGTTGTAATAAGATGTACTCTGTGGTCGGACAGTCGTCTTTCAACACACTGACCACTTAAAAAGAGGATCCAAGAGAGGATCTGTGTATCCAAAGTTGTCATCCTGGAGGGCTGTGAATTTGGATTTAGAAAAAACAAACAAGCAAATAAAAGCAAGTGGTCCTTTGGTATATTTCATGGCGAGCAGACGCCATCGAGAGTGAGTCTGATTCGATACCAGGATGACCTCTTAAAAACACTGTATATAATTTCATCCAAGATGCTTCATATTTTTTTAAAATCAGTGTAGCAAAGAATTGCTGATGGCAATTGGTACATAGAAGACCTCATTTACAGAAAATGATATCATTCAAGTACAGTGTATAGATATCACACATTAAACACAGCTTGATGCCCTGGCGCAAAAGTACACCATTACACTGGACAGCCTTTGAAGGGCATGAGGTGGCCTTAGCACATCCAGGGACGGGAGTGTTCGTAGCAATTACAAGGTGTCCAGCTGTTTGAGTCCCACAGCAAAGTAGCAACGGGCTGTGTTTTACCTGAAGGGGGCCATGTTGTTAACTTACATATGGTGCAAACTGTTTGTTACCTGAGAGAGGGAAGGAGTGCAGGGGAGGGGGAGGAAGAGAAAAAGGGAGAGACAGATTAAAATAAGACACTACACAGAGATGAAAAGAAAGCCATAAAAGAAACGCGTTCCTGTTGCCATCACTGATCGTGGTAACAGCTATAACATTTTCATAACCAAGTCAGTGGGAGGAGTTTAAGGGAAAGGAGATGTGAAACATAAAAAGAATCATTTTAAATGAAAGGACATGACGGCTGTTGTCTCCCATGCCACTGCCTGGTGTTCATTTTTGCCTTGAGGATTCCGAAGAGGGGGAGATGTGGCCCCTTTGATCCACGTGAAAGCTTAGCTGTCCAGGGTGCACGGGGTGGGGGGAGATCTGCGAGTTGTGTCCGTCCCCATCATGGTGGCTCGTGTGTCCTGTGGCCTGCACCCTCCCTCACCCCCATCCGCATGGCTGTGCGGGCTGCACGGGGGCATGAAGCATGCGGGGAGGGGGGCGCGCTGGCTTGAGTGGGGTCGGCTACCTTGCAGCTGGCTGCTAATCTGGAGTGAATTCGCTCTGCCAGGCAGTCAGGCAGGCAGGCAGGCAGGAGGCCCACCCTGGCAGAGGACTCAGTGTAAGACTGTTCTTTCTCAATTCTCCCCCCAGACACACCATCCTGAGAAGCCACTTTTTCCTACCACAGGAAGCCCAAGAGAACACTATAGCTAGCAGTCTGACAGCCAAACTGAACCCTGGCCTTTTGTATCCTGCCAGGTTTGAAAAGCTGGACATCACCCCTAAAAGTGCCCAGAAGATCAAGCCGGTGCTTGAGCGGTGGATGGCTGAGGCTGAGGCCCGCCATCGAGCAGGTATGCAGAACCTGACCGAGTTTATCGGGAGTGAACCATCCAAAAAGCGCAAGCGGCGCACCTCCTTCACACCCCAGGCCCTTGAGATCCTCAATGCCCACTTTGAGAAGAACACACACCCCTCTGGGCAGGAAATGACCGAAATTGCCGAGAAGCTGAACTATGACCGGGAGGTAGTTAGAGTTTGGTTCTGCAATAAGAGGCAAGCCCTGAAGAACACAATTAAACGCTTAAAACAGCACGAGCCGGCCACGGCCGTCCCTCTGGAGCCCTTAACAGACTCTCTGGAAGAAAACTCCTAAAGAGACGCCCGCCCAGAATCAGAAGCAAAACCCACAGAAAAGGAACTCCACCCTTTGGACTCCACAAATCATAATTGGTAATGATAATTAATAATGATAATAAATTGAAAATAAAATTGAAAAAGAGCCCCACTCATCACCATTGTAAGTAAAGGACTAAGAAAACTACCAAGTGGACGGAATGGTTTATACGTGTCCGTTGGTTTTCCAAAAAGAAAAAAAAAATTTTTTGAAAATTTTTAAACAAGACACACACGACGCCGCAGGTGTGTGTGGTAGGATAGTCCCCTCCCCACCTGTCTCCCCCAAAGCCAATTTTTTAATGGACTTAAAGAAAACCAAATAACCACATACTTTTTTCTGTATATTATGAAAATGTGAACACATTTTAAGGAAAAAGAAAAACAACTAAACCAAAAAAACAAACAAACAAGCAAGCAAAAGAAAACCAACAACAAAAACTTTTATCTGTTCAAAGCGAATACAAGCCTGCCACCTGGAGGAGGGACTAGGGACTGCATTCTTTCAGGTTCTAAGTGCTGATTTCACTATGAAACCTATTAACCAAAGTCAGAAACACGGCATTGCAAACGCGATCGTTGGTCTACTCTTCTCTGCGTGTAAAGTTGCGTTACGAATTTTTACATTTGTACTTCAAGTAAAAATAAGAAGCCTGATTTCTCCCATCTTACCCATCTCTGTCCCCACCTGTGGGGTGGGTGCCATTGTTGAAGCCATTCTGTGAGGCTCACTATTGGTTCTCATTTGGGGTGGGGGGTTCTTTTCTCTTTTCGTTTTTGGTTTTTGTTTTTTTGTTTTTTTTGAGGGGGGGACATCCTGGATCGTGTGCCAAAGCATTCATTGTTTTCTTCTATGACTTGTGGGTTTGAGAAAAGGAGCCGGCATTTCTCATTTTTCCTCCATTTCTCCATCCTCTCGCATGTGGCCTCCAGAGTCTGCTGGAGGGCCACAGAGTGGGAAATGTGTCCTTTCCACTCAGATCCCAGTGAAATGCAGGAGAGACTCCAAAATAACTAAGGCTTTGCTCGATGAACTGTCAACACTGGCATAAGCTGTAATTGTACTCACTGTCCACACCAGAGCTTGGGATTTTTCTCAGTCTGTTGGCCACGTACATGGAGAGCTGACCAAAACTAATTTTGTAATATAAACATAAACTGCACATTTGGTTCAATACTTACATCTATGTTATGCTTCTGTGCAAAGCAATTTCTCTCAGAGGTCTGATAGCCAAAGAAATGTCTCAAGATTTCAGTCAAAACACACACACAGCATGCACACACCCATATGCACACACACAAAGAAAATAGGCCAAAAAGAAAGGGATCGTGACTGGATCATTAAAGGCCATCATGTATCCTGTAAATCCTATCTTTTCTGCTACTGTTTTCATTCCAGTAGGGATGGCAGACTCTTTTCAGGGGGGGGGAGCAATTGTTCCTGGGATATACAAATGGAGCATAAATTTGGAAGACAAATTTAAACAGTTGGAATTGGGGGCTGGGTTCCTGAGGGGAAAAGAAGTTGTAGCAATCAAGTGCCTCCACTAGAAGGAAAAAAATCTGGAAGTGGCTTGTCTAACAGCAGAATAGCCTTCACCATTAGAACTAGGGGATTATTTCATTTTTCAGAATAATTTACTCAAAAGATTGGTGCACCAAAATAACCTAATAGGCCAGAAGGAAAGGGTGAGAGGTGAACATGGCTGGGTAGGTGGACACCCGGATCCCGCAGGTAGAGGCAAAATGCGTTCAGTCAAAGGAGCTGGCAAAGAGAACCACCGATGTGCGCGCCGTCTAACTGCGAATATTCCTGATTAACTAATTACTAATCACACTCATGTGCTCTCTAGAAGTAAATTGTGAAAGAAAAAAAAAACAAACCTCAAGTTTCCCGACTGAATAGAAATGTCATCTTCTTCCCCTAACACACTCCCTCCCCCGTGGGAGTTTGAGTTTCTTCTGTTGGCCCCTCTGCTGGCGATATCAGTGCAATGATATGAGTGTCCCTACCCTACTCCCCTCCCAGACAGTTCACGAGTCAGGAGTCAGGAGGCCACCAGCAAGGAAACTCAGAGAGAAATCCTGAAAGTGGAATCATCCACTCGTGAAAGGTGTTTCCATTTGGCCAGTCTGATGCTAACTGGACCATGGCTCATGGACCACGGCTAACTTGATCTTCAATGCCAACGACATCACGGCACCCATTTCACCACCATCAAATCCACTGCACAAATACCAACAATCCAGAAATCCGAAAATGTATCGATTAAACAGATTTTGTATTCTCCTAGGACCTGCTCCAAACTCCATCAAGGAAAGCTCCCCAGGAAGAGAAGTTAACAAGAGGACACATAATGGATGCTAAATGTGTAAACACTTGCCAGGAGCAGCTGTATAAGGCTTGCTCCGTTTGGAGATCTATAATTGGGAGGGGATAACTAGGACAGTGAAAATAGAAAATAAAAGTGATCTTCCAGTGGAATAAAAAAGAATTATATTCATCCCACAGTCGTAAAACCATTCATGTGCAGTGCTTTTTTTTTATAGTTTTATAATTTTGTATTGTTTTATAAATTATTTATAAGGTGTTGTAATGCTTCTTATATTAATTTTTTACAGATGAATTTTTTGCTACAAGGCATAAAAAGGTGCCTGAACAAATTCTTAGGAATATAAATTATACTGTGTGACTTGTAAGTCTTCGGGACCTCACCTACTGCTTAATTTTATTATAACATTTCTTATTTCCACTTGTAAACAATTTCATATGCCAACAGCACTTAAGCGTCTTTTATGTTTCCATGAAATGAAGGTTAAGGTTGCCACTAACAAAAAATAAAAGCCACTTCGGACATATGTGATTGTATTTCAAGCTTTGATATTTTTCTTACATAGTCTTAAATTACGGTCATCTTCATTTCCTTCATTGTTTGATGAGAACGAAAAATGACCAATGTTATATTTCACACTTGTTTGTGGGCTTTTTTTTTTCTTTTTCAACCAAAAAAACATTTTGAACCGCTGAGAGTTTTAATTGCATTGAAGGTTTTGGTTTCTATCTGTTGTAATCACACCACACACACACACACACACACACACACACACACCACAAAAGAGAGAACAAAACAGCAAAAGGAGCTAGGAAAAAAGAAAACCAAGTAGAGGCGTATCAAAGAACTCAAGCTATAACCAAAAAGAAATTGTAAAATGCCTTTGCCCATCTTCTCTACGCTGGACCAAAGCTCAATATTTGTAGGTATATGCACATTGTATAGATATGGCTTAAATGTTGCTGACAATCTCGCAATACTAAACTGTTCCTATTTTAAGAAAAAAAAAAAGAAATACAAACTGTTCATCAATGTTTTACCTCAGCACTCTACTTGTACCCGGTTAGTGACCAAGCTAAAAAAAAATGGAGAAAAAGGAAATGGATTTTCGTTTCAATGTTTGACTGTAAAATCTCTTTGGATAACATTTTGTAATGAGTTTTTCGTCACGTGGTTTGCTTGTCTTCAACTTGAAATTATGTGAGGCACATTTGTTTATTTGTTGTTAAGAAAGTGATTTTTTTTGTTTTTGTCCTACGTGCTGTGATCTAGACTGGTCACCAGGGTCACTGATGAGGCACCACAGAGAGCTGCCTCTCCATGCGTGGGGCAGGCAGCAGAAAGGAGGGCAGGAAAACCAACTGGGTTGTTTTGAAAAAAATCATCATGATGAGAAGTTGACATGATGGACTTGTGACCAAGAAGCCAAACTGGATATTTAAAAGCTCCTTACTTGCTCTGATATTGAAACCAAAGCTGATTTATCTGCACAGGTTGCTTAATGTTTAAAAAAAAAAAAAAAACCTGACAAAACTGTACTTAATCTAGAGCAATATCTGTATGGTCAGTAAAGCTGCACTTTGTGTATTTCTTAACAGCTTCAGATCTGTCACTTTTAATTTGTACCATAAAAAATAAAGAATTGTTTGACATGAGCTTCTAGGCTAAGCGTGTCTTGAACTCAGATATGTCATTTAAATTGCAAGCATGTAAATGAGCATGTGTCATAACCACAGGTGTTAAGAAGAGTAAGGGATCCAGACAGACTGGTTAATATCATGATTAGTTCAACGTTTCCAATAAAATACTAGATAAATTAGGACTCCGTTGGCTGCAGATTACAGAAATCCAACTTAAACTTGCAGAAACAGAAAGAGACGATGCTGTTTTGACCTGACCAGGAGCACAGCTGGATACCGTGGATCCAAGGATGTCATCAGCCTGCCCTGCTCAGCTTCCTTCTCGGATGGAGCCCCCAGATGTTGAGTCTTGCGCCTGTCTCTAAACAAGGAGCTGTGCTGGAGGGTGATGTACTTGAATCGGTCACTCAGGGTCACAGACGCATCCTGTCTGGGGAAGGGGAAGGAGGGGATCCACATGATAACAACCCCTTGGGACCCCAAGGATGAAGGAGGAAGTCTCCACAAGAACCTGAAGACAGAAGATCGAAACCATATAGTAGGCAGACAAAACCTGCAGCCACCCCAGTCTCCTACTAACACCAAGCTGTGTGTCATGTGTTGTAGAGGATTCTGCTGGGAAAGAGCTCTTCCTGCTCTCTGGCAATGCCTGTCCGTGCATGTTCTGGAAAATTTCGCCGTTTAGAATATGCTCCTGATTCAGTTTCATGTGAGTTAATGTTGTTTTGTAATTTACTAAATCAAAAGGAAGATGGGAATATCTTGCTAAAATACCAGTAAAAAAAATTTTTTTTTAATTGGAATCACAATCTGCATACCGTTAGTGACCTTCAGCAAACATTTCTTAATGCTACATGGAGGTCTGTATATCAACTTCTTCTTGTTATTGATAAGATGTGCTTTAGGGCAAACAAAAGAACCAAAAATCGGAGTGCCCATACATTATAAATAGGCAAGGAAAGTGGCCAGGAAGCTCTGAGATGGATTTTTAAGAGGAGCAAAGAAATGCTGATACTTCTGCCTTCATGGGCAGAGAAAGACAAAATACAGTCATTGTCAAGCTTTCTTTCCATTTAAAATACTCTAAAAATACTCTGGGCAAAGGTCATGCCTATAATTAAGCCTATTACTATAAAATATGTTTGATAACACATCTTTGAAAAGATAGCCATCTCAACTATACTGAAATTAAAAATAAACTAAGTATGTCAAAGAGATATCTGGACTTTAATCTTCATTACAGCATTATTCACAGTAGCCAAGATATAAAAATAAATTGTGTTGTCTTTTGTTCATTACACAAATGCTTAATATACTGAAGGGACACAATTATTTCAATTGTCACAATAAAAATCTACTAGTTTCCACCTACCGACATCAGCACCTTCAGCAAAGTTTCAACTGTCATGGTGGGCCGGAGAGCAACACCAGGATAATATCAACGTAAAAAGTCATAATGGTCTCCATTCTTACTAAGGACATTCCAGCACCGGTAATAAAATATTTAGGCAACAACCACTGATATAAATATAATTATTTTGTAACTATATATCTGAATCACTTTATTAATATTCTTTACCTATTATAGGTCATGCAATATAATATAATAAAATATAAAACAAAAAATAAAAATAAAATAAAATGAGACACCCATCACTTAAATTCAGTCATTCCATACTCCGCAAATATCTGCTGAACACTTCATATGTGCCAGAAACTTTTTGTTGTGGACACTCAGAAATAAACAAAATGAAACATTGTCTTTAAGAAACTTAAAGTCACTCTATGTTTCTTGTATTATAATACTTCACAAATAAATTTCAGAATTCAAATGATGAAACACAGTTCTGATGCTGATTTTGAAACAGTAAATGAAAGGGTAGAAATAGCCTAAGTTCCAAGACCATCACCAGTATCTGTTTTAAAAGATTCCAAAAGCTGTTGCAATAAAATTTTCCACTAAGCCAACCATGTATGCAAAATCTATTCAGTGGCAAGTGTAGCAGGACAATGGTTGATGAATTTAATCAAAAATCCGTAGTTGGAAAGAGTTCAGAAGCAGGCTGTCACAAAGCAGATGAAACCAGATCCTCAGGTCTGGGATCCTTCTCTATTGTTCCTCCCTTTGAAAGGAGTCTAAGCAAACAGCCCTTGAGAACCTTTCTTATCTGCTTAACCTTGCTTATTTGCAGTACCAAGAGGAAATCCACAGTCAAGAGAAGAAGAAGACACCTGCAGGAATTTTCTATGTATTAGGTGAAGATCTATCTAGAACATATGAAACATCACTGTGTTTTCTTAAAGCAGATTGTGGACATAATTTACACTCTTCTTTATGGACTTTCTCCATCTATCTGCTTTATCTTTGTTGTTTTTTTTTTTCAGTGTTTATTTATTTTGAGAGAGAGAAAGAGCATGTGTGCTCACACATGAGCGGGGGAGGGGCAGAGAGAGAGGGAGAGAGAGAATCCCAAGCAGATTCCTCACTGTTAGCACAGAGCCCAACGTGGGGCTTCATTTCACCTTTTGGAGATCATGATCTGAGCCAATATCAAGAGTCAGACACTCAACCAACTGAGCCACCCAGGTTCCCTTTATCCTTGTCAATAGCTCCATCCATTAGCCAACCAAAACAGAGGTCTGGAAGTCATCCTTGACCCCTGTTCACACCCACATACACATACCCAAGTCACCAGTAATCTTGCCAATTGTGCCTCATGAATTCCTCTTGACTCTGTTAGCCCAAAGTAGAAGAATCACAGTAAGAGGCAAATGAGCACTTATTTGACATCAAAGAATTGCAATTCTGGGAGAAAAGATTCATATAGAAACCCAAATAGTGTCCTGATTGTAGGATGGAAGCAAGGGATTATGAAGAAAAGGAAGATGGACAATTACATGAGTTGAGGGGAGACAAAGCTTTTCTATAGGCATTAACAGGCTAAGCTGCTCTGGGTTAAACATTCTACCTTCAGAAAGTCCATACCCATCACTCTTGTGATTAGGTGGTCCATACTCCCACTGACTTCTCAAGCAATTGTTTAAACAATTGCCATTTTTCCCAGTCCAAAGACAGGTAAGACAGATTCTTTGCAGTGGCCACTCCTGGTCTGTTTCAAAATGGCTCCAGTCATGTCAGTTTTTCACACTCTGTCTCCTGGTCTCCATTCCCTACTGCTAGTACTTAGTTCAAACCTGCCCACCTCTTGCCTGGACCACCGTGACATGCTCCTCTTGGTCTCTCTACCCATTCTATACACACCACCATAGGAATCATTCTAAAAGGCCAACATGAACCCATTTCTCTCTTATTTAAAATCTTTCCAATGTTAACCATTGCCTTCCGAGTGAACAAGAAACTTCAGCACAGCATATAATTCCTTTCATGACCTGACCCTTATTTACTTCTTCAGCCTCATCTCTCATCAATTCTCAAACCAAACTTCCTAAAATTTCTCTGCTACCCAAGAAACATTTTGTGCTTCTGCTTGGGACATCCATCCACTACACTGTTAACCCATCCAACTTCTACCCATTCTTTAAGGCTCAATTCTGTTCAGTTCCACATATCGTTATTGGACTTCCACCATGTGCCAGGCACTCTGCTGCCTTCAGCGTACATGTACTGAGCTTGCATGTTTATCAGTCACCACTTACGTGTTAAAATCACTGCCAGAGATCTCTGAATGACCTACGGATTTGGCTTACCTGTGGACTTGGAGTTTGGCAATATATTCTTTTAGCCAATTGTCATTTGTATGTGACAGATGTTTGTGTAATGATAATTTTATATTTGTATAATTTTCAAATTTCTTTCATGTACAGCAGTCCCCCCTTTATGCACAGGGGAGATGGTCCAAGACCCCCAATGGATACCTGAAGCCGTGGACAGTACTGAACCCTATATATGCTATGTCTTTTCCTAGAATACATAGTTATGGTAAAGTTCAATGTACAAAGTAGGCACAGTAAGAGATTAGTAACAACAACTAATAATATAGAGGAACAATTATAGCAATATACTGTAATAAAAGTTATATGAATGTGGTCTCTCTCTCAAAATATCTTCCTGTATAGTATTCATCCTTCTTCTTATGATGATGAGAGATGACAAAATGCCTATGTGATGAGAAGCTGTGAGGTGAACGATGTAGCATTGTGACATAGTATTGAGGTTCTACTGACTTTCTGAAGATACATAGAAGGAAGATCATCTGCTTCCCGGCTGGTTGACCATGGGTAATGGAAACCACAAAAAGCAACACCATTGATAAAAGGGGACTGCTGTACTTTTCTTTTTATTTACTCCTAACATAAGCCCTTGGAAGTGTAGTAATTTCTATCTTAGAAATTTTAAAGTACTTAAAATTCTAAGTATCATAAAATGAATGGGCTTAACCAAGACCCCAGAGTTCATGAGTAGAGTTGGCATTTAAATATATTAGGAATTAACGTATTCGCCAAGGTGGATACACATTGAACCCCTGTGAAATGATGTCTGACACCATCATGTCTCTCAATCCAACTGTGTAAAGCATAGTATTTGACATATGCTTTAGTTCAGGAAAGGCTGTTGTTGAAGATAAATTCCAATTATCTAATTACCAAGTCCACATGATTTAGGTGAATGTAGCCTGAATGATCCCTGCATGGCAGAAACAGTAAAATATACAGAAAGGGAAGTTGGAAATGCCTGTATATGTTGTGCTGTTCCATCATCACTGAGAGTCAGGGGCTCTTCATAAGAATACAGACTTCCAATCGTTCCAAAGGCAAATGGGTTGAAACCAACTGAAAAGCGAAAAGAGAAAGTTTCTAAATCCTACAGGTTGTTTGACTAATCTCATCAGCAAGTGAAAAACATGAAATAAGTGTAGAAATAAGAAGCTGGCTTGGGACCTAAACCAGCAAGTCCACTCCAGAATTTTCTTTGATAGTACAACGTCGCCCTTAAGAATTTTGGTTGTGCTCCCAACTGTCAAGTGCTTCTAGCTTCATTATACCTGCTGAGTTGTCATTCAGAAACAAGACACACTCTCTTTATTTGTACTACTACAGTCTGGCACCTGTTTGGCAGTCCTTGTATGTGTCAATGGACTTCATTAGCAAGGTCATTAGGACATTATCTCTGTATGTATCGATGTTTCTATAATGTTTGGCTATTTGCACATATTCGATGGTAGGGAAGCCAATACAATTACACAGATCCAGAACTGAAGTAGCTCCAAAATCTGAACTTCACTGAAAGAGTAGGAGACCCATATGCAATAACAACATTAGAGGTGCACTGTATTACTGACGCCCCTTCCAGATGCTCTTATTATGATGCTAGATAAGAGCAGAAGGGAGACTGGCATGTCTTAGATTCCCACTATATATAAGTATTACATCCTCATTTCCAAATTGTGCCCTCTTATCTGAGTTTTGCAGCCTCACCTACACTTACTTAGGCTACTAATAAATGTTCTCATGGAAGAAGATCCATCAAGACTTACTTACATCCAGACTGACCAACTCTCTAACTAAAGCATCATCGAAGTGGATCACCGGGTCTCAGACGAGTCTACTTTGGATCCTGTGGTTCTGGTTACTTAGACCACATCATGACTACAGATAAAGGAAAAGAGATAAATTGGGAAACATTTTTCTTGGTTTTGCTTCCAGTTTTTCTTGCTGATATCTTTATTTTATAAGTAATCTCTGTTGACAAAACATCAGAAAATCCCAAGAAACAAAGATTTTCCATTGTCAGCATATTATAGTTCAACTGTTTATCTTTATATTGGTCTATTTTAACATTTCTGACCTGCCTAACATGATTGTCTTGAACTACAGGGACAGAGGGCAAATCAGGAAATTTAAAAAAAATGGAATTCATGTCTCTTGAAATCCCATCTCTGTGAAACACCACAGCAGCATGAGTTGCCCAAACTCAGGAATTATTCTCCCAAAATTTTAATTAGACCCACCATGCAGCTCACCTTGGAAGAAAACATAACAGCCTGCTGGTTGTGCAGGAGATGTGACTTTTTGCCCTTCCCTTCTAATTGTGAAAGAACATAGCAGGATCACCCACCTTGCAGGTACAAACCCTGGAGCTGACAGTGAGCTTCCTTTAGCCTCTGATGCTCACCACCAGTCTCTATCCCAGACCTCTCAGAGAGAGGAGACACATGGCCAGGTTGAGAGATGATGAATGCCCTAAATACCAACAGATGTTGACACCTGAGACTGTTTCCATGCAGGCTTTACTAACCAATCAAGAGGTACCAGTGAAGAAAAGTAGGTTCCAGTCATGGAGACATGCATCCTCAGGTATTGGCAGGACTGTAGTGCCTAACATCATGAATTCCTTCTTAAGAGGAGATCTTCTGCCTTACATTAAAAAAAAAAAAAAGTTTCATTTCCATATAAGTCCAAACCATAGCAAAACTTTGGATGACCATATCACGTTCACATCAAACATTATACACACGTACCCAGTGGGGAGCTAGTCTAGGCTGTAACAGCACAGAAAGAGAACTTAAACCCATCAAACCCATTCCCTGCCATCTAATTTGACAATGTACACCCCAACACACACACCCATAAAATATAAGACACTACTAGTTTCTTCCCTTTTGCAGAAAAGAAAACTAAAGCAGAGAGAGGCTGTCTCAAGCCCTAAGTCTCACGGCTAGTCACTGGAACAATGAAGAGACCAGGTCTGTCTAGACTTCAAGGCCTACTTGTCAAGGCCATACTGACATATCCTCCAAGCCCACCAACAAAATACGGGTTCTCCCTAACCTAGATGCCCATGGAATGCGTGGGCATACCTTTTGTGATACGTTGTTCCCAGCATGATTTTCCCTCTCAATGCCTGCCACCATTGCTTTTTGCCCTTCCCTTCTAATTGTGAAAGAACATAGCAGGATCACCCACCTTGCAGGTACAAACCCTGGAGCTGACAGTGAGCTTCCTTTAGCCTCTGATGCTCACCACCAGTCTCTATCCCAGACCTCTCAGAGAGAGGAGACACATGGCCAGGTTGAGAGATGATGAATGCCCTAAATACCAACAGATGTTGAACTTTTTCAGCCAAACTGTGATAAATCACACCAAAATGACTCAGCCTTCCTCTCCAGACCTGAGCAGAGAGAGATGGAAAGGATGCTCCCTTGTCTGTGATTTGGAGGCCTGCTGATAATAAATGTCTACTTTGGTTACACATCAGGGAGGCACTTTGGAGGGAATGCTGTTAAGAACAACAGACGTAAACAGACTTCCCTTTAATATTGGTGATTAAACAAAATACTACTCATTTGGTTCTCATTTATACAATGCTTTTCATGAGAATTATAATAGAGGTCATAAACTCAAATACTTACAGTGCTGGGAGATAAAATGAACCCAGGAGACTAGTATAAGAAGAAAGATAAAAAGGAACTGACATTTGGCCTCAATGTCAGGGATGATAGGGTGTGGTATAGAGTATGATGGGCTGGAGAACAAGTGCCTTATCTAAAGGATGTTACCTTGCCTCAGCTCTGGCCTCTCGTCACTGTGTGGGAAAGCAGGGCCAGCATCATCAGTCCTTCCAGTTTTTCCAGAAAAGCTGAAAGCCCTTATTTTTATGTGAATTATTCTAACTTATAAATATGGCAACAATTTTTAAAATGTAAATATATAGGGACCAAAAAAATCTATCTAAACACTATTGGGGTTTGGCCTCTGAATATAAAAACTAGACAACTCATGGAGCACCTGGATAGTTCAGTTGGTTGAGCATCCAATTTCGGCTCAGGTCATGATCTCACCGCTTATGAGTTCGAGCCCCACATCAGGCTCTGTGCTGACAGTTCAGAGCCTGGGGCCTGCTTCAGATTCTGTGTCTCTGTCTCTCTCTGCCCCTCCCTCACTAGCGTCTCTCTGTCTCTCTTTCTCTCTCTGTCTCTCTCTCTCAAAAACAAAACATTTTAAAAAACTAGACAACTCATAAATTGTGAAATCTGGGAACTTGCTGCTCATTATTTAAGTAATCTGGTGATATATCCACCCGTCCCCCACTGTGATTGCAGAAACAGCATCCCATTCATTTTTGAGTATCAGGTACCTACACTGAATATACACTAAGTGCTCAACGAACATTGACGGAGTTCAAGTACAGTATCACTCTCAAGCCATCCTTTTGTGCCTATGGTCCTTGAGGAACCCCAGGTTACACAGGGAAAACAAAATGAACTGGCCTGCAAATATATGTGAAATCTGTTGACCTGATGTTCCCCAGCACCTGGCATCTCAAGCCCAGTTCAGTGTATTCCCTAATTCTCTTCCAGTTCAGACTCCTTCCCCAACTTTTTAATACCAGTACCATCAGCGTTTATAATAAAGTCTTTATCAAGAAAAGGAGAAGGAGGATCTGGACATTACTATTGACAAATTGAAAACACTAATACACTTGTTAGTGTATTTAGACCATTCATATTTAAAGGGATTATTGATATAGTTAGATTAATATTTACCATATTTGTAATGGGTTCTATTTATTGCCCTTGTTCCTTGTTTCTTTTCTTGTCCTCCCCCCCCCCTTTTTTTTCTGCCTTCTCTGGTTTTCATTGAGCATCTTATATGATTCCCTTTCTCCCCTGTCTCAGTATAGCAATTATATTTCTTTGTTTATTTATTTATTTATTTATTTATTTATTTATTTATTTATTTTTTAGTGGTTGCCCTAGAGTTTGCAGTACACATTTACAATCAACCAAGTCCACTTTCAAATGATGGCACACTGCCTCCTGGGGCAGTCCAAATATTCTTGAACAGAATATTCCCCATCCTTCTCTGCTATTCCTTATAACACTGTTGTCGTTCACTCACATGTAAGCTGTAATGACGAAATACATTGTCATTATTATTTTGAACAAACTATTTAATCTGTTAGATCAACTAAGAATAAGAAACACAGGGGCGCCTGGGTGGCTCAATCAGTTAAGCATCTGACTTCAGCTCAGGTCACTATCTCATGGTTCATGAGTTCGAGCCTCGCATCAGTCTGTCTGCTATCAGCACAGAGCCTTCTTTGAGTCCTCTGTTCCCCTCTCCTTGCCTCTCTTTTGCTCACTCTCTCTCTCTCAAAAATGAATATTAAAAAAAAGAAAGGAAATACTTATTAAAAAAAAAAAGAGTGAGAAAACAAGGGCGCCTGGGTGGCGCAGTCAGTTGAGTAGCACTTGATTTTGGCTCAGGTCATAAGCTCATGGTCATGAGATCAAGCTCAACGTCAGGCTCTGTGCTGAGATGGAGCCTTCTTAAGATTCTCTCTCTCTCTCTCTCTCTCTCTGCCTCCCCTCCCCTGCTTGTGTGTGTGTGTGTGTGTGTGCTCTCTCTCTAAAATTAAAAAAGAATAAGAAAAACAAAATGTTTCATCTTACTATCATTTGTTCCTTCTCTAATGCTCTTGCTTTATATAGACCTGTGTCTGTGACCTATATTAAATTCCTTCTCTCGGAAGAATTATTTCCACATTTCTTTCAGTGCAGGTCTACTGACAACAAACTCCCTCCATTTTTGTTTGTCTGAGAAAGTCTGTGCTTCTTCTTTGCTTTTGAAAGATAATTTTACTGGATATAAAATTCTAGGTTGGTGGCCTCTGTCTTCCAACACTTTAAACATTTCACTTCACTTGCTTCTTGCTTGCGTCGTTTCTGAAGAGAAGTCTGATGTACAAATGAGGAGTTTTCTTCCCTATTTGTGATGCTTTTTGTAATATCTCTTTCATTTCAAAAGGGAAGGTATATACAATAGTATTAAATAATCTTAAGGGATTTAAATGATTCTTTCAAAAATTTTTTAAAAATTTTATACAGATTATTAGAGCTAGAAAAATCAAATAGAAAGGAAGATAGTTGATTTAACTTTCTAAAAATCTATTTGGGTTCACAAAGTAAAAATGCAGAAAACGAAATACAAGGCTCCTGAGGCCAGCTTCTTGTCCCTGGGGATTAAGAGTCATGTCACACTGAACTTCAGGTTACAATAAAACCACAGAACACTGTCACATAATGTACAGCTAAATTAAATATTTCCACCATGTGAAAATATTTATGTCTTCAATCCAAATGCAGCATTTTTCCAGCATACCTCATAATTTCATCTCATTGGTTTGGGCCCACATCCCAGCCCACCAAGGTATTTCTCACCATGATTCTGTCATTTAACAAAAATACTTGCTTGCTCTCAAAGTTGGAGGCCAGCTTTTTGGAGATTCTAAATGGATGCCTTCAGCCACAAGTTACAGAAATCATCTCTGCTTTCTTGGGTAAGAAGAGGGGATTCGTGGAGAGGAAGTTAAGACCTCAGAGAATGGATGCGATAATGTTAGGTGATATAATTTTAGGTCAAATAGAAAGATGCGATTAATAAGTAATGAGACCACTTTTCTGGTTTATAAATAAGCTCCAAGGGCAATTCCAAAGGCGGAGTCCAGAGTTTTTTGATCTCTGGCAGCAACAGGAGAATAAGGAGGCTATGGTGAGGGATTCTTTTTTGCTCGTTACAATAATTTTTGCTGGTTTTGTTTTTTGTATGTAAATTCTGGTCTTTTTACCTCAAGGTTTCGGGATAAATGTAACCATATTTCTTTTCTGAATCCTTTCTGCACAAAGAAAATATGAATGACCAACTGTTCTTAGTCATGAGCTTTGCAAAGAACAACGATAAGCAACTTGGTCCAAGAAAGGGAGTAAACGAAGTATTTCTTTCAAGGGGTATCATTGTGTTCAAATCCCCTAACATCCACACCAGCAAGAAACTGTTGCAAGGAAAGGCATCAAAATGAGTAACATGAGTACGCATTCAATGGACCAAAAGGATCAACATAAAGAGGAGAAAAGCAAACGGGACTCACAAGATAAAATTTTTAAAAACCGAATTCTAGATGTTAGGGCTGAAAAAACAAACCACTGGGGCCACAGAAGTCCCTGCTGGAGGCAGCCTCGTTTGCTGCACTAAACCCTTTCAGTTTTCATCTGCTTAGCCCTGAATACCCAGAGAGGGGCCTCTGTCTGCAGACCTCTCCCCACACCCACTCCCCTGCGTTAGAAGTTGGATCCATCATAACTGAAAAGTTTCCCTCATTCCGAGGAGGCCCATTATTCCTTGCTGTACTTTTAATGACGGTCAATAACGTGTCCCTTTTCCTTCCGTTACTATATTCCTCAGTATTTATAGATGCATCAGTGGTTTCTTTCCTTCAAAATGTCCATATTCAATTCCCTCGATCCCAGCTGACTGCAAAATGCATGATTTTGAAAAGAGTAGGAAGGAGAGGGAGAAACAGGGGTCATCTTTACGATCCTTCGCATATCCCCAGTTTATCAATGTCTCTTCAGTAATGTGCAAGGCCAAGCTGGACCAGGCATTTAGTGCTTTAAGTGGGCACATCCACCAGCCCTCTCTCCATATTGATCAGTTGATTGATTTTTAAGATTTATAGAAATGCACTCACTGCCAAGGTCTCTGGGCACCTCTATGACAGTAACATTAAGCAACATAAAGAGGTAGATGTTCCCTGTCCCAAAGGCTTCCTCTTGCCACTGAAGAGGTTTTTTGTTGTTGTTGTTAAATGCATATTAAAAAGTAGGCTCTATGCTATGCCCCGAAGGTCATCCCAACAAGGTTTGCTCAGAGATCAAAAGGAAAAAGTTTTTCAGCCCTGGGCAGCAGCTGTTCATCACCAGCCCTTTTTTGTTTGGGTCCTGTTGTCCTTCCTGGATGTCCTGGATGTCCTCATGGACAGGCCTCAAGACTGCCCCACACAAGTGGTCACTGCTTCCCTGCCAGTGACAACCTGAACCTCACTTTGTTTTCTCTTCTCCTAGATAAAAATTAGTGAGATTCTCAATCACTGAACTGTCCCCAATTCTCCAAAGCACCCAATGTAGAAGGAGCCCTTACTTCCTTAAACCCTCCCTGACATCACTCTGCACAAACCCAAGTCCTATAGCAAGTTTCCCCTAACTCCTCTTCCCAAGACACCCACCCGTGGTGTCCCCACTGTGCAATTCCCCTTACTGCTGCAGCAACGAAATGGAGTGAATTTTGATTATAGAAGTATTTCTGGTAGCTTTTGATGGATAGGCTTTGACGGTACCTAGAAGTGAGGCGCCACCATAATAAATACTTAAAATATGTACCCCTGGGGGCGCCTGTGTGGCTCAGTCGGTTAAGTGTCCAACTCTTGGTTTCAGCTCAGGTCATGAGTTTGAGTTGTGGATTGGGCTCTGCACCATCAGTGCAGAGCCTGCTTAGTATTCTCTCTCTGGGGCACCTGGGTGGCTCAGTAGGTTAAGCCTCTGACTTTGGCTCAGGTCATGACCTTGTGGTCCATGAGTCCGAGCCCCATGTCAGGCTCTGTGCTGCCAGCTCAGAGCTTGGAGCCTGCTTCAGATTCTGTGTCTCCCTCTCTCTCTTCCCCTCTCCCGTTCATGCTCTGTCTCTCTCTGTCTCTCAAAAATAAACATTAAAAAAAAAAAAGGATTCTCTCTCTGCCTCCCTCTCTCTCTCTCAAAATAAATACATAAAACATTTTTTAAAATTATAAATAATAATTTTGTACTTCCAGTGATGGGTACAAGTGCCCAACCCCTAATAAAAACAAGATAAATAAATGAATGAAGAAGTAGATGAATTAATGACTCCCCTAGTTATGGAGACTTGATGTCTCCTGGAGAAAAGAGATTTGAGAAAGATAGACTTCATAGTTAAACTAATATTGGCCCATGGATTTCATTTGGATCCATGAAGATGGATTCAGGAGATGCTGCCTGTCTTTAGAACAGAGGGTCAGAATTCTCGGGAGGAGAAAAACTCACTCAAATTCAAGCTGTGGCCACATCAATACTTTACCATAGTTTAATCACATGGCCCATCTGGAAAAGCCATACCTGCCATGGCCCTCCAGCATTAGGGCTGAGGGCTGAAAGGGAGAGGAAGCAGCAAGGAAAACAGAAGAAGCAGCAGGTTCTACCAACACGAAACCAAGCCATGGTGGCTGCTTCAGTTAGGAAGGGACAGATGGCTTCATTTGAACTGAAGTCCACATCAGGAAGGGGGTGGGCATTTCACATGCTGTGATCTCGTTTGAATCCCTTTAGGAGTGAACTGTTGGATGGCATGGTTTTCCTAGGCCTCGATGTAAAATGAACTAGCATTCTTCTTACATCATGGCAGGGAAAAAAAAAGGCTTGGTATGGAAATGCAATAAACTTAAAAGCAGTGGGTCCATTACTTTTTCTCTTAAGATTGACACATATCAATAAATATCAGCTTATACCTGGCATAGACACGTGATCTGTAACCATACATGTCACATTTGCAGTGAGAACGTTCACTGACCAAAATAAAATAAAATAAAAAATAAAGGAAATCATGCAAATTAAATATTTTCTTTATTAGATTTCATTTTCCAGCTGTTTTAACTTAATAGAATTTTTTTCCTTAATTTCAGACTGTATCATGCCTTTTGGCTGAATGATGATTATCTTTCCAGCCCAGTGGTCTTTTTCTGTCAATGGCAATTAAATCCACAAAGATGATTTGCTTTCTAACTATTTGAGGTTCTTGTTTTTCCATTGTGCATCAGAAATTTTGCTCAAGTCAACCAAATTTTGTTAGGAAAATTTTATTTGATAAGACAGGATCCAAAATCCCTAAATTAAAATGGAAACATCTTAGGGGCTTGTCAACTACAAGGTGTTTTATTGTGTGATTACTATTATAGGGCTTTATACATATTGAAAAGCTGAAAACCAGATCTTTTGGTCTGTTCTGTTTTGTTTTCTTAAAAAGACTTTTTTAACATTTATTCACTTTTGAAAGAAAGAGTGCAAGCAGGGGTGGGGCGGAGAGAGAGGGGAGATACAGAATCTGAAGCAGGCTCCAGGCTTTGAGCTGTCAGCACAGAGTCCAATGCAAGGCTTGAACTCACGAGCTGTGAGATCATGACCTCAGCCCAAAGTCGGATGCTTAACCAACTGAGCCACACAAGCTTCCCTCTGTTTTGTTTTCTTAAAGTGTATTTTCTGAGCTCATGTCTATCTTTGTTCCCATGTAAACCTCCACAGATTTTTTTTAATGTTTGGTACCATTGTGTGACTACATACTTTTTGCATGGGATTTTAAAATTCATTATTTCAAGTGATCATTAACTACCACTTAGTGAACATAGGTGAATCTTTTAAAGTGAACAAAACAGACCCTGAGGCTATTTAGGAAAAAAATGCATTTTAAAGTTCTTTTCAAACCATAAAAATAAATAGCCAAGTTAGAATAAAATACAAAGCTTTGATTCTTCTTTTTTTCACTTTTTCTAAGCTATGTAAATCAACTCTATATATTGATGTACTTTAAATGGCTTTTAAGATCTTAAAACCCAAACTTACACTCATTCCTCTGACAATGAGATTACCCTCATTGAAAACACACACAATCCAATTGATCCCAAACTCTAATACAGAATGTCATGTTTTTCCTACTTGATTTTAAAGAGTTTTTTTGGTTTTTTATTTTGTTTTGTTTTCTTTTTGAGGGAAAGAGAACACCCATGTGTGGGCGGAGAGGAGAAAGGGAGAATCTCAAGCAGGCTCCATGCTCAGCGCAGAGCCCAGCACAGGGCTGGATTTCATGACCGTGGAATCATGACCTGAGCTGAAACCAAGAGTCAGACGCTAAATGGACTGAGCCACGTAGGCGCCACCCCCTACTTGATTTTATTTAGCAGTCTAAATGCAACAGGATTCTATCAATGACCAATGAGGAGTACTTCATGCAAGTGTTCAGAGTGAGGTCTTGAAGTAAAATTGTCTCTGTCCTAAATGCCCACCATGCCCATAGAAGGAATCTGGCCAACTGGAATTGAAATATAGTTTTTCTTCATCTTACTTTAAGAGATGAATAACTCTCTGTTTGGATTTTTGTTTTTTATCTGACGATAATGCCTCCTCCTCTGTGTCACAATAGATGTTTTGGCAAAACTAATAAGCTGTAATAAAAAAATAATAGCTGTTATGTATTAACTTCCTGCCAGGAACTGAACTAAGTACTTCACCAAAACATTGAGTGTGTCGGGGGGGTGGGGGTGGGGGTATTTAATTTTCACAACAGCGAAAGAAGATTTATTACCTCCATTATAAAGATGAGAAAAATAAAGCTTCAAAAGTTTAAGTAACTTACCCAAGAAAATGTCAGTGGTAGAAATTAAACCCATGCCTATCTAATAGTCCATGCCCAGAATCTCTCCCCAAAAGATCCACACCATATTTGTTGTAAACTCATTTTTAATTTTTTTTATTGTTTATTTATTTTTGAGAAAGAGAGAGATAGTGTGAGTGGGGGAGGGGCAGAGAGGGAGACACAGAATGCGAAGCAGGCTCCAGGCTCTGTGCTGACAGCAGCACAGAGCCCAGCTTGGAGCTTGAACTCATGAGCCGTGAGATCATGACCTAAGGTGAAGTCAGCTACTTAACCAACTGAGCCACCCAGGCACCCCTGTAAACTCATCTTTAACCTGCTTCTCACCTGAGAACATGGGCCTCCATTCCCAGAATCATGTGTGTAAGGTCTTCATCCATTCTACTGGAAACACAGAGCAAAACTTCAACTTCCGAGTTTCAGAGGCTTCTAGAATTTCTCTAATGGAGGTCTACCTTGGCAATGAAGATTACACATCACATGTGTTCTCTGACAATCACTCATACCTGGGAGTCAGGGGGAAAGAAATAAAATTATAATAACCAGTGCTTACAGCCCTGCAAAACACTACTCCCACCTTGTAGGCTCAGAGGAATAATTAGCTGTTCTCACTGCTTTGGTGACTGATTCCAAACACTGCTCAAACCACAAATATAATAAAAGTTTCCCTCTTTTGAGAATCAAAAAGTGGTTTCACTCAAATCTAAATATCTTTATTGCAGTAGAATCACTGATATGTTTTTTTAAGGGAGAAAGTTTGAAATTTATAGTCATGGAAAGTGCTGTTTCTCTCCATATGGCACTTGCATATAATAGAGCACTCTGTGATCGTGCACAGTGAAGGGCATTAAAGCGTTTCACTAATGTACAGACCCACTTTGATTTAAAAAAAAAAGTTAAAAGGAAGAAAAAAGTGCCACTCTTTCAACTGAGCAGAACTCTTCTTTAATTTGTAAGAAAGAAAAAGAGTTCTTCCTTAAAACAACATCTGTGTAAAGCTGTTGAAATGTGCCATTTCGATCACTGTTTCAAACACAAGGGATTTTATGTGACCGTTTATTGCAACCTGTAGTTTAACCACCTCAAAACTCATTCTATACTGTTCATTGTTCAAATAACACTTGATCTATTTTTTTTAATTCAACATTGTGTTGCTAACCTGAAACAAAGAAAAAAGACAAGAATATCAGACATGGTAATTATAACTTTCATTATAAGACAAGGCAGAGGTGAGAGAGCTGGACAATCTCCCACACTGAAGGCACTAAGACAGGAAAATAGAATCTCTGAGAATTTCCAAAATAGTAATTGATATATCTTGCCCATTTTTGAAAGTTTGGAATTTTCAAAAAGTCATTAAACATGAATTCATATATTTATTTCTCATTTGTGGAACACATGGAAACAGCGTCTTTGGAAGGAAAGCAAGGAAAAAGCAAAAAAAAAGTTGCTGAAAGTTACAAATATTAGTGATAGCTTTTTCTCACCAGTTTGGAAATTTGGATTTCTAATAGGATAAATAAATATGACCTAAAATAGTTTTCAGACAAAGTCCATTTTGGGGGTGTCTGGGTAGCTCTATTGGTTAAGTGTCCTACTTTTGGTTTCAGTTCAGGTCATGTTCTCACAGTTCGTGAGATCAAGCCCCGCATTGGGTTCTTTGCTGACAGTACAGAGCCTGCTTATGATTCTCTCTCTCCCTTTCTCTGCCCCTCCCCAACTCACGCTCTTTCTCTCTCAAAAATAAATAAATGAACATTGAAAAAAAAATACAAAGTCATTTTCATGTTTCTTATCATCAACGAAAAGAATTTTCTCTAGGATCACAAGTGCATTCTGATTTAATGATGAAAACAATAGATTAGCAATAATAATGTTACCAATTAGTAAAAATCTACCCTAAGCCACTACTTTACTAAATGCTTTATATTAATAATCCCATTTAATTTAATTCTCTCTTTACATATAAAGAAACTAATGCTCATGAGGGTCACAGCAGCAGAGGCAACACAATGTGCTGGTAAGGCCATCTTTTGGTTTCTTAAGATGTGTACTTGGCCTAGTAGAGTAATTTTATGGCTGACACAGGTGATAACAACCAATGGGAAGAAAGAAAGAAGGCTCAAATCAAAAAAGGCAGGATGACCACTCTTCAAAGAGTAGCATGGTCATGGCCAACTGTGTCTCACATTTCATAAGATCTCCAGGTCAGTGAGAAACAACTGATACTGGGGAATGCTGGGAACTGAGAATTTCCCACAATTCCCTTATTTACATTTCCTCCTCCTTCTTTGATTAGGGCACTTGGGATTGCTTTCACACAAACTCTCCATGAGGTCTAGGCCATTCAATCCTTCACTTACTCCAGGGGGACTATCTGTTCACATCCTTTTCACCAATCTATCACCCACTTCCTCCAGGACCCAGCTCTCAGTTTCCAAAAAGCCTTCTCTGACCTGCTATTTCCCATGCTGAGCCCTCTTTACTTCCTTGGTGCTTGGAATCTTGCTTCCCCAACCAGAACTAAGTTTTTCAAGGACCCAAAGGTCTACTTCTGTTTCCTCTGTCACTCCAGGTATCTGCTAAATTAAGGGACCAATGAGAATTTTATTCTCATTCAGGTTGAAGATGTGGAGTGCAGAGGCTCTGACTTCCAAACCACACTAATCTATTAGGATACCCATGACTCAGGGGCTCACTGTACTGCTTAATGTATTATTCAGTTTATTGATTATATTTTCCATCTGTAATAAATGTGTCCTCTTGCAAAAAAAAAATCTCAGTAAGACTAAGATAACTCAGCTTCACTTAAAACCTGCCATTGGTTTCTATGAGCTACTTAAGCACTTCCTTTTTATTATGAGCTAGAGCAGGAGTCCATCAAAATTCTTATCTATGAATGAAACTTCTTAATGGCATCCTTCTGGATTTTGACATGTCTCACTAAGTAATCCTTCCTACTCAACTGGATTCATTTGGCTAGCCTATGCTGTGACATCAAATCAACCCTGATTTCTTGGTGGTTTACAATGTAAATTTAGGTTTTGCTCACACAAGTCCTTGTTTTGGAGAGCAAAGTTCTCCTCTCTCCAGTCACCATAGCAGGGGAAGAGGGCAGATGGAGGAGGGACAATTGCCCACACATAAGAGTGACTCATGCTTCTTCCACTCATAAGCCATTGGTTGGAACTGGTCACATGGTCTCAACCCACTTGCAAGGCAATATGGCAAATGATGAGAAGTGCCTAGACATCTAGTAAGCATTTATTCACAGTCTATGTCACACCATCCTTCAAGGCCCAACTTAAACATTTTCTCTCCCACAAAATTCTTTCTGATCTTCCTCAAATTCCCAACATCCCATGGGCCCACATCCATGCCTTTCATAGTTTATAGTCTCTCTGCCATTGGTGGAATGTACTTGTTTTTCCACACTTTCCAAACCCCAGGCTCCTCATTGAAGTAGGGAGCTATGTCATATTCAGCTCTTTAAGACCTCTTTTATAAACCCAGCACAGCTCACAAATCTTTGCTGAGTTCACAAGAATCAAATAGGGACTGAGCAGTATAGAAATCCAAATGCACCTTTGAGAAAACAGAGGGAAAAAAGGAACCAGAAAGTTTATTGAAATTCAGAAGCAAAGCCCCTCTTCAGAAAATCTGTCCTTATTTCCTCATGTTTAGTGGACACAGCAAGATGGCATCATTTGAAAACAGTGGCCATGACTGAAGGATATATTAAAGATTTCTTTTATATTGGCAGCTTAAAAAAAAAATGTTCCTTTGAACAGTTCCAGCAAAGCAAAGCTCTCTCTCCCAACACTTCTTTAAAAGTTAGAAGGCAGCTTTCTGCCCATTCCAAATCGCCAGAAGTAAAGTATCAAGTCATAAATGCCCCCCAGTGACTGACTGGGCTAGATGGTGTAGGTTTTTTCCCTTCTACTTTGCAGAAAGAAAAGACAGTAAAACTTCCTTCAGTGAGCTGCCAAGGTGCTCCCAGGCCATTGTGCAGAATCATTGTCAGGTTAAATTAGGGAGTACAGACTCCATGAGTGTAAAAAAATCAATACTTGATGGAAGATTGCTCCCCGGAAAATCTGTTTTGATTCTAGGATTAATTCACAACCAAAGGCTTCTGCAAAATGACATGCCATTAGTCAGAAAATGAACACATTCTATCCTTGAAATTGGATGGAAATATGTCAGCTGATTGACCCATTCATTCCCCTCACTCTCTGGGCAGAAAGAGTGGGTGTGGTAGCTATGTGAATTAGTGCCCCAAACCTGGTCCATTTTCAAAACAGGGTAAAAAAAAATATTTTTTTAAAGTCCAGTGTGAATTGGGAGTAGTCTCCGGGCCATTGTTGGAGAGCTATTGCAAATGTGTTTCGTCAAGGCAAATGCATTTGTCTGGAAGGCCCGACTCTCCTGAGTTTTATGAGCCTCAGAACAAACCCTATGAAGAATCTTAAAATAAAACAAAGATTTTCCCCCAAAAGCAGTGACCTGCAATATTAATGACAATGTAATGTCTTTGTCACATATAAAGTAACACTCTTCCCTCTCCTGTCTGTCAGGTTTCTTCAGCTAAAAACTTTTGCAAAGGCAAGTTCTAACTCTTCATTGTGCTAATGTCTTTGGTCTTCAGGGCCTTTCTTGACTTGTGCAGTTAGAGTGAATTTCATTCCATAGACTCAAACACACATAAATATCACTCGCTTTATTTCCTTCCCATAAAATTAAGTCTGATTCTGAGGCCATCAGTCATCATTAGAAATGTTTCTCCATGCCCAGGGTGATGAAAAGGCTCCAAGAGCTCTGACAGAGCAAAGGTTCAGGGACACCCTTCTATTCTGTCCATACTGGTCACCACTGAGAGCCTCAGAGTCTTTGAAAGTGGGTGGTTCTATTTCACTCAGAGACAGAAAATCTTGCCAACCTTGGAATTCCAGGGCTAACAATCAGGATTCCCAATCTTCCCAGCTTTCCTCCATCTTCCCTACAAGACACCAACCTCTCTCCTCTCCCTTGAGCGTCCTCGATAAGCTCATCATTGCAAAAACCAACAGAAAGACAAGGGGTTGTTTTCAAGCAACCAAGATTTCCATTCTGCTTGGCTAGTGTTTTGGAATGGGACAGGAAAAATGAAAGGAAGACAAAACCTGCAGAGGATGTCAGTAACACCCAAGTTCACAGACACACCCTGAAGGAGTGACTGCTTCTGGGGCATCTCCACCAAAGCTCCATGCCCCTGCCCCTGCCCCTGCCCACGACACAGGCTCATCTCCCAATGCAAAAGGACATTTTCATCTATTTGCTGATGTACCCTGGGCCCACACTGTGGCCGATAACAGTGTCAAACATGCTGAATGTGTGGAACAGGAGGGGGGTCATGACATGAGATGTTTGTATTCATTTTTCTGGGGGAGGAATCTCCAAGGTGAAGCTCACCTCCTTTCTTTGAGTGCCTTTCCCTGCAGAAGACAAAGACAAAGACAGCAGTCAAACAGCTAACAACCAGGCAGCAGAAACAGTCCCTGCAGGAGAGGACCTTGGGGCTCAGCCTCATCACGCATGGTGACTTCATTAGAATCCTCTTACTCAGGAGTAATTAGAGATGGCGGGAGGCTGTCTTGAAACCTGCATTTAAAAAAGAAAAGAAAAGAAATGCTTTAAAACTGCTGTGCTGGCTCCAGTCCACCAGATGCTCCTGAGAGAGCCGTGGTAGCCCAGCCTAACAACTAGCTCTCCAGACTATAGCCCTTTTTGACAATACTCACTGTTCAGAGAGAAAAAGGACCTCTGAGAATCAAACAGATGCTAGCACCCAACGGATGGCACACCGGCCCACAATCCCACATGTGGTATCTAATTTCCATATTTCAATTTGCTAGAGCAGCCAGGACCCTTTAGGCCCCCAAATTAGTGACCCCTGCGTACAATTATGATAGCATGAATCTTCACTCTTTAAAAAGGTGTGGATTATTCTAAAGCTGAATAAATAAACTAGATGTCTAAGCAAAGCTATGTGAGAAAGTTTCTTCACCCCTGCCTTGCAACTGGGAAGAGGGAAGTCACATTAAACACCAACATGTTCTAATAACACATAGTAATTGCGTTTATTCTTGTGCATGGTTGCACATATGCTAGGACTAACTCAAAATAAATACAAGACTTCTGAACAAATGAAAAAAGAACCCTGAATATCTAGGGCCTCTGGATGTGAGAGAACAGTTTCAATAGAAATGAAAACCACAGTCTCTGAAATCTTTCCCCAAGCAAATGAAGATTGAGTAAGTTGACATTGTATCTGATTATACCAAAATATGTTTGTTTTCATACAGGATCCTAAATACCAGGGCCCAGAAAGTCTTTCTTTTAGTGAAGCCTGGATGGCTCAGTCAGTTAAGTGTCCAACTCTTGGCTTAGGCTCAAGTCATGATCTTGCAGTTCATGAGTTTGAGTCCCACATCAGGCTCCATGTTGACAGTGAGGGGCCAGCTTAGGATTCTCTCTCTCTCCCTCTTTCTGCCACTTCTCTGCTTGTGCTCTCTCTCTCTCAAAATAAATAAACTTTTTTTAAAAGTCTCTCTTTTATTTCTACTTCAGAACATCACCTTCCCACATTCTAGAAACATAGATAGCCCTATCACAGCAAAATGTAAAGACTGAATAAGAATCTGAAAACTTAAATTCTTTGGTCAGGTCATCCACTGGCTCCAGAATTCGAAGTCTTCTACAAGGTACAGGACTTCTATGAACAACAGGTGATTGGGAAGATTTTTAGATCATGTTCTCAGAACTCCTGGTATTCCCTTCTGCAAACACACTGAAGAACAGGTGTTTCCATACCCAAACACAATGAAGATGTGGTATTTGTATATGTATTGAGGGAGAGGTATTTGAACTGAGTCTTGTGGGGTCTCCAAATGTAATCAGCCTTTAAAAGTAAATGGTTACCTAAAACAATGATTAGATCCCCTCTGACTTTGTCACCTCTAAGGTAACTTGATGCCAAAATTCTCAGTTGACCAGTAATGTTTGCAGAGAGCCTAAATGACAGTCTGCAACTAATTCAAAAGAGTTTCCTTAATCACTCTAAAAGGAACAAAGTCTTTCCAAATTATATAGTAAGAATGTGAAAGTTTTAGGACTAGCAAGCTGAAAATATGTGTCTTAAGAAAGTCCTTGCCCACTCTTAAGTAACGTCCCAATATGTCCTATGAAAAAGTCACTGATTTACTTGAGTCACATTTTCTGCTCTGGTTTTCAGAAGAGAGCAACTTGACAAACAAGTCCAAACCAAACTGCTAGAGCAATTCATTGAGTCAAGAAACAGTTAATTTCAGGATTTAGCATTAATCTCCATTTTTCACTTTCTTTTCTCCCCTTTTTAGAGGACTCATCCTCTTTAGAGGATGTAACAAGGAAGGAAAAACTTTCCAGAAAGATCATTCATCTATTCATCAATGCTAGGTGTTGAGAAAGATGTCAAGATTAATGGAAAAGGCAAAGAAGGCTGTATTATGAAATCCCAGAAAGAAAACCTTGAGTAAGGTCTTATCATCAAACCAAATCTCCCTGGAGAAGTCAGAACAGCAAAACTGTGAACAATGATTGGCTTTCAGTTTTGAGGTTCATTTAGGCATTTCTTAAAAGAATTAGTTTGTGGGCTCTTCTACTTTGTCTGATAAAGGACAATGAACTTTACGTGTGACTTTCCATCAGAGTTTGCAGCTGTCGCTCACAGGAGTTAATGACTTTTTTTTCTCTCCAATTTCACCTCACAAAATAAAACAGAGCTGCACTGGAGTTTTCCTACAGCAGGGTGACTAGTCAATACCTTGCTACTTGCTCTGTCAATGCCATCAAAATATTGTTTAATAATTTAGGAACAGCATGTAATTTTCTTCCCTAGCAAGAGCAAATTAGGCACTTACTAAATAATTGACAAAAAATACTTAATTCTAGGGATGTCTCAAGGATTTGCTGTTATTCAAAAAGAATTTAGAATTAAATTTTCCTTCAACTGTTCAACATGTTACTCTTATTTTTATGTCTGGTCATGAAAACTATATCAGAGTTTGTCCCCCCCCCCCCACAACACACATACCCTGATGTCTTTACTCAAAAGTGGTCTACAATATCTGTATAGGGTATGTTTGTGCTTTTCATGGTCAAGACCACTGGGAAAAGTGGGATGGGGCTTGAATGAGGTTAGACAAAGCCCCCTCTTCTTTAGACCTGTCCCAACCAGGATCATCAATGCAAGATACCAAGAAGTTTTGATCCTTAGAGTTTTAATCTCAACTAATGAGATGCTGTTATCAAGGACACACGGGCTTAGAATCCTTTTCTCCTGGCCATCTGCCAATGCAGGAGCCCCCTCATCATCGAGCTGTCAGGCTGAGATCTATCTATGCAGTCAAGCTCTCTCTTAAATATCCCATTTGCAGGACTCCAAGGCATCTCATTTAACTACTGAAATGCCCTGAGTAGACTCACAATTCATAGGATAGCATATTAACCTATAACTTTACAAGTTAAAATGGTAGGGAAAGAGCAGTACCAGGTCTTCTGTTCCTATTTCAACAGTCACTTTCTAGAATGTTCTCTTCACAGTGTACTCTCCCAAAAAGACAAGTCTAAGAATAATGCTTTAAATTAATCAAACAAGAGGGTTCTCTTTCCCTCCTCCTGCCCTTGCCCCATTTTCTCTCTCTAGTATTTCCCCATTGGCCTAATATCAAGGGAATGGAGGAGAGCGTCAGCCCACCTCTTACACCGCCCTCTCCCCACCTGGCTCCTGGACATCATAGCTTCTCTAGGAGCTGACATTTCTTCAATGCCCATCATGTGGTGAGCACTGTTCTGGCCCCATTAGCAGCATGAGTGAGGGGTTGTTCAGATCCTCAAACCTTAGCTCACTTATAGAGACCCAAAAGTTCTCTGGGTTATTCTAGACACCTCCTTTATAGATGGTGATACACACAACCAGAATTTCAGCAGAGGATGATGGTCTACCAATGCCTAGCTCTTGGTTGGGCAATCCAGGCTACTTTTTCTATAGGATGTCGTGATCAAATATACACAGTACAGCAATCGAGATAACTAAAGAGTAGTTTAACCTCTTCTTGAGTCTCTCAAGGAAGATTAACACTCAATAGCACTTCTTTAAAAGTCCTGCTGTTTTTCCCTCTTATTTCCACACATCCTAGGCCCTTTGAAAGCACCTCACTCTGTACACCTCCTTGTCTCAACTCCAAGGTCTTCTTGGGACCCACCCCCATGCATTCAGCCTTTGGCTTTTGCTCCTTCCCCTTCCCTCCTGCCCCCAGTCTGACCTCTTTCCACCCCATTACAAAAGCCTGTGAAGCTGGCTGGAAAAAAAAAACAGCATAGGGCAACAAATATGAACCTTACATTCTAGTGAGAATACACAGACAATAAATAAATGAGCAGTAAAAAAAAAACTATCAGTTAGGGTGTGTTTTCTGATTAATATAGTGCCACAAAGAAAGGAGGAGATGGTAATGTGAAAAGGAGAGCTTGGGGTAGGGGGGCCAGGGTCACATGGATTAGGAAACCAGGAAAGACATTTCCGAGAAGGTGTGGTCTAAGCAACAAGAGAAAGCTGGTCTTGCAAATATCTGAGAGAAATGTTTTCACAGAAGAGACAATGTCTAGAGCAATATCCCTAAAGTGAAAATAAGTTTGGCATGACTGTTCTGGTGTAGCAGAGGCAGAGAGGGATGCCAAGAACTAATTTATAGAACAGCCACCTATTACCTCCTCCTTTCAATCAATGCCCTGAAGCCTGAATATGGTTGAGGTAGAGTCCGAGGAAAGGGGGGCTGCAGTAGACTTGCAGACCAACACTCTCTTCCTTACCCGTAGAGGGACTATCCTACCCACCCCATTGAACTCAGGTGGGGGTCCGTGACTAGTTGGGGCCAATGATGTGTGAAGTGTGTCACTTACAGGCAAAAGCTTTTAGGGTCAAATTACACTTCATCAAGTCCTTTCTCTTTCCCCCCTGCCAGGGCACCAACAGTATTCCAGGAAATGACAGCTCTCTTAGATCAGGTCCTGGAATGAGAAAGGCAGTAATGCAGAGCAAAGCCCTTGGCCAACCCACTATGACAGCAAAATAACCAAAAAGTGAACCTCTGTGGTTTGAACCACTGTATCGGGGGGTTATGTTACTACAGCATAATTTTGCCCAGCCTGATACAGAATCCTTGAGAAATATCCTAAAATTACTCCAGTTCTAAATAAAAGCAGTTATCCAGGGGCCCCTAAGTAACTCAGTTGGTTAAGCGTCTGACTATTGATTTCAGGGCTCAGGTCATGATCTCACAGTTCATGGGTTTGAGCTCTGTGTTGGGCTCCACACTGACAGCCCAGAGCCTGCTTGGGATTCTCTCTCCCCCTCTCTCTCTGCCCTTCCCCTAGTCTCTCTCTCTCTCAAAAATAAATAAGCATTTAAAAAAAAAAAAGTAGTTATCCATCTGGCCTCCCAGAACATTCCCCAATACCCAGCCACAATATCTCTGAGAATTCTCAGAGGCTACTACATGTGGTTCATCGAGGAGCCTATCATGAGTTAGTTTCCTTTCTCTCTTTCAAGGCTCCCTCTGTTATTCTGACAGCACCCCTCTGTCACAGGGATGTCATCCCTACCTAAGGACCACTGTAGCTCCCTATTTCCATCACCACTTCCCACTAAGGTCTGAATATTGGCTTTTGTTTAGGATTTTGAGACAAGGTAAGAAGGCTACTTCTCTTCTTTATTTTCATGTTACTCTATTAGAAGAATCTGAAAACAGTGCTACCTGTGTCTGGCTCTTGTGGTTGTTATTTTTTTAATGTTTATTTACTTACCTTGAGAGAAAGAGCAAGTAAGGAAAGGGGTAGAGACATAGGAGAGAGAGAGAATCCCAAACAGGCTCCATGCTGTTAGCGCAGAGCCGAACGTGGGGCTTGATCTCTCAAACTGTGAAATCATGACCTGAGCCGAAACAGAGTCGGACGCTTAACCAACTGAGCCACCCAGGCACCCCTCTTGTGGTTGTTATTTGTAGCTTTCCACCCTCTTTGAAGTTCATGGGACTGGGCCAGAAGGCAGTGCCAAGAGCAGGAGGTCCAACTCAGAACTGCTCCCCCATCACAAGGGAAGTTTCATCCCTTCCAGAAGGCTTGTTGGTCCCTCCTATAAATAATATTCTAGGAAGCCTGCTCCACTAGAGGAAAAACTCAATGGGGAAGAGAACTTAGGCACCTAAGAGCTTAGGCTCCCAAATCTTCCACTACGGGAGCATATGGACCCAAAGACCCAGATGCTGTGCTCTGAAATCCATCACGGTGCTTGCCAAGACCATGCTTCCCTTGGGTGCTCCAGCCAACAACTTAGCACAGCAGCTATCCCCAGGCAGGCCTCTCCTAGAAGATTCAGGGACCCCCTAAAGAAAAGCTTTGGCTCAAGGGCACCCACACAGCTGAGCTAAACTTTCTTTAGACTGCGAGGCAGTCTAGGACATTTGCATCCAACCTTCCCTCCTTCTCTTCTTCCCACAGGATCAGACTTTCCCTGTGGTCTGATGACTCTCTCATCTTTAACCAGCTCCTCTCCTGCCTTCTTTCACACACATTTCCCCTAGTAAGTCACTCTGCTTTTAATCCTGTCTTGACCTCCTTTTCTCATCAGAACTCAGACTAATACACCCTGCTATACAACTAAATATTTAGTGACAGAAGTCGAATTACCTGTCAGGTAGGGGAAGCATAGCAATATCGTGAATTTAAAACTCTCTCAACTAATTAAAAAAAAAAAACCAGCAATCATTATTCTGGAGAAACAGGTACTGCAACTGAAAGAAGACCTTTAATGATAGAATAAATGTAGATTAAAACAATAGCAAGATACCCTTCTCCCCTTTCAAATTGGCAAAAATGAAAATATGTATATATCATTCAGCTGCGGATCCAGGTGACTCTCAAAGGCCACTGCCCTCCACACAGAGACACAAAAAGATCCAGGCATCATCATCTGGAACATAAAGCCTCAAAAAGCATAGCAGAAAAGGAAGAGAGAGCTGGAGGTTTTCACACCAACAATTAAATGCTTTGGCTGGAAAATTACATGAGTCACTTCTACTCACAGTGCATTAGCCAGTATTAGTCATATGGATCCACCTAACTATAGGGAGGGAAATGTCCATCTGTGTGCCCTAAAAGAAGAGAACTGGACCTGAGTGAGCATTAGACAACCCTATTACAGATAAGGAATATTTAGATTGTATTTTATGTAACAGTTTAGAGAAATAAATTTTTTCCCCAACTAAAATGTTCTTCCTTGATGTATACAATGGTCTTTAGAATTTCTTCCTGATGCCCTTCTTCAGCATCTTAGAATAGCATTTTTTAAATTTTGATAAAGAAAGAGAGTGTGAGTGGGGGAAGGGCAGAGAGAGGGAGAGAGAGAATCCCAAGCAGACTCTGGGCTCTCAGTGCAGAGCCCTACATGAGGCTCAGTCTCACGAAGCACAAGATCATGGCCTGAGCCAAAATCAAGAGTCAGACGCTTAACCAAGTGAGCCCCCCAGGTGCCTTAGACTAGCATTTTATAGCAAAGATCCAGGTTTCCAGGATTTTGAGGTATCTATTCATCTTCTGAATTGAGGGAGCCTAAAGAGATTCATAAGAATTTAAGTCATTATAAGCTTGGAAGGGTAAAGGGAGAATAGTGACTATCACTGTTAATGTATGTCTTAGGTATTTTGGCTCTTTTAAAAATGGAATTATCCCTCACTCCTGTGCTCCCTAGAATCATCTAGAAACAATCAGTGGAAAACCACAGGATTAAAAACCTGAACCAGGAAGGGCAGGCTCACTCATTCAACATCTGTAGGTCTTCTTGCTATACAAGCCAGCTAAGATCTAAGGGCATTTTCATGGCCAGGTAAGTGTAGTCAGTGGTCAATTAAACAAAGTACCTAGGTTTCTACTCTCCTAATTTTGACTAGAATCTTTAGTATGCCAATAGACATTATGAATTTCATAATGAGAACATTCTATGGAGTGTTTGTTACACTTCCTTAATCCTGGAAAAGTCTTGACATCTTGAGAAACCTTAGCATTTGGTATAACACAGCTGAGGAAAGTTGGCCCTGGAGAGAGTACTATGGGATGCTGGTTCTCCTCCATAGTCTTCCTCCACATGATCTCAATGGCATCAGCAGCAGAAGCACAGGCTACAAGCTAAAAGTCCACACCGGTTTTGTAACCCTAAATTGTCCTCCATGCTTCAGTTTTTCCTAGGCAAGCACTTCTCTCCCCTCAGTTCCCAGCTGGTTTGCCCAGGCTGGACCACATCCATGTCCCACGAGGGATCACTGAGACACCACTCATTCCAAAGGAGCTGACGTGTGCTAGATGGTGCATGTCTCTAGGCTGAGTCCCAGCCACAACAGTGGCAGTCTCCTTAAAGGGAAACTCTCAAAGCTGATCTGGATCAATGTTCCAAGATCACATAACATCAGGCTGAAGGTTAAAAGTAGGGTGTGCCCATGGATAAATGGGCCGTTTATGAGATTGATTCACAAATAGATTCAAACGCCCCAAACTTCAGATCCATACCCAAAGCCCACACACTATTCAGATATCTAACATCCTCAGCCAGCTGATCATCTTTTTCCATGGCAACAGTTTGGCAAACCTGGAGCGATGCTGACAAGGAGCCATTGTCGGAGAAGTTACTCCTACAGAGAATATGTCTTCGAGAGACCTGGACTTACCGGAACTTGAAGCTTCTCTGTAGAGTTTACAATCACTATTAACCATCACCTGTGGATCTACCACTATTTGCCTTCAAATCACTGGCACTAAACAAATGAATTTCCTAGGACACAATACATATTTTTAAATTCAAATATAAATACTGAGCTAGGTCTTTCATCTGTATGTGTACCTAAGTTGTAATCCTGTGGAAAGAGGCTGCAGGCATGCAGACTGGCAGTGTAGACCAGAGTCCTCACCACTAACTTGGAAATCTGGCCACCCCTCTGCATCCCCGTTTCCTACTCCTCAAAAAGAGAGCATTGCAAGTGCTCCAACCACCTTACAGGGTCCGCACATAAGAATCACACACATGTTTTGCAATTGTGTATGTGATTCCCCAGCCCCCAGGAGCTGTCCCAAACACAACATGTTTATTTGTTTATAAAGCTTTACGAATTGGGGGAGACAAAGCAAGTTAAAATGGAAGACGATGCATGAAGTTCCTTTCTTCTACCTCTTATCCCACCCAGAAAAAAATACCATATGAAATTGCTAGCCTAACACAGAGTTGAAGGCATGTGCCCCTGCGAAGGCAGCTGATGCGTGTAAAGTCATTTCTTAGTGATACGGAATCTAGCAGAGGGTGCCACAGTGAGGTAAGGGCCTGGAGACGCTTACCTTCTGCTGTAGGAGCTTCAGAAAAGCACTGGTAATCTCCAAAAAGAAAAAAAAAGTTATAAAAATAAAGTTACCGTTGCAAGAGGGCTGAATGAAATATCTTAGGTAAATGGGCCTTTGGGTCTGGACAATAAGTATGTGTCTGAGAAGAATAGTTAACTCCATGATGCTACACAGACCTGCTTCCCAACACACAAGATTGCTATCACCCTCCTGCTCCTCGCTGCCCCCCACCCCGCCCACCACACACACACACACACACACACACACACTCATGCTCACATTCACACATATGTGTGTTCATACACACGAATGCATGCTCGATCATACTCAAACCCACATTCACTCATGCTTATACACACTCTCACAAACATGTTTGTGCTCACATTCACACACATGTGTGTTCATACACACGAATGGACGCTTGCTCATACTCATACCCACACTCACTTGTGCTCATACACACACATGCTTGCTCACACTCATGTTCACTTAGCCTCACACACATGCACACTCGCTTGTGCTCACATTCAAAGTTGCCCATGCTTGCTCATACTCACACACTCAAGCACACACATACTCACACCCACGTTCCCACTCCTACTTCCAATAGATCTGGGTGGGACAGTCATCATGCCAAGCAACATTCAAAATACCCTCAAAACCAAGATCCAGACTCTTCCCTTGGGGACCCTTGGCATGGTGACATAAAACATCTTCTGTGCTATCGAAGTGCCTGGAGAGAGCAGAGCCTTCACATTTGGGTGATAAATACCGTATTAGATAAAACAACAACAATCCAGATGGTTCAGCTAATAGAGTCACAGCAGTAAGCCTGTGTCCTACCAGGGGCACCAAAGTTACCAAGAGAGAAATAACAGCCTCAGGATTAAGCAAGGCTCTGGCTGTTTTTCACTAGGAAAACCTTAATGGAGTTGAATGTCCTTTACTTCAGAAAACTGCTCAACAAAAACAAGTGAAGACGGGAGAGAAACAGAGGTGGGAGGGGGAGCTGCTGGTCACAGAAAGGGTTAGAAAGTCATCAAAGACAGCTGGCACACAGAGGAAGAGACCCGGAAGCCATTTATCTGTCTACTAAGGAGGCACACCCGTTACCCACCCAGACCCAATAGTGCTGAAGAAGACACCAACATTTTCTAGAGTTACAAAAGTAAAACTCCTGTAACTTTCATACTGTATAGCATGGCAGAAACTGGAAAGCTTGTGTGACATTATACATCTTCACTTACTTTTTAATTGAAGTGTAGTTATAATAGGAAGTTTATTCCCAAGTAGTATAGATGGGACATGATTCTCAAAAAGAGAAAACAGGAATTAATAGTTTAGTCACTCTTGCCACAGAGGCATGAACGAATAGTGATGTATGCATCTTGTGTGCCGACCTTGCGCCTCACTTTACATTATTTTTCCTACCCTCATTTCCTAAGCCCTGATCCTAATGGCTTCTCTAACATTGTATTTTGTATTTATTGCTGCTGGCCACATTTAAATTATTTTTAAAGGCTTGAACCATATTGCTTATACTTATTTGTGGCTTAAAACAGACTGCTAAATCCCTTCTGGTGAACCTTGGTTATATTCCAGAAGGGTACGGTGAGGATCCAATCACAACACCACGAAGACAGTCTGCTGCCAGAGGAATCTGAAGTATGACAGTGTTTCTCAAAGGGCAGGTCCTGGACCAGCAGCCTGGGTGTCACCTGAGTACTTAACACAGACGCAAATTCTCGGCTACCCTCTGCCCAGACCTCGTTTCTTAGTTTTCTATCTCCACATAACAAATTATCACCCATGAAGCAGTTTCAAACCACACACATGTGCTATCTCAGTTGTGGATTAGAAGGTAAGGTTAGCTGGGTTCCCCATTCAGGGTCTCACCAGGCTAAAATCAAAGTGTTGTGAGGGGCTGTGATGTCATCTGAAGATTGGAGTCCTCTTCCAAGTTCACTGATAGTTGGAAAGATTCAGTTCCTTGCCTTCTTGCTGGCTGTCAGCCAAGGGGCCATCCCAACTCCTGGAGGTTGTCTGCTGTTGCCTGCCAGGCAGCCTTTTCCAGACCACAACAGTTTGCTTCCTCAAGGCAGCAGGAGATCTCTCTAGCTTTGAATCTCTCCAGTCTGCTGAGACAAAGCCATAGATAATGTAATATCGTGATGAGTGTCTCACCACCTTTGCCATGTAACACAACGTAGTCGAGGGAGTGATAGCTCATTATAGTCACAGGTCCTGCCTAGACTGAAGGGCAGGGGATTACACATGGGATGCAATCTGGAGGGCCCTCTCAGAATTCTACCTGCTAACCCATGGAATCAGAAGCCCCAATCTGAGATCCCAGATGATCTCCCCATACCTCCCAACTCTTCAGCACAAATTGAGACATTTATGGATTTGTGTTAAACGAATGCCTATTCAGTCCTTCAAAAGAAGCTTTCCTCCACAAAAATATTCAGCTACCTTGAGTTTTTCACGTATATCCTGCTCTACGTCAGAAATCAGACTTTTCATCCTGATGGCTGAAAGACCAGCTCAATCAAGGGGTTAATTGTACAGATCATTTTCCTGGCTCCCATGGTAAGAAAGGTTATAGATGGCCCCATATTTATGCAGCCATTGTTAAAAATTCAACTGCAGCATTTATTTCAGTGAACTCCTTTGCCTACGTGTTCAACACATGAACTCAGGGACTACATAAAACATTATCCTTATTAGTTCAAATTTTCTGACTCCTTAAAAGTTTCCAGTGACTGAAGGAAAAATGCATCCGTCATATATCCCCTGACATTACAAATACATTCATTAAAATACAAATAGCGCGATGGGGCACCTGGGGGCCTCAGTTGGTTTAGCATCCAGCTCTTCATTTAGGCTCAGGTCAGGAACTCATGGTTCACAGATTCCAGCACCATGTCAGGCTCTGTGCTGACAGCTCAGAGCCTGGAGCCTGCTTCAGATTCTGTATCTCTCTCTCTCTCTGTCCCTCCCCAGCTCATACTCTATCTCTCTCACTCTCTCTCAAAAATAAATAAACATTAAAACAAAATACAGTGTGATAATAATTGAGCACTGAGCTCATGCTTGCACGCATGAACGCATGTGTGCACACCCACATGGAGTAGATTGAATATAGAGATTTTTTAAAGATTTTTTAAAAAAAATTTTAACGTTTATTTTTTGAGATCAAGACAGAGTGTGAGCAGGAGTGGAATAGAGAGAGAGAGGGAAACACGGAATCCAAAGTAGGTTCCAGGCTCTGCGCTGTCAGCACAGAGTCCGATGCAGGGCTCCAACTCACGAACCTTGAGATCATGACCTAAGCCCAAGCCGGACACTTAACTGGCTGAGCCACCCAGGTGCCCTAAGAGTTTTTCTAATGTTTATTTATTTATTTTGAGAGAGAGAGAAAGAGAGGCACTCAGGGGAGGGGCAGAGAGACAGGGAGAGAATCCCAAGAAGGCTCCACGCTGCTGGCACAGGGCCTAATATGGGACCCGAACCCACCAACTGTGAGATCGTGACCTGAGCCAAAACCAAGAGTCGGATGCTCAACTGCTGAGCCACCCAGGTGCCCCAAGACTTTACAGTTATCAACAGACCCAGATGATATAGAGAAATGCCATTTAGATTGTCATCGAGGTCTTAAATGTTTTCTGAGAACCTTCTAATGCTGGAAGGTTTGCTGAGAGGAGCTGGGGCTTCTGCCCTGTTGGAGTCTGTGTGGACAGAAAGGAGGCTGATGTTCCTGGGAGTCGTTGATAAGTTGTTGCCCAATTTCCAGCCCCAAATATCCTCCCAGACACCGGTGGTTTCGTAGCACAACACCTATCCATATTCATACTAAGTCATATTCGAGCCCACATCCTTCCCACAATCTCCTCAGGGAGAAGAACTCAGAGTTTACTGACACACGAGGAAGTCACCTTTGAAAGGAGAATAAAGATGTTCTTTTCGACACTGTCTGCAGTGGCTTCCCCCAGACACCGCACGACTGGGTAGCATCGTCTTTCCCGGCTGACGGCGTGGGGCGCCTGTGCCCATGCCTCAGTTATTGAGCCGCGTTCACTTAGAGAAGGTGGCTGGCAGTACCCTCCTCTGGAGAACACACACAGGCACACAGGGTGCTGTCTCTGCCCTGCCGCCTGGTATAATGGCGTCTCTTTGTAATGGCCAGATAGTAAGTTGTGTCAACAGAAGCCATTGTGGGAAAGAGTGAAAGGGCTCACTCTGCTAAAAATAACAACCTGAGGCATCAGCAAGAGAGAAGTGGCTTTGCCTATTGTCGGGACAGTTAGGAAAGGGCCCCTCCTCCAGTCTTACTGTTTGTCCTCGAAAATTCACCCTGAGAGGAGACCCATGGGCTCCTGTCTGTAGGGCCCGGAGAGACTGGGACTCTATTGTGGGGGGCAGAGCACCGAACAACACCAGCCCCAGTCAGGTGGGGTAACACGAGCCAAATAGAGTGGAACATCTTCCTCTTGTATCAGAAAGGGAAGTACCAGTACAGACTAGGGAAGGGGACACCTTACACTCATGTTGCCCATGAGATATCGATACCCATATTGTGCCACAGCAAACCATTCGTGCCAAGAATCATACTCCTGTTTCTGAATACTGAGTTCATTTTTCTTTTTTTTTTTTCTCTCTCTAAGTATATTTTTTTATTTTGAGAGAGAGAGAGAGAGAAAGAGCACGAGCAGGAGAGGGGCAGAAAAAGAGGGGGAGAAAAAGAGAAATCCAAGCAGGCTCTCCATGGTCAGCACGGAGCCCAACACAGGGCTTGAACTCATGAACCATGAGATCATGACTAGAGCTGAAATCAAGAGTTGGATGCTTAACTGACTGAGCCACCCAAGTGCCCCCTCAGTTTATTTTTCTGTATGATTTTCCCATCTTAAATCTTATCATATTAAAACCTAGTGTGGCAATCATTTTGCAATACATGCATATATCAAATCATTGTGTTGTACACCTTAAGCTTATACAATGCTTAAAATAAAATAATGGGGCAGAACTATCTTAGACTTCAGCCTACCTGAGCACATGTTTATAGAATCCTTTTGAGGCCTTAAGTGAACGATATCATAGAAGTATAGAGTAATATATGTTTTCCTATAAAAGCACCTGGGTGGCTTAGTCAGTTGAGCAACTGACTTCAGCTCAGGTCATGATCTTACGGTTCATGAGTTCAAGTCCCGCATGGGGCTCCCTGCCGTCAGCATGGAGATCACTTTGGATCCTCTGTCCCCCTCTTTCTCTGCTGCTCCCCTGCTCACGCTCTCTCTCTCAAATATACATAAAACTTTTTTCAACAATATGTTTTCCTACAGAATCATTGGCTGTCACTGGGAAGAGAAGTTTATCTTAATGTCATTTCTTACCTTGAAATCAACTTTTGAAAAAGCTAATAATAGTCCTTCTCTGGTCCTACCACTTCCAGAGGCTGAATGAGTTTCAATTAGCAGCAAAATGTCTAAATCACAGTTCTAAAGAACGTTGAGATAAATGAACCAAACACAGAAGACCTAAGAGAAAACGCTGTCCTTCATTGGCCAAGGCATGACCTGCTGTCAGGGTTATACCAAGCAAAAAAATTAACATTAATTAGAGGCATCTGGGTGGCTCAGTCAGTTAAGCGTCAGATGCCGGCTTAGGTCATGATCTCATGGTTCATGGGTTTGAGCCCCGCATCAGGCTCTGTGCTGACAGCTAAGAGCCTGGAGCCTAATTCCGATTCTGTGTCTCCCTCTCTCTCTGCCCCTCCCCCACTTGCTTGTGTGCGCTTGCTCTCTCTCAAAAATAAATAAACATTTAAAAATTGAAAAAATAAAATTAAGTTAAAGATGCCAAGACAGGGCTCCATTCCCACCACCTTCTCCTCTCCCTTGTCTCACAGAGGACCTTGAAACAAGGAGGAAATATGGTAGGGAGAGAGGAATATGTCATTTCAAGTCAACAACTCCATTCCTGGGGCTACCATATTCAGGGTTCACCCCACATGGGAGGTTCAATGCTCAGCCTCCCTCCTGACAAGCAGAGAATAGCCTGCGTGGGAAATGACAGCGACCACACACCGTATGAGGATGCCAGGGTCAGACAGGCTGGTGAAATTACCTGGTTCAAAAGTAATGTGCAACGTAATGTCCCTTGGTGACATGCACATTCCTCTCAGGGAATGCCTGCCCATAACCATGCCGCAAGGATCCACATAAACCAAGCGATCAGCAACATGCTTCACTCTAGGTCACTCTGGGTCTGCTCTTTTCATGGATGTGACTTCAGAAAAAAGGGAGCTGATGGTAGAGATTTCAGATTTCCTTCCTCCTTCCACATCTCACCCCCAAAGTCACTTCCCACAGACCCTCCAGGACCTCCAAGGGCACCATCTGTGCCCGTGACTCCTTGCAGGAATATTTGTCGTTCTTTAACCTGGTAGCCTCTGTGTTTCAGGCTGCTGGCATTTACATTTCCTGGGAGCACAGCTTCTTTGCTTCGCCACCTGCTCTTCTCCTTTCCGGACCCTCAAAACCTCAATGGAAGGCATTTATTCTCATTTTTAAATCTATGGTCTCTGTTCTGAGATTTTATCTTCCTTGTAACAGCCCTAGCAAAAAACACTTACGAGCACATTGGAGACTTCTAGGAAAGGAGGGTTTCCTGAAATAATAAGGCCCAAGCTGGTGGAAATTCTGATCCCAGTCACCCTACAGTGTGTGGGCACAGAGTGATGAAGCTGCTTTTGCTCAGTCTACTCCCAGGGGAAGGAGTTTCAGGAGACCTTATCTTCTTCTCTTGCTACCCTTGCCCAGTCAACACTCCTGGGTACCTCCAATGGTGAGAGCAGGACTGAAGCCACTCCAAAAAGCAATCTCATGTGAGATTTGTTTTCATTTTCCTTTAGAAAAACTGTGAATATTTTTTGCCACTGGAAACCTCAGGAGAGCTACCGTGTGCTCCGTAGCTTTAGGGAGCGTCAACTCTCCAGGGAAGGGACCTAGACAATGTGATGTGGGCAGTCCTTAGCATCGGCTGGTAATGGGACACAGTAAGGACAACGCTTGCCCTTCTTTTCTTTAACCCACCGTTGAAATAAAGAGTATTGCCCTGGTCTCAGTCCCAGGTAAGAGCGTGGAGTATTTCCAAATTCAGTCCTCTGGCGCCACCTGGTGCTAACTTCTCTAATTACTCTTTATCTTTTAAAACGAAAAGTCCCTTTATAAATTTCTTTGTAAAAGTGCTAACTTCACAAAAGTCTGATGAACACAGCGCCAAGTTCACATATGTAGGTAACGTTCAGATGAAAGGACGTTAGCATTGCTGTTCATTTGGTGACTCACAGGGCATGGCATCCGTAAACACTAGAGCAAGCTTTGTTTTTATTTGTCATGGTTGTTATTACGGAAAATATGGGGGGTTACAAGAATTTGTAGTGTCTATGATATAGTACCTCCTGAAAATTATCAATGAATTGCCTTTTATGAGGTACAAATAATAGTTACTTGAAAATCTAACAAATACAGTTTTATTATTAAAGAGACGGTGCCTTGAGTAAGTAAAATCCTAAAGGCAAGCTTTCCCTAATTGAATTTTATCCCTAACAAAAGGTTAATCAAAATATCACGTTTGTTTCTTTCCACAGTTGAGACTATCCCTGCAAAATAGGGATGTTCATAGCCATCCCTCCCTGAGGAAATCTAATAAAGAAGCTCTGATAGTTTCAGAATTACCTCAGAGCCTTGATGTTATCATTCTGAAAATAAAATGGAAACACCTACTCAGAACTTAGGATGTACCTTAAAGCTGATATATGGGTTTTATCATTACACATTTTCCTAAAATTGAGTGTGTGCGTGGCAAAACGCATACATTAAAGCCAGACTACATTACATATGCAAGTTTACTTTATAAGTGACTACATGTTTGCAAACTCTCGCATTTAACCCGCCCCCAAGGACTCAAGGCCTGAAAGAAATGAATGAGGGCTCTGCCTGTTTCATAATGAGAAATATATCATCTGATAAAAAGTCCTCCAGGGGTATATTGTTCTACCATATTGGAGTGGGCAAGCTAAAAAGGAACCGGCTAAACAAGTATGAATGTAATCAAAACAACTAATTTTGAGCACTTCCTGCCTGCCAGCACTGTTCTCAGTGTTTAACATGTGTCTCCTATGTAATCTTCCCCAAACCTGATGAGATGGATTCTCATGATTCTTTGTCACAAATTAGCTCTTACACAATTGATGATAGACAGTGGGATTTGTAACACATGATGCCAACCCACGCCTGATGCTTCCCAGCACGTTAATGCCTTAAAGTGATCAGAGACAAGTGTTCTCACAATGAAAGAAGAGGCTTAGCAATAAAGAGAGACTTTGAAAAAAGCGGGGGGCGGAGGGGCAGTATCAAAGTGCCATTCTTTACTGCAAGTGCAGCCTGGTTTTCTGGCCTCAGAACCACGAGGTTTTCCTCCATGTTGATCCATTTGGGGAAAACACGTGTGCTGATAAAAACGGTATGAAAATATATCTTCCTTATTTAGACAGTGCATTCGTGAAGATTAAAAACAATGCCATCCAGGACCCACAACTTGGAGGAGGAAGCGCGTGACCAAGTATAAAGGCTGCAGATAATTGACTAACTGCGATTCTAGGTGCTAGTCCCTGTAGAGAATCCTGCTAGTGCTTTTATTATGATTGGTACTCTTTCGTTAGCACTATGATTACAGAGTCCCATAGGTTTTATTTGGGATGCCCATCAGCCCTGTTACTTTTAGTGCATGATTTTGCAGAACATGAGTTTTTTTAGGAATGCGTGAATGGCATACATCGTCATTCCCATTTTACAGCTACGAGAACTGAGGCATCAAGCATTGAACAATCTTTTCAAAATCACACAGCAATTACACGATGACGCCACAGTGAACACCCACTTTGACTGCAGATTCTTATTTTGAAGACACTAAATATAAAATTTTCAATGAATATTAACAAATGTGGTAGTTTTTAAATATGTCCACAGATTCATCTATTCTCCTCCCTTCAAAAGGTAGAACGTGGTCCCCACTACTCCCTTGGGTGTGGGCCAGACTTAACTCATTCTAACCAGAAGAATATGGCAGAGGGGCTGTGTATAGCTACCTGGAAGACATTGTGGCTTGGACTACATCAAAGTTCAAAGTTTTCTCGCTGCAACCAATACCATTAAGAATGTGAATAGGATATATGAGGAATTTTAAGATACAAAACAGATGAACATAAGGGAAGGGAAGCAAAAATAATATAAAAACAGGGAGGGGGACAAAACATAAGACACTCTTAAATATAGAGAACAAACAGAGGTTTGCTGGAGGGGTTGTGGGAAGTGGGGGGATGGGCTAATATCCAGGGGCATTAAGGAATCTAGTCCTGAAATCACTGTTGCACTATATGCTTGGATGCAAATTTTAAAATTAATTAATTAATTAATTAATTAAAAATAAAAATACATTTTATTCATAAAAAAAGAATGTGAATAGGATAAAATATTTGCAACTCATACGTCTGATAAGGAACTTGTATCCAGGATATATATATTTTTTAAACTCATACAACTCAATGACAAAACGAACAGCCCACATTTATAAATGGGCAAAGAATTTGAGGAAACATTTCTCAGGAGAAATGGCCAATAAGCACATTAAAAGTTGTTCAACGTCATTAATCATGAGAGAAACATAAATCAAAACCACTGCTTCATGCCCACTAGGATGGCTACACTGAAAACCACAGCTCATAAGTGTTGGCCAAGGTTATGAAACGTTCCCATCATACACTGCTAATGGGAATATAAAATGGTGCAGCTGGTTTGGAAAACAGGCAGTTCCCCAAAATGTTAAACACAGAGTTACCATATGACCCAGCAATTCCTCCCCCATATATACCCAAGAGAAGTGAAAATTAATGTCCACAACAAAAAGATGTACATAAATGTTCCCAGCAGCATAATCCTTTCAGCCCCAAAGTACAAACAACCCAACGTCCGTCATCCAATGCATGAATAAGCCAAATGTTATACATATAATGAATATTATTCAGCAGTAAAAAGAAAATACTGATTGGGGGAGGACTAAGGAAGGAAAAGTTCTGCAAAATCCAAGGGAAGAGGGCTCCAGCTACATCCGACTTTGCTTTGCCTAAGCAGACTGGGGCTTCTTCATCGCGTGGCTTCACTGTGGAGCATCCCGTAAAGGTAGCTGACTTGCACATTGAAGATCCACCCTTCTGTGGACAAGTGTCAAATGTCAAAACTGAGGCCTGACTTTTCTGAAAACATCAGCTTTCTGCCGGATCTGGAATAATGGATGTAAAAGGTGACTCTACCCTCTGACCAGGGAAACCGAGTCACAGACCTCATTCGCTACAACCAAAGGGGCTACTGTTCTGACATGGGGGTCCTTCACCAGGGCCACTCTCTAAGCACAGGGTCTGACGCTGACTCCGACCCAGTAGGAGGGATGTCTCCAGTGGGGAAAAAATCCAGCGTGTCCAGTCATGAGAACTCAGGCCTTACCTTGACCGATTCTGACAACAAAAATAATTCTGACGCAGGGTACCTGGGTGGCTCAGTCAGCTAAGCGTCAGACCCTTGATTTCAGCTCAAGTCATAATTTCACAGTTTGTGAGATCAAGCCTGACATCAGGCTCTGCACTGATAGCGCAGAGCCTCCTTGGGATTCTTTCTCTCTCCCTCTCTGTCTCTCTGTCTCTCTTTCTGTCTCTCAAATAAATAAACATTTTTAAAAAAATATGTTAGATGAGAACAGTAGGCCTCCTTCTTAAATACCTCTTAATGTTTTGGGTACTGCACAAAGTGGGGTTTAGGATGGTTTTGCTTTTAAATAAAGAGGCATATAAAACAAAAAAAAAGGAGAGAGAAAACATTATCAAAATGCTATAACATGGATGACCCTTGAAAACATTTTCACAAGCGAAAGAGGTCAGACACAAAAGGCCACGTATTGTATGATTCCATTTATACAAAATGTCCCAACAGGCAAGTTTATAGAGACAGAAGGTAAATAGCGATTGCCAGGGAGGTGGAAGAGGAGAGAATGGGGAGTGGCTGCTTTCTGTTTGGAGTGCTGAAAAGTTCTGGAACTAGGTAATAGTGACTAGGAATATCCTAAAACATGGAATTGTATATTCTAAGTGGGTGAGTTGTATGGTAGGTGAATAATATCTCTAAAAGCTATCTTTAAAAAAAAGACAGTGTGATGTCTGCCCTGCTCCTGCTCTCTTTCCTACACATAGGGTAACATAACTCTCTCCTTCCTCTCTGGGGGACGCTTGCTGCCATGTTGGAAAAGGTCCACATGGAAGGGAACCAAGGCCTCTAGTCAACAGCCATGAGAATCTTCTTGAAAGCAGATCTTTCCATCCAAGTCAGGCTCTCAGGTGACTGAAATCCTGACTGAGATCTTGACTGTAATCTTATGAGATGCCCTGAGCCTGGACCACCAGTTGAACCATTCCTAGGGGCCCCTGCCCCTCACACCATGTGAGATGATAATCTTGTTGCTGTAGGCTGCTAAGTTTTGGAGTAATTTGTTACACAGCAGTAGACACACAGGCATACCCCCAATTTTATTGCATTTCCCTTTATTGTGCTTCACAGATACCATCTGTTTTATAAACTGAAATTTTCTGGCGACCTTACATCAAGCAAATCTGTCAGCATCCTTTTTCTAACAATGTTGGCTCACTTTGTCTCTATGTCACATTTGGGTAATTCTCGCAGTATTTCAGACTTTTTCATTATTATTACTTATTATATTTCTGACGGTGATCTGTGAAAGCTCAGATGGTGGTTAGCATTTTTCAGCAATAAAGTATTTTTTAATGTTAACTTATTTTTTGAGAGAGAGAGAGAGAGAACGTGGGTGAGGGGCAGAGAGAAGGAGACAGAGGATCTGAAACGGGCTTTGCACTGACAGCAGGGAGCCCGATGCGGGGCTCGAACTCAAGAACCGTGAGATCATGACTTGAGCCAAAGTCAGAGACTCAACCAACTGAGCCACCCAGGCTCCCCAGCAATAAAGTATTTCTAATTAAGGTATGTACATTGTTCTTTTAGACATAATGTTATTGCACATTTAAGTGACTGCAGTATAGTGTAAACCTAACTTTTATATGCACTGGGAAACCAAAAAGTTCATTTAACTCACTCTATGACAATAATCACTTTATTGCAGTGGTCTGGAACTGAAACCACAGAATTGCCAAAGGATGCCTGTGTTCTTTTTTTTTCTTTTAATGTTTTGTTTTTTTTTTATTTTTGAGAGATAGAGACAGAGCGCGAGTGGGGGAGAGGCAGAGAGAGAGAGAGGGAGACACCGTATCTGAAACAGGCTCCAGGCTCTGAACTGTCAGCACAGAGCCCGACGTGGGGATGGAACTCGGGAACGGTGAGATCATGACCTAGGCTGAAGTTGGACGCCCAACCTACTGAGCCACCCAGGCACCCCAGGATGCCTGTGTTCTTAAGTGAAAAAAGCAAGTAGCACCACATTACACTCACTATGATTCCTTTTCTTGTTTAAAATACATCTATGCATATGCAGAAAAAAATCACAGGCAATCGCTACCTCTAGGTGGAGAGATTATTTGCATTTTTTTCCTTTTAACTTCTCTTTATTCTCCAACTTTCCATAATGAATCTTTTGTGAGAAAAAAAAATTGACATTACTTTTAATTTTTTTATAGATTAAATGGAGGGCAGAGTGTGGGAAGACCTTTTTTCCTGAAGTAGAGTTGACACACAGGGTTACATTCATTTCAGGTGTATGACGGTGATTCAACTACTCTGTAACCTTATGTTATGCTCACCTTCTGTCACCATACAACACAATTACAGCACCATTTTCTATACTCCCTGTGCTGTGCCTTTCATCCCCATGACTTATTCATCCCATGACTGGAAGCCTGTACCTCCCAGTCCCCTTCACCCATTTTGCCCATCCCCTCACCTCCGGCAACCACCAATTCATTCTCTGTATTTATAGGTCTGTTTCTTTTTGTCTATTTGTCCATTTGTTTTGTTGCTTAGATTCCACATATGAGTGAAATCATATGGTAGTGTCTTTCTCCACCTGACTTATTCCACTTAGCATAATGCCCTCTAGGTCGGCCATGTTGTCCCAAATGGCAAGATCTCCTTTTCATGGCTGAAGAATATTCCATTTTGGGAAAAGACTTTGACAATAGTGCAGGCGGGAGATGAGGGCTTGGGTGTGAAAAAAAAGAAAATACAAGGGATGTATTTTTGAAATCCTTCCTTTTGAAAGGATTTCATGAATGACCTAAATCAGATGATGAAAGGACAGGGGGAAATTGGGTCTACACAGATTAAGTCACCCTGTTTTGTGATTTACAAGTTGGGCTGCGTGTCACTGACTACTCTGGCTGTAATGCCCACTCCTGGCCACCTGGATGTCCACCCACCTACATCCAGGGCCACCAGGAGCCTCTTCAGCCACAAGCACAAAATGCAAAGAAATCTACCTCATTTCTCAAGAAAGATGAAACGGTACAATGTTAGGAACACTTGCCCTAAGTCATATCACCACCTCCCAGGGCTGGAGGGAGGCTGTTACTTTGAATATACTCCATCTGTGGCATCACTACTGTTTATTAAACATTTTCTTAACAATTTTTTAAGTATTTATTTATTACTTTTTAGAGAGAGTGTGAGCGGGGGAGGAACCGAGAGAGAGGGAGGCAGAGAATCTGAAGTGGCTCTGAGCTGACAGTGTAGAACTCAATGCAGGGCTGGAACTCACGAACTGTGAGGTCACGTCCTGAGTGGAGGTCCCACACTCAACCGACAGAGCCACCCAGGTGCCCCTTGAACATTTCCTAGGTGCCAGCACTGAGCTCCACACTCAAGTATAATTCTTGGTTATTCCTCACAACTTTTCCTGTTAGTATTCTTTCTGCATTTTCGACTAGAGAAGAGGAAACTGGTGTTCAGAGAGGTAAAGTGACTTGTTCAAAGCATCACAGCTACTTACTTGCAGAGTATGGCCTGAACCCACTTCTGACAAAAGCAGCAGACCGTCCCTCCAGCGCCTCCCAGGGAAGAGCTGTGCGGAAGGCAGCATGATGCTTCTCTGTGCCCCAGAAACGTTGGGGAGCTGGAAGGAGCCAGCCATGAGTTCAGCTGCTAACGGTGCCACTGCCTTCTGGAAAGGGCTTTGTCTCCCCAACTGGAACTCTCATGGCATCAATAACCCAAAGCCACAGGCACTGACAGGCTGTAAATAATTTAAAAGTATAATCTGGGTCCACCCCTATTACTGGGAACCAGTTAGACTCTAATTCCTCTTCTATTAAAATGGAGCCACGTGTTTAAATAAAGACTCTGACTAACAAGAATAGAAAGAATAGCTCAGGTAAATATTTTGTTAAGTTTTAAAACCACTCTCACCTCATAGGCACCGAGGTTCAAGCCCAGGGGCAGGGGTTTGTGAGTCTGGCGTGGGTTTGCCGCCCTGGTGTTTTTTCCCACTTTTGCTCACATGAAGGAAGCTGGCAATTGTTTGGTGACAGGAATCAAGGAAACAACAGTGCTTCTAAACACCAGACTGGAATCCTGTCTGTGGGAATATTCCACAGAAGAGTAGGAGCCTCACAAAGCCATAGGAACACATTCAATAAATAATGGTTTCCAGAAACAGGAGACAAAGAAACAGACATTTCTCAGGCTCTTGGAGATGTTTACAGGAATATGAGTAGAAGAGAAATAGAGATGCTTTCTACCATGCTTCCCTTATTCTGGATGAAAAGCCAAGAAGAAAAATGACAGGGAATATGAGAAATGAGAAGGATCTTGAAAGAGCCCTGGAGAAGGGATGTGCAGGGAGGGTCTTGTCTGGGGTGCAGGCTGCAGGAAGCGAGAACAAAGATGAAGGAAGGAAGTAAAGAAAGGAAGGAGGGGGTGTGGGGTAAGCAGGGAGGGGGATGAGAGTCCCTGAGCTCTCACCAGGACCCCAGAGAGCCCTTCACACCTGAAGAAAGAGGGCTTTTCTCCAAGAAGCCTTTACACTTTTCCCCTTATAATCCACATTTCCCGCAGGGGATTTCTGAGAGGGGGAGAAAAGCCTCCAGTTGTCAGCAAACACCAGAGGTTTTGAGAAGGATGCTCTTAATTAGTTTCTTCATCTCCAGAGTGAACAGTGAGTCTTGCACTATGGGCAGACTTCCCCCTGTGATTCACACACATTCACACACTCACACACATGCACAGCCACACCAGTGCCCAGTTGCACACACACACACTCACACCTCTCCTTTGGGCACCCCCAACCCACGCTTTACGCATCTACAGCCCTGCTCTGTGCTTTGCCCCACAGTGGACCGATGACCTGGGGCCTTATCTTCCTCAGGAACCATGCCCAGTGCCTTGGAATTCCAATACCAATCCCTCCAGAAAGCAGTTTAAGATTTGACTTAAACTTATTTACTTACTTAACCTAAGTAACCTAAACTTACTTAAAATCCTAAAGAAAAATTGATTTTCAAAAGAAAACTTGTAGGGCGCCTGGGTGGTTCAGTCAGTTAAGCGTCCGACTCTTAATTTCAGCTCAGGTCATGATCTCATGGTTTATGAGACTGCGCCCCAGATCCCCACATTGTGCTGAGAGCACAGAGCCTACCTGGGATTTTCTCTCTCCCTTGCTCTCTGCCCCTCCCCTGCTCACTCTCTCTCTCTCTCTCAAAATATTTTTTTAAAAGAAAACTTGAGGAAAGAAAGAAGGATAAACAGAAGAAGGGAAAGAGGGGGAGAAATATATAAACCTTTGCAGGCTAAGTGCAAATGCTATGCTGTGTCTTAATCCATTTGGGCTGCGGTAACAGAAACACCATAGACCAGTAGCTTGTAGACAACAGAAATTTATTTCTTACAGTTTGGGAGTCTGGGAAGGGGTGAGAAAACTCCCTGGGGTCCCTTTCATAGGGGCACTAATCCCATCCATGAGGGCTCCAGGCTCATAACCTAATCACCTCCCAAGGCCCCTGCCTCCTAATGCCCTCACCTTGGGAGTTAGGGCTTCAACATAGGAATTGTGCGGGGACACAAACATTCAGACCATTGCACTAAGCATTCTACATTGGTCCCCTCATGTATTCCACGGAACAATATGAGGAGGTCTTTTTTTTGAAGATAAGGAAATGTTAGATCATATCCAAAAGCCACAGTTAACTCAGAACCAGATTTGAATCAGATCTTCCGGGCTCTGAGTATGAAACTGAGAAACGTGTGTGATGGGAGAGAGATTCCTAACTGTAAAAGCTACTGGGCTCAGCACCCCTTGGAGGCTACTGAAAGAGTACGTGGTGACTCTGGCCTCTCACTGAAGAAAGACAAGCTCCCGACTTCAGCCATGTTTGGTTTTGCCTCATTCACAGGCGCCATTTTGTTCCCTATTCTTGTTTGACTTCTTTCTTATGCTTCTTTACTATCCAGTGGTATTTCGAGTATTCTTCGAAGCCTTCATAAATCTCTGCAAAAAAGATATAATTAAAATTTGTTTAAAACTCCCTTTAAAAAACATATAAAGTAATTAAAAAGAAATGTACTGACAATGTAGAGTCCAAATTGCCCAGGACCAGGGTGGCCCAATTGCAATGATAGTGGCTGGAGTACTCAGTTGATGGGTCTGAGCTGTGAGAGGAACCTAAGCCTGGCTCCATTTCTCCAAATCACACCTGATCTGCCATTGGTTTCCTGATTGAGTATGGTCAGATGGTCAGTTCTTCCTCTGCAAAGTGTGATAACAGCATTTCCCACGAGGTGTTCTAGAAAGGTTTTGAAGTGATTGGGTGAAAAGAACCGTAATATAATATTTTCTTCTGGAGTGGGGGGGAGTCAAAACCTCATCACACCCTCTTTTCAGTTACCTTTTAAGAGCAGCCGATGTGTGTTGTGTTCCAAGGCTGCTGACTTGGAATAAAAAATTGGTCACTGAAAGTACTTCAAGGCTTTTTAAAAACAGCTAAAAGAGTCCATCCAAGAGCTTGCTCCTGAGCTCCAGGGAGGCCCTCAAGGCCCCAGATTTTCTCTTGCAGGAGAGATCTTCCTCACTGCACCCTAGCAGTAAGGCTGTCAGAGCACATACAGGCCTGGACCAGTGGAATAGACCTGGGTTCAGAACCAGCTACATGATCTTGGGCAAATTACTTTCCCACTCTGGCTTCTGTTTCCTTATCTATGAAACGGAAATAATAACAGTATCCCCTTCAGACTTTGTCACTCGGGTTAAACCAGATAATGAATATAATATGCCCAGTAAATGTGAGTTCCCACTGTCGACAGGATCAGCAGCAGCTGGGGTATCATCTCTCAGGTGTTCATCTTGTTTCTTCCACGGGCCCTTTCTCAGAGCAGACACAACAGAGGTTTGGGTGGTGAAGGGGTTCATTTTGGACCTGGCAGAAAGTGATAGGAACTTCATGTTATTGACAGAAAACCTTTCCAAGTCACCTCCCCTCTAGCCACTGCCAGGGATCTGACATTACTCTCCTTAAAGCCCCTACCAATTACCCCCCAATACTTTTGTGGCACCCTTCATCTTCCTATCTGCAGGATTCAACCAGGCCACTGTCCTACATGGAAACTAAAGGCAAGACTCCACGCAGCTGGAAGTCCGGAAACTATGTCATCTCTGTCAGAGAAGACAGGAATTAACCACTCAGGACCTCCTCCTCTGCCTCTGGGTTTCTGCTCTTTAGAGAATGTGGGGCCTTTTTATGGGATTTAGGAGATAGCAGAATGAGGAGGGGAACTTGGGAAAAGATTGATATCTGTACAAGCATGTGACCATGGCTGCCCCTAGGGTGTGTGGGGCCCAGGCATATATATAAACATTTATATATAAATAATTACAGTTACCAAAATCTGCATACTAGCACATCTAGTGGCCCAATTTCAGATGATCCCATGAAAGAAAGAGCAGTCAGTCAGCAGGAGCTATCCAATCTCCAGACTGCCCTCCTGGAACTAGATCCAGACTGCCCTCCGGGAGCTTGGTCCCAATCCTGTAACAACGTCACAAGCACGAGGCTCGGATCTTCTGGGGCATCTGGCCAACCCTACATGAGCAGTAGGGGATGCCAGAAAGCCCTAAAGGGGAGAAATAGGCACCAGAGCCCATGTGGGTCCTGCTACAAGGCCCAGGAATCCCCCCTGGATGGCACTTCTGACTCTTGCCTGTCTCCAGCATTAGACAGGGAATGAGAAAAGTTCAAGGAAGGCTGGGCCAGATCTCAGGACAGGACAGCATTTGATACCAGAGCCTCTGTGAGAGTTTCCTCTCTGAGTCAGACTCAGAAGGAACAGTGCCTCCTTCCTCTCGGTGTGTGTAAATTCTAGACCAGATAGTCTTTCTCTTTAAGTTACTCCTTTCTCTTAAGGACCACAGCTGTGGACCAGGAGGTTCTAGTGCTATTACCATGAACTATTTGCCTTATTAGCAGCATGGCAGACAGAGATTAAAAAAAAAAGCAAAAAAACAAAAAAACGAGATTGAATCTAGCACAAGGGCAAGCCAGGTCAATTCTATCAGGAACTACTTGCAAATTCGTTGTTTTTGCTTGGGAAGTTATAAGCCTGGACTCCTGCACAGGCCTGCCCCTCACATTTGCAGGCCTAGGGCAACAGTACACATGGAGGCCCCTGGCCCACAACCCACTCATTTCTCTCTTCTCTCTGCTAGCTCTCCTCAGATCATAAAAGACCTTTTCCATGTGCATATGGGCATCCCAGCTCACCCGGCCTATCTCTGTCTCCCCTGACCCCTGCCAAACCACCACCCCTTGGCCACCCTTTGGGTACACAGGTGGTATTATTAGCCCTCATTCAAAAGGACAGACCTGGGAAAGACATTCATATAGGCCTTAGCATTTGGGCAAGGAATTCCGGTGTCCCTCGTACCTAGAATATGGTTTTGAAGTAGGGGAGCATGGACCCTAGGTGGACATATCCTTTGGCCTCCTCGACCTCTCAGCAGATGGGAAAGGCACAGATGGAGGATGGCCAGAGCCAGGCCCATGAAAGCTAAGACCAGAGCAGAGGCCCACCTGCCTGTGTCTAAGGGTAATCCACTCCAGCATATGATTGCCAAACCCATACCCCGACCCCTACTTCGCTTTTCAGTTTCTACTTCCTCAATCTCCTTTAGCCCACTCCCCAACTGCTGCTTTTGGCTCATGCATAAGAATTCCTAGTTCCTGTTTTTGAGTCATCCTGAATCTGACCTTGAAGCTAGTGTTATAAAAAAAAAAGAGATATTACATCTTTTTTAAAAGTCTACAGAAACTGAATATTTATGATACGCTGCATCAAGATCTCCTAGCAAAGAAATGTAATTCTTGTCACCCGTGGCTACTGAAAAATGACTTTCTGGATACACTAGTGGCACTTTTTATCTTTCATAGGCTGACAGATAATGGGATTGCAAGTTTCAAGCAGTAATCTCCTCATCTTATTGTGATTTCTGAGGGATGAGGAGACAACGTAGTTGAGCTCTATAGAGGACCGAACAGACAAGCAAAATAACACTCTGGCATAGGGAGTTCCCATCTGGGAAGAGATCTGAGGTCCCTTATACTTTTTCCAGGGGAACTGACATTGTTCCATTTTGTGATTGAGGATATCAATGAAGAAACAGAAGAACAGCTATGAGATTTGCTCCAGAAGTCGAATCCAGAACCCAAGTTCTTCCATATTAGGATACCACAATATGATTTCTTAAAAAAAGGGATCTGATCTTTCTTCTCTTTGAAGTCACACAATGCTTTCCATGTAATTTGCTTACGGTGGCTGTGGAATAATGAAAAATATTGAGCCTTTGTCTCAGTTTTTCAGGTCCTAAAACTCTTGGAATCTCCAAAGCAATGAGAGTCTTTTGCATGCTAATGAGATGACGGGCTGTTGGGGTCCCCTGGATAGCTCCAGGGTGGGGACCAGTCTCCAGAATGACCAAGCCTTGATTAGAAGCCAGAAACTTTCAGCCCTACCCTCCAACTGCCAGGAAGGGGAGAGGGACTAGAGACTGAATTTGATCACCAATGGTCAATGATTTAATCAATTGTGTGTATGTAGTGAAACCTCCATAAAACCCGTAAACAGCAGAGTTCATAGAGTATCTGGGTTGGTGAGCATATATCCCTGTGCTGGTCTGGTGGTGTACCCCGACTCCCTGGAACAGAAGCTCCTGTGCTTGAGATCCCCTCAGACCTCATCCTATATACCTCTTCATCTGGCTGTTCATTTGTATCCTTTATAACATCCTTTATAATAAATCAATAAATGTAAGTAAAATATGTTGCTAAGTTCTGTGAGCCAATCTACCATATTACTGAACCTAAGGAGGGGGTCATGGGACTCCCCCCCACCCCCGCCACTTATAGCTGGTAGGTGAGAATTACGGGAGGCCCAGAACTAATGACTGACATCTGAAGTGGGAGGCAGTCTTGTAAGACAGAGCCTTTAGCCTGTAGGGTCTGCACTAATGTGAAGTAGTATCAGATTGAATGGAATCATTGAACACCGAGTTGGTGTCCAGGGAATCAGAGAATTGGTTGCTGGTGTACAAAACACCCCAGAGTGGTTATCTGGCACTGCCCTTTATTATGGTCATTCATATTGGTTTTTTTCCTCCTATTAATTGTATTTTCTTTGAGAGCCCAAACCGGGTGTTATTCATCTTTGTATTTCTTACAACACCTAGCACAGGGCCTAGCCCACAATAAAAGATGAAGCGACAACATTGAACAGGTTCCAATGTGTTGTGTTGACTGCTCCTCAGATCTTTATGATCGTGCACATTTAGGGAGGCCAAGCTGGGCTGGGCTGGGCTATGACTCGTAGTGAGAAGGCACTGAATCATGGCATTCACCAAGGATATGTCTCTCAAACCTTCTTACCAGCCTCTTGACTAGCCTGGACCCCTATACTCACCCCTGCTCTGTGACCACATCAGCAACTTGTCCCAGCTCCAGTTTCAGAGACTTCCCCCAAATACAAGTGTTTGTAGATCAATTACAACTGATCAGGAGAAGAAAGAAGAATGAACATTCGGCCTTCAATATGTTTACTCTAGTGTCTTTTACAGCTGAACTTGAATGACAAGTTCGGTCTGATCTTAAGGAATAAAAACCTTCCTCCTTCACCTTGCCTCCATTAAATCCTTAACAATAGCTATAAAACAGAGAAGACTCAGAACACCTAGCAGAACACCTAGGTAGGCTAGGGCAGGAGCAGGGAGCAGATTTTAACTGCAATTCTGCAGGCTTTGCAGGGATTGTCCACTGTGGAATGGCCAGCAGACCTCAGCAGTTTCCGTGTTTCACGTTGACTCCGGTAGACATAGACCCATATTCTCCTTCAAACACCAAACCACAATGCAGTGAGCAGCAAAGAGCAGGCATCCAAAAGACACACCAGAAAGACTCAGAGGAATGGTGTCCAAGCCTTTGTCACCCCATATCTATGTCCTTTGTTGAGGAGAAGAGAATAAAAAGGGAGGAGAGGAGAGGAAGGGAGAGCAAGGAAGAGTAGGGGAGGGCAAAGAACGGAGGAAGAGAGAGGAGGGGAAGGGGAAGGTATGGGAGGGAAGGAGAGGGCATCAACCAGGGCAATGTGTGAAACTGCACAGCCTCTTAGCCAGCCAGGTCCTGAACATGGGGGCCCACCAAAACTCATGTTCTAAGGTGTAGTTCTTCAGTTCAGCCTGGGTAAATTCCTACTGGTTATAGCAAAGAATTCAATAAAGCAAGACCTGACCGGGCTGCCAGAATCGTAACCACAAAAGACAATTTTGTGGGTTTTGTGGCTATTTTCATTCACTCCCTGGACCAGAGTACATCTGACTCCCTACAGGATAATCTCCAGAATCCAGTCTATTCTCAAATGTCTCAAGCAGTGGGATTTTCACAGCCTCCCTTGGGAAGTCATTCTTAAAGTCGAATGGCCAGGGTATTTTTCCTTGATATTCAACATTCATCTTTCTTTTTCTTAACCTCATCCCTGTTATCCTGTGGAATAAACTCCTGCCCTCAGCATTGTCTGTTTCCCTTAGTGTTTACCGATGCATTTCCCGGACGTACTTACTGTACGATTTTGAGCATCTCTGCACTCAAGCCTCAGAGATCAAGAAAACGGCTAAGAAACGCAGTGACAAATAAAGGCTCTGCCATCTGGCAGGCATAAACATAAATGAGATGTGAGCCCGAAATCTCAATAAAGAAGGGATCATCATCAATCCGTCCTCTATGCGGAGCCCCACGACAACCAGAGAATTACCCTGCAGTGAGTGATGCTTTGCCAGTGGGACCCTGTTGTCCCCATGATTCACTTTCACAGCCTAATGAGTTCTCCCTCCCCCAATACGAGTTTATGAAATGCCAAATTCATCTTATCATATGTATCTTTAATTTCATTCACCCCACTTGGTATCCTTTTTATCTCACTGTGCTATGGTGCCTGGTGTATAAATTCTCATTGCACAAACCACGGAGTGTCAAGAGCTTGCCAGCTCCTTGCTGTAAGTAGAGCAGTCAGAGTGGGCTCTGAGCATGGGCTGCCCATGTGCACATTAGCCTCGTTTCCACTTTGATGAATGTGGGGAGATTCAGCTGTTTTCTCCGTACATTTAGAGCTGTTTTCCACAATTCAGAGAAACTCCAGTAATTAAAAATGGCTACTTAACCACCTACTCTGGTCAAGCGAGTCTCCCTTCATCTCCTGTCCACACCCCACATCCAGCACATAGCCAGGTCAGGCCAATCTCCTTCAGACCTCTTACTCTGATGCCTCACCAAAATGCCCTTTCTTCTCCAGCCAATGGTCACCGAATTTTATACTGGACAGTTCCTTAGTTGAGACTTTTTTTTTCCTCTTTCAAATAAGAGAGCTAGAGGCCTGGAGAGAAAAGTTGGATCTGATACTTAGTTCAGTGCACTTATTTTTCCTTCCTTAAAAAAGACATTCATTGAACACTTACTATATGACATGGAGAAGCACCAGGTGCTCTAGGAATATACAGGAGAGACCCCTAATTCAGAGAGGGAGACATTGCTCTTTTCACTCTTCACCTCCCTTCAAGCCATTCTCCAGATTGTAGCCAGAGTGAGCCTTTTAAACCATGAATGAAATTAGGTCATTCCTCTGCTTAGAAAACTTCAGAGACTTGCCATGCATTCAACTAAAATCCCAAGGTTTTTTTTCTCCAAATGCACAGTCATGCAAGGTCTAGCCCTGCCTACCTCTGCACCTCCCCCTCCCCCAATCTCCATGGCGCACCAAATTCCAGCTCCATTACTAACATGCTTTCAATTCCTACAATGCACCAGGTTTTTCTTTCTCACTCAGAGCCTTCCTATGTGCTCATTTCCCTTTGTTTCCTTCAGTCCAAAATGCTGCCCTGAATCCTCTCAGAGACTCCCTACAGCGTCACCTGGCTTAACTAGCTAGCTCACTGTCATTTTTCAGGCATCAGCTTAACTGTCACCTCCTCAGTCTTCTACTTACAGCTGATCCCTGTCCCACCCTAAGGTCACTTCCATTGTTCTCTGGGTTTTCCCTCAAGGCAACTCATGCAATTTTTGCTATATGTTTATCTGTGCTTCCCTGTTTAGTGTTTGTCTTTCCAAACAAATACTGTTAGCAATTAGTATGCTAAATGATAAACTGAGGTACATTAAGTTTTTGAAACTTTATTGGAACAACTATTGATTTGACTCAGGCAGTGCCAAACCAAAAGTGCATAGAGGTCAGGAGCTAAGGGAAAGACTTGCATAGAGAAGACACAGAAACATAGCAAAGAAATCACCTGCTTGGCTATACTCTGAGTTGCCTTATTTCGGGAAGCCTAGTTAGTTGTGATTTATTGTTCGCAAGTTTCAATTTCCTAACCTTGAGGCATTTACCGCAATTGACTCTGGCTTGGATTTCAGTTTGTTTGTGTAGGCTGCTAAGATGTTAGAGCCATTTCATTCCAATGGTTGGCTTGTTCAATGACTTTAAGAACGATTAGACAAAATCTTTAGGAAAACAAGGATCTTGTATATTTTATACATAAAACTTCACAGACTGGCTCAACAAACACTTGTTGAAAGAATGACTTCCTGAGAGGATGATAACTTGAGCGGAGTCCCAAAGGGCAGGAGGGAGTTAGTTAACAAAAGCAAGGGAGTGGCATTACTGGCATCTGGTGAGGCATAGGCGAAGATCCGGAAGCACGACCATGCAGGAGCCCTGAGTTACTGAGTATGGTTTGAACACTGCGTGCCAAAGGTGAAATAGTGGGTGATGAGGCTGGGAGTGTCTGCCAAAGAATGTGGACACTCTCCTGTACACTAGGGAGAGCTACTGAGTAGGTTTTTAAAGGAGCAGGAATACAGTCCATTTGTATTTTATAAAGGTCACTTTGGAGAAAGGGTAAGACAGGGAGGCTCCTGTAGGCACCCAGTGGTGGATAACAAGGACCAGTAAAGAATGATTCAAAGGAGATGTAGAAAATCAGACAGAATTTAGTGATCAATTAGCTGTTGGGGTGAGGAAGAAGGAAGAATCCGAGATAACACCCAGAGAGATTTCTGGCTGAGGCCATGGGGTTGAAAGGCTATCATTAATTTAGAAGCACAGTCAAAGAAATAACTTGGTTCTACTGTATTTCTTTCAAGGTCAACACAAAGATTCACATGCTTCATCCTACAATGATTTTCCCCTGCTCTGAACTCCTCCAGCACTTCTTTTTATAGACTGTACAACCTTCCCAAGCAGTATGGATTCACTCGGATCCATCAGGGCCCTGCAGGAAACAGATGGCACCCTCACGAGGAGTAATTGGGAAGAGTACACTGAATATTTACAAAGGTGCGGGGAGGGCACAGGCCAATCAACCACAGTGACGCACCACACAACTAGGAATGGCTCGTGGGCTCTCCAGAGGCCCAGCCCACTCCTGCCTCAGGGTCACTGCCTGTGTTGCCATCCCTGCTTGAAATGTTCTTTCCCCAAATATCACATGGCTCATTTCTTGCCCTTCTTAACTCTTTACTAAGACATCACATTAGCCTGGACTATTTAAAAATATCAAAAGGCAAAACAAAACAAAACCTCTTCCCCTTTACCTCCTTTATTTGTCTCCTAATCATTTATCACTACTTATCATATTATGTATTTTACAAATTTACCTGACATAAGATAAATGTAATGAAATAAAGACAAAGTCTTCCTCAGATGAAGTGACATTGAGCAGCAACCTGAATGAAGCGAGACAGTGGGCTATAAAAATAGCTGAGGGAAGAATAGGGGAGGGGGACACAGCATGGGCAAAGGCCCTGAGGTAGGACAGTACATTCTGTGTTCTAAAAAACCAAGAGGCCAGTGCGGGTGGCCCTGAGTGAGGCTGACAGTCACAGAAGTTGAGGTGGGTAAGGGCTGGGGTAGATCACACCAAGAAACTGAACTTCATTAATTTTAATTAATTTAAAGTTAAATGGCCACATGCCACTAGTGGTTAAATTACAGACAGCTTAGGTGTGTATAATATCAAATACTTTAGAATGCTTGAATTAATTTTTTCCCAAAGGCATGTTGTTGCTACATAAATCTTCAGATTTACTCCTTTTTGCTTTTCCAAGAGATCTTGGTGCCCAAATAGGATTTCTCTGGGAAACTGCTGTTGCTAAGATATTTTTCATACTTAGACCATGATAGCAAGTGTTCTAAAGAGCTGAGACAAATAGCCACATGATTAAAGGGGGTGGGGGGAGGAAAAAACTTTCAACTAAAATAATAAGGCCCAAGTTGTATTATGACCTAAATTACAATCTTTTTTTATTTTTAGGTTTACAGAGCTTTTTTATCTTTGCCAGCTTGAAAAGGTCTTCACTGTCAGGTGGAGCAGATACTTTCACTGAGAAAACTGAGGCAGGACAAAGGTGAAGGGACCGCCCAAGGACAAAAGACTATCAGTCTAGGGCCTGAACTTCTGGCTCCAGCTCTCACTGTCTCACCCTGACAATGTGTATGGGTCCTGACTTCTCTTAGCTTGTCCAAGACCATTCCACATGATTCCCTCTGTTGTTTTAAATGAATTTATTGGTTCAATTTTGAAAACTACACCTTCCTCAAGCTATAGTATGCCTTAACTAATAAAAGGTCTGGTAATTTTCTCTGTTGATTTCATGCTTCCAATGTTATTGATTTATGCTCTAATTCTGACTGTTTACACACACACACACACACACACACACACACACACACACAATTACATACCTATTTGAAGTAGGATGAATTATTGTGGCTCCTCCCTCTAGACCACAGGAAAGATTATACTTCCTACCCCGTAGACCTCAGGCTTGATCATGTATCTTTTTTGGTCAAAGGTATCCATTCTCTACTTCCAAGTAGAAACTTTAAGAGCCTTCATGTGCTTCCACCATCTTCTTTTTCCTTTGTAATGAGAATAGTGATGTCCCTGAGAGGGAATACTCCTTCAACCTGGATCCCAGAGTGAAGGTGTAAAACAGGGCTATAGTCAACCCACAGCCAGCATATAACATGGGTAAGCCACTCATTTTACTATTGACAGCTAATGAGATTTGTGACATGTTTGTTACTGCAGCAATCCTAACCTAAGCTGCCTAATACATTATACAAAAGAGGCAACTGTTTGTTTCTTTTTCAACAATTGTTCAGAATATAAATATTACTCTTTTAAGACTTTCTCTTTTCATATAACATATCTTGAATCCTATGTTCTCAACTACTAGGTTATGCTGCCTCTCCACATCAGAGGTTTGCCCTAGAAGGAAACAGAATATAACCAAACTACAAACAATGAAGACATTGCCATTACAACACTGCCAGGCTAAGTGAGGGTTGGAGAAAGGAGTTTTGTGGTCTCCAGTTCACTCTGCATATTGTAACATAGTATTTATCCAGTGGTTACAGGCAAAGGGCTATCAATAAAGCTCATTATGAGGTTTAGTCAGACACTACACTTAAAACTATTTTGGACCTTTATGATTTTCAAACCAAGATAAAAAGCTCTTTTCTACCATTTGCATGCATCCCTATCCCTTGATTCTCCTATCAAACTGAGGAGGTTTTATTCTGTTTTCTGTTTGAGAGACCTAAAAGAATCTCCAGAAAACAGCCTAACAGAAACAACTTAGTAAGTAAGTAGTGTGCCCTAATTAAAACCAATGTTTACACAAAATGTGACAAACTTACTTGCTCAGAAAGATATATAAGAAAGCCTTATAATAGGGGCTCCTGGTTGGCTCAGTCAGTAGAGCATGCAACTCTTGGTCTCAGGGTTGTAAGTTTGAGGCCCACATTGGGTAAAGCGATTGTTTGAAAATAAAATCTTAAAAAAAAAAAAAAAGAAAGACTTCTAATAATCCCAAATCCCCTTTTTAGCAAGAACCAACACTAGTTTTTGTGTTCTACTATGAACACACATTGCCTCTGGGGCCCCCATTCAGCACTTGTGAAGCAATATGTTAACATTAAAGCTCTCTCTTTGAAATAGCTTGCTTTCTTTCATTTTGAAAATAATGTGTTCATAACAGTTAACCAGAAAAATTAGTACAAATATTTTTAAAAAGATAAATTAACTGGGGCAAGTAGCTGGCTCAGTCAGTAGAGTGTGCAACTCATGATCTCAGGGTCATGAGTTCAAGCCCCACGTTGGGCATGGAGCCTACTCTGAAAAAAAAGAAGATAAATTAACCATACTCTCACAACTCAGAGACATAAGCACTATTAAAATGTTGATGCTTTTCCTTCCTGCCTTTGCTACTATGTATATGGTTCTCTTAACTGAGATCATAGTTTATATAATTTACATTGTCATTTAACGTTATACCATAAGTATTTCCCATGTGTTTATAAAGTCCTAGCACTGTATGCCACTACATAGATATCACAATGTATCTAGTTATTCCCCTCTTCTTGAACATTTTTTAATATGTTTTTTAATGTTTATTTATTTTTGAGAGAGAGAGAGAGAGAGAGAGAGAGAGACAGAGCATGCGAGCAGAGGAGGGCAGAGAGAGATGGACATACAGAAACCAAAGCAGGCTCCAGGCTCTGAGCTGTCAGCACAGAGCCTGATACAGGGCTTGAACCCACGAACCATGAGATCATGACCTAAGCAGAAGTCAGATGCTCAACCAACTGAGTCACCCAGGTGCCCCTCTTCTTGAACATTTTAAGGAATGTCACAATAAGCAACTTGGTATACAAATCTTTGCCCATACTTCCTAGTATTTGCTCATTTATTTAGGGTAGTTTTTTTAATGGAATCACTGAGTTAAAGCCTATATAATTCCTTTGTCCAACCCTAACTTAGCCTAACAAAGATGTAATGGCCGTGCCTTCATAGTTCCAAGGCTTTTGATGTATATTGTGCTAACTGCCTCTGAACCCAGATAACAAGAAATCCCGCCCTAAGCCCACACATCAGAAGGTCACTGATATCAAACACACACACACACACACACACACACACACACACACTGCATTTATTAAAGAATAAATGGGTGCCAGAATCAATCAGGATCCAGGGCACAACATTATTCACAACCCTAAACACCCACTTTCATGAATAAGGCTACACAGGCTCCAGGGACACCCAGCCTCACCTCTCTCGCCAGATGTCCTTAAAACACAAAGTAACCACATCTGAATACCTGTAAGATTTATGAGTTATGCCACTGTCACGTCAGCGATGGACATTTCTTTGGAGAGGTAGGAAGCACGTAGGTAAGAGAAAGACAAATTAACCTGACAAACCCTTCCTGTCAATATAAATGCAGTAGCTTCTTAGAAAAGAAAGTACCATTTGCTAGTAGTACTGTGTGCCTACTTTCCAATTTCCCTTCATGCTAGATGTATAGTTCCTGACATACTCAAGAATTGGTATTCTCTTTGCAGTATGAAGAGGAGCACTTTGCAATATTAATCAATTCATATTACTCTTAAATTTGAGTCTATGGAGTTAAAGATATAACATGCATGATAAATTATAACAATTCTTTACATTAGCAATTTCATGGACATTGACATTGAACAATTTTGGATAGTTTTACATTCTATAAAAACATTTGCTAATATTTAATTATTTAAAATTAAACTAATATTTGTTTAAACAATTCTTTTTCTTTTAATTTTTTAATGTTTATTTATTTTTGTGAGAGAGACAGAGCATGAGTAGGGGAGGGGGTGAGAGAGAGGGAGACACAGAATTCGAAGCAGGCTCCAGGCTCTGAGCTGTCAGCACAGAGCCTGATGCAGGGCTTGAACTCATGAACCATGAGATCATGACCTGAGCTGAAGTCGGAGGCTCAACCGACTGAGCCACCCAGGTGCCCCTATTTAAACAATTCTTATCTAAAATTCTGATAGTCATTATTTATCACTTTCATATGTCTTTAAATTTTAAAGTAATTCTGAATATTTTAGATGAAAATAACATTTTAAAAACATACATATGTAACTTTAACTTCCCATTTCTTACATTTAGCTTAATTTACATGTGTAATGGGGATATTTTCAAATGTATATCCTTTGAATACAATTATATATTTAAATATTTAGATAAATAGCATATGAGCTTCCATTTACACTTTCTCCCTGGGCTCCCAAATGTCAGAGATAGGCCTACAAATTGCTCTCTACCAGCAGTATGTGAGCATACATTTTCCCACACCAAGTTTAAATCTTCTGATAATTCTCACTCAGTGATTAAGTAAAATTTTTCATTTCCTTTGCTTTGATTACTAGTGAGGACGAACTTTTTAAATATATGTTACCTAGTCACTTGTAAATTCTCTTCAAGTAATCTATGTATTCATACACTTGGCCCATTTCAAATTTAGGGCATTAACATTTTTTCATATTGATTTGAGTGAACACATTATATTTTAAAGATATTCACCCTTAGTCATATTTCTTGCAAATGTTTCCCCAAATTATCAATTATTTTAAATCTCTGTTTATATTTTTTACATATATTTGTATATAGTCAAATCTATCCATCTTTTCTTTTGTGATTTCTCCTAAGGAGTTTATGCTTCAAATACCCTTTCCCACTCAGAAATCAGATAAATATTAATCTTAATTTTCTTCTAGCATTTCCCTTCTTTAAAACACAATGCACTAATGCACCTGGAATTTATTTGGGCATGGCATAAAGTCATGATTTGCATTAATTTTTTCTATATAGCTATCTAAATTTTTCTCAATGTCTTGAAATGCTTCATTAAAAAAAAATTTTTTTAGTGTTTATTTATTTTTGAGAGAGAAAGAAACAGAGCATGAATGGGGGAGGGGCAGACAGGGAGACACGGAATCTGAAGCAGACTCCAGGCTCTGAGCTGTCAGCAGAGCCCGATGCAGGGCGCGAACCCACGAACTATGTAATCAGGATCTGAGCTGAAGTCAGAAGCTTATCCGACTGAGCCACCCAGCACCCCAAGATGCTTCTTTTATTGTGTATTTACTTTTAGAGTTTGCTCCTAGGAAAATATATTCCCTTGCATTCATCTATGAGTCTACTATTGAGCCACTTTAATTATTGCAGAGATACAATATTCTAAATTTCTCACAAGATTAGCCCTTTTTTCCATTAATCTTCTTTTCATACTTTTCTCTCTCTCTCATCTTCCTATTCTTGCAGGTGAGCCTTGGAATCAGTCCTCAACTTGCTGCCCCTTTGGGCTCTACCTTGACTGGAAGTAAAGCCAAAACCAGGAGACCACCTGGTAGAGGTGTGGAAGTGAGTAACCCCTAAAAATAAGTCTAAATCTATTTACTATAGTTGTCTATTTACTACAAGATTACTCCTAACTCCAAAAGTCAGTCTGCAGAACTTTAGTACCCACAACTGTTCTGTTATGTATAGAAAGAGCATAGCTTGTGGTCAAATGGACTACCACATTGACCTTAGACAAAGCAAATGAACTTAGACAAGTTATTTAACTTCTCTGAACCTCAGCTTCCTTATCTGCAAATAGAAGTGGGTAAAGCTGACCTCACAGAGCTGTTGGGAGAATTAAGAGATCATGTAGGTAAAACAGCCAGCATGGGGTCCAGCATATGGTAAGTGCTCTTGAAACGTTAGCTCTGTATCTTTCTTTTTTTCTTTTTTCTTTTTTTTTAATTTTAGAGAAAGACAGAAAGCATGACTGGGGGAGAGGGGCAGAGGGAGACAGAGCTGAGCCCCATGCGGGGCCCAATCCCACGACCCAGGGATCATGACCTGAGCCTAAATCAAGAGTCAGATGCTCAACCAATTGAGCCACGCAGGGACTCCAGGCTCCAGGTGTCTTTGCAAAATAGATTCTGCTATGGTTTTAAATAGATATGACTCCCGAGATTTGTATGCTGAAATTCTAACATCCAAAGTGACAGTTGCAGGAGGTGGGGAGTTCAGGGGGTGATTATGTCATGAGGGCAGAGCCGTCACTAATGGAATCAGTGCCTTTAATAAAGAAGCCCCCAAGAACTGCTTGCCCACTTTCTGCCATGTGAGAACATAATGAGAAGTTGCCAGTCTGCAACCCAGAAGAGGGCCTTCCATCAGAACCTGACCAGACTGGCACGCTGATCTTGAACTTCCTGTCTCCAGAACTGTGAGACGTAAATTCCAGTGGTTTATAAGCCACCCAGTCTGCAGTGTTTTGTTACAGCAGCCCAAACAGACTAACACAGATTCTAAGATTGATTCTTCAGAGCATTCAAGGATGTCACATGGACTGACCTCTTAGCTATCTGTAAGAGGAAAGGAAAAAAGTCAACCTTCAGTTTTTGTGGAATCCTGAGTTGCTTTCTTTATGTCACTGTTAGGGCCATTCGGCTACATCCTTGCCTGCAAAGTTTCTTCTGCCAGCCACAGAGAAGTGTGAATAATTTAAATGATCCAAGCTGGCTTGTCAACATGTTCTTCAGATCTTTCTATGTAGATATTTACTCTTTGATTGTTAACAAACAGCCAGGCAGATAAAGTGATTACCCTGGATGATTATCCCAGAACTGACACTAAATTGGAACCAGTTTCCTTTCTCCATAAGAGCATTACTCCAATAACAGGAATTATCTGCTGAAAAGAACAAAATAGAAATGTAAAGTAAAGTCATGTTCTCTCCAGATTGCCCTAAGTTAGAGCCAGAGATCTCTAGACAGAGCCAACAGTACCATACATTGTAAAACAGTATTCAGCAAGCCTCAGCGCAAGCCCTCATCCTATCCCAGGAGCCGCGGCGCACTCAGCCTTGATCCAAGCCGTGTTACCTGTTGTTACCTCAGATCCGAGCTCCAAGCTTCCCCCATGTCCCCCACCCCTGTCCTCCTCGGCAAGACTGTGAAGTAAATGGCTTCTGCCTCTATAGTACAATAAAAATATATATATTTGGTCTTTGTCCCTGATTCCTGGCACAGAGCTCCTAAAATCCTTGGAATTTACTGTCTTTTGTATGCTCATGAGGTGGCTTCTGGTGGGAGCTGGACACTAGAAAATCAACCACATGATGAAAGGGTTAGAACTTTCAACTTCACCCCCCAGTCTCCAGGGAGGAGAAAAGGGCTGAAGAATAAGTTCAATCACCCGCTGCCAATGAGTTCATCAATTGTACCTATGTAATGAAACTTCCATAAAAACCCCTAAATTACAGAGTTAAGATTGCTTTTGGGTTGGTAAACACACCAGTGGGCTGAGAGGCGCTGGGAGAGGGCATAGAAGCTCCACAAGCCTCATTCCATACTTTGCCATGTGCGTCTCTTCCATCTGGTCTTCTTGAGTTGTGCCCTTTATTATAAAATGTAATAGTAAGTAGAGCATTTTCCTGAGTTCTGTGAGTCATCTAATAAATTATCAAATTTATTTTGGTCATAGGAATCTTCAAATACATAGTTGGCTGGGAGAAGTGGGGGTCATCTCGGTACCCCACTTGCGGCAGACATCTGAAGTAGGGACAGTCTTGTAGAACTGGACCCTTTAATTTGTAGGGTCTGACACCAACTCTGGGTAGATAGTATCCAAACTGCACTGAATTGGACACCCAGTTGGTGTCAGAGTATTGGAGAATTGATGAGGAAAAACAACTCGTATTTGTTGTCAGAAGTGGTGTCAGAAATACCACACGGTCCCAGACTCCCTACCCCAACCGCTGCACCCCAAGTACAACCTATCCTTAACTGTGTTCCCTGGATCCTCAGAAGTACTCCAAGAAATCCATGAATCCTAAATCCAAAACAGGCACTAAACTATGAAATTGTCCATTTCTCCTCTCATCTCGCCTGCCTACCACCACAAGAAATGTTTGTATTCTACGTCCTGTGCCTTTCCATGTCTGTGCCTTTGACCACCTAGAATGTTTGTCTTCTTTTCCTATAAATTTGAAGCCCAGCTCAAATGCCTTCCTAAAGTCTTACCATGTCCCTCCACCAAATGTTATCTTTCCCTATTTTGGAACAATCAATCTCTACCTCTCTTTATTTATATGCCTTAATGACATGTCACTTTCTATCTTATATTAGGGTTTTCTGAGTTCATCATTTATTTTCCCTACTAAACTATAAACCCTTTGCTGACAAGGAGCTCAAAGTCAAGTCAGAGAGATATGTTGTGATCCATGGTTGAATTATCTTCGTATTCACAACCTGGCTTGGTGTTTGGCTCTTAGTATTCACAGAATGATTAAATCAATAAGTCAACCAATCTCAAAAGTGGTATATGAAACCTACCAGCCTCAAGAGAATAATCACTAAGTGAACATGTGCAAAATCTGAAGTAAAAGGTCTGTTCCTTTCTATATGTGGGGCTTGTATTAGTCAGGGTTCTCCAGAGAAACAAAACCAATAAGAAATATACACAGAGAGAGAGAGAGATGTAAGAAGAGATTTACTGGGGGCACCTGGGTGACTCAGTCGGTTAAGTATCTGACTTCAGCTCAGGTCATGATCTCATGGTTTGAGGGTTCAAGCCCCACATTGGGCTCTGTGCTGTGAGCACAGAGCTTGGAACCTTCTTCAGATTCTGTGTCTCCCTCTCTCTCCCTCTGTCCCTCCCCACTCACACTCTGTCTCTCTCTCAAGAATAAATAAACATTAACTTTTTTTAAAAAAAAGAAGAGATTTATTGTAGGAATTGGCTTACCTAATTGTGCAGGCCAAGTTGTCACATGACTAGTAGAGTGGGGAATGTAATTCAGTCCAGGTCGAAAGGCCTGAGCATAAGGGAACAATGGTATAGCCCCAGTCTGAGTTCAAAAGCTCAGGAGCACCAATATCTGAAGGAAGGAGAAGATGAACATCTTAGCTCAAGCAGAAAGCAAATTTACCCTTTCTCTGCCTTTTTGTTTTATTCAGGCCCTTGGTCGTTTGGGCGATACTCACCCACATTGGTGAGGGAAATTCTCATTACTCAGTCTACTGATTCAAAATCTCATCTCTTCTTGGGGAGCCTGAGTGCCTCAGTCCATTGAGCATTTGACTCTTGATTTCAGCTCGGGTACTGATCCCAGGGTTGTGGGATCAAGCCCCACATCAGGCTCTGCACTGACAGCACGGAGCCTACTTGGGATTCTCTCTCTCCCACTCTCTCTCTGCCCCTCCCCTGCTCACTCTCTCTCTCAAAATAAATAAATAAACATTTTTTTAAAAATCTCATCTCTTCCTAAGATACTGTCACAGACACATCCAAAAATAATGTTTTACCAGCTACATGAGTATCCCTTAGCCCAATCAAGTTGACACATAAAATTAATCACCACAGGGGTCCTGAGAAAATCAAACCTGTTTGACTATGCTTACCACCCAATTCATTTTTGCCCAGAATCTTGGTTTAAGGGACCAAAGAAACTGGAATCTGAATCAACCCTCAAAGAATAAAAGAAATCACTGAGGTCTTTCCTCCCGGTAAGATGACTATTGCTTTTCTGCCATTTGCTCCTAAACCTCAAAATTTTCGGGTCATGCCAAATTCTAAGAGCAATTATGAAGTGCTTTTTTGAACCTGCAGATCATAAACTAATTTGCATGGTTAGACAATCTCCAATATCCATTTTCTGATGATTTGGGAGGAAGTGAAAACTGTCTCCCCAATCTTTGGTGATTCATGCTTTCCAAAAGAAGTGGCAAATAGAAAATGTACACACTTTCAAACAATGAAATGTGGCAAATTCCACCACACCTATCATCCCTGGAAGGCTGAACATGATCCATTTCTCTCTCCATATGGAGAACTATCACAGCTCCAGAAGAATGTTTTCCCTCTAGACTCAACAGCCGATGAGACACCCCAAAAAAGGGAAACAAGAAATGAACCAAAAGGAAGGCCTGAACACTGATCTACATTAAGCTGACTCCACTAAATAAATGGTGAGACTCGCCTGCTATACGTCACTAGGCAAGGAGATGCTTCCATTTTATTACTGTAGTAAATTCAAAGCAGAAAGCAACATATATTGGCACCTCAATCAAGAAGCCTCAGACAAATACACAGGCACACACATAAATGCACACTCTGTAAGCACACACTCTTACATGCATGTTCCCTGCCCAGCCCACTCAGCTTTCCGTGTTGAAAGCTTTAAGAAAGAAAGCCTGGAGGATATCCAGAGATTGTTGACAAGATTCAAAGGGATGGAATTTTACAAACCCTTATAAAAAGAACTGGGGGCCCTTGCCAATGGGAATTTGAAATATGTTCTTCTGTTCTTCTGGCTGTACGGAAGAAAAAGAGTCATAAACAACTTGCCAAGAATATACATTCCCAAGGAACACATCACCCTCAAGCTAAATTCTTGCTGTCCTCTCTTCTTTAAGCACCAGGAATCAGTGACGTTACTGGGATAATACAGACCTGCCTGGCACCTTCAATTACCTGGCAAATTCTAAAACAGCGCTATATCACTTCAGCTACTGAAAAAAGGAGGCAGACTGGCATTACCAAATAAGCATGCGCAGTGCAGGGGTATAAGAAATGGGGCAATATTTCAAGTGCTTGGAAAGTGACAAATTTTACATTGAGCTACATCCACTGCAGGGCCCCATATGATATTTCTTCAAGGTGCAGGCATTGCATGAAGGTAAACCGTACTGTGCATGTTTGTAAAGTATTTATATTCCATCAGTTTTCTTGCCAGATGAAAGTAATAGTCATTCTTTGTACATATGTATAGATGAATTTTATAATAGAAGCCACAGCCTATTTCTAAGTAAATTATTAAATCATCAGCTTTTTAATGAAATGGAATTGTCTGCACTGATCTTCCAGATAAAAGATGTTCTTCTGGGGGCCCCTGGGTGGCTCAGATTATGATCTCACAGTTTGTAGGTTCGAGCCCCACATCAGGCTCTGTGCTGACAGCTCAGAGCCTGGAGCCTGCTTTGGATTCTGTGTGTGTCTCTCTCTCTGCCCTTCCCCTGCTCTGTGTCTCTGTGTCTCTCAAAAATGAATAAAATAAATAAATAAAAATTTTTTAAAAAGATGCTCTTTTGTAGAAAATGACTGTCACAGGACAGAAGAATAAAGACTGTGAAAAGGTAAGCAAATCAGTGTTTATTGAGCAAAATGCCAGGCACTGCGAAGGCACTTGCTAGGCACTGAGTAGGCACTTAAACATCCTAATACCAACCTATAAGAAAAGAACAATTACTCCCACAGCAGAGATGAGAAAATTCAAAGAAGCTAGAGAACTTACCTTGAAACACAATGCTAAGAAGTGGCAGGAATAAGATTTGGAAATCTAGGTCTTACCAAAACCTAAGCTCATTCAAATGCGATATGCTAACTCCCAACCTGGACAAAGTTGGCCTAGATAATCTTGCCCTGGCTTTTCAAGCCAAAATGAAACATAAGTAAGTCACCTGTAGTAAGCCACCTGTCAACCAATATATACTAATGCCCATATATTTTGGGTAACTGGTAGCACACACTGTACTACATTTCATGCATATAGACTAAATGCCCTAATATAATTACTGTTACCAAAACGGAAGACTCTCTAGTCACAAATATGGTCAAAACAATTTTTTAAAAGGAGTTGAATAGAATGGGAATCTAAGAATCATCTAATTCATGCTTTGATTTATTGACTCAACAAATATTCATTGAGTACCTAAGACCATGCACTTCTCTAGTCACTGAGGATACAGCAGTAAATAAACCATATAACATCTCTATTCTCATAGATCTTACATGTTAATGGTGAAGACAGGTAATGAATAATATTTTTACCTTGGAGAAACCTGGAAAACACTACCATAACCAAATGCTAAAGGCTAACATCACCAATAATGTCATATGGATGTCATTTATGCCCCAATATGATGTGATAAAAAAAGGATTTCACCTCTGTGGTATTATTCAAAAAAAAAAAAAAAAACAACTAACTCTAATCTAATTAAGAGAAAAACATCAAGCAAACTTGTATTGGGGACATTCTACTTGATTTCTAGCCAGTCCTCCACAGGGCTGTCAAGGTTATGAGAAACAAGTAAATTTATACACATATGGAAACTAAGCAAAATACTCCTGAACAACCACTGGGTCAAAGAAGAAATCAAAAAGGAAACTTAAAAATATCTCCAAACTAAAGAAAATGAAAACACAACATACCAAAACCTATGAGATGCTGCAAAAGCAGTTCTTAGACAGAAGTCTATAGCAATAAATGTGTATATTAAAAAAAGATCTCAAATAAGCAACCCAGCTCAAGGAACTAGAAAAAGAACAACCTAAGCCCACAGTTAACAGTAAGGAAATAACAAAAATCAGAGCATAAACTCTCTAGAAAAACTCTCTAGTCTCTAGACTAGAAAAATAGAAGAAATCAACAAAACTAAGAGCTGGGTTTTCTTTTCTTTTCTTTTCTCTTCTTTTCTTTTTTTTGGAAAGGATAAATAAAATTGACAAAACTTTAGCTAGACTAAGAAAAAAGAAATAATACTTGAACAAATAGAACTGGAAATAAAAGAGATGTCTAACTGATACCACAGAAATACACAGATCATAAAAGACTACTATGAACTATTATATGCCAATAAATCGAATAAATGGGTAAGTTCCTACAAATACACACTTAATCAAGACTGATTCATGAAGAGAGTGCCTGGGTGGTTCAGTCAGTTAAGTGTCTGACTCTTGATTTCAGCTCAGGTCATGATCTCACGGTTCATGGGTTCGAGCCTTGCATCGGGCTCTGTGCTGACAGCACAGAACCTGCTTGGGATTCTCTCTCTGCCTCTCTGTGGCTCATCCTTTCTCTCTCTCTCTCTCTCTCTCTCTCAAAAATAATTAAATAAACATTTTTTAAAAGACTGAATCATGAAGAAATGGAAAATCTAAACAGACAATTAATGAGTAAGGACATTGAATCAGTAATCAAAAACACCCCAACACATAAAAGCACAGGACCCAGTAGTTTCACTACTGAATTCTACCAAACATTTAAAGAAAAATTAATGCCAATCCTTTTCCAAAAAATTTGAGACGGTATCTCTCTCCAGATCATTTTACAAAGCCAGCATTATCCTAATACCAAAGCAAGATAAGGACACTATGAGAAAAAAAAAAAATCATTGACCAATATCCCTGATGAATATAGATGCAAAAAACTCTAAAAAATATATGAACAAAACTGAATTCAACAGCACACTAAAAGAATTACAGAGCATGATCAAGTGAGATTTATTTCTGGGATGCAAGGATGATTGATCATATGCAAATCAATACATGTGATACATTACATTAATAGAATGAAAAATAAAGATAATATAATCATCTCAATAGATGTAGAGAAAGCATTTGGCAAAATACAACTTTCATGATAAAAAAAAACCCTCAACAAATTAGATATAGAAGGAACACACTAAACACAATAAAGGCTGTACACGACAAACTCACAGCTAACACCATACTCAACAGTAAAAAATTGAAAGCTTTTCCTCTAAGATCAGGAAAAAGACAAGGGTGCCCACTATCACAACTCTTATTCAACTCAGTACCAGGAGTCCTCGCTACAGCAAACAGACAAAGGAAAGAAATTAAAGGCATTCAAATTGGAAAGGAAGAAGTAAAACTGTTTTTATTTGCAGACAATATATTCTTGTATAGAGAAAATCTTAAAGATGTAACCAAAAAGCTATTGGAAATAATTAATGAATTAAATAAAGTTGCAGGATATAAAATCAACATACAGAAATCAGTTGCATTTCTATGCACAATGAAATACCTAAAAAAGAAATAAAGAAAACAATCCCATTCACAATAGCATCAAAAACAATAAAATACTTAAGAATAAATTTAACCAAGGAAAAGAATGGTCTGTACAATCAAAACTATAAGATTTTGATAAGTGAAGTTGAAGACACAAATAGAAAGATGACCCATGTTCATGAATCAGAAATTAATATTGCTAAAATGTCCATACTACCCAAAACCATCCATAGGTTCAAGGCAATCCCTATCAAAATTCCATAAAAAAGAATGAAATCTTGCCATTTGCAACAACATGGATAGAGCTAGAGAGTATAAAGCTCTGTCAGTCAGAGAAAGACAAATACTATATGATCTCACTCATATGTGGACATTAAGAAACAAAACAAATGAGCAAAGGAATAAAAAGAGAGAGAGAGAAACCAAGAAACAGACTTTTAACTACAGAGAACAAATTGATGGTTACCAGAGGGAGGTGGGTGGGGGGACAAAGGAAATAGGGGATGGGGACTAAAGAGTACATTTATCATGATGGAAAAACAAAATAAAATGTAAAAACAGAAAATTCTGTTTCAAAGCTATAATCTGATAACATTTGATTAGTAAAGTATTGTGCGTGATAGTTAATAAATTTGGATTAAATGTAACAAATATCTGAATCAAAAAAGGAAGAAACAAGGAAAATTGTCATATAATTCATGTAACTATTCCTTAAAATTGAACTTTCCAACTCAATGACCTCTTAATAGAGTTATTATTAAATGTTTTCCTTAATTTTGCACTAAAGAAAAGACTTACCATAAAGGTACAGTAATCAAAACAGTGTAATATTGGCAAAAGAATAGACAAATAGGTCAATGGAACAAAATATAGAGCCCAAAAATAGACCCATAGAAATATAGTCAGGCACCTGGGTGGCTCAGTCGTTTAAGTGTCTGACTTCAGCTCAGGTCATGATCTCACAGCTTGTGGGTTCAAGCCCCACATAAGGCTCTGTGCTGACAGCTCAGAGCCTGGAGCCTGCTGTGGATTCTGTGTCCCCTTCTCTCTCTGTCTCTCCCCTACTAGTGCTTGGTCTCTTCTCTGTCTCTCAAAAATAAATAAACATTTATAAAAAAAAAAAAAAAAGAAAGAAAGAAATATAGCCAACTGATCTTAGACAAAGGAGCAAAAGCTATATATTAAAAAATATAGTCTTTTCAACAAATGGTGCTGGAACAACTGGACATCCACATGGGAAAAAAGGGAATCTAAAAACAAATCTTAGACCCTTTACTAAAATTAACTCAAAATACACTGCAGACATAAATATAAAATGCAAAACTGTAGAAGTCCTAGAAGACCACACACAGCAAAAACTAGATGACCCTGGGAACATTCGGTGATGACTTCTTAGATATAACACAAAAACATGATCCCATGAAGAAAAAAGTTGACAAGCTAGACTTCATTAAAATTAAAAACTTCTGCTCTGAGAAAGAGAAATTAAGAAAATAATCCCATTTACAATTACACCAAAAATAATAAGATACCTGAGAATAACCCTAATCAAAGAGGTGAAAGACCTGCACTCTAAATATAAAACACTGATGAAAGAAATTGAAGATGACACAAAGAAATGGAAAGACATTACATGCTCATGGATTGGAAGAACAAATATTGTTACAATGTCTATACTACCCTATCAAAATGCCAACAGCATTTTTCACAGAACTAGAACAAACAATCTTAAAATCTGTATGGAACTACAAAGGACTCTGAGTAGCTAAAGCAATCTTGAAAAAGAAAAGGAAAGCTAGAGGCATCTCAATTCTGGACTTCAAGTTATATCACAAAACTGTAGTAATCAAAACAGTATGGTACTGGCACAAAAACAGATCAACAGAGCAATATTGGAAACTCAGAAATAAACCACATTTATATGGATAATTAATCTTCAACAAAGCAGGGAAGAATATCCAACGGAAAAAAAAACAGTCTTTTCAACAAATGGTGTTGGGAAAACTGGACACTGACACGCAAAAGAATTAAAAACATAAATTCAAACCATAAAAATCCTTGAAGAGAACACAGGCAGTAATTTCTCTGACTTGGCCATAGCAATTTCATTCTAGATATGTCTCTGAAGCAAGGAAAACAAAAGCCAAAGTAAACTGCTGGGACTATATCAAAATAAAAAGCTTCTGCACAGTGAAGAAAACAATCAACAAAACTAAAAGGCAACCTACAGAATGGGAGAAGATATTTGCAAATGACATATCTGATAAAAGGTTAGTATCCAAAATTATAAAGAACTTATAAAACTCAACATCCAAAAAACAAATAATCCAATTAAAAATGGGCAGAAGACATGAATAGACATTTCTCCAAAGAAGACACCTAACAGACACATGAAAAGATGCTCAACATCATTTGTCATCAGGGAAATACAAATCAAAACTACAATGAGATACCACCTCACACCTGTCAGAATGGCTAAAATCAACAACCAATTGGTGAGGATGTGGAGGAAAAGGAACATTCATGCACTGTTGGTGGGAATGCAAACTAGTGCAGCCACTCTAGAAAACAGTATGGAGGTTCCTCAAAAAGTTAAAATAGAGCTACCTTATGATCTAGCAATCGCACTACTGGGTATTTGCCCAAAGAATAAAAGAACACTAATTCATGTATCCCTATTATACTGCAGCATTATTTATAATAGCCAAGATATAGAAGCAGCCCAGTGTCCATCAACTGATGAACTGATAAGGAAGTAACTATATATATATACACACATATACATATACACACACATATATATATATATATCAGCCATAAAAAAAAAGAATGAAATCTTGCCATTTGCAACGACATGGATGGAATTACAGAGTATAATGCTAAGTGAAATAAGTCAGTCAGAGAAAGACAAATACCATATGATCTCACTCATATGTGGAATTCAAGAAACAAAACAAACAAGCAAAGGGGAAAAAATAAGAGAGAGAAATCAAGAAATAGACTCTTAATTATAGAGAACAAACTGATAGTTACCAGAGGGGAGGGAGTAAGGGGTTGGGTTAAATAGGTGATGGGGATTAAGGAGTGCACTTGTGATGAGCACAGGGTGCAGTATGGAAGTGTTGAATCACTGTATTGTACATCTGAAACCAACACTAAATGTTAACTAACTGGAATTAAAATTAAAAATTTTTTAAATTACACATTTAAAAAAAATTTCTGCTCTGATAAAGATATTGTCGAGACAATGAGAAGAGAAGCCATAGACTGGGAGAAAATATTTGCAAAAAGACACATCTGTTAAAGGACTGTTATCCAAAATACACAAAGAACTCTTAAATTCAACAGTAAGAAAACATATTACCTGATTTTTAAAATGGGCAAAAGACCTGAACAGACACCACACCGAAGAAGAAATATACAAATGGCAAATAAGCATACTAAAATATGTTGCACATCTTCATCAAAGAAATGTCAATTGAAACAACAATGAGAAACCACTGCACATCTGTAAGAATGAAAATAATCCAAAACACCGACAACACCAAATGCTGGCAAGGATGTGGAGCAATGGGAACTCTCATTCATTATTGATGGGAATTCAAAATGATACAGCCACTTTAAAGACTGTTGGGCGGTTTCTGATAAAACTAAATATACTCTTTCCATATGTTCCACCAATCATGCTCCTTGATTTGCCCAAATTGTTATAAACTTATTTCCACACAAACTCCACACATGGATGTTTGTAGCAACATTATTCATAATTGTTAAAAACTGGAATCAAGCAAGATGTCTTTCAGTAGGTGAATGGGTAAATAAACCCTGGTACATCCAGGCAATGGAATATTATTCAGAGATCAAAAGAAATGAACCATAAAACCATGAAAGGACACGGAGGAAATTTAAATACATATTACTAACTGAAAGAAGCCACTCTAAAAAGGCTATATACTATACATTTCAATTATGTGATATTCTGGAGAAGACACAATTAATTAAAGAGACAGTAAAAAGATCAGTTGAGAGGGAAGGAGGGATGAACAGGTAGAACACAGATAATTTTTAGGGCAGTGAAATTACCCCATATGTTATTTTACCATAGTGGATGCTCGTCTTCATACATTTGTCCAAACTTGTATAATGTGCAACTCCAAGAGTGGACCCCAAAGTAAAATATGGATTCTGGGTAATAATGCATCCATATAGATTCATCCGTTATAACAAACATACCACCACAGTTCAGAAGGTTGATAGCGGGGGTACTGGGGGCGTGCAGGAGCTATACAGGAAATTTCTGTACCTCTGCTCAATTTTGGTGTGAACTTAAAACTACTCTAAAAAATAAAGTTTATTGGGGCACCTGGGTGGCTCAGTTGAGTCCAGCTTGGCTCAGGTCATGATCTTACTGTTCCTGAAATAAAGCCCTGCATCCGGCTCTGTGCTGATAGTGCAGAGCCTCCTTCAGATTCTCCCTCTCCTTTTCTCTCTGCCTCGCCCCTGCTCATGCGCATGCTCTCTCTCCCTCAAAATAAATAAACTTTAAAAAAAAATGCTATGGTCATTTATGTATGTCTTTGTATGGACATATGCTTTAATTCCTATTGCATAAGCATCAAGGAGTGAAATGGCTGGGTTATATGATAGTTTTTTAAAAGCTGCCAAACTGTTTCACTAAGTGGCTGTAAAATTTTATAGCACTTCACATCATTTAGGAACATTCAAGACTTCCATTTCCTTCACAGTCTCACCAGTACTTTGTATGGTAAGTGTTGTAAATGTTAGTCATTCTAATAAGGTGGTATGTTATTGTGATTTTTATTTGCATTTCCCAAGTGACTAATGATGTTGAGCATCCTTTCATTTGTGTATCTTCTTTGGTAAAGTGTTTGTTCTAATTTTCTGAACTGCATGTTTTTATAATGGCCAGTAAAAGTTGAGGCACATAATCATATCAAAAGGAAAACATGTTTCCACTTTTCTCTCCCCTCTCATGCTCTTAAAAAATTAAATCTTTTTGTAAGAAGCTGCTCAGGTTTTGTTCATAATATTTTATTTTTAGAGTACTTTTAGGTTCACACCAAAATTGAGCAGAAGGTACAGAAATTTTCAATATAGCTCCTGCCAGCCCCCACCTCGGCTGTCAACACCCTGAATTACAGTGGTCCATTTTTTAAAAATATTTTAAGTTTTTATTCTAATTCCCGTTAACATACAGTGTTATATTAGTTTCAGGTGTACCATATAGTGATTCAACACTTCTATACATCACCCTGTGCTCATCACACCATGTTCATTCCTTAACCCCCATCACCTATTTAACCCATCCCCCCAATTCCCTCCCCTCTAGTAACCATCACTTGTTCTCTTAAATTAAGAGTCTGGGGGCACCTGGGTGGCTCAGTCAGTCAAACATCTGACTCTTGATTTTGGTTTAGGTCATGATCTCACAGTTCCTGAGATGGAGCCCTGCACTGGGCTCCGTGCTGACAGTATGGAGCCTGCTTGGGATTCCCTCCCACCACCCCTCCCCTGCTCTCAAGCACCGGAACACAGGCATGTGTGCTCTCTCTCTCTCTCTCTCTCTCTCAAAATAAATAAATAAACTTTTTAAAAAGTTTGTTTCCTGATTTGTCTCTTATTTTTTCCCTTTGCTCATTTTCTTTCTTAAATTCCACATATGAGTAAGATCATATGGTATTTGTCTTTCTCTGACTGACTTATTTTGCTTAGGACTACACTCTCTAGCTCCATCCATGTTGTTGCAAATGGCAAGATTTCATTCTTTTTTATGGCTGAATAATATTCTGTGTATACACACACACACACTTACACGCTACACCTTCTACATCTTCCACATCATCACTGGTTCCCACAGAAGTTTCTGCTTTCAGGTTTGTGCTCCAGTAAATTGTGATTCTCTGTATTCACTTGTCTGTCTCTCCAGAGGACAGAGGTCTGCTCTGTGACCTCATTTCTCTGATGGATCTAAGAAGAGTTTTTGATTTTTCCATTTGTTCAGCTTTTTAATTGTTATGAGGATGAAGTGACAACTTCTAAGCTCCTAATGTGCCAGTCCCAAAACCAAAGTCATTCAGTTACTTTTTTGTCAGAGTCATCTAGTGGGTATTTTGTGGTATCTCACTGTGGTTTGGATCACAGCATTTGTTTTTTAGTGGTACCTAATGGCACATTTTACGATTTTATTGATGAGAAAAATAAAGCATAAGAAAGTTAAGTCCAAGATCATATAGCGAAAAAGTGTAAGAGCTGATCTTTACTGGCCCTACACACCGTAATGCCAGAACCCATACTTTTTTTTAACCAACTAGACTTTATATAATAAATAACTGTACAAGTGAATAAAACTTTAAATGACATTCCACAAAACATTTTTCATGTCCTAACTTGTATGACATAGTTTGTAATCTTACATTTGTATATACTTCAACAACACATTTTTATTTAAAAAAATTTTTTTGATGTTTATTTATTATTGAGACAGAGAGAGACAGAGCATGAGTGGGAAAAGGGCAGAGAGAGAAGGAGACCCAGAATCCAAAGAAGGCTCCAGGCTCTGAGCTGTCAGCACAGAGCCTGATGCAGGGCTGGAACTCGTCAACCGTGAGATCATGATCTGAGCTAAGTTGGATGCTTAACCAACTGAGCCACCCAGGTGCCCCTCCACTGGTAATCTTTTTAATTGAAATATAATTATCTTGGCATAAAACTCACCCCTAAATCTTAGTGGTTTAACAAATCAAAGTTCACTTCCCCTATACACAAAGTCTACTATAGGTCCAATGGTTCTATAGGGAAGCTCCCTCCAAGCGATAACTCAGGGATCCAGGCTGGCTCCATCTTGTGTCTCCACCACCTTGATCCATAAGCACGAATGATTGCTGCATTAGGGGAAGAAAGAGGTGGAGCTCAGGCAGGAGCTTACACAGCTTAAGTTGGGGAGTAAAGAGTATAATTGCCACTTACTAGTTATGTTTGGCTCCCACCTGTGTGTCAACAATTTAGGAAGCATAGTATTGTGGGTAACCAGAAATGGGAGAAGCAGCAAGCAATGGTGAGTCTTAGCAATATCTACCATTATTTCCTATGGGGAGCAGTCTCTAATTCACTCCAAATGCAGTCCTTCCACTCACATCAAAGTGGAGGAAAAGTGAGAATCCTCTAGGCAAACTCATTGAACAGAGGCAGAGCCTTTGTATAATTGTTGACTCCCAGGTATATATGGAGGGAACAGACTCAAGAGATCACCGCGAGGGAATGTGATCCCACTGAGACCAGGACCTTAACAGGCTATGTGGCCCCCGCAGGCCAGGTGTCACTCAGGTAGAGGACAATGCAGCCTCACTTGCCCAGTAGCTCCGTCTGATGGAAAATTGGAAGCATGGATGCTGCCGCTGCCAGGCCCCTCCCAAAGAGAGAGGAAACCACAAGAGGGGCAGAGAAGACCAAGGTGGGAAGAAGGCAAGAAGGTGAACCCCCTTGTCTCTGTCCCAGTACCTATCAAAGCGCCTACCACTCCAGTTGCCTCAGCAATTATTGCATTAAATGTGTGGCACAGTGTGAAGAAAACAATTATTAATAACCAAACCTAACTAGAATCACTGCCAATCTTTCCCTGGTGAACTTTTTCTATATTTCTGTGCCTAAAAATCCCCAGAGATGTATATTTGGATCCAAAAAGGTCAGTCCTGGTTGCCGTTACCTCTTATGAACACCCCTTGAAGCCAGAGGTCTCTGCTACCACCACCACCACAGCCCTGTCTTCCTCTGACACTTCGTAAAATCAGAAGCCGTTTGACAGCCTATAGAATCTCCTTGATCCTATTGTTTCCAAGGAGTTGCTCCCTAATCCTCTGAACCCTATTACCCTCTACTCTGCCTCTCATGAAAGGAGAAAATGAAACTCTCCTCCATATGGCTTAGACTTCTACTACATGGCCAAAATGTAATAAATGTTTATGGCCTAAATATCCCTGTTAAAACTCAGATCATATCACAACATATATACATACATATATAGGACAAGTGTATCTCAAATCATATCAAAACACACATGCCCATGGTATATGTCAGTATGTGTGCATGCATACATATATAAAACATATCTGTTCAGGGAACAAGCTTATAATAAAGTGATCCAAAAGTTAAAAATAACAGGATAGGTAATGAAATATAGGCAAATACAATTAAAAAGGAAACACGCCTGACAATGTTATCATCAGATATGTAAGGACTCAGAAAACATATCACTCAAAAGTCCCCAGTGGGATGAAATAAGTCAGTCAGAGAAAAACAAATATATGATTTCATTCATAAGTGGAATTTAAGATACAAAACAGATGAACATAAGGGAAGGGGAGCAAAAATAATATGAAAACAGAGAGAGAAACAAACCATAAGAGACTCTTAACTACAGAGAACAAACTGAGGGTTGCTGGCAGAGTGTTGGGTCGGGGGAAGGGCTAAAGGGGTGAGGGGCATTAAGGAGGAAACTTGTTGGGATGAGCACTGGGTGTTCTATGTAAGTGATGAATCGCTGAATTCTATTCCTGAAATTATTATTACAGTATATGTTAACTAACTTGGATTTAAATTGAAATAAAAAAATAAAGAAAAAAGAAAAACGTTTATTAATTAAAGACACATTACAAAGGGAAAAAAGTCATCACTGGGAAACCTGCTGAAGACCTCAAAACTAAGAGGTAAGTTAAAACTAGAAACACAAGTATGGACAAGACCAAGAAGCATAAGGTTCACTGTGCATGCCCAAATCAATTAAATACATAGGCTTTAGAATAAATGACTGTTAAAAACACAGTTATAAAATTGAAAGTAAAACTTTTAAAAATCAATTAAAAGTGATTTTCTTATCATAACTTTCTGTATCTCCCTTAGCCTACTCTACCTGTAACAACCTAATCTCAGTAAATTCTTGCCTAATCTGGATTTACAGACAAGTTTATTACTACGTAATTATAACTGGAACATGGAATTGCTTAGAGTAAAATATTTGAAGAATTTTAATGAAATATATTCATTCATTTAATAAATATTTATTGAGGTTATGCTAGGCAATAAGGATAAACTAGTTAATGAGGACACACAGTCCTTGCCTCAAATAGCTGACAGTTTAGTAGGGAAGGCAGACAATTAGGCATTTATAATATAAGGCAGTAAAGACTATAACACACATAAGAAGGACAACTAACCCAGACTTAGATCAGAGAAAACTTCCAAACGGAGTGACATCTCATAGAAGTCGCCTTTGACAGCAATATGGACTACATATCTAGGCAGAGAATAATTATTTGGCAAAGGCCTGAAAATGGGTTGGCAAGAAATGAGACCAGGATGGGAAGTAGGAGCCTTACCACTGAAGGCACCTGCAGTTTCTCTGGAGAGCAATCAGAAAGCACTGCAGGGAATTCGGCGAGGGGGAGCCCTGTCGGATTTTGCTTTGGGAAGAATGCTCTAACTAGGGAGACTTGGAAAAGGGATACAACATGAGGCAGGAGGGCCAGTCAGATGCTGTCAGAGTATCCAGGTAGGATGGGACAGTAGCCTGAACCAGGGAGGTGGCAGTGAGAATGAAGAAAAATGGACAAATATTTATGACATGGTGAATGAGCTGGTGTGGTGGCCATTCAAAGAGGTGCAACGCCTCTCGAACTTGACTCAGCGTATGAATCACCTGAGAATGCAGATTCTGGCTCAATAGGTCTGGAATGGGACCAGGAATTCCACATATCTAATAGCTCCCAGGTGATGCTGATGCATCAAGGAGCTAGAAAACATAAGAGGAGGAGGAACACTGAAAGAAAAAAAAGATAAATTCAGATGTAATGCACTGAAATGCATACAGTAAACTTAAGTGGAGGTAGGCTCTTGCAGGCAGAGACATGAGTCTGACATGCAGAGAACAGCTGGGCTGGAAGGAGAGATTTGGGTCACGAGCAAAAATATTGTGGAAGTTGCCCCTAGCCCCTCACTCCCATTTAAAATGGAACACTGGGGTTGGAAGGCAGATTGCAGTGGGTTCAAAAGTGGAAGGTACAGAAGTAGACACACCGACTCAAGAAATTTAGTTCTAACGGTAAAAAGAAGCATAGAGCAATAGCTAGAGGACAGTGTGGAATTGAGAAAGGATTTTTTAAAAGATAAGACTGACTTGAACATGTTTAAATGCTATTAGACATAGCTGTCCATCAACAGGCTGTTTGAAAGACCAGTCAGGTTTCCTGACATCTCCACTTCATCCTTTCTAATATTCAACAAAAATTCTACATCAGACTAATAATTTTCCTCTTAGCTTTAATAGCTATATTATAACTGGGGCTTTCTACAGACACAATACTTTAAAGGAGGAGCGCCGGGGTGGCTCAGTTGGTTGAATGTCTGACTTCGGTTCAAGTCATGATCTCACGGTTCGTGAGTTCAAGCCCTGGGTTGAATAATATATTATTTCATATAATACGTCTTAGAGCAAATCTGACATAAGCAATTAAAAGACAGGACCCAAGGACTTAATCACTGAATACCACTGAGAATTGGAGAACATATGAAAAGTTTAGAAAGAACAAGGAAAAGTGGGAAACTACTTCACCAGGCATATGGAAATTAGTTCTGCTGGCTGGCTGAGACTTCATAGTGAAAGCCAGCATGCTAGAAACTTGGAAGAGAAACTGAGAAAAGGTCTGTGCCCTCCTACAAGTTTATTACACTAACTACAAAATAGCAGTTTGCAAAGGCACAAATAAAGTGTGGGAGATTGAGATAAAGAATGAAACTTAGCAAGAGATGGGGAATAGAAGGACATAAAAAAGAATTGTTGAAGGCTTTGAAAGAAAAGACAAGGATGAACGATAAGCAAAAGAACAGGAAAAGAATAGAATGAATCCTAGAGGTTGACCTCATCACAGAGTATTTATATAAGAGATATGGAGCTGTAAGATAAGTTTGCTAAATACTTTGAGTAAGTTCACATTGTGACACCAAAATTTATGCAGGAGGTGTCACTGTTATTTACAGTTCATTAAAAAAAAGTAAGAAAGAAAAAGGATAGCTATTTTTGAAAACACTGAATCACACACTTGAAAGGACTGTGAAAGATCATCTGGTTCTTGACAAAGGAGTACAGCTGTCAGCCTCCACCTGTCAGTAAGCACCTACAGCATATGTCTCAGACTTCCAGCCAAGGTCACACTCTTCCAGGACATCCCCCAGCCAATAACTGAGCATGACAGAGGTACAACAGCCTGGCCCTGAGCACCAAACAAAAGACTCCTCTTCTCTTCTTTGCCCTCTGCTCCTGACTCCCTTTTATGTTGTCCAGAACTCTGTAAGATCTACCTAGTGAACTTCCTATCACAGGGATCAGATCAGCATCCCTTTGCATAGGCTTTCTCTGCCTAATCATGCCTCCTCCACTTTTTACCTTTCATAGGCATTGTGTTCCTTATCCCCCAGTAAATTTCATGAACTCCTAACTCTATCTCCACACCTGTCTCCTGATGGATATAACTAATGTAAAGAACATATTTGCCACTCAGGTATCTGACAAAGGACAGAAGAATCTCTGAAATACAGTATGACAAGCCAACTGTTTTTTAGATGGACAAAGACTTCATTTAAACAGATACGCAAATGGAAAACAAGCACATGAAAAGATGTTCAATATCATAAGCCATGTGAAAAATGAGAAGTAAAAGCACAGTGTGATACCACTACACACCTATCAGAAGAGCTAATAGTAAAAAGGCTGACAATTCCAAGTGAGAAAGAGGATGTGGAGCAACTGACATTTGCATACACTGCTGGTAGGAGTATAAAATGGAACAATTACTTTGGAAAACAGTTTGACAGTTTCTTATAAAGTTAAATTTGTATTTACCATATGACTCAACAATTACACTTCTAGACATTCACTCTCGAGAAATGAAAACTTGTCCACAAAACACCTTGTACAAGACTGTTCATAGCAGATTTTGTTTTGGGGTTTTTTAATATAATTTATTGTCAAGTTGGTTTCCATCATAGCAGGTTTATTCATAATAGCCAAGAACTGGAAACAATCCAAACGATACATGAAGGAACAAATTCTGGTATATCCATACAATGAAAAGAGTACTTGGCAATAAAATGAAAACAACCTATTGGTTCATGTAACCACGTGAATGAATCTCAGAAACATTGTGTTGAGTCAAAGAGCCAAATACTTAAAAGGACATATATGATTCCATTTCTATCAAGTTCTAAAACTGGCAAAACTAATTTAGAGTGACAGAAATTTAATCAGAGGTTGCCTCAAGGAGTGAGGGGCTGATTGCAAAGAAGTAAGAGGAAATTTCCTGGAGTAATGGAAATTTCTGTATCTTGATTCAGTGGTGGTTACACAGGGGTATACATCTGTCAAAACTCATCAAACTCTACACTCAAAATATATGCCTATTACTGCATGTAAATTATACCTCAATTGAGTTGATTTCATAAAATGTATTCCTGGCATGTATAAATACTAAATAAGTACTAAATACCAAGCAAATATATAAATACTATATCTAATAGTATTTGTTGGTATTCCAAGTGCAATATTTATCTCATTAACATTTAGATGGTTATTGCCAGAAAATTAAGAGGCTATTGGTCTGTTTATTTTTCTGATAGCCAGAGGCCTTACCAAATTCCCTTATTCTGTTATTTTTAATGGAATTCCTTTGGGTTTTGTGAATATACAATTATATAAACATCAAAAAGAAATAACTTCATCTCTTATTATCCAACATTTTTAGATTATTTATCTCTCTCTTGCATTTACTAGTCTTCAAAAGAATGTTGAAGAATAATAAAAAAAGAATGAATAATAATGGGGATCACCAGATGGCCTTTCTTTTCTCTATTTTAAAGAAAATATCTGAGTGTTTAGACTTGCAGTGGATTTCTCATATTTATCAATATGTAGTTTCTTTCCATTTTATTTTGTTAAATTTCTTCAAATGACTTTTCAGCTTAGATAACATATGGCTTTTCTCCATTAAACTACTGATGTAATGAAATATGCTTATAGATTTCCAAATATTACAAGTTTTCTTCCCTTGAATAAAATATCTTGAATTATTCTTTTGATAAGGCTATGGATTTTCTTTTGAATACATATTCATAAGCTAACTTGAACTTCGGGGTTTTTTTGTTTTATACTATCTCTATCAGGTTACTATAAGGCTAGTTTATAAAATGATTTAGGGTGTTTCTTTTTCTTTGCCCTAGAAGAGTAAAAAATACTTCATTTGCCATTGTTCTTTAAAGATTAAAAAGGATTTAAAGGCTTTACCTGTGTGTCAAGTCTTCATTCTATTTTTTATAGCAGATATTTAATGTCCAATTTTTCTAGGGTAATTATTCTCTTCCTGTTTTCTACTTACTGGGTCACTTTTATTAGAAAGTCATTCACATCTCCTAGGTTTTCAAGTACGTGGCTCTTGAACTTCAGTTAGTAATGTATAGTACTGGAATTTCTTTCTGCATCATTAACTCCTTTTGTCATTTCTATTTTGTATAATTTTTTTTCTTAAGTCAAGGTCAAAAGAGGATTACCAGGGATAGGTGGCTGGCTCAGTCGTGGAGCATGCAACTCTTGATCTTGAAGTAGTGAGTTCAAGCCCCATATTGGGTGTTCAGCTTACTTAAAACAAAACAAAACAAAAAAAAAGGATTATCTGCCTTATTAGTGTTTTCAAAGAATCAGCTTTAGGCTTTATTTATATAAGCTTGGGAATTTTCTTTTTTATTAATTTCAATTAATATCTTTATTGCTTCTCTTACTACCATTTTGTTTTGTTGCTAATTAAGATATATAACAAAACTTATGTATTTTTTTCTTCTTTAATAATAAAGATATTTAAACCTATAGAATTGCCTCAGTATAGCTTTCATTTGGTCCCATGTTTTCTAGTAGGAAGTGTTCAGATTTTAATTGCTTATTATGTATCATTTTAATTTTTATTTCCCCTTTGATCCAAATTTTATTTACAAAGGTGTTTCTAATGCCCAGTATTATAGTTATTGGAGTCTTTTTTTTTTTTTTTTACTATTTATTACTAATTTTGTTGGATTATGATCATATAATATGACCTACAAAATGTCTGGGTTTTTAAGTTTATTAAGGTATTTTATGTGGCAAAGTATAGAATGTTTTTATACATTCTATATTTATACATGGATCTACCAAGTAAATTATATATATGTATAGTAATTATATACATACATAATGCAAATTTCTGAGCATTTAAAAATTATAACCTAAACCACCCACCCACCCTCAGACACATGCTCATGGTTCCCCTTACTTTGCTTTTTTTATTCTTTTTCATAGCATGTATCCTTTATGATCTTACAACAAACTACTTTTTACTTATACGTGCTTTTTGTTTATCCTGTCCATTCTACATTAATGTAAGGCGAAGGAGAGCTGGAAAGTTTTGTCTGTCGTTCACCGATGTATCCCAAAAGGTACAACGGTGCCTGGCACAAGAAAATACGTTAAATAAATAAACTGCCGTTGCCACATCACCACGCAAAAAGCAAAACTACTGGTGTCCATTCATTCACTAACATCTTAGATGTTTCAACATCCACCACGTGTCGGAAGCGTGCTCCGTCCTCACCCAGCCAATAGGGTACGCCAGGAAAGGATACCGTGAATCAGTAAGAAATGTATTCGTCTCATAAATGTACTCTTTATATGTAGTGATCTCAAAATGACCGCACTAGCTAACTTTTCGACTCTACTGTCCTTGGCTTCTAACGGTTAAAAACCTTCGGGCTGTCAAATCCCTACAAGGCACTGAGGGGGCTTCTAAAAGAGACAGAGTCCTTGGCCAGTAATCGCCATTCCACCGAACTACCTCCAGGGGTTTTACCAATGCGCGGGTCTCCAAAACCCACTATGCCGCTGAGACCGCGGTGGGAACGCAAAGTGTTTCACTGAGCGTCCTGGCTGCCCTCCGCACAGGCCAAGGTGGACGGGTCCAGCGAAGAAGGAATCCACGTCGCCCGCAACAGGCGCTCGCCGACACTTTGGGTTCACGGAAGGAGCCCCAAACTCCCAGGCGCAAAAAGCACAAGCCGCAACCGGGAGTCACGCAACATCACCCGACACCACCCGACATAACATAAGCATGCGCACCAGGGGCTGCACGATCCGCAGCCTCCGCCCCGTCCCTCGGACCGGAAGGAGTTGCTGGCGCTTCCGGCGGCAGCAGCCCTGTGGTTGCCTCGGTGATGTCGTGGGTTCAGAGGGCTACCTTGGTCCAGGGTTCAGGAGAGGAGGGGGACGTGTTTGACGAGGAAGCGGACGAGTCGCTCCTGGTGCAGCGGGAATGGCGGAGCCACATGCTGAGACGAGTCAAAGTAAAGCTGCGTGGCGGGAGCGGGGAAGCTATGCCGGGTTGTGGGGAGAGCGGCGCGGAATTGTCAGGAGTAAGGGTCTGGAGAGTAGAGACCACAGTGGTCCCAGCCTGGCCCGGCGCTGCCCTCCCCACCCCTTGCCATCCCCTCCAGCCCGCGTCCTGCTAGGCTTTTCCAGGGGGGTTAGAAACCACGGGGCGCGTTAGACGCTGGGAACAGACCAAAATAAACTTTGTCTAGACTTTGATGAGGATCTCAGAGAAGGTGGGGGAGAAATGTATACACTGACTAGCTAATTGTGGCTGTCAAAGGGCGTGTTTACAGGGGTTGCTTGAGGGGGCGAAGGGCCTACAGTTAGTGGTATTAATCAAGACATATGGAAAAAGTGAACTTAAGAATGACGAAGAGCAATGAAGGAAAGCTAGCTAGGCGAGGGAAAACTAAAGTTGGTTTCTTTCCTATTTGTTAGGTGTGAATTACCCATAACTCGTTTTGTCTCATTATTCATTAAAACCGAGCTTAATACCACATACCCAACTTTCAGTTGTAGCACTTAGAGCTTAGTTCACATGGCGAAGTTCATTTCCACCTACTATCTATGCCAACCATTAAATTGCCCCTCATCTGCCCTTAATGTATCAGTAAAACGTTTGCTTAGCCCAACAACCGTGTTATCAGTTTCAGAAATGCTTTATGCCAGTCGGGGGCTGGACAGTAACTACTGCTATCTTTTGAGTGCTGTTGCACCATGGGAGATGTAGGACAAAATTCCTGCTCACAGTTTGCAGTTTATTCGAACTTAGGTATCAAGCAAATTTTCTAAAATCACACTTCTCATCTTTTTGCTAACCCAGTTTCCTCTCTCCCGACTTGAGTTAATTTTTTGAAGACCTTTGATAACCTGTTTACTGCCCCTGCCTTCTCACCCATTCACATTAGTCAAGGCTGCCAAGGGGTCAGACATGTAACTCTCTGTTTCCTTTCTGTGAAGCCATTGCTAATAGGGTTTTTAAAAACTGTATCGGAATCAGTATTTTTAAATGTGCCTAGTAAGTCTAGACTTCAGTGTGAGATAACGCCAATAATAAGCTTTTGTGAGAAACATTGTCTGCTTTGGTTGTATGGCTGTGTCATTTGTCATGGAACCATTATGTTAAATAGTAAATAGCAAAGGCCTGTTTCATCAGTTTTCTAAATTGGTCCTATGACTTCCTAGAAAAACCTATAGTGGCTTACCTGGTGCTAATCACAGCCACAGTTCTTCATTATTTATTTTTAGGAAGGTTATAGAGATGGGATAGATGCCGGCAAAGCAGTTGCTCTCCAGCAAGGCTTCAATCAAGGTTATAAGGAAGGTGCAGACGTCATTATAAACTATGGACAGCTCAGAGGAACATTGAGGTAATTTTTAAACTTAAATACTGAGTCAGTTTAGCCTCAATGCTACCGGAGGACTTTTGAAAAGTAGTAGGTAAAAATAAAGTATTTAAACTGAAGTGCTTTTCCTAGTGTTAAAGCCACAGAAGAGTACTGCAGGGTGTAGAATAATATTGCCTTCAAAAAGTCAAAAAGCATCAGTTCATCCACCTTAATATGTGAGCCAGGTGTTGTCCTTCATTGCAAAGAAATGATAGGAAGGTTGTATAATTTTTGCTACTGAACTACCACTAAACTGTATCTCAATTTAAAAGATCTTCACGTGTGGCAGAACACAGAATGACAGACTTCTAGACTAGAATTACATGATGAAAATTATAACTGGTAATAGAGGGGGATATGATTCCATTTATCTTAGTGCTGAACATTGAATACTTGTCAAAATTCCATAGGAATAATGGCATATATTGTGGGGCCAGGTGGTCAAATGGCACATGGAGCTAGGAGCATGATAGGCTTGTCTTCTCTGACGCTTTATACCTTTTAAATTGTCCTCTATATAAAACAAAACATAAAAGGGTTCAAAGAATCACTGATTTTTAAAAGAGCAGAAAATGGGGCATTTGGGTGGCTCAGTCGGTTAAGCAGCCAACTCTTGATTTTGGCTCAGATCATGTTCTTTCTTGAGATCTAGCCCCGTGTCAGGTTCAGGAGTAAGCATGAAGTCTGCTTAAGATTCTTTCTCTCCCTCTGCTCGCTTGCTCACGTGCTTTCTCTAAAAAAAAATAAAAAGAGTAGAAAATAAGTCATCAAAACAAAAAAATTATTTTTTGAGGTTTTAGAAAATTCAACATCAGAAATCAGAATTTAGAGTTTACTACAGTAGGAAAATGATAATTTATTTTACATCGTTAAATCTTTTATAATCTCAAAAAGTTTATTGCTAAATCTTTCACATCAATTGACTCCATTTTTAAAACATGACTACTTTTCACAACCATTATTTTATGCCATGATTACCTGAACAATCTGAAATGTCAGAAAACAAAAAGTACGGTCTGTGCTAGAAAAAGAAAGAAAAATATTTTTTAGAACTAGAAGAATTCTTACCTTCTTCAAGAAAACTGTTAGCTCAAAAACAATTTCTATTCTATAACAAAGTTGGGAAAGAAAAGTTGCCTCAAAACTTTTTTCCTGCCCTTCAGTGTTTTGATGGCAAGCACCTATATGGTTGGAACAATTGTTTTCAACCTTGGCTGCACCTTGATATCAGTGGGAAGCTTGAGACTCTGATTTCATTGGTCTGGGATGTGACCTAGACCTCGACAGTTTTAAGAGCTCTCTGGGTGATTCTAATGGATATCCAAGTCTGAGAATCACTAGTCCAGAAGCTGTTGGATGTCGTTAAAGGAGAAACTAAGTTTTGTAATCTTTCTCTGAGTTGCATCGCTCTTCGATGGAAGCTACACAGTCATAAAGAGAAAACCTAAAATCAAGAGAAGTGGATGGAATTGTGAAGGAGGTCTTAGGAATTATAAGTAATTTATATGACTTCTTCCAGTTGTTTAATTTCTATCAAAAGATAATATCTTTATATATTTTAAAATCCATTTTACCATTACTTTCCTGATTCTGACTTGCATCATTATTGATTTCTTTTTGCGTGGTCTTATCTGGAAAAGAAGCATATAGGGTTTAACATCAAAAATTCAAAAAGCTTATGATTGGTTCTTTTTTTTCCTGTTTTAACTCTTGTTTCTATTTTCACTCAGTGCTTTGCTCTCCTGGTGTCACCTTCATGATAATGGTTCGGCTCTGATCAGTAAAATAAATAATCTTCTGGATGCAGTTGGCCAGTGTGAAGAGTATGTGCTCAAACATCTAAAATCAATCACGTCTCAGCCCCATGTTGTAGATTTATTGGACTCCATTCAGGATATGGACCTTTCTCATGTAGCTCCAGCTGAGAAAAAGATGGATGAAGCCAAAGATGAAAGACTCTGTGAAAATAATGCTGAACTTCACAAAAACTGTAGCAAGAGCCTTAGTGAGGCAGCTTGTTCATCTTTAGAATGTAGAATACAGGAGCATGCACATTCTGAAAACCCAAGCCTCACTTGGATCTTAGAACAGACAGCCGGTTTAGTAAAACAGCTGGGAGTATCACTTGACGTATTACAACACCTCAAACAACTATAAAAATTCTCTTCACTTTTCTAATGAAAGTAATGTTGAGAACATTTCTTAGAACATTTTGTTTCTTAACAAACTGACCAAGATTTGTACTGGTTTCTACAGTGAACACATCACTGGTAGGTTATCCTTCATGGATTAAATGTCTTCAAAATTAACACTATTAAATGTAATAAGAGCTTTTTTTCTTTGTCACTGGTAATTTTTATGTAGTTTAAGGTACGCTCAGAAACTCTAGTTGCCACAAATTTCTGATCAAAATCAGGCATTTTCAGACTCATTAGCAAAAGTGAAGAATAATCAAATGCATTTTGTAAGGACCTAACCCTGCTTTCTGCTCTTGTCACTATCAGGTGATTAGGACCTTACACCAACTAATCAGACCAAAGTTACCATTAAATAACCTGGTGGGTAACAATGTAAATAGACACGCACAGGTGTATAGAAATATATATATTAAAATAAGAGGCTCTAAGTGTAAGAAACTGAATAAATGTTTATACAATGACTAAAAACAATACTAAAATTGATTTTAGTTTTGTGTTAAAGACAAGGACATCAGTCCCATGGAAAATCCAAAATACATTTCATGTTCAAGTACCTACTTAGTTTTTCCACATATTAAGGAGTTAGTAGTAGTGTTCAGCAATGTGTCAGATTATTTCTAAACTGTGGTTTGTCTCACATATTCACATAGTTCTAAAACACTGAAACCACTGACTTCTGTATTACCTCGTAGCAATATTCTTTGTCTGGCATAGAGAATATTAGATTCAAACTTTTACTGCAGGACCTAAGCATATAAAATCAGGAAAGGAATTTTCAGCGCTTTCTTGCCTCAAGCACAAAGTTGTGTGAGGTGCCTGCCTTCAGAGGCACCCAAATAAGTGCCCTTTGTCGATGGCCTTAATTGCTTTTACACCAGTATTTATATCTACTATCTACTCTAAAGGACATATTAAGAGAATCTGATGTCTTTCAAGAGATTAATAAAATATTCTGTGACCTAACAACCTCCTTAAAGTACATAGAACATGAAAAAATTAAAGCAACAAACTTGAAGTCAGAGGACCATATACTGTGGTGCCTGGCTGGCTCAGTTAGGCTAGTGCCTAACTGTGATTCTTGATCTAGGGGTTGTGAGTTCAACCCCCACACTGGGTACAGAGATTACTTAAAATCTTAAAAAAAATAATAGTAAATTTTTTAAAAAAAGACCTTATACTGTTTCACGATTTCTAAAACATGCTGAAGATAATCAAGTGCCATTTGACATCTCCTTAAAAAAATGCTTATATCTCTCTAGATTAAACACTATTTCAGGGATTTACTAATTTGTCTTATTATATATTTTTTCTCTATTTATGGATACAGCTAAAATCTCAAATCCACATGGAATATTATAAGCAGTCTCTAAGTCTTAATGTGTTGTTCTGCCCTGCATATTAGATATGAAATATCCATCTCTAATAATGCATCTCAAGGAAGTCACCCTGAGTGAAAATTTCACAAGTGCAAGGTTTTCTCAAGAAAAACCTTGAGATTTTATCTAGAACTCTGCTAAGGATCTCTGAAGATAACACCCCTGGCCACCATTGATAATATGATGTTTTTGGTGCAGATGTTCACAAAGAAGGAAATCAAGAGAATTAGCTGAGGGGATGAGGTTGTTCGGTCAAAAACATCTCTTAAACTTGCTTTGCCTTTTAAAGACAAGTTTCTGGACTGCAGAGGAATATTAATGGTATGCTCATTATACCTGTGTTCAATGAACATGAGTTAGGGAAAGAAAGCTTGCTCGCATTGCATGTTTTGCTTTGACGCCTATATTATACGCCTACCAGTTCTTGTCATGAAAGACCCTAGCTGCCCCTAACGGTAAAACCAAGACTGTCCCAGAGCAGGCACAGCCCAACTTTCCAGGCCCAAAACCCATGCATTAGACCTGAGTGATGTGGCTTCCTCACAAACAGAATTTTCACCTTAAGTAATTTCTACATGCTAAAACACCCAGAGCTTTTTTGTTTGTTTTAGTGGGAAGGAGAGTCCACAATACTCTGCTTTTTGGACATTTCAGTTGCTAGAGCTGCTGAGGCCACCGAAATGTTTGTGATACACAAGCAGGAAGTGGGCAGCTGAATTTACCCACCTGCATCCTTAACTCAGTTATATCCTCAGCACTGCTTATTAACTGCTTTTGTGGTGAACCAAAATAAAAGCCTTGAAACAAGTCCAAGTTGGGATTCTCCCCCATCTTCAAATTACAGTTAAAGCTTTGCGTTCCCATCTAAGAGAGGCATACAGATATATATAGGAATAGTCCTTAACTTGTTTTAAAAATATTGATTTCAGACCAATGGATGAAATAGATGCCATATGCTCTGTTAATAAACTATCAGGCCTTTTGCTCTACAGAAATCCTCAAATCTCCGTCATGACGATACTTGACCTGCATAGTTTGCCCTTCTTGCTTCTGCTATCACGTACTTCCTTTTCCCAGAAACCCCCTGGAAGATGAGTCTGCTGTCACTCCCAGATTGCTTTCTCCTCCTTCACTCCTCAGCTTCAAACTGCTTTTTGCTAAGGTCACCTGTGGCTGAAGTCACAGAACTGCCCCTCACTGACTTGTCTCCTCCATCACGGGACTTGATGACCATCCCTCCACCTGCCTTCTGCAGCCTCACGGTCTCTTCTGGTCCTGCTTACACTGTTCTCTCACCATCCCCTATCATTTTGCTAAGTCTCCCCTTCTCCACCTGCCTGAGGACTCCACAGAATTTCATTCTTGGACCTTTTTTTTGTCTTTGTACTCTAACCAGATCATCTCACTTGCTCCCATGGTTTCGATTATAATCCTAAAGCTAATATTCCAACCGCTGTTTCTCTCCCAAGCCCTCAACCTGTATTTCCAACTGCAGTTTCTCATGCCCATCTCAGTGGCTTAGCCGTTCGTGTCTAAAACACCTCCTTTCCATCTTCTCTCCTCCCTCCCATCCCAAACTGCTTTGCCTTTCATATTTTCAGTCTTTTAATGTCATCTCTGTTTACTCAAAGCTAGGAGCCTTTTTTTTAAGTTGAGATATAATTGATATAAAATACACTATATTAGTTTCAGGTGTACAGTACAATGATGCAATATTTATATATATTGCAAAGTGGTCACCACAATAAGCATAATTAACATCCATCACCATACATAGTTATGATTTTTTTCTTGTAACGGAAAATTTTAAGATCCACTCTCATAGCAGCTTTCATATATACAACACAGTATTGTTAATTATAGTCACCATGCTTTACATTACATCCCTGTGGCATTTATTTTATAACTGTAAGTTTGTAAAAGCTAGACACATTTAAGTCTTTCTCTTTACTTTGCTGTCATACCCTACTTCCAATTGGGAATTTTTGCTTCTTTTTTTTTTTTTTAAGTTTATTTATTTTTGAGAGAGAGACAGAACGTGAGCAGGGGAGGGGCAGAGAGACAGAATTTGAAGCAGTCTCCAGGCTCTGAATTGTCAGCACAGAGCCCGACACGGGGCTCGAACTCACAGACCTCAAGATCATGACCTGAGCCGAAGTTAGACGCTTAACCGACTGAGCCACCCAGGTGCCCCTTGCATCTTCAGAACATACCTTGAATCTGGCCATCTCTCTATTCACTGGATTTTAATTAACCTTTGCACCAGCCTCATCACTAATGTCAGTACCTCCAATCTAGCACTCTTCCTGTTCATAATCCACTGCCACCATTATCTACCTGGACAGGTTCTTTCTAGAGTTTAGAGCCTATATTTACTCCCTTTGTTTCTATTGGATAAGTTATAAACTCGAATTTCATTTCTGGACCTAAGCTGCATTGTCAGTCTGATTTCCCATCACGCCTCCCACTCCACCATGCGCACTACACTTCTTTATGAACAATACTCAGAGGTTGATGGACACTTCCCAACTTCTCATTTTACTCACTGCTGACTCTTCTCCCCAGAATATTCCACATCTTTCCTTCCCATCAAATTCCTATATATCCGTCAGTACCAGCTCAGATTTCAACTTTCTCAGGCAGAGTTGTTGCTCTTCCCAGTATTCCTTCATCATTGAGTATCTCATACTTCACATTTATTCCAGAAATTGCCTTATTCATTGTTACATCCCCAGCTCTTAGCATCACACCCTATACTTAGATGCATAGGTGGTGCTTGATGAGAAAAAAAACAAATAAATGACTCTACTAGCCAAAATGAAAATAAAACCAGAAATTGAGGATTCGAAAATATGTCCTGTTCTTTTGTTTTGGGAAAGGAAAAGAAACCTTAGTATTTATTTCACTTTAAAACAGATTCCTTTCATTGTGCATGTTAATAAAATCCACATACCCAACTTGTGTCATCATCTTATATGAGGCTAAATAATAGCATTTTGACACTACTACTTACCAATCATTTAAAATTGTACTAACAAATAAAATTATGGTGTAATATTTAAAGATACAAAGTTACATTTGGAGTACAGTTTCAGCTATTATGAAATGGCAGAAAGAAACCATGAGAGAAGAAAACTGCATCATATCTGAAAGCAGGAAGGAGCTGGAGGAAATGGAGGAGTGGGAAAGAAATAGCTAACAAATATGGTGTTTACAATATACAGGCACTGTTCTGAAAACTTTGCATATATTAATTTGCTTCATTATCATAACAACCCCATGCAGCAGAGCTATTAATTATCCCCATCCTAGCAATGAGGAAACTGGGGCACTGAGAAGACGAAGCAGCTTTTCTAATTCACAGTTCCTAAATGGCCCAGTTGAGATTTAAAGCAAGGCAAATCTAGTTCCACAGTTTGTGCTTGGGGTAGATATATGCTGAATAATAACCCAGTGGCAGGGGCCATGTTTAGTAGAGGGACTCTAGACTATATTTTCCCCTCACTGTTAATTTCTATTTTTCTGCAGTTTTCAAATGTCCAGTCAGCAAGTATTATCCTTATAATAAAATGTTGCGTAATAATCAGCAGCTCCAAAGAACAAAAAATTTACCAGAAATCTGTTTGCTATATATCTAGAAAAAGAAAAATACCATTTCTCTACTGAGGTGGGGAAGAGAATCTTTAGGGAGTGGTATAGAAAGGTGTGTTTAGCATATTCAGAAATTAAATCCTCCTCGGACTCCTTAGACTTTCTACACTTCTCATAGAGAGGATAATTTGTGCCATCTATTTTGTGATAATATTTCTTGAGCTTTCTAAATTCCTACTTAACTTTTAAAAAGAGAGTGTTAGCTCACTGCATTGCTAGAGATCAGCTAAAAAGAGCCACGTGTCCTTAACATACGCCAAACTTTATTTCTTTGCCCTACAGTTGATCTCTCCAGAAGGAATGTTAACAAAGTATGACAAGACCTACCTGCGATGGATTCAATTCTAAGGAAGCTGAATCCTCCTCGTGGTTTCACACTTGCCTGTGCAATTCACCTCTGAGAGAGACGCCCTCCGCCTCTGGATCCTATTTCCAAGGAGCGGCTGAATTGGTTGGCCACTAGGTGGCGCTGTGCATCTGCTATGTAATGTGCTCATTGCTTCGCCTTCATGGTCACAAGGACAAGCCAATGATTATTATCCCTAAAGCCAGGCCAAACAGATGGAGTCATTTCTAACACTGGGTGAGTAGGGAGAGTTTTCTGGAGTATGTCAAGAAACTCAAAAAAACGAGGATGCCCCAGCTTTTTAATTCCAGGCTGAGAATTTTTCCAAATCAAAACAACCAATCGTAAGGAAACCTGTTCACAAGAAAAAACACCTTTTATTCTCCAAATCCCTGAGGTCTAAAATTAAATATCTGGAATGCAATGTGTATTTTAATCAGAAGTGATATAAAATTATAATTTCACATGCTTGAAGTATCTATTTTGTCAGGCAGGACTGTGCCTAAAGTGTTTCCAACAATCTTAATCTCTCTCTCTCTCTCTCTCTCTCTCTCTCTTTCTCTACCTCTCTCTTTATCTCTCTCTACCTCTCTACCTCTCTCTGTCTCTACCTCTCTACCTCTATTTCTCTCTCCCTCTGCCTCTCTATCTCTATCTCCATCTCATCTCTGTCTCTATCTCTTTCTCTCATACACAAACACAATTTCTCAGGATTTAAAGGTAGGGAGAGACAACAACTTACTTTGTTAACCAATCAAATATGTCACAGCTCTTTTTTAGTCAATATATCTACAGCCAAATAGGTTTTCCTCACATCAAATACAACTCTTTCCAGCTGCTATTAATCCTGTTTTCTTAGGAGTCACCAGTCACCATTATGTAATATTGCTTTGTTACTTATAAAATAAGTATGTAAGTTCTGTAAGAACTTTTTTAGCATAAAGTATAAATAACTTGTCAAATCTTTTGTAATAATAAACTAAGAGTGATTTGACAACAATAGTACTGACAGTCCTTGCCAATAAAGCAAAACTGAGCTGAAATGGGGGTATAGTATAAATAACCTGAAAATAAGAGATGTTTCATTTACTTCTTTGGAAACATTGCAAAACATTTCTTTCCAAATCAGATCCTAAAATAACCAGGGACTCTTATTTGTGATTATAAACTATACTGTAAAACATCAAATCATACTTTAGGAACTTTCAATGATGAAGTCATTTACTTATTAAAAACTAACCATAAATTTTTGATCTGTAATAGAAATTACTGGCATGGAGTTGATTGTGGAAAGAAAACCCATTTAATGCACTTAGACATTTAAATCCCAAGTGGGAGCCAATTAAACTATTGTCATTTGAAATCATTTTGTTTTGCTATTCAAGATGCCAAATAATATATTATTAGTCTGTGTTTTAATCTTCTAGAACTGTATGAGGTTCATAGGAAGTCAGCATTCTGTCAGTGTTCATTATGATTATGTCCCCATTGGTCAGCTCAGAGTCCATTTTTACTTCTGCCCGTGTGCTAGGACAAAGAACTGCCTTCGTGAAGGTAGCAGCAGCACCGAGGTCAGAGATGTGATCCATGTTCACTCAGCTGCTCACAGGTTCTACCTCTTTAGTGCGAACATGAGACTCCTGACCTCATCACAGGTACTGCTGTCGCCAAGGAAGTAACTAAGGACAACTGGAGAAAGGTCAGGCAGAGTAAGTGACCATTGACTGATACTGTTCTATTGATGGAAGGAATGAGTGGAGAGGCTGACAAGCACGTTCAAGATCAGCACAGCTTTTGGTTTGATATAGTGGGGTGTGTATCAAATCAAAGATACGCTACTTCTAGGATTTGATCTAAGGAAATAATTGAACAGGTAATAACAACTCAGCACAAAGATACTCATAGCCACATTCCATCTAGACTAGAGAATAATTAGAAACAACCTAAGTGAACAACCCTAAAAGAAAAGCTAAGGAAATTATAATCCACGCATTCACAGAAGTATTACACACCCATTATAGGTTATCATAACCAGAAACAAGGGAGATACTTACAGGGCATTTGTAAGTGAAAGCCACTGTAAAATGTTACATACCTATGTGGACAAATTACGTTTAAAAATGTGCATTTTACAGATAAAAACTGGAAGATTAGTCTCAGATATAGCGATGTATTAATATGGTAGGATTAGAGGAGTTTTTTTTTCTTTTTCAGAATTTTCTTTATGTTGTTCTGTTTTATTATAAGAAAAGAAAAATATTTGGAAAACTCTTCATTTTTAAGGAATCATGTAAGAAAAAGATCCCCAGACTACTATTTGGTGAGGGAGCATATAACAATAAATCAGAAAATTTTATTAAGTTTATAATTTTTTTCAATTATATCAAAACCTAAAATTTATTTCTTAAAGTATACATAATCAACCTTAAACCCCAATGGAAGAGAAAGGGAGTATGAATATGCTAGAAGCCATTTCTATTTGCCTTTAGCGCATTTTCTTTCTTTCTTCTTTTTTTAATGTTTATTTTTGAGGAAGAGAGAAAGAGAGAATGGGGGAGGGGCAGAGAGGGCAGAGAGAGAGAGAGAGAGGGACAGAGGATCCAAAGCAGGCTCCATGCTGACAGCAGAGAGCCCAATGCGGGGCTGGAACTCACAAACTGTGAGATCATGACCTGAGCCAAAGTCGGATGCTCAATGGAATGAGCCATCCCGGTGCCCCAGTGCATTTTCTAACAGCTCTTGTAGGGTTGTATTTCAGCTGATACCAACAATTATACCAACCGGATAGTGGCCCAAGAATGTGCGTACAGTCTCAGTAGCATGAGTACACTAGCTTTAAAAATCTCTGGGACTGTCTTCTCTTAGCAACAAAACAAACAAAAAATAAAAAAGTGTTTTATTGGATTTGTCACAATATCACTTCTATTTTAAAAGAAAAAGATCAGTCCACAGAATTGGAATTCCTGTTAGCCCAGTTGAGTTATTTTTTTATTACCTCCTGGGGAAAACCAATTCATACATATGAATCACTTCTACATGATATATCTTACCCAATAATAAGATACTCAGAACCTCAAAAAATCCAACAAGAAGTGACTGACTGCTAACTTAAATAGATTTGGAAGAGAATACATATATTCATATCATTTCCTTGGTTCTCCAAGTTGATTGGATTATGGCAGCAACTGATTAAATTTGCCATTATTTTTGTGCATGTTAATAAACCATAGCATGCATGCTGTCTACTTCTGCAAACAGGCTAGAGCCTCTTAATTTCCAAATATGTAAAATGGGGGTAATGGTAGCAATTTCATTGTTTCCCTGAGGGTCACATGCCATAATGTAAGTAAAGTGCTTCCTCTGTGTTGGATATCATCTTGGTGGCTCCAGACGGCAGCCCTGAAACCACATTGTCACTTCACCTTCCTGTGCCTAATTCATAATAGTGCTACCTCATAGGGTTGTTGAAGAGAATAAGTGAAATCATATGTGCAGAGCACTTGGCACAAATGCCTGGCACATCTGGAGTGCTCACTACACATTTGTTACTAATTTTATTTTCTCCTGAGCATCGTGCCTGCAATTTGGGTAAACTGCGGCAAGGTGTTTAACTGTCTTTAGACAACATTAACTATCATGAAATTCTGCCAGGATTAAGACTCAGTCGAGCTTCCTACTGGCATGGCTAAAGGTAATTATCATGATTTCTTCCTCTAAGCGAGGGAGGGGTGGGGGGAGAGGAGAGGGATGGTTACATAGAGGAAAAAAGAAAAATCTTTAAAGATTTACAAATATTAATATAAAATTATACTTTAAAGTGGTGATGATCAATAGGGAAGTTTTGGGAAACTTTGGGAACGTTTTTTGATTGTCGGAGTGATGGAGAAGGGGCAGTACTGGCAATAGTTGCGTGGAGAGGATGCCTTACATCCCGCAATGCCCGGGTTGATCCTTCCCAACAAAGACTTATCCTGCATCCCACACGACTTTCAAATGCCCCAGGAGACATGCATGTAAATGAAAAACCTGTTTATGATTACCTAAGCTTAGAATCTAACGAATACTGGGTGTTATAGGTAAGTGATGAGTCACTAAATTCTACTCCTGAAACCAGTATTACACTGTATGTTAACTAGAATTTAAATTAAAAATATTAGAATTTATTTAGAGTTAAATAATTATTAAAAATTATTAGAAAAAAATGTTAGATTTTATTTAGAATTAATTATTAAAAATTATTCAGAATTTAAATAAAAACTCAGAAGGAAAAAATAGAATATAATTATTTATTAAATATGCACACACAAAAGGGGAGTGCAGAAACAACATTATTGTTTTTTCAAATCATAAAATAATTAGGTTCCTTGTAAAGTATTTAAACATTACAGAAACAATGTAGAACATAGTACTTAGGAAAAGTAAATCTTCCACCCTGCTACCTGTTATGGACAGAATTGGTTCCTCCCGAAATTCACTTTAAAACCTTAGCCCCTAGTACCTCAGTCAGAATGTGACTGTATTTAGAGACACCTCCTTTAGAAAGGTAATTAATTTAAAATGAGGCTGATAGGGTGGGCCCTAATCCAACCTGACCAGTATCCTTATAAGAAGAGGAAATTTGGACACACAAGGAGAGGCAGAGGGAAGACCATGTGAGGACACTGGAGAAGGCTATTGTCTCCAAGCCAAGGAGAGAGGCTCAGGAAGGAACCATATCTGCTGACATCCTGATCTTGATCCAGAACTATGAGAAAATAAGTCTCTGTTGTTTAAGCCACCCAGTCTGTAGTATCTTGTTATGGCCGCCCAAACAACCTGAGTAGCCACCCCTCCGGAATCCTCCAGAATCTTCCTAGGTACATACTAGCCAATGGCACAATTTCTGAATTTTATAGAAATTCATTGCTTCGACAGATACATTTTGAATATGTAGTATTTCCAGAGAAGGTATCTTGGCATGCAAAACAAAATCCCTACTAACATGAAATCATACCAAATATACAAGAAGCGGCTTTATCTGTTCACTTTAAAATATATCTTAGGTATCAGTCTATGTCTGTAATAGTGATAACAATCATTTATTGAACACTTTGTATGTTCCAGGCACTGGAATAAACACTTGGCATGCAATGTCTTACTCCCAGTACCTCCAAACCAGATTAGATAACATAGACTTGAGAGTCCTTTGGAGCCTCTAAAGCGCTAACTAAAGCGCTAACTACGTGTAAAGGATCTTCCCCTCAACAGTGGGGAGTAGATTCACTGACTGGAAGCCATCAAGCCCGGACGGAGCTTTTATTCACTATACGTGTGAGGAAGCTGAGGCTGTCAATTACCTTCCTTTCAGTTCTCCTTTACATTACATTTACAGCCGTGTCACAATTTTTCAAATTACATCCGTAGGTAAATTATTATACATTTCACTTCGAGGTAGTCAAGGATGCATGACGACACGTTACTTACGGAAAAGTGCTGTATCTAAAAACCACCGCTGTAGGGGCGCCTGGGTGGCTCAGTTGGTTACGCGTCCGACTTCAGCCAGGTCTTGATCTCGTGGTTCCTGAGTTCCAGCCCCAAATCCTCAGAGCCGCTGCGGATCCTCTGTCTCCCTCTCTCTGCCCCTCCCCTCCGCGCTCTCGCGGCGCATGCGCACATTCTCTCCCTCGCTCAAATCAATCAATCAATCAATACCACTGCTTTAAAGGTAGCAACTTAGAATAAAATCTGGAAAACGAAAACTGTTGTATGTATCTTCTTCATTATTTTTTTAAAAATTGCTATTTATTGGCTAACTGGCTCCAATTTATTCTTAGTCCCTGCCGGTTTCCAGGGCTTTTTTAAAAGCTCCAAAAACTCTATACTTGTCTCTTAGAGATGTTAAATTTTCTTTCGTCTTTCTTTTGCTCCAGCCTAGGTTTAATTAACATGTTACTGTGGACTTTCTGGTTTTGAAAAGCTAGTGATACTTAATCCTTTGTACACGTAGGGAGCTTGTAAACTTGGCAAAGCTTGGAGGAAGGAAAAATCATAGCTGCCCCCCTTAATGCACAGCACTAGCGGGAATCTCCAGTATTTCTTTTCTAGCAGTATGTCTCCTCTCAAAGGAAAAGGCTTCCCCACTTATACCAGGTATGTGGCTATTTGGTTAGAAGTTGTTCGCTTTATTATATCCACTTGCTTGTTCTTACTAACAAACAAGGTTTTGTGTTTATTCCCTCCCTTGCTTCTGCTTTTGAAAGAACTCACATTCTGGTTTTAGAATTTTCTTTAAAAACTAAAACACTATACAATTTTAGTTTTAGTTTGATTTAGCATAAAATGAAAAAGTTATAAAATAAGTTGCTTGTGGTCATTTTAGAAGCAATGGAAACTAATTTACCTTATAAATTGATGGATTTTTGAAAAGTGATAGTAGATAAAAATTCCTAGTATGTAACTTTCTATATAGCGAGTTCAGTGGTCTCAAGAGCACATGTATTTTAGGATCTGAAATCGAAGCTATTTGTTGACTGTTTAGGAAGAGCGTTCTTGTTCCACATCTGAAATGTGTCCTTCTGGTGGGACATCAATTTTGCAGTATCTGAATTGCTTAATTAGAATACAGTAGGGTTCAGGCTTATTGATGTGTGTAAAAATACTTAATAGGTAAATTATCTTTTCCTATATAATTGGGGACCCCAAATCCTGCTGAGTTTTAGTAAAAGTCCCCGTATTCTTTTTGATGGAGTATAAAATAGCTCAAACTTGATTCTTAGCTGTAAGAAACCCTGTTTTCTTCAAGCTGGTGTTTAACCAGCATAGTCTAAATCTGACTCACCCTTCCCGACCTGCCCCCCCCTAAAGGCAGTATTCCCTTTGACTCCCAAATACCTGAGGAATCTTGGCGTACCAAAAGGCCAGTTTCATATCTATCTGGTAAGGCAACTGTTAGACTTCCATACATATTAAGCTGTCGTGTCTTAAAATCTTGTCAGTGATTTAGATTTTTCTCCTGGACTCCGTGGGGAGACAGATGTCTAATAAAAGATACACATATCAAGTTAAGTGTTTGCTGATTATTTGGACGATTTGAGAAAACAGAGAATCAATGCAGAAATATTGGTCGGTGTGTACCCAATACTGTCCTAGGTGGGGGAAAAAGCTTTCTTTAACTGAGCACTCAGTCATGCTCAGGGACAGATGTTAAATGCTTTGACTTTAACTTCCACTACTTTACCATGTTTGCCTGTGCTATTGGAATACCCTCTTCGCTTCCCTCCTTGCTTCCCATACTCCCCTGTCCTGCAAATATTGCCAGGAGGATCTTTCTAAAACCCAACTTCAATCATATCGTTCTCTTCCATGTGTCTCCATGACTGAAACAATTGGTCCCAGCCTTCCTTTCCAGTGCCATCTCCTGTTAGTATGACAAAGCCTCACCCACCAGTGATAGTAACACTTGCTGTTCCCTAAGTACTCGGTGTTCTTCTATTTATAGCTGTGCCTACATTTTTACATTTTTATCACTGTCTCCTCCTTTACATTCAACTAAAGTACCAACTCTAGGAAGGCATTACTCATTCTCCCAGGGCTAAAGGAATAATAACTTTCTCCTCTTGCTTCCCCTGGTTCCTCTTACATGCCACATCACATGTTATAATTAGTCCTCAGGGTTGCCCCATTAGTCTGTGAGCTCTTACAGGGATTGAACAGATTTTCTTAAAATCTGGACCCTCAGCATTTAGTACAGTGCTCGACATGCAGGAAGTGCTCCGTATACATGTATGGGACAAATAACATTCCACGGGATGATTCTTTTCTCTCCCACAGTCTAGATGAGACTTCCTCAAACTCATCCAAGGCCCTTTATCTTCTGGGGAAGGGTGTCTTCAATGTCTATGAGGATTTTGTCCACTGGAAAGGTATGAATGAATCAAGTGACATAATTGGTCTGGTTTGTTTAAGTCTCTTGAATTTTGTTTATGTGAGTCCATTTGACAGAATTTGATTGCTCTGACGGAACAGATGAAATAGAATCCCCAGACACATAGTAGGAGCCTATTAAGCAACCAAGAGAACCCACGGACACAGACTTTGGGAACATCAAGATGACTGTTAAATTTTCCTCTTTTATTTTATTCCCTCCCTGGAATTTTGTCTCACTGGATCTGATGGATATGTAGATCCATTTGGATTGCTTGTCGGTGCATGGCTTTAAGTTTTAAATGGCTTTCATCCCTGGACTGTCCTGTGTGGTTATTGCCTTACCCATTTTCATGGTAGTTTCTTTGCTTATCTGTAATGTATGATTGTTTCTGTTTTTGTTTTTCTTTTGTTTCTGGTCAATCACTTTCCAAATTGGAAATAATTTGGCTATCCCTGACACGCCATCTGGGATTTGACTACGGCCTGACATTGGCTGAAACTAAGGAGTTGTTTTTGTTCATTATTCTTTCATAATTTATTCCAGACATTTTGGTTATTGAAATAATTCTTTCAAATGTGAAAGTAGTAACATTTTAAGTATACAGTTGATCCTTGAACAATGCAGGGATTGGGGCTGCCAACCTCCCACACAATCAAAAATCGAAATGGAGAACTTTGACTCCCCAAAAACTTAACTACCGAATAGACTCTTTTTAAAAAAAAATTAATGTTTATTTTTGAGAGAGAGAAAGACAGACAGACAGACAGACAGGACATGAGTGGAGGAGAGGCAGAGAGAAAGGGAGACATAGAATCGAAAGCAGGCTCCAGGTTCTGAGCTATCAACACAGAGCCCTAAGCAAGGTTTGAATTCACGAACTGCGACATCATGACCTGAACAAAGTCAGATGCTTAACTGACTGATCCGCCGAGCCGCCAGTAAACATCCTGCTTTTGACTGGAAGTCTCACCAATAACATAAATAGTTAACATGTACTTTTTATGTTATGTGTATTATATACTGTATCCTCACAATAAAGTAAGCTAGAGAAAAGAAAATGTTATTAAGAAAATCATAAGAGGAAGTACATTTATAGCACTTTACTATAAAAAAATAAACAAACCGTGCTTAAGCGGACCCATGCAATTTAAACCTGTATTGTTCAAGAAACAATTGTATTTTAGTCACAGCTGTGACTACAGCACCTAGACTAGTGCTTGGTAATATTTATTAAATATCTCAAATGAATGTGTGAACCTTTCAAGTCAAATCCTTTAAATCCCCCAATTCCTAGTACTGGTTATAATACATACACAAACTTATTTTTTTTCTGTCATTGAAACCAACAAAATGTTTATCATGATTTTAATAGAAACAAAACTATTAAAAATGTGTTTTTAACATTCTCTTAGGGGCACCTGTGTAGCTCAGTTGGTTAAGCCTCCAACTTCGGCTCAGGTCATGGTCTCGAAGTTTGTGGGTATGAGCCCCGTGTCAGGCTCTGTGCTGACAGTTCGGAGCCTGGAGCCTGCTTCAGATTCTCTGTCTCCCTCTCTCTCTCTCTGTCCCTCCCCAACTCATGTTCTGTCTCTCTCTTTCTCAAGAATAAACATTAAAAATATTTTCTCTTAAAGAAGAATTTTTTTAAAAAAGTAAATTGGCTCTTTCCATTTGCGTGGTAGGATCCAAAAACTGTTTTTTAAAATGTGAAAATGGAACTTCTGTATTTAAATTTTTATTCCTCCCAGCTACTCCTTATAAAAGGCTAATCCATTTTGATCACTAATGCTGTTATGAGCCTTTGTGTTTTCCAGAATTAAAGGTAATTTGCCTCAGTACCTGATACTTCTGTTATAAAATACTCTTGTGTTTGCCAGGAGGGACCATGACGCCAACAAGGGCAATTCCAGGAACTCAGCCCCAGCGTCTAGAGCATTAACAAAGCCCCTGCCAATACTCAGCATTTAGGGAACTGCAGCCTTATTTCAGGAAGCCATGCTTGGAGGCAGTGAGCAGACGGTGAGGTCACACATCATAAGATGATGACTCACCAAAAGTCCCTTTCCAAACCTGGGAAGTTGGAGGAAGTAAACACCTGACCTGTGTCACTAATGTCACATGTAAGTGTCATACTTTACCCTTTGTGATCGTAAAAGCAGGAAATTCAGAAAACGAGGCAAGGTAATTTCAGTACAGCCCAGCCCCATCTCCATGAAAATCACATGTGTATATAAGTGAATTATTACAGAATACATACTATATATTTAATATATTAAGTACTTACTAACACGCTATACTAAACACCGAAAGCCACAATAATAGAGTTAAGATTCCCAACACAACTTGAATTGTAATCGTTTTATGGGGCGCCTGGTTGGCTCAGTCTTTTGAGCGTCGGACTTCCACTCAGGTCATGATCTCACAAGTTCATGAGTTGGGGCCCTGCATCAAGCTCTCTGCTGTCAGTGGGGAGCCTGCTCCGGATCCTCTGTCCCCCTCGCTCTCTCTGCCTCTCCCCTGCTTGCACTCGCTCTCACTCTCAAAAATAAACAAACTTTAAAAAGATGTGTTTAATCATTTTGATTTGTGGAGATATTTGAGACGTAATTATCATCACTTACGCGAATCTCACAGAGTTGTCATGAAATTAAATCATAAAATCATGATGCTTGTTGAGCACTTAGATTATGTCAAATATTGGCTAAGGGTTTTACATGGACACTGTGTTCTTTTATTCTCATTAGGTAGTATTGTTGTCCCTGTTTTACAGATACGTTAAGAGCCAGGAAGATTGAATCCACAACTTTCTGGCTCCAAATCCTGTCCTCTTAATTACTGTGACCTTTTAGCGATACCCCTCAGGCCTCTCCACTAGAGGGCGCACATTGGCGGCCGCCCACAGAGCTTAATCATAGACCTTTCACTGGCTGCCTTTCTTCCCCCACTTTTCTACCGCATTTCCTGGAGCCACCTACTGCATAGTTTGCTGGGGCTGCCCTGACAAAATACACTAGTCCGGGTGGCGTAAACAACAGAAATTTATTTCCTCGCAGTTTTGGAGACTAGAAATCTGAGATCGCAGTGTAGGTTTTGTTCCTTCTGAGGCCTGTGCCGGTGGCTTGCAGCCGCTGCCTTCTCTCTGTGTCCTCACTGGGTCATCTTCTTCCTGCACTCATGCTCCTGGTATCTCTCCATTGTCCATACCTCCTTTACTTATAAAAACATCAGTCATGATGGATTAGGGTCTACCCTGCAAACCTCAATTTAGCTTAATCACCTCTTGAAAGTCTTTATCTCTAAATATGGTCACATTCTGAGGTACTGGGGATTAGGACTTCAACATACCAACTTGGGAGGGACACAATTCAGCCCATAACCTCTACTGTATAAATGACTTCAATGGAAACTTTGTTCCAGGAATGGCTTCTCGGGAACACAAACAACTATGTAAAACATGGAGGACATTGTTTGGCACATGGTACTAAATATTTCTCTAGCATTTTTTTGTAAAGTGTTGTTGTACCAGCAATGGATTCCCTTAGTTTTCATTTATATTAAAATGCCTTTATTTCATTTTTATTCTTTTTGTTTATAATTTTTTGAAATTTACTTATTTATTTTGAGATAGAGAGCACAAGTGGGGAGGGTCAGAGAGACAGGGCAGAGAAATCCCAGGCAGGCTCCTCCCTGTCAGCACAGAGCCCAATTCAGGGCTTGAACACACCAACCGTGAGATCATGACCTGAGCTGAAATCAAGAGTCAGATGCTTAACTGATTGAGTCACTCAGGCGCCCCTCATTTTCATTCTTGAAAGGTATTTTTGCCAGATGTAAAATTCTAGATATTTTTACTAGATACAAAATGGTTATAAAATTCCAGGGTTTTTTTTTTCTTTCAGCACATTAAATAGGCCATTTAATTGCCTTATGGCTCTAGTAAGAAGTCAGCTGTCATCATGTATCATTGATGCCCTATTTATAGTGTGCTGTTTTTCTCTGGATGTTTTAAAGATTTTAATTGTGGATTTCAGTAGTTTCATGAGGATGTGCCTAGGTGTGGTTCTCTTGGCACTTAATGTGCTTGGGGTTTGCCAAGCACCTTGGAGATTTCACCAAATTTGAAAACATTTTGGCTATTGATTCTTCAAATTTTTAGTCATCCATTCTCTCTCTCTCTCTCTCTCTCTCTCTCTCTCTCTGTCTTTCTCTCTCTCCCCGCCCCCCACTATAGGACTTAATTTACACACAATGTTAGACCTCTTGATATTATTCAACAAGTCACCAGGGCTCTGCTTATTTTCCCCCAGACTTTCTTCTGTTTTTTTTTCTTGTTTTTTTTTTCAGATTGGATAATTTTATTTTCTATGGTATTAATTCTTTCTTATGTTATCTCCAATCTGAAGTTAAGGCTATTCAGTGAATTTGTAATATTAGGTATTTTAATATCTAGTTCTAGAATTTCCATTTGGCTATTTCTTTTTGTTTCTGTTTCTCTACTGAGATGTCCTATGTGTTTGTTCATTAAAATTATATTTTCTTTTATATCCTTAATTATGTTATAGTAACTGTCTTTAAAATCTTTGTCTGCTAATTATAATCTGAGACCTCCTAGGGCTGGTCTCTAGTGATTTTGTTTTGAGTATTGATCACATCTTCCGGTTTCTTCTTTTCTCTAGTAATTTTGGATTGTGTGCTAAACATGGTGAATGACACATTGTAGAGACTGAACTCCATTATGTTCTCAAGAATATCAATTTTTCTTACAGAAGACAGTTAACTTGACAGAACTCAGGCTCCAAACTGATTGTTATGTGTTAGGCAGCACCTGAAATCTCTGCTTAGTTCTCTTAGCCTTAGAGAGCTAGCTTAGTTTCCATCCTGCCTGCACATAGTGCAGGGATCAACCAGATGTTCATGCAGAGTTTATACTCATAAATTGGGGACCCCTTCTATGACTCTCCCCTTCCTGGATTATTCTCCTTCACATTGTAGTTACTTCAAGCACTGACTCTGAATATTTAACCTATAAGATTACAAATTTCTAACCCTTAGCCCCAGCATATGATGCTGATGGAAGCCTACCCTCAGGTAGAGTCATAAAAAATGGAAAATTCATCTCATGTCCTTCCCTTCTTTCAAGTGTCAACTCCTTCCACACTCTGCCTGCTTTAGTCACTTTTCAATGCTTTCATACAGTTGTTTTCTTTTATTTTGCACAGAGCTTATAAACGTAACCTATGGAATGGTTGATCTGATACAAGCTACTCAATCATTAAAAGAAGAGGAACCTTACATTCTTCTTTAACCAAGAAAAATCTGCTCCATATCTAGACATCTGTATTGTATTTATTTATATCATCCCTGTTGCTCCCTACCAAAATGTGCTTTGATTTTTATTCACCTCTTAGAAACAAAAGATTTGGAAAAAGAAGACAGCATCTCCCCTCATCTTCTGGTGCTGCTATCTCATTTCTCTGCTGAAAAGAAGCTGTCAGGCTTCTTTTTCTCCAGAACCTCTTTACTAATTTGACTTTTAATTGTCCTGATTTTTCCTTCCAATTCTATTCCTGTGGATTAGTGAACAGAAACGTTATAGACAGGGTTTGTTTTTTTTTCCTCCAAGGTTGGGAACTGCCTGTTCCATTCAATTATTTTCTTTTTATTGATAAAAATAATTACATAAAGTTTTTCTTGAGGACTGTACAGTCAAGTTCTGAATAAAGGGGATTTGAGTTCATATCCAATGGCATAACCATGAAAGGAGAAAGGATTGTCACATGTGCCAAAAAAGATGGGACCCTGTAGAGGGACACAACCAGGCCACACAGTCTACTCAAGAAACCACGAAGAAGAGGAAGAAGAAGAAGAAGGTGGAGGAGGAGGAGGAGAAAGAGGAGGAGGAGGAGAAAGAGGAAGAGAAGAAGAAGAAAGAAAGATTTGTGTGCCAAACTCTGCTGCTGCTGCTGGTCTTACTGGGACTGGGGGGAGGGGGAGATGACACTGGAGCACACTATAAATGTATTATTATTATTATTTTATTCTAGAGAGAAAGAGCATGAGTGGGGGAGGGGCAGAGGGAGAGAGAGAGAGAGAGAGAGAGAGAGAGAGAGAGAGAATCCCAAGCAGATTCCATGCTCAGCACAGAGCCCTACTTGGAACTCAATCCCATGATCCTGGGACCATGACCTGAGCTGAAATCAAGAGCCAGACACTCAACCAACTGAGCCATCCAGGTGCCTCAAGGATGAATAATATCTGAAGAAATGACAAAAAAGTTCCTAAACAACTTTTTTAGTAACTGCTGTAATACAGATGGAGGGGGAAACGAGGCCCTCACTTAACAACTCCCAAGTACAATTATTATTGATATTATCACACTTATCCAAAGCTGTGGTCTCAGGTAGACAGATACATGGCTGACTTTCAAGCCTGGAATGGTTGGGCTTAAAGATGGAAAAAACAGATATTCGGTACCCAAGGAATGCATTTGGAAACTGCGTTGCATCAAGCCCTCCTGAGATGAGGAGGAATCATACTTGCTTTTTTCTGGCAAAGTCTGTGTATAGCACATTTCTTTCTAACTCAAGCAGTTAAGTTCCTGCCCAATTGTTACTTTTCTCCATTGACTACATCTTTTTCTTCATGTCTCTGGTGTTAATAACTGCGCTAGAAAAGACAAAGGCAGTCACACGTGGCTGAATTCTCCAACATCAAAATAATATATTTTTTTAGAGTTTGCAAAAGAAAGGCACTTATTATTTGGAACATCCAGGCACTGACAGAATAGAGTTTTACCAGGTTTAGCCATCTGTAAGTAACCTCTGACAATAGATCTTACTCATGAGGTAGCTGAAATGTTTCCATCCCCTGCACCACTTTCCTGCCCCCGCCTACCTCACAGCCTGGCTTAGGCTTTGGCTCATGTATTCCCTGTGCACTCTTGTATCCTATTACCCACCACATTGCATTGAAATGCCCTATTTTACCTCCCTGTATCCCCTATTAGTCAATCTGCTTCTTGAAGATACGCTCTTACCTCTCACTTCACTTTGAATCCTTAACATTTCGATCAGTACCTGGAATGAAGTACATCCTCAATACATGTTTGTGGGAGACATAAATGACTGTGCCCAAGACACAAGTAATGAAGGAAAATTAATAAACATTATGATAAATAAACAGGTCATGTCAATTAAAGTTTCAAGGGAGAGATTTTAGAAACAAACACGATTCTACAGCTCTGGAATTGACCTTCTTTTGATTTGTGCTTCCAATGATAATTTGTACCTAGGCTTTTAAAAGACATTTCTGGAATAAGTCACAGTAACTGTGGGGTTTGCCATCATTTAACAGATTGGAAATGCAAGGCTTGTCCCTAAAATGGAGTTATTTTTGAACTGTGCTTTCTTCACAATAGAAAGGGTTCTATTAAAGTCTTTAGAAATGTAAAAAATATATAGAGTTAATCTAGATACTCTTCCTGTAATTACTCACAGTACACTTCATAATCAAACAGAATAGTTTCACCCTCGGTGTCGTATGACTTATTAGAAAAGCGTGGAATGTATGGCTTGGCACCTGTTTAATTTATTATGAGTTTAATTTTGAGGACTTACCAGCGCTAGGAACTAGCTGCCCTCAGTTTATTACATTTTGTTTTTCTTCACGAAGTCACCATTGGTGAGTTATGTTTTTGCCTCAAATCCTGGAGAAAAAGTACACCTCTGATCAGCCGGTAAACCCTTATCTATTGTCACCAGGCCATTAAGACACCAATATCAGCAGTAGCACCAAGATGCTGGGCTTTTAATAGGGGAAGGGGTGGGGTCAATAGATACAGCCTGAAAACAGGATTGTTTTCTGTTCTGGAAAGAACATAGTCCCACCCCTTTCCAAAAGGTTTATCTCTAAAAGGTAAGATGCTTTCTGTTCTTTGTCCTAGAATAGTATGCCAACTACCTCCCCACTACACTTCCCAGTAGAGAACCTGGGTTTAGTATATACTCTGCGGCTCTGCAGTGCAAAGTCATTTTCTGGGTAGAAAGGGAAGCCCTTGGGGTGCCTGGGTGGCTCAGTTGGTTAAGCGTCCAACTTCAGCTCAGGTCATGATCTCACAGTCCATGAGTTTGAGCCCCACATCAGGCTCTATGCTGACAGATTGGACCGTGGAGCATGCTTCGAATTCTGTGTCATCCTTTCTCTCTGCCCCTCCCCTGCTTGCACTCTATTCTCTCTCAAAAATAGAAAGAAAGAAAGAAAGAAAGAAAGAAAGAAAGAAAGAAAGAAAGAAAGAAAAAGAAAGGAAGGAAGAATGAAGGAAGGAAAGAAAGAAAGAAAGAAAAGAAAGAGAAAGAAAGGAAGACTCTCTAAGGAAAGGGGGAAGAAAGGCAAAGTGAGATAAATAGGAAGAATTACTGACAAAAGAAACAAATGGATTTGTGAATGTTGGCAAGTTAAAAAGAAAGTAACAAAGAGAGAGAGAGAAGAAATTACATCTCTATCCTGGATTACCCATAAGTATTGTTCAAAGATGAAAGGAAAGACATTGTTTCAATTCTTCCCACCACTACGAGATGTATATAGGGGCACCTGAGTAACTTAGCTGGTTAAGCATCCGACTCTTGATCTTGGCTCTGGTCATGATCTCATGGTTTGTGAGTTGGAGCCGCGTATTGGGCTCTGTGCAGACAGTGTGGAGTCTGCTTGGGATTCTCTCTCTCTCTCTCTCTCTCTCTGCCCCTCCCCTACTCTCTTCCTTGCTCTCTTTCAAAATAAATAAATAAACTCTAAAAACACACACACACAGACACAAGATATATGTAAATGTACTGATTATGTAGCAGGGGATTCTAGCTCAAGAGCCAGACCATCTTAGGTTTAAATCCTCACACTCTTATTTGCTAGACTTCTCAGAGCCTCAGTTTCCTCATTTATAAATAGAAGTGATTATATAGTTCCTACTTTGTAGTGTTTTTTATTAATTTTTGTTTTTGGAGAGAGGGCACACGCACAAGTAGGGGAGATGCATAGAGAGAGGGGGACAGAGGATCTGAAGTTGGCTCTGTGCTGACAGCACAGGGCTTGAACTCATGAACCGTGAGCTCATGATCTGAGCCAAAGTCAGATGCCTAACCAACTGAGCCACACAGGTGCCCCTGTCGTGTTGTTTTAAGGGTTAAATGAGGTAATTTATATGATGACACTGCATAGTGTTCAACAAATATTGGTTATTAATGTTGTTTCTACCTATCTTACCACATGTTTTATGATCATATATAGTCCCTTTGTGTTTTATTTCACTCCCTTAGAAGTGAAGAGGGGCACAAGTCCATGAACTAAAATTTTTTGAGGGCTAGGAGTGTATCTGATTTATTATGCTATTTCCCGTATCTAGCACAGTACTTGGCACACAAATGGTCAATATTTGTTGAAGGAATGGAAGAACAATTATTACAAAACATAATTTCAATTACAGATGTTATGGGTTGAATTGTGTCCCCCAAGATTCTTCAGTGGAAGCCCTAATCCACAGAACTTCAGGATGTAACTTCATTTGGAAACAGGGTTGTTGCAGATATAATTAAAATGAGGTCTTACTGGAGAAGTGTAAGCCCCTAATCCAGTATTACTGATGTCCTTATTAAAAGGGTAGTTTTGGGGCAGGGGGAGGCCTGGGTGACTCAGTCGGTTAAGGGTCTGACTCTTGTATTTGACTGAGGTCACAATATCACAGTTCATGAGTTCCAGCCCCTGATTTTGCAGAGCCTACTTGGGATTCTCTCTCTCCATCTCTCTGCCCCTCCCCCACTTGTCCCTGCCCTTAAAAATAAATAAATAAATAAACTTTAAATAAAACGTGGGGACAGACACATACACCAGGGAGAACACCATGTGAAGATGAAGACAGGTATGGGGTGATGCATCTGCAAGCCAAGGATCACCCACAATTGTCAATAGACCCCCCAGAAGCCAGAGGGGAGGCATGGAACAGATTGTCCCTCCCAACCCTGTCCTAGCAGAAGGAACCAACCCTGTCCATACCTTGAACTCAAACGTCTAGCCTCCAGAACTGTGAGACACAAATTCCTTTTGTTTAAGCCACCCAGTTTGTGGTACTTTGGTACAGCAGCCTCAGGAAATGAATTCAATAGGTGGGTTGCAACTTCATCTTCAAAATAACTGTGTATGTTGATTCATAAGCATCATGTTTGGTGGTTTGAATCTATTCTGAAAGAGATGCTTTAGTTAGTATGATTTTACATAAGCAAACATTATTCAAACCAAACATAATCAAGTGCAAAATGAAATTGCTTTTTGGGTAGGCACAATTCTAAAAAGTTGTCTAAGTTTTTTGGAGCCAGCAGTGTCTTACTAAGCTCTATGCCAAGAGCAGGCTTAGTATCTGACAATACAGCTGACGTTACGTACAGAAGGCAGACTGAGATCAGCAACGGAACAAATCTCATTGTTTAAATATACTCAAGTTGAGGCTCTGTAATCACCTCTACTACTTTTATGAAAACATTGTAAAAGGTTTCCAGAGCCAAGGAACACTAGTAAACAAATCTGCTTATGGCAGTATTTCTTTTGAATTTTTAAGAATAACTGACAATAAGTGTAACAATAAACTATAAAGAACAGCCCAACTTCCTTGACCTACCTGGTCTTTGTTGCATTGAATTCCATTGAAATTAAGCAGACACTTAGATGAAACACTATATAGTATTGACATTGATGCGAAATAACAGGAGTTTGAAATATATTAATGAATATTCTAACTTCAAGGAGAGTAATGATGAAGCATACTCAGCAAGTATCAACCTGCAGAAAACACTTGATGTGTATTAAATGAAGGAATGAACAAAAAAATGAATGGATTAAGAGAGCAGATTACTTTTGAAAACCGGAACCACAAAAGATGTAATTAATGGGATTTTTTTTGTGGAGTAGTCATTGTCCTGGGATCATGTCTGCTACCTTCATCCTTTCTAGAAGCAGACTAGAGGGACTCAAAAAGATAACCAATCAGAAAGGATGTAAGAGCCCCAGGAGAATACTTGGTTAGAGAGACAAGGTTGAATTTAGCACTGACTAAGCCAACACAGTCTCTCCCTGAAAAATTCACCAATCTGCTACTGCCGGAAAGATAACACATTCCAGCCCAATCCAGCCAATACCCCACGGAAGCAAAAACAGTAACACAGCTTGGCTTTCCTGATACCTAAGAGACTTGCTGAGGTGTAGGTAGACAATACATGTCTAAGATGCTTTAAAAGCCAAGTTTTATTTTGTTCAAAATTTTACCATGAACAGAAACTGGTGATAAAATGAGGAATGTCCATGCTGTAGAAATCTGTAGCAACACAAAAAGATTCAGAATTTCTGAGAAGATTCGCGTTGCAAGTATTCTAGCACACTCATTGGATTAGCATTCTTGTATATCACAGGATATACAAGGGAATGTCATTTAACTCATAGTGACCATAGCTGTTTCTGTCTTCTAAGATGAACTGGCAGAATTCATATCAGTAGGAACATTACTCTGTGTTGCTTCCTTCCTTTGGCAGATACTGGTCAAAGAGGAAGAATAGAGGGACTGAAATTTCCATGTATCTGCCCACTTTTCTATGCCCCCAAAAGGTATGATCAGAAGTAGATGGCTCTTAATTTGGCAGCGCATGTAATGAGTTTTGACATGCAAAAATAAACCCAAGTCCCTGAGTAGGAGGCAAACTAAATTAATTTGAAAACAAGGTCTGAGAATTGTGATAAAGTGCTTCTTCCTGAAGAGATTAGCTTGGAGAATGAAACCAGAGGCTACTGACTATGGAAGGTGATCAGTAAAAATTTCCAATAGACAGAATTGCCTACGGTGTTTAAAAACAAGAATTTCCGGGGCGCCTGGGTGGCTCAGTCCGTTAAACGTCCAACTTCAGCTCAGGTCATGATCTCGCAGTTCGTGAGTTCAAGCCCTGCGTTGGGCTCTGTGCTGACAGCTCAGAGCCTGGAACCTGCTTCAGATTCTGTGTATCCCTTTCTCTCTGCCCCTCCCCCACTCACGTGCGTGCGCGTGCTCTCTCTCTAAAAAATAAATAAACATTAAAAAAATTAAAAAAACAAAAAACTCAAGAATTTCTAATAATCCACTTTAAGGTGTTTTACTGGAGTAAAGTAAACTCTATTCCCTTATTCTGAACCTTCAATAAAGTTTGGTGTGCATCCGCACACACATACACACATACACACACCTCTGTGTGTCTGATCTGAATAGATTTTTTTTTTTATATTGAGGAAAAGAAGTCATGTTCCATGAATGGGTGAACACAGTGCATAAGGAAACACTTTGCCACAGGAGAGGAGATGAGCAATCAAGAATTCAATAGAATCAAGAAGTCGGACTTGAAGAATGTTAGCCTGAGGAACTTCAAAGAAATAGTGGGAGGATTTTGGATTTCCCACTAATTGCAAGATGAGGGTTAACTCCGTTTTTGAAATGATCAAGGACAGATTTTATCAATTATGATGACTTTGGCTTGCAAGTAACAGAAAAACCTGGCTCAGTTTGACTTAAATAATAAGGTAGCTAATTATCTCATATTATTGCAAGGATAAAAGAAGAAGGGCAGAAGATATGGAGGATGGGTTGGGTTGACCTTAAGGACTTCTGTGCTTTCAATGTCTTAAGGACTTCTGTGCTTTCAATGTCTGATATTTCCAGTTGATAGCAAAGTGGCTAGCAGTTCCTGGCAATACATCCAGATATAATATCCAGAGGTGGGAAAAGGACATTTATTGGAATCTTCTTTTTATGAATGAAGAAATCTTTCCATTAAGCAACTCCAACAGACTTTCCTACACATCTAATTGGCCAGAACCATATCACACCCCTGCTGTTAAACCAATGTTCAGACAAGGGGAATTGCTCCCATCCAGAAACACCATAACTGGCTTAGGCCAGTCAGGACTTACTCCTGGGTTGGGGGTTTGTCATCTTCACCTGAGTCATAAGGCAGATATAGGTGGATATCTAAAAAATTAGGATTGTTAGGTATATAGTGTGGCCTCCACTGGTATTTGTGTCTCAAGGAAAATGACACATTGCATATACATCAATTTAGAAGATCATTTATGTAAAGTACTTGGACAACTTATACTAAGGCTAGTTTATTAGTAGTGTAGTCATACACTACATAATGGTTTCAGTGGTTCTCTCAACAAGAAGTTCCTTTTGTTTTGTGGGAAGAACAGAAACTGCGACTCAAAGTTGTTGTTTTTTTTTTTTTTCAGCATAAAGGAAGTGGGACACATTTAGAAAAATGTGCTCAGTTCAAGGCATCATGTTTTAAGAAAACTGATAGACCAGAGTACATGAAGAACTCATATATTAGGAGGAATAGAAGGGATATTTAACTTGGGGGGAAAATAGGCACTTGGGAGACTATAACAGAAGTCTTAATTTGTTTGAGAAGTTAGTATGTGGAATACAACATAGACCTATTCTGAGTACTTCCACAGGTTAGAGGTAGGAAAATTGGCTGAAATTACAGAGAGACATCCTTCAGGTCAAACTAACATGGCCAGCCAGTAGCAGTGCTGTTGAGAGATCAGGTCAACGTGACTTTGAAACCTAGTGTAAGCTGGCCACCCTACCTCATGGGCTGTGATGGACGACAGGGTACCCAGATATTTGGTCAAAATTATTCTGAGTGTGTCTGTGAGAATGTTGGTAGATGAGATTAACCTTTCAATCAGTAGACTAAGTAAAGCAGATTGTCCTCCCTGATGCCCGTGGCCTCACCCAATCAGTTGAAGGCCTGAATAGAACAAAATGGCTGACCCTCTTGCAAGGAAGAGGGAACGCCTCCTACCTGACTGCCTTTGAACTGGGACATCAGCTTTTTTTCTTCCTTCAGAGTCAAATGGAAACATTGATTTTTCCTGAGTCTCTGGCCTGCTAGCTTTTGGACTAGAACTTACATCATTGGCTGTCCTGTGTCGCCAGCTTACTGATCACAGATCTTGAAGCTTCTCAGCCTCCATGCTGTGTGAGCCGATTCTATATAGATAGACAGATGGATAATCTCCTGTTGGTTCTGTTTCTCTAAAGAACCCTGTCATACATGGACTGAGAACTTTTGACAAAGCAAGTCTTTTCTTCAGTTCTTACAGGTGAGTAATTCATGTTCTGTAGATTATTTTTTTACTTATTGCTGGTTTGAGAAAGACTAGATTTATGGTCCTACTTCAATTTTTATTGATCCATTCATCATCAGTGAGTTATTTTCATTAGAAAATGGAAACCGGGTGTCTGGTTGGCTCAGTTGGTGGAGCATGTGACTTTTGATGTTGGGTTTGTGAGTTCAAGCCCCAAATTGGGTGTGGAGATTACTTAAAAATAAAATCTTAAAGAAAAAAAAATGTTAACAAGTGGGCTAAAGGATCTTTTGCCTTCCTCCAGGGGTCATGGTAAAACAATTTTTGAGAAATTCTCTGGTCTAGACCACTTCAAAAGTCTCCTAGAACTTTAAAATCTCATTATTATATTTTATTAATTCCATAATTTTTTTTCTTTGGGATTTCCTGCTTTACTTTTTGGTGCTCAGAAAAAATAAAATTTAAGCACAATGAGTCAGAAATAGAATAGAGACAACTATAGATTGTATTTTAAAATAGTCATTTCAAAAATATCGAGGGGTGCCTGGCTAGCTCAGTCAATTAAACATTCGAGTTAGGCTCAGGTCATGATATTATGGTTTGTGAGTTCGAGCCCCAAGTCGGGCTCTGTACTGACAGCTCAGAGCCTGGAGCCTGCTTTGGATTGTGTCTCCCCCTCTCTTTCTACCCCTCCCCTACTTGCGCTCTGTCTCTCCCCCTCAAAAATAAATAAACATTAAAACATTTTTTAAAGTGTTATTAAATAGCCACATGTTTTTATTTTAACATTAGGAAATCTCACACAAAACGAACAGAGACTTTTAATCTTACTCTCTTCAACAACATTTAGTTTGTGCTCACAGAAAGAACAAAAGAAAAAGTAAAACTGTTATTATTCTGTGCTGCGTAAATCTATTCTACCCTGGTGACTTTTTCCGAGCCTGGAGGCAGAACCAGGTGAATGCTGGGATCCAGTTGATGCCTCAGTTGCTGTACTCCAGGTATGCCCACATTCTGGCTCTAGGTTTAGAGGCAAATTAGAAGATCCAGACAGAATACCAAAAGCACTTAAAATATACAATCTGAGAAAGCATTATGCAATAGCTCTGAGAAGCCATATAAAACTGTTCAGCAACTTACAGTCTAAAGTTCATCAAACTGTATAGTTGTGGAGTTGGCATGACTGTGTGACTTGTCAATGAATTAGGAGCAAATGTATGTCATTTTCAGAGCCAGTGCAAGGTTTGCCAGGTTCTCTGTGCCTGCAGAGACCCTAGAAACCCATGCCACTTGCTACCTCCAACAGCTGAGTTCCTAAGGGACAGTGAGGAGCAGAGAACCCCAGCAAACTGGCACTGTACATGTAGCATCGGCAAGCAGTAAACTTTTGTGCTGTTAGGCCACTGAGATGGTGAAATTTTCTGTGACTGCAATATAGCCTAGCTTATCTTGATTAACACAGAAGGCATTTACCTTGATAATTTTGCTCATGATTCATTCATTTAAAAAGCTGATATGGGGCACTTGGGTGGTTCAGTCAGTTGAGCGACTGACTTCAGCTCAGGTCATGACCTCACAGTTCCTGGGTTTGAGCCCTGCGTTGGGCTCTGTGCTGACAGCTCAGAGCCTGGAGCCTCCTTTGGATTCTGTGTTTCCCTCTCTCTCTACCCCTCCCCTGCTCACACTCTATCTCTCTCTCTCTCTCTCAAAAATAAACATTAAAAAATTTGATATTAATCTAAGATAAGGATATAACTGTACACAAAATAGATATAATTACTGCCCTCCCTAGTGAGTAAGAAATACAAACAAGCGATTTCAATATAGTGCGATATGTGCTAAGCAAAGCCCAGGGCACAGAGGGAGCACATGCCTACGTCACCTACGGTAGTCAGGGAAGGCGTGGGAAGTCTTCTTGGATGAAGTGACTCGTAAGTTGTGCTGTGCAAGTTGAGCAGAAAGAAGTGATGAGTAGTTGTGATGTGAGGTGACGTGATGTGAAAGTGGAGTGAAGGGGAAGTACGAGGCTGGAGGGGAGGGGAGAGATTTTCTCAGTCAGAAGAAACAGAAGAAACATGGAGAGAGGTGGTACTAGACTTCTTCGAGAACACGTTGATCCATTCCCACCCCACCCTCTGCTTTTTCTAGGCTGAACTGAGATCACAACATATCCACTGATAAAAATGTGAAGCTGTTACTACATAGCAGTGTTCTTTGCCAACTAACAGCTTACCTTCAGATAATGCCATCTTTGTACAGCAGTATTTGTGCAATTATTTGAATATTTTACTACGTTCGAACTTTATATTTTATAAAAGTTAATGACAAAAGTTGAAAATGTTGCCATTAACACTACAATTGAGACAAAGTCCAAAAAAAAATCGTTAGGTTTTCCTAATGTTGTGAATTGTTAGCCCAAATCAGATTCTTTATTGAACTTGAAGTTGATTCCCTGTGAATTCAAATTTGAAAGGATAGAACTATATGAAGCACATTTAGAAAACACCGGAAATTTATCCTTGACAACTGTGTCTAAAACATAAAATACAGTGACAGTGGAAATGGAGAGATTGTTAAAGTTATGGATTGATAATTAACGTCCGCAAGTATTCCAGAGATTCCAACACAGAAAGAACATGGTGTAAACAGAATAGGGATGCAACTCATTAATGAACCCATTATCAAAAGACAGCTGGAATTCTAACTTCTCTCACTAATTTTCCAACGTTTATAAAACACTAACAGTAATGGTCAGTATTCTACAAAATGCACATCAACTTCTTTCCAACATGAAAATAAATTTCATCTACTAAATGTCACCATAAATGGGAGAACGGGAATGTAAGTTAAGAAATTTATCATTTTTAAGGTTTAACCAAGGTTTTAAATATATTAGGTATACATATGGCAGGGGTTAAAAAATAAAGCCTTTATACAATAATTAGAGTATTCTAGTATTTATATTATTGACCTATAAGCCTGGCATGATGGGTCTTAACTTTTGCTCATTTAACTTTCATACATTTTGGGGGACCATAGTATGTACAAAAGCAGACAACTACTTGTATTCTTGGAGCTAGATCTCTCTCTCTCTCTCTCTCTCTCTCTCTCTCTGGGGGGGGGGGGGTGGTGAGGGAAAAGTGACCAGAGATGAGAGTACAAGGATAAGCTGATGTTAGATTGTGTAAGGCTGTATGTAAAAGACACACAAAGGAGTTCAGACTATCCTGAGATTAATGGAAGTATTGAAAGGGTTGAGGCAGAGGAGTTATATGAACCTATTTGCTCCAGCAGTAATAGTAAGCATGTAATAATGGTCTGGATTAGGAAAGTGGCAGTAGAAATGGAGTGGAGCGGATGACTTTGAGATATACGGAGAAGGAAGGTTTAACAGATTGTGGTGACAGAGTGGAGGTTGAGGAAGATGGAAAATTCAAAGTACACATTTAGATTTCTGCTTTTGGGCATTTGGGTGGGTGGTGGCATCAGTTCAGTTTGGACACTCTGTGTTTGAATTGGGTACATATGAAACACCCAAGAGATACCAAGCAGGGAATTTAACACATGGATTTCAAGCTTAGGAGTGAGATCATGGCTAGAAGTCATCAACATATGGAATAGTAAAGCCATGGCCATAGATGAGATCATCCAAGAAGAATGTGGAGACTAGACTAAGTGATAAGAGCCTTACAGTTCCTTAGGACATAAAGTCCAAAGGACAATGAGGAGTGGCCAGAAAGGAAACTTTGAAGTGCAGTATTACAGAAGCAAAGAGAACAGATTGTTTACAAAAAGGGAGGGGGGGAATGGCCAACAAATTCAAATGCTGTTGAAACATTAAGAAGTAAGAGATATCATACAATAAGGATGATATTGGTAACTTTATCAGAGTAGTTTCAAAGAAGTGTTGGGAATGAAAGCCTGATTACAACTGGCTGAAAAGTAACTTGGAGGTGAGGAAGGGGAGAGAGCAAGCACAGAAAATTCACTGAAAAAATTTTTTTAGTGAAAGGAAGGAGAATCTGGGTAGAAGCTAGAAGGAGGGATGAGGGAGACACTTTCAACAAGGAACCAGTAGAGTGAGAGGTTGAATACACAATAAAAAGAGAATAATTGACTGAGTGTGGTCCTCCAGTAGATGGGAGGAGTTGAGATCCAGAATACAGACAGAATGATGGTCTTCTATTGTGGAGAGAATGAAGAAGAAATGGGTAGGGATCAAAAGTTGGGGGTTGGGTTATAATAACTAACATACACTATCTCATGTAATTTTTAATTCTCATAATGAACTATTCAGGGTATTTTTAAAAGATTTTAAGTAATTTCTACAGCCAATGTGGGGCTCAAAGTCATAACCCTGAGATCAAGAGTTACATGCTCTACCAAACTGAGCCAGCCAGGCACCCATGGTGTAAGTATTTCAAAAGGCAGAAAATGATAGAATTTGTTCAAGTCTCCTGCTTATTAATAATATTTTCTCTGACTTTCAAGACTCAAACCACCTAGATTTATGGGATCTAGCCAGACATTCCTTCTTTTGTAAGGTACCTGCTACAAAGTCTGAAATACAATAAATACTGAATAATTGCTAACTAAATTCCCTTTTGTTGGTTGACTCTGGACTCTACTAGTCAGCTGCTTCACCACTGACAGCATCTAATTCTCCCTTCTGGCTTCTCAGATCTGTACCTTTTGGTTTAATCCTCTCTACCTACTAGATCCTTTCTACCTTTGTAAATACCTTCTTTTCTGGTCTATCCCCACCTCTACCCTTTTCCAGGACAAATCAATTTGTTCATGACAGTATAATTCATTTTTATGAAGCATATTCACAACTAAATTCATATTCTGCATGAAGATATGAAGGTATTCTGTGCATGTGTATACACCCCCCCCCCCATACACACAAGAATACAGGAGGCACTAGAAATTCCTGCTGGGCATGTGATAATTCCTCTGAAAAGTAACACAACTTATGAAATTGAACAAAAACTAAGATGGTATCAATTTTAACAGATGCTGACCAAAGGCATATTTTTTACAGACTTTGTCAAAATATATCAAAGAGCACTTAAAAACATCAGATTGGGTTCTTCATATCCTACTGGTGAAAATGTACAATTTTATTTATAGTTAACAAGTATAAAAGTTTGCTCAAGGTTGAAAGACTACAAAGAAACCTGTAGAGAAGTAGAGAAATTAAAATAGAACCAAGCTTATCTATTACCTCGTTCCAGTGAAGTATTTCATTTGAAAGATCAGTATGAGCAGCCAATGGCTTCTAAACAATGAATACTTGATTACACAATGATAAGAATCAATTTTGGAGCTAGTTTAGTGACAGGAGGACACAGTTCATCATCTCACGTACCTTAACTATAACTGTATCGTAAATAAAATCATATGAAAATACTACACAGCTGCAAGTCTGAAACTTTATTTAGTAAGTATATTATTAACATTTCTTTTAATAGATCAGAAAAGATTAAAAGCAATATAGAAATATTTTCAGCTATCCAAAAGCAGAGCTTTCGTGACAAAAAAAAAAAAAAAAGGCTGAGAATTCCACCATTATTTACATATGTTTTTCCTACCCAGAAAATGTTTATTATCTAAGACAATCTCACCAATTTTAACCCTGGGCAAAGTGAATGCTGTCATTAGACAAGAGACTTGTTATTTGACACTTATATGTACTTGCCACATGCCAGGTACTGTTCTAAGCACTCAACAGGTATTAACTCATTTACTCTTAAAATCATGTAACAGAATATGGTAAATAGTAATAATTTTAAAAATTAAAATTGTTTTTCTCTCCTACCCCATCATATGTAGTCAGTAAAAAATATACTAAAAGTCCAGTGAAAAGATATTGAACTTGGACTTGTAAGATTTGAATTTGTTTCTGGCTCTATGGTTCTGGGTGACCTCGGATAAGTTTCTGAAACCAGAGCTTCCCAAACCTGATTGATGATCAGAATTCAAAGGAGGGTGTGATAGTTTATATTTGCTAGATAGATAGATAGATAGACAGATACATAAAATAAACTTTGAGAGACAGAGACCATGCAAGCAGGGGAGAAGCAGAGAGAGAATCCCATGCTGACAGCTGAGGATCCTGACATAGGGCTCGAACTCATGAACCATGAGATCATGACCTGAGGTGAAACCAAGAGCTTGATGCTTAACAGATTGCACCACCCAGGCACCCCTATTTGTTATATTTTTGTATTTATATAACTATATACATAAGGGATCACCCAAGACTCTCTAACTGATTTTGGAGTGGGATTTCCCTTTAGAGCTGTACAGGTGATTCTGAGGAGTAGTGACACTTGGGGACCACTGATTTCAGTCTTAGCCTCTAATTTCCTGACACAAGTATGGAAATATGTGGTCCACAAGGGTGGACATGAAGGGGAGAATTATAATAAAGGCCTAAACCATCAGACCTCTGTTCCTTAGACATTCTCACCAGAGTGGCCACAAAGAAAAGGGTTATTTTGAATATTTAAGCAAAAATATTAGAAATGGTATCACACAAGTGACTGTCACTTATGGCACCTGTATAAGCCTACCCTTCCGAAGCCTGATGCCAATAAAAGTGAAGGAAGAAACTGAGGCAACGGCCTCACTAAGTTGAATTATAAAGCAAACCAAAACAAATTATCTTTTCCTGAATGTTCAGAAAACGTGAACACACACACCCCTAAAAGTTTCCAAGGTAATTATAAATATGGGGTTTTTTCCTTAAAGTAGTCAACTGATTATCACAATATACTTTTTATTTTCATCCCTAAAATACTTTTGAGTATTTATGCCTGACATCATGAAGCATACAAAGATGAATAAAACAAAGTTCCTCCCTTTTTGGTGAAGACACAGCCATAAACACAAGAATAGCAGTTTTAAGTTTTAAAATTTTAAGTTTGGCTGAATTTTAGCTTCTGCAGGCAAGCAATCTTAAGACAGAAATGTCCCTATTCTAAATATATTCTGGCATAACTGTCATATCAAGCTGGTAACCATGGTATAAAGTACTACAGGGAACAGTGCATTTGTAAGTCTCAAAAATTTGACTTTGCCTCTGTTACCTGACAATTTGTGGCAAGTCTTTAAGCCTCTGAGCCTATTTTTTTGAATAACGCAAGCCTCATAAAGTTGTGAAAACAAAATGAAGTAATATGGTAAGGTGTCAGGAGTATTACAGAAAGTGTTCATAACTCTACTAATGATAAACATGTATTTTGAGTTTCTTTCCCATCAATAGTGACAAATGGCCAATAACCAACTGCTTTCTTATCTGGCCAATACACCCAAAGAAGCTTTTGTTACTAACAGTTGTTACTACATGTGTAGTTAATATACATTAACATTTTCATAAATTGGTAGATTATGAGCGTGTGTATAAAAATATGCACATTATATGGCCATGAATATGTTTAAATGCGTTTATATATGCATATACCTTTCAAAAAAGAAATACTGAAGCCACTAATCTAATAGGCAAAATTTCATCAACTTTAGGGATAGACACTGGATAAAACTTCACAGGCCTATACATTTTATTTTGTATTTCTGATTAAATAATGATGGGAATGGCAGAAGATTCACAGGAATGCTTCATGTTTCAAACATGTAACTGCATGTGAAATTTTTATTATTCTATAGGGACATGAGTAATGCTTTCATAGAAAATTCCAGTTAAATGATTGTAGCAAACTAATCATGTATTTCTAAACAAGATTCAGAATCTTTTGTCCGCAAAAGCATTCCTACCTATATATCCTCCCAAAGCATATATTAGCTAGAACAGCAGTGAATATAAGACTGTAGTTACTAAAATTTCTTTTACTTTTTACTCATATTGTATTTAACACATAAGGTTTGATCATAAATAATAAAAATTAAACTCACAAGTCAAAAAGAAATCTAACCCTATTTACTTTTTTTAAATTGAAGCCCATTTTAAAAACAGAATACTTCATGTTGAGTCGCCCAGGCAGCAAATTTAGGAAGGCTCGTGAGTTCTACATGATATTAGTGCTAATTATTAGTAATATGTAGTTATAATTATACCCTTTCATCCAAGTTCCTCAAAGAGCTTTTAAAGTACTAATTTGTTATTTCTTATAATATCTCTGAGAGGCAGGCCAGTAGAAGGCCATTATTATTTCTATTTTACAGTCAAAAACTAGGGCAGGAAGAGGTTAAGTGACTTTGCTAGGGTCATATGGTGAGCAAAGAACAAAAAAGGGACTTGAGGTCATTGTTCTCATTTCCAGTCCAGTATATGGTTGTTTAAAACACCTACATGTATTTCTACTCTAGGGAAGACTGAGAATAATGTATTTGAATATTGAATAATCTAAGAACTAAAGGTGAGAGTTCCTCAGTTTTTATGTCCAAAAATGCTGAATAAAAACTAATAATTAGTCTTTGGTTTGCCACTGTAGCTATCATTTATAGGGCTTTTGTTATTCGTAGCTTTCTGAAGCCTCGGCTCAAAATGATCCATTCTATTTCTGACTGCTTTCAGCTAGGTTAGCATGACTATGAACAACCAAAAAGCAGCTGAGACAGGCTGACTAATGAACTTGCGGTTGTCTTTCATTGTGTTCCCATTGCTCACTCTCCTTGAAGTCATCCTCCTTCTAATTCTCCATTCAACACATATTTGTGCAACCTACCATCCTCAGGCCTTGGTCTGTGGCCACTTTAAACAAGCTGTCTAATGTCAGAAATAGATGCATCAATAAGCTATTGTCGATGATTAAATTTAAAAAATTGTAAAATTAACAACGATATTTCATCTCATGAGTTTGTAACGCCATACTAGGTACCATCGTCATATTGTTTCTAGCAAGCCTGACCTTTCTGGTCCTTATGAGAACATTAAACATTTGAGTACTAGCATGGGGGATTTTTAAAATGTAGTATTTCAGCAATTTGCCTAAGAAAAGGTAGCAAGAAAGAAGTGGTTTTGAAACTGTGCTCAATATAGGGAAACTGCAGTGGGCTTGCATGTGGTGATACAAAGCCTGTCATGTTTTTAACTTCAGCCCAGAATCTTCCCCAGAGCTTCTAGACCCATGTAGCAACTGCCATTCGACTGCACCAGGGGCACTACACTCACCAGGTCCCAAATGGCACTTTTCCATATCCCCTCCCCGAGTCCAGCCATTCAGTACCTCCTTTTTATAACTCTACCCTCCCCCAAAAGCAAAACAAGGCATCATTATTGCTACTTCCATTCCCTTACCCAGAACCTGCCCTCAGCAATTACATTTACAATCCGTTGATCTGGCATCCTGACATTTTCGGAATCCATCTTCTTTGGATGCTAACTGCTACCCACATAATGGTCCTTATCCTTTCTCTGGATTTCTGTAAGGTCCCTCCTTGTGTACAAGTCCTCTCGTCCTACTCCTCCCTTCAACTAACATCCTCCAACAGCCTAAATTGTAAATCTGTCCAGGCTCATTCCTCTATTCATGGCTTCACCGAGGCATTAAAGTTCACAATTTGGTTCCTGCTTCTCCAGATTCATCTTTTTCAGAATCTGAAAAAATTATCTTAAAAAGCCCTGTAATTACTACTCAGACTTATAAACACATATCATTTGTCCCTGGGCTGCATGCCTTTTTTGGTTAAGATCTGGATTTGCCATTCCACCCCTTATGTTTGTGCTGGAAAATCCCTTATCTTGAAAATCCAATGCAGTTAGTAGTCATCTATTCTCTCCTCTGTATACCTTGATATAGCACATTTCCAATCATAATTATTTACTTTTAAGTCTGCGCATCAGACTGGGCATTCCTTGAATGAGGGATGCAAAGCAGGAAGTGGGTACTCAATTGGGAGGGGCGTGGTAGAGTGGATAAAAAGTAACAAAAAAATGTCAGGAAATAAGACTCTATTTGCTAACGGATGTTAGGCAAAAGATCTATTTCGAACCTGTGAAATGATTCAAATAAAGCAACAGATTTAGTGGAACAACTTCTAACTAAGCTACCAAATGACAAGATGGGGCCGCCGTTTGATCTCAGCGCCACACCACACACTAGACCTGCGGTGTCCACGGGGCTCAAGTGCCCTCAGCAAAGGATCGCAGACCATCGGCGGGGGCGAGTTCTCCAGGGATCAGCGGTTAGACATGAGGCCCGGCGCAGTTCCCGAAACCTTCCAGCCAGGGCAGGAGACTGACCAAACCATCTCCAAGGATTCGGCCCGCGACAAGCCACATCGCCGGCTCCACTCTGGAAAACCCCGGCCACGGGACAGAGTGGCCTCCACCCTTGGACAGCCAGGGAGAAGAGGCTGCCCCCCCGGAAGTAAGATGGCGGCCACTGCTTTCCCCTCCTTTCCCGAGAACCCCCTCCCGGTCCCCAGAAGAGAGACAAGGACGTCGCGGCGCCGACGCCGAGATCCGGGAACCTCCCGGCCACTCCCGGCCCCCGGGAGGCGACTCCACCTCGCCGGACGCGGGGAGTCGGGGGTGGGGCCGTCCAAAGGGCAGCGCAGCCCGCCCTCCGCACGCAGAAGGTGGACGCCTGCTAGCCCGCGCCCTCCTGGCCATTGTTCTCCGGCCCTGGCCCCCAACACCCTCCTCTCCGCTCGCGGACGGAAGTTACTCCCCAGCCGGCCCCGCCCCGCTTCCCAGCGCCCCGGAAGTGATCTGCGGCGGCTGCTGCAGAGCGGCCAGGAGGAGGGTGGATCTCTGGAGAGCGGAGCGCCCCGAGTCCTCCTCCTCCTCCTGCCGCCCAGGCTCCGCCGCCGCCTGTCGGACTCGTCCTTCTGCCTTTCGCGGCGGGGAGACTCCCAGACTACAAGGGCCGAGATCACTCCGGTCGAACCCAGTTCAGTCGCGGCTTCCGGAGCCCGCTGGGCGGCAGACCGGCTTGCGGTGCAGGTGAGCGATGCCTGCTCGGGCCGCCCCGGGAGAGGTTGGGGCCGCAGGGGCGGCGGCGGCGGGGGTGTGTCCGGGCGGCGGCTGGCCGAGGCCGAGGCTCAGGGCCCGGACGCGGAGATTGCAAGTGCCGGGTTCTGCCCGGGGACGAGCCCGGGCTGGAATCCGGGGCGCTGTGTTCGCTACTGTGCGGGCGAGCGCACCCTCGAGAGCCGGCGGCTGCGGCACGGTCCTCCGAGCCCAGCACCTCCTTGAGTTGGCCTCGTCGGAAGGTCACCCTGCATCTCTGGCCCGCCGCGCCGAGGTCCCCGCCTGGGCGGTGCCCGCGACCTGGGGGGACCCATCGCCACCGCCGCAGTCCCCGCGCCTCACTCCGCCCCTCTCCCCTCCTTCCCTTTCTTCCAGTCCTCGCCTGTACCAGAGCAGTTGCTTTTTAAGCATCTCCGCCAAGGTTTTGTGCCAGTCTAAGGAATGGCTTTTTCAGACTGAAGTCATTAGATGCTCCGCACTGAAGTGCACTGGTTTACCCATATTAGGGTAATCCAGCCTCTAAAACGAGGAAGAGAATATAGATGTATTTTGAGTGAGGAGGTGTTTCTTTCGTGGTTCGTTCCTTAAGGTTTTCCAGGAGTGGAAGACGTGATTTGTATGTTTTATCCTGGGTATATGTGTGTAAAGTGGGCAGGGATGACAGCACAGAGAGGTGGCAGTGTTGTTTCAAGGTTTAAGGAGAATTAGGGAGTTAACTGGCCTTTGCTGGAAAACCTGAATGTCTAGACTTGTGAGAGCTTATCCAAGTGTCTTTGGGGTTGTGCGAGTAGTCCAGTGCCACGCCCTACGTGTCAAGCTGAAAAGCACCCAACTTACAAATTGTGTTTGGTTGGGGGAGAGGGGCCTTCATAAAACATGTGTCATAAGTTAATTTTTGTCATGAAAGGACATAACAACTTTAATCGTGTTCTCAAACTCGGATAACAAAATTTGTTAGTAAACTCTCAGTAGAAGGCTTTTTTTAAGCTTCTTTATTAATGTATTTAAATGTATCTTACTAGTTCATGTATTTCTGTCTCTATTAATACAATATAATTATAAAATGATTAGTGACTCTTCAGACATTATTTTTAGACTTTGAATTTTTTCAGGGCAGGAACCATGTCTTAATGCGTCCATGTGTTCCCATGCTATGTCCCTGGAATATAGAAGTTATTCCCATATTTCCACTGAATGAATGAATGTGTAGGCGATCCCACAGTTGTTGCCTCAGGAAACGTTTATTTTGTTGGGGTTTTTGTTTGTGTTCCAGTTTCTTGGCACATACAGACTTTGCTTTGTCTTCATGTTTTTTAGCAGGGTTAAAGGACGATTCAAGAAGAATCCTTTGCTGTCCTTCCAAAACTATCCTCCCCTGAAAGGTTAAAATTATATTTGGGGTATTGCGATTAGGCATTATAATAACTTGCATTCCAGCCTTAAATATTTACTACTTAAGCATGTTTATCCAGAGTTATTAAGAAGAGATTTTTTAGTGATCGTAAGTTTATGTTTGGAGTTGATAACTGTTCCCTGTCTTAATCAGAAAGAGGAAATTGGGAGTCACCACTGTTTGGAAAACACAGTACATCACAGAACTGGTTACAGTGGCTTATTTCTCCCATGGGTACATGAAATCCTCTGACATCCCGGTATGACCTTGGCACGATTTACCACTAGCCACTTCCACATTTCTTTTCAGAGATCCAAGTGTTCTCTGGTGTGACTGCTAAAAGTGCAGTAATCTGTATCACTTATTTTGAAGTAGTTCATACAACACTTCTTTGCAGGGCTTTCAGGGAAAAGAAGGTTACTTATAGGGAAGAATATTGTCTACATTTGTGTGTGGGGGGGATTTTTTGACTCTAGATGGTTGGGTTATTTTCACTCTAGGGAGGTCCAAAAAAAAAAAAAAAAGGGCAGATATCTTCTTTCCCCTCCAAATGTCTGGTGGTGGTCCTGCACTGGTTTTCCAGCTCAGCTTCTGCGCAACAAAAATAAACGTGCCAGAATCACTTCTTATATGTGTATCAGCGTTACACACTTGTAATCTTTAGTGGATGGGGGGCAAGGGCAATCACTTTTCAAATACTATGTTTTTAAGGAGAGAAAAGATTATTATTTGGAAGAAGTAGGGAGACAGTTTATGGTTTTTATTGTTTTATAAAATGTTTTAACTCTCAGACACTAAGGTGAGGGAAGCCTGCAGTTTCTTATCTCTGAAACATCACCACTGTACAGAGGTCAGATTTCTCTTTTTTAATTCAACAACCCTCTTGGTAAACAGTCCGTATACATTGATTGCCTGCCAAGCGCTGTGATAAGAGCTTTAGTTATATTATTTTTAATTTCCACAGTACCTCTGTAAGATAGGCAGTTTTTCCGTACTTTACTAAGTGAAGTTATTATTGGCTGGAGGCTAGTAGCTAGTAATTATTAGAGTCTGAATTTGAAAGTAACGATTTCTGAGAGCATTGCATATTGCGGTTAACCCTAAAAGACTGAGGAAAAACAAGATTCTGATTGAGCTGAGCTGTAGGAACGTGAAGATAATGGTCCCTTCAGCATTCTTGGCCATCAAGTGGGTCCTGGGGTTACTACTGTTTATGTCCAGCATGCCTGTGAATACAGTGTTCTTATCTGCTGTGTGTGCCATGATGAAAAAATAGTTGGATATTGTTCGGATAGGTGTCCTGGAGGAGTAGAATATTAGAAACTCAATAGTGGTGTTGATGCTGCTTTTTACCTCTGAAGTACCTGAATAATCCCTACTTGAGAGGACTATGGAAAACCTATTTAGTAGTGACCTTTCCTGAAATCTTGTTTTTTAGTTCTTTCATTAAACGAGGTGGGGGTGGAGGAGGTTGTAAGGGAATTGGGAAGAATGGTAAAAGAGACAGAGGTGTCCTGGGTCTGTTTTTACCATTTTGGACCATATGTCATTTTCAATCTGGGTTTAGTGTAGAGGCTTAAAGGTGGCAGAACTCTTGTAAGGGTCTAGTTGCTATTCAGTCCTGGTAAAATTCTCTTCACCCTTTCTTAGCCTGTACAGCTTTTTTTTTTTCCGCTTTCAAAAATGCACTTCTAATGGGCTTAATTTGAAGGAAGTGTTCATCTCTTGGTTAAAAAAATAAAAAAGGTATGTAGCTCTAAGTAAAATATGGCTTTATTCTCCAGCCCCCATTAGTAATAGTTTTTCTTTTTTCTTTGGGTCTAAGACACCTTTCTTACTACCTTATTACACTCATAAGGATTTGGCTACAATATAGGAAAAAAGGAAATTAAAGCTCTATGAGTTTTAGGAGTCATGAGAATACATTTTAGAAGAGAATTTGAATCTTTGATGTAATTATGCCCAAAGGTACAATTCCTCAACATCAAGAGTGTAGTTTGTACAAGCCAAAATCAGCAAACTTACATAAAATATTATATTATTCTTAAAGGTCTTCACCTTTAAGTTAGAATTCTCTAATAGATGCAATAGACCTTAGTGCTTGACACACATAATCTCTTTGAAGTCTGAGGTCCAGTTGGGTTGCTGAATTCCCTTATTGAAACTGAAGATCAGGGTTTGACAATGTCATGTTGGAGAATAAGACATAGCAAGATTATGAAATGACTTCTACTCCCAGATGCATTGTGAAGGGCGGGCAAAGATCCCCAGTTTCGACAAAGATCATGATGGTAGTCATCTAAGCCACAGGATCCCTGCTTTCTAATGCAGTTGAGTAGCTAGCATGGTAACTGTTTGAAAATGGAGGTTGCCCACTACTGATTGCAGATGCTTTAGATCAGCTGCCCCGTCTAGGTCTGTTCTGGATTACTGCAGCAGCCTGTTAGCCTCTTGGTGCCATCCCACCCCCATCTTTTCTCCACACTTGGTTAGAGCAGTCGTGACACTCCCCTACTTAAAGCCCTTTCACAGCTCCTTCTTGCCCATTAATAAAATCCCAACTCCTTTTATCTCTAATCTCATATAAAAAACTTTCAAGACCTACTCTTTACCTAACTTTCTAGCTTCATCTCTTCTCCTCCAGGATATTCTGTTCCAGCCAATACCAGGCTTCTAGAATGCTAGCGTTTTCCTAGTCCTCCATTTCCGCTTCCATAGTTAGTTCTAACCATTTCTCCTTATCCCAATTTAGTATATGCCTACTTGTCTTCCAGGACTCAGTTTAGTATCTTGATTAGATTTATTTCTCTTGATCTCATCTCTCAAACAACAGAAAACCAACGAACCAATCAAACAAATAGGGACCCAGGTAACTTTCAAGACTGGGCTGGTTCCTCCTGTTATGTGCTACTGTAAAATCTAACATAGCACTTACCACTATGGACAGTGCCTTCATTAGTCTATTGTAAATTTTGTTGGCCACAATCCATAGTAACCTTATAACTACATACATAAATATACTCTTAAAAGCCTTCACAAGAGGCACCTGGGTGGCTCAGTCGGTTAAACATCTGACTTTGGCTTAGGTCATGATCTCACAGTTCATGAGTCCAAGCACCGCATTGGAGTCTGTGCTGACAGCTCAGAGCCTGGAGCCTGCTTCGGAATCTGTCTCTCCCTCGCTCTCTGCCCCTCCCCCACTCACACTCTGTCTCTGTCTCTCTCAAAAATAAACATTAAAAAAAAAAAAAAAAGTCTTCACAGGCCATTATCAGAAGTTCCCAAACTTTCTTAGTTCATGACATCCTTGTCTTATCAATAATTTTTTCACAGCATCCCTAGGTCAAAAGAAACACCTAACAATTTATTAAATAGGCCCAGACAACTTAATAATTATTTATGTCCTAAAGATTTAGTAGCTATTTGAAAAAAATAATACACATAAATTAAAACAAATAACTTTTTTTTCTTAACTGCAGAGTATTCCATGGCTTATTCATCTTGTGTCCTGTACTTCGACATTTAAGTAATTTCCAATATTTTTCAATTATAAATTATGTTTTAATGAAAATCTTTATATATGTGTGCCTTTGTACTGTTGGAGGTAATATTAAGGATAAATGCATATATAAGACTTATTAGATATTGACAGATTCCTCTCCTTAATGGAGCTCTGCTATTTTGAATACCTTCCAGCAGTGTGTAAGAGTGCAACAGCCTCACCAATGGACTATATTGTCAAGTTTTTGAATTTCTGCCAATCTAATAGGTGAGAAATGGTATCTCAGTATAGTTTTAATTTGTAAATTGAACAATTTTTTGTATATTAAAGGGTCATTTTTTCACATTTTAAAATTAAATGTTCATGTTATTTGCCCACGTTAAAAATAATTTTTGGTCTTTTTCCTTCAGATTTTAAAAGTTCTCTTTATTTAAGAATGTTAACCATTTAGGGGCTCCTGGGTGGGTGGCTCAGTCGGTTAATCATCAACTTTGGCTCAGGTCATGATCTCATGATTCGTGGGTTCTGACTCTGTGCTGACAGCCAAGAGCCTGAAGCTTGCTTTGAATTCTGTGTCTCCTTCTCCCTCTGCCCCTCCCCTGGTCGCTTGTGCTTGCTCTCTCTCTCTCAAAAATAAACATTAAAAAAAATTTTTTTTTAATGTTAACCATTTAACTTTGATGTATGTTGCAGATACTTTTCCCAGTCATCTTTTGGCCTTGCTTATTGGGTTTTTTGGACATATGAAAGTCTGTTCTTGTGTAGTAAAATATATTAATCTTAAATTCACTGCATCTAAATTTTTAGTCATCATTAGAGAGTCTTTCCTTATCCTCAGGTTATAGAGTAATTCACCCATGTCTTCTTCTAGTGCTCTTATAGTTGCATTTTCCACATTTAGTTTTCTGATCCAGTTGGAGTACATTTCTGTATATGGTGTGAGGAATGGATATAATGTTATCATTTTCTACATGGCTATCCAGTTGTGCCAGTGCCATTTATTTTATTTTTCTTTTAACTTTATAGTTTATTGTCAGGTTGGTTTCCATATAACACCCAGTGCTCTTCCCCACATGTGACCTACACCATGACCATCACCCCGCTTCCCCTTTCCCCCTCCCCCTTCCGCCCTCAGTTTGTTTTCAGTATTCAACAGTCTCTCGTGCTTTGTCTCCCTCCCTCTCTTTCCTCCTTCCCCTCCCCATGGTCCTCTGTTAGGTTTCTGCTGTTAGACCTATGAGTGAAAACATATGGTATCTGTCCTTTTCCACCTGACTTATTTCGCTTAGCATGACACCCTCGAGGTCCATCCACTTTGCTACGAATGGCCAGATTTCATTCTTTCTCATGGCCATGTAGTATTCCATTGTATAGATAAACCACATCTTTTTAATCCATTCATCTGTTGATGGACATTTAGTCTCTTTCCATGATTTGGCTGTTGTTGAAAGTGCCGCTACGAACATTGG